>CM040423.1:22239339-22986849 GCA_022702705.1 Papilionanthe hookeriana x Papilionanthe teres
AAAAACTTCTACTTGTTGACCTCATTTTTGATGAGGTCTTCTCTTCTTCTTTTTAGTACTTAGGATCTAGCCTTAGGCTTTTCCTTTGACTATCTTAGAAAACTAGAATTGGGATCCACCACCTTTTAGAAATTCAAACCACTTCTTAACTCCCTGCAAACTCCACAAACTTGACTGTAGACCCCTAATCACCTAGAGGGTTGAAATCAAATGTGGAAGTTTAAAGGATGGGTTCCTATAGGACTCTTTGGCCTTAGGACCGCCTCAGGTGGCTCGGTGCGGTGCACAGGCGGCCCGGTCGCAGTGAAGGGGCTGACTTACACACACACTACACTCATACACTACACTTGTACACACCTCCTAAAACCACACCCATGCCTAACTTGACCTCCTGACTCATGTAGGTGATTTGGGAACAACATAGTGAATGCCTCAAATGAGTCCCTTCATGGCTCATGTGGGCTTGATATGGCTTCATGGCTCAACCAAAATGATGTTATTCCACTTATATTCACCCAATCTTCAATTTTCCAAATTTTCAATTTTTGACCCCGGGACCCTACACCCGCTTAGCTTACCCAAAACCGTCGAAACTACCCAAATTTCTCAAAAATTTCCAAATCACCCAAAATTCTCCAAAATCATTCCTAAACATTTCTCTCCACTCAAATTGACCATCCATACCCAAAAATACCAAAAATTCCAAAAAAACCTCCCAATACCCTCCAAATACCCAAAATACCCCTCTTGACCCAAAAATCCAAAAATTCAGAAAATTCCAAAAAAAATCCAAAAAATCCCAAATATTCCCAATTTCATTTTGTTCAACTACATCATGGGCCAATTTTGTCAATTTACCCTACTTTTGTCAAAACCCCCAATTTGACCAATTTTAACCCAAAGTGAACCCAATGTCAAACCAAACCTACCCAATTGACCCAAATTTTGGTCCAATTCAATTCTAAACTTCCATTAAACATTCCCAACACCAATCTAGACCAAGTCCAAGTCCAATTTGATTGACATTTGGATCCAATTTCACTTTTGGCCTTAAAGCCCAATTTGGACCCATGACCCAAACCTAACCCAAACTCACCCAATTCAACTCCAATTAACCCCAAATCTTTTCTAAACCTTCTCTAAAATCCCCACAAACAAAACACTAACATGATTTTCCCAAAATTTAGACCCAAACCTCACTTAAATTCAACCCAAAACCAAAAGGCCCAATTTTGACCTAAGCCCAAACCCCAAAATCAAAGCCCAACCAAAGCCAAAACCTCTTTGAAACACTCCCATAAACATTTCCCAACATTAATTTTACATCAATTTCAACCCTAGCCCAACATTGGCCCAAGTTAGCCCAATTTGATCTACATTGGCCCATTTACCAAATCAACCCAAATTCAACTCAATTCAAACCCAAACCACCTCAAATTCATTTCAAATCACTCATGACACATCCCTAAACCAAACCCAACAATTATTTGGCCCAAACTTCTACAAAATTCCCATCCATAAATTCATTCTTAAACATAAAGGCTCATCCCCTTAAACCTTCCTAAAAGCCCACTTCCTTCAAATTCAAAAGCCCAAATTCATCCAAAGCCCACATGGCACTTCCCTACATCATCCATTTAATCAAAATCACCCCTAAGTTTCAAAATCATCAATTAAACCATTCCAAATCAAGCTTCTTACAAATTTTCATCAAATTACTAAAAATTCCTAAAATCCATTTTCATGAAATTGACCAAGCTTTTCCCCAAGCCAAAGACAAGCCATGCAAGCCATGGACAAGCCACATGAAGCCATGGAAGGTTTGACATGTGATCAAGCCATTAATGGAAAAAGGAGGGCCCCCTTTCCTAATCCTTCTTAAGCCTTTTTTACCTTAAGCATGTCACATACTAAACCATGCTTAGCCACCTCATCATGGATGGAGACCACACCATTTTCTCTTGGGCGACCCAAGTGATCCTTTTCAGCCCAAAACCAGGCCTCGGGTGGTGAACCTAGCCCAAAATCATGGGTTGACTCATTTGAACCCAAAATGGCCTTCCCCCATTCCATTTCAATCCAAGCTCTTTACACATGGCCAACTGCGATTGATTGCACTAAACCCCAGCCGACCCACTCGAACCTGAGGGTGACCCATGCCTGCTGGCCAGCCGCCTGGGTCGCCGGAAAACTCCATGGCCGAGACATATGGAGGAGCCAAACTTTGGAATTCCACCTTGCTGAGCTACCCCATCCCCAGTGGCCATTGCAGCTGTTCTTCCCTTGCCAAGAGCAGCTGATCCCAAGCCCTAACTCTCCCTGGGAGGCCCTCCACCCTCTCCTATTTAAACACCACCCCCTCTCGGCCATAGGAGGTGCTGAAACAAACCTTAAGGAAACTCTGACAAAATTGTTCCAGACTACTCCCCACACATAGAGCATTTGATCCCCACCGAATTCCAACCCGATTCCCTCCAGTGAGCTCGATTTTGAGCTCGAACTTTAGCCCAAAAACCAGGACACTTCTCCACGGTGGACCAATCCCCAAATTGATTGGTCCTACACCTTCACCATACCAAGGGAAGAAGTCCACCAGCAAAAGCCCCCTCTCCAGGCCACCCATCTGTTCCAGACTCCAAGATTTGTGATCGGGCTTGGTCGAAATCATACATAGACAATTCACCAGACCAGGAGACTTCATCTGGAGCTTGCTGGGATCCAATCGAAGGTGACACAACCCTCAGATTGAAGCCACACTTCTCTGAGCAAAGGTATGAGCTAATTCTTCATCCCGAGCTTCTGGAGATTCTCCATTTCAAATGCTTTAATTTCAATGCATGATCACCCTATAGATGTATTCGTCTCTTCAAGACGAATCGATAGAGCATAAGAACACGAAAATCCATTGAGTATCGAGTGAGATATTAGGGATTTAGTGTGGACGGCTCTCGCGTGAGGACGCTTGGGGACGATGAATGGATGCCGTCCATTAAATACACGCGCGGACGGACGGTTCAGATGGCGTCGGACCAGGAGATGGTACGTGAACCGCGGGCCGCGTGGCGCTGAGTCGGAAGGCGGAGTCGAATGGGAGAGCGCCGCGTGGCCTTTCGGAGCTGCCGAGGTTGACGAGGCGCCGCGTGGATAAATAGAAAATTAGGGTATTTTTGATTTATTTAATTCCCCTAAACTTCAAAAATGCATAACTTTGTGTAGGAAAATCAGAAAAATAAAATAAAAATACCCTCTAGCTCAATGAACAGAGGAGAATAATGTGGAAAAGAAATCATTTAATTTCATCAAGTATTTTATTTTTAATGATTTATTTACTCTCTACATTGTTTTAATTCTCCATGCATATAGGAAATTCACCATGACATGAGACCATAGGGCTTTTGAAGCCTCTGAATTTGGAAACATTTCATGAATTTTCCAAAGTCAGAGGCCATCCCTATGAAAAGTTTTTGATTTTTCAAATTCATGTTACTGTTTTGAGTATTTTAATTCCAATAATTAGCATGTTGTGAAATAAATTCTAGGAAAATTTGGTGATGTCTCTTATAACCAGAGGACCCTAGGAAAAATAGGTTTTGAGTTAAATCATTTAAAATAACCCTAATTGGCTTAAACACCCAAAATAGATCCCTAATTAATTAGAGCTAACCATACATCAAATTGACTTGAAATTAATTCTCCACTGACCTTTAGGATCGAGAGGAACCCACCATAAAAATTTGAAGTCGATTGGACTTAGTTAGCCCTACTAAATGGGTTGATTAAGCCATTTAGGCAATTGAACTTTAAAAATTCATAACTTTCAAAATACTTTTTAAAAAAATTCACCAAATTAGTTTTGGAGCCTCTCGATGTCGGGGGAATATAAGAAAATTAAAATTTCAATTTTCTAAAAAGTTGATTTTTAATATTATTTTAATATTTTAATAATTAAAAAATAATAAAAATCATAAAAATAATAAAATTCACCAAAATGTCACATTTTGAATTTTAATCACTTAGGAACAAATCCCATATTTTCTTAGGTCTATTTAATGAGATATTAAATTTAAAGCCCTAGGGTAATTTTAAAATTAAAAAAATGTATTTTCTAGCATTTTCACTAAAATAATTATAATAAATCAAAGAAAAATCAGAAAATTGCAAAAATTGATTCTCTGATTTCCTTGATATCAGAGAGATTTTTGAAAAATATAAATTTCATTTTTCAACCTTTATTTTATTTTCAGATTAATTAATACTCCAAAAATTAAAATAATTATAATAAAAATAATATAATTCAAAAAATTACCAAAATTGGTCCAAGTGGTCCTCTTGTCATTAGAAATGTCCCATAATTTTCTTAAGGACAGAAACTTTCCCTTGGTCATATTATTAAATTTTCCTTGGAAATTCCTATTTTCCACTAAAAAGTAATTACATAAATAAATTAAATATTGAAAAATCACATTTTCTCCTCTCATGTCTTTATTGGCATATGAGTGAAGTCACATAAAAATTTCAAGTTCATTTAAGCTCAATTTAGTGAGTTATGAAATTATTAAGCTTGAAGGGTAAAATGGTAATTAAAAAACTTTAACCCTTAATTAAAACTTTAGGTTTAATAAAATTAACTAGTAAAATATTTGATCTTAATCTGATTTAGATGATTGAAATTTAAATAATTAAAGGGTAGAAACCCATTAAACAATTTAAAATAATTAAAATAAACCTTAATTTAATAATCGATTAAATTTGGAAGAATAATAAAATTGGAATTATTAAAATAGGGATATTATTAGGAAGAGATTTATTCTTTAATTTAAAAATCCCTAAATTAATCATCTCAATAATATTTAATTCCTAATTAAAAATGATAACTTAAATTTAAATTTTAAAATGTTAAAGGACTAATCATTAAATTAAATTAAAAAGTTAAATTATTAAACTCTTTTTAAATTTTCAATTAAATTAAAATTAAAAATAAAATTAAATTAAAGATTAAATTAAATCAAATCAAATAAATTAAATTAAATTAGATTAAATTAAATTAAATTAAAATTAAATCAAATTAAATTAAATTAAAGGAAATTAAATCAAATTAAACTAAATTAATTTAACATCAAATCAATCTAAATTGAATTAAATTAAATTAAATTAAAATTAAAATTAAATTAAATTAAATTAAAGTTAAATGAAATTGAATTAAATAACATTACCTAAGACATAAAGAAATTAAATATAAAGCAACTTGAACACTATTTCAAATTTAAACCCATTAACTTAAATTAAATCATTTGAACACTAATTTGCCCTCGAAAGCTTTGGTTATTATAACTCCTAAACAGAACATTAAATGAAATGTTACTTCGCCTATAGGATATTCAAATGTCCTAGTTCACTGAGCAGGATAACAACAAAACTTGAATTCCCGGACGATTAATTCATTTGTATAATTAAATTCATCTGGACTTAAAACAATCCTGGAAATATTGAAAAGATGTTTAAGATTTGTCTTAAGCACTTCCTCGATATGATAGGATGTTCATAAGAACAATTGAACTTAATTATTCTTTGATGAAGAAAATCGTCCTCAAACCAAAACACAAAGACCTAGACGTCATAGGAAGTGACTAGCTATAGGATTAGAAATTTGGTAGAAAACCATAACCCTTCCCTTAGCTTTACCTAGGAACTTGCTTAAATATTCTAAATTGTGTTTAAGTGCAGCTTGGGATGACGGGAAGACGCTCCAGGTACGCTTTTATTTTATTGCAATTTACTTTCCTTGTAATTTACTTTATTGCAAATGCACCTTACTTTTCTTGCATGATAAACAACTGTTGCATGAAAACCCACACCTTTAGGATAGTCCCTAAAACTGAAACCAAAACTAAATTAAAAGTCATTACAAGATAAAATTCACCGCCACAACATTTCAAAATATAAAACAACTCAAAATTTAATCACAAACAGAACACAAAACTACAATTACAACTAAATTAAAACGTCCTGTTGGATGATCGGGAATACCTCGGATGATGTAACCTACGTGTTGCTAACGGGATTTCCACGGTCTAAATGAAAGTGTGGAACTCATTCGATTGAGTTTAGCAAATTCATCTGGACTAAGTGAATTCGATAAAAATAACGATGCCGGAAGGATGGAACCGTGGGATCTTAACCGGTGTCGTTATAATCAACTTTAAGATTTGTTTTAATTAAAACACAAAAACTCTTGGAAATTAAGACTTCTCTAAACCAAAACACTTTTCTCATCTCCTGATTTATGACTTCTATAACTAAACCTCTGCAACAACAAGGAGCTCGGAGCATGGTGGGCAGCACGGCCATCGTCATCAGTAAAACCTGAGTCTACTTCAGCAAAACTTTCCTAGAATTAAACAACCAAGCAATAGTATTTCGAGGTAGTTTGCTTAGTGCAACATGAATCCTCAACCTTTTGTTAGGCATTTGCACTGCAAATTAAGCCCTAACCGGACTTAGGATTCCGAGGTAGTCGTCCGATACGACATAAACCCTCATATCTTCCAGGCTATTTGTATGATTCTATCATATAAATATAAGTCCTAATTGATTAAAATCGGCAAGATCAAAAAATTAAATAAATATTAGGACTTTCCTAAATCCAAGCCAAACAATAGGATAGTCGGGGAATTTCCGAAGTTCGTTTCGAATCTGTGATTTCTCCTACCTTTCTTCTTTTGAATTCCCAAAATAAAATGTTCCAAATTTGATCCATTCCCTCTTGAAATTTCAAAAATTCCATCCCTTGAAAACTTAAACTTTGAAATTCTTGAGAGCAGAATTATTGATTATTATCGAGAGTTTTCTTAGGTGATTCCCGTCACTTAAGATGTAATTAACTATAGGGGCTTGCCCTTATAGTGGAATTTTAAAGAACCCGGGTAATATAAACCCCGTTTAATTTTTTTATATTAAGCAGGGGAATTTGTCGGCACATAAAATTGGTTCGCAGACCAAACGGATGTCACAAATTTTTTAGTTTATTTAATCGAGCCCCACCATCAAGCAGTGTGTCTATCCTTAAGGATAGATACACGGTTTGTAGTGCGGTGCTCGTTTATATAAACTATTTGGGATGTGAGATCAGTTTGATTTCATATCTTAAAATTTTCAAATTTAAAATTATTTTCAAAATCAAATACTACTTTTCAAATTATATATATTTAAACTAAATTTAAAATCTTAAAATTCGCCGACAATTTCTGCTAGGAGACCCCTTTTCTAAATACAACACACCCTAAAAATAACGCCGACATATTTCTGGCGACTCCGCTGGGGACAATTCCTCTCTCCATTTTTAATCAGACAATTCTGCTTTCAAAAATCGGTAGTGTATCCATGTCCCTTGTGGATCAAGCTATCCTTCTTTCCGTTGGAATACTATGTTCATTTCTACCTTGAACAAGTATAGCCAACACTATCTCGGATTTAGGCTCCACTGTTTAGACACCCCTAAACAGAGAGGTTCTGAGATCCTTCTACCTCATTTCTGAGGTGGGATGGACCCCCAATAGGTGTTAGTTTAGGAGTGATCCTCCGAGTCGAGAAGTCTTGCATAAGACTTTCTTTTCCTTTCCAACTCTGAATCGGATTCCCTACCTTCTCTACACCTTTGAACATTTCGTTCTAAACAAACAAACCCTTTAACGAATGACTCTTTTAACAAATAACTCCTTCTTATAAATACATGAACAAGAATGTGTTCGAACTCTTTTCGATTCCTTCCTTTTTCGTCCTAATGTGAAGAAGCATAACTTGGGATCGACAATCGAATCGCGCCTGCGAAATGGAGGCCCCAAAGCTGATTTTCTCCTTCACCAATGGACTGGACTTCGCTGTTTACAAGGATGAGCTGCCCGACAATGGGATCATCCGATTTGGACAAGGATTCGAGAACACAAATGTCAAGATTAC
The DNA here is from genome assembly GCA_022702705.1 of Papilionanthe hookeriana x Papilionanthe teres. Lineage (NCBI taxonomy): Eukaryota > Viridiplantae > Streptophyta > Magnoliopsida > Asparagales > Orchidaceae > Papilionanthe > Papilionanthe hookeriana x Papilionanthe teres. The sequence continues at coordinate 22,247,296 of CM040423.1, forward strand.
CGATGTTTCCCTTTTCGCATTGACAAACAAGGTATCTGAAGCTGAGAAGCCGTTGCTCGAGTTCAACCTTAGGTCAACTCGAGAGTTTCCTCCCCTGCAAAAGATCCCGACTGAGAGGAGTACTGCTGTCCGCAGGAGGACTGTCCTTGCTACCCCCACTGGTCTAGTTGTCTCTGCACCTACCCCGGCTTCTACGGATTAAAGGGGAAGGAAATCCGAACTATGGTGAACCTCGCTACCGTGGAGGGTACGGACTTTCCTGTGAGACCTTCGTTTTTGAAATCGGGTCCAGCTCAAGAATTCCATCACTAACACGGACCCAAAGAAGGAACGAAGTAGGAAGATTGCCGGGAAGGCCGTAGCCGCTGAAGTTGCTTTCCGGAGGAAATCCCGAAATCCCCGAGTACACACCATTACCCGAATACATACCATTGCTCGAAGATACACCCTTTTTGGAAGGAAGTAGATTCCATCCCCTTTCCGCCGCGACTGATGAGGAAAATGTCCGCAGGATTATTTCTACATTACCTCGACCGAAGCATACTACGACGACGACGAAAAGAAAAGGGCTAGGATCACGCCATTTACCCGATTACAGACTGTGATAGAGAAGCTAGCGAAGAAAGAGAGATGCCCCGTATCGGAGATTCTAAGAAGGATAGGGCGGGTGCCAGTCAAATCCCGTCTTGGGCCCCGAGTAGAACCCGCCATCTTTACTGAAAAGCCAAATAAAAGGATGAAGGCTAGTCAGCCTGTCGTCGTTTCAGGGTTACAGATTAGGGAGGATACCACCTTCCACCATTTGGCTGACAGACCATCAGGTCCTAGACCTTCTGCTAGAAGGATGGTATGGCGTCCCACTACTGGACGAGTTAAGATTGAGACAACGGCCCGAGAAGGAAAGTCTCGTCGGAGACTTGAATGCGAAGAAAGCGCCACTGCAGTAAAGGGGACTCGTGAGAAGGGAACCCGACAGCTATCACACGACGACTGTGAAGATGTACAGAAAAGACCGTTAGAAGACGCTATGGAAAAGTTGAGGACTGATATTCGACGACTAGCAAAAGAAAGAGAGGAGAAATTCGGAGACGAGATTGATTCTTCAGAATTCATGGACGATGAGTATGCAGAAATCAACATGGTCGAAACACGAGCTTCGTCAGCTTCACAAGGTGCTCCTGCGGCTCGCGAAAGAGAGGAGCCGAAGTGATGAGAAGACAGCTTCAAGAGAAAGACGATACGATCGCCCAAATGGCGAAGAGGATGGAAGAGATGGCTGTAGCCCTAGCCACTCTCCAAAGTCAAATGCAACCCCAAAGAGAAACACCCCCAGAGGTCATTCACATTGTGGACGGAGGAAAGGAGATTACATCCGTCAACGGAGACGATCATCTAAAGAAAGATACAACACAAAGTATGATTCCAGAAAAGGATATCAAAAGCTTGGTGGAACAGCAGGTGCGAGAAGCCTTAGCACAATCAAAGAGCGGGACATCCATTCGGAAGGGTAGACCTTACTCGGAAGAATTCGTCACTGTCCAATACCTAAAAGGCTTCGTACCACCTCTGTTCAAGACCTTTGATGGAACCGGGAACCCCCGACAGCATGTTGCGCACTTTCGTGCCAGTTGTTGCAATGCCGGCGGGAGCGATGCATTACTCTTCCGACAGTTCGTTAGCAGCCTGTCAGGGATCACTTTTGATTGGTACGCAGAATTACCGAATGGTTCAGTGAAGACATTCTCAGAACTAGAAAACCTCTTCATCAAGCGATTTGCAGGAGCTCAGCACAACATCACTATAGGTGATTTAGTGGTAGAGAAGCAGAAGCCGAACGAAACTTTGGTGGATTACATACTTCGATGGAGGAACTTAAGCATGAAGTGTGAACCACAACTACAAGAACAACATGCAATCGGCATCTTACTTAAAAGCATTCACGGCCCGATAGCACTTCTCCTCAAAGGATTCACTATTAAGACTTTCGAGAAGTTGTTAATCAAGGCCGGGAGTTTGCAAGAGGAGGCGAAGCAATTAAATTTCGCCGACAAGACAGACAAACAAAAGCCCGTGAAAACTTTTGAAAAGAAGTCCGGGATCGTTGCAGCAGTCGACAAAGGCAAGCAACTGATACAAATATCGTCCGAACGGCCACAGTAACCTCAACAGAATTATCAACAACCTCGACCCGAGCTACCGATCATCTCCGCGAGTATGAACAACTGCCTCGTCCGCAACGAACATTAAGGGAGCTTACGAGCGGAAATATCCATTCAAAAATGAAGCGGTGCCGAAAATGTTCCGTAGTCCGATGAAGACTCCGGATTTCCAGCTGCCAGAGCCTAAGAGACCAGAAGAAGTCAACAAGAAAGGTGATCCCAACTTTTGCCCTTATCGCCGGATGCTTGGACACAAGATAGAAGATTGCATTACCTTCAAAAGTTGGCTCAACGACAACCTTCGGAAAGGGAATATAACAATCCCGAAGGAGTAAATGAAGGAACCCCAGAAAGGAGGTTCCGTCAATGTTGTCTCGACTGATCCCATCATTCCGATAGATCCCTATACAACTGACGATGGATGGACTACCGCTTGGACGAGGTCTTCAAAAAAGATTTTAGACAGCATCCAAACCGCTTCGGTGCGAGCTTCAATTCAAAGTTCGAAACCTGCTAAGCCGACACTGTCACTTGCGATAGAAGAACCACCTCAACAGGAGACGATTGAAGAGAAGAAGAAAATCAACGAAGAAGAAAGGACCGAGGCTCCTAAGGCTAGACTAGGGGCTGCTTATCCTAGGATAGTTGTTTCGGATTCGGGGGAGAAATCCCTCGAACCCCTGACTCTGTATGATTATCTGCTCACTTCGGTGGGATCTTATAATGATAAGGGTGATGGCGTTGGCTACGTTTTGACTGTTTCTAACGATTACGTAACTAGCGACGATCCGAACATCGATTTCGATACAAATGACAATTCTCAAATCATATACAATCTCGACGATCACGATGACGAAGAAGACATCCACCAAGGAGGCTACGAGAGTTCAATAAGCAATGAATCCATTTGCGAGTTTCGAGGAGCTCCGATCACAATAGAGTTAGAGCCTTCGGACTCCGAAGCTAATCCGGAAGAACTCGTCATTCCGATTCAGGAAGAAACACCAGCAAACTCAACACTAGATTCAGAAGAAATTACAGAAGTCAACTTAAGAAGTGGAAGAGTTCTACCTCCGAGAATGGGTCCAAAGGACAAAGGAAAACAGGTGGTTGTTCAGGAAGAACCAACCCTGACAGAAGAAATACCCATTCGAGAGGAAATCGAGACACATGAAAACAAAGTAGACTACAACGTGCTAGCCCATCTTAGGAAACTACCAGCCAAACTGAGCATCTACGACGCTCTCATCTTATCAAAGGAGATGAGAGAAGCTCTGATCAAGGCCTTACTTGATCCAGAAATTTGCTTGGCTCAAATGGCCGGAGATTCCTTAGATGAGGTTTTCTCGTTAAAGGAACATCGAGGTGTCACCTTCACGGACAATGACCTATTACTTGGGACAGTAGATCACAACCGACCGTTGTACATTTCAGTTACAATTGGGAAGTTTACACTCTCCAGAGTATTGGTGGATCCAGGAGCATCAATCAATATAATGAGTCTTCGAACACTAGCATACTTGGAAATTGATGCTCGCGAGCTCGAAACCGACAAAATGTTATTAAGAGGATTCAACCAGAAAGGAGAAAGAGCCCTCGGATCGATAACACTACTAATGAAGACCGGTGACTTAGCAAAGACAACCGCAAAATTTCACATAATTGATTCGGAAACATCGTTCAACGCTCTACTCGGGCCGACCATGGATACATGAAAACGGAATGGTACCATCATCTCTACATCGGTGCATCAAATACTATGATGGAGGGGAACGAGTGCATCAAAGGTGACTTACAACCATTCTCCGTACATGAAATTGGAATCCATGAAGATGCAGCTTATTATGCACCACCAAAGAAAACAATTTTCTCCAGAGATACCATGACAAATGAAGCAAAGAAAGTTCAAGACAACGAAAAACCTGAAGTTCTAGTCCAACAGTCACTCACCACTCCCTTACGGCGAGATGGTGAAGGTTTCTCCACAACTCACATCCGAGGTCGAGGCCGGGGACGAGGTCGTGGTAGAGACGTTAGGACAGTTGGACAGAGGAAACCGGCCATCAATGTTGATTGGGAAGACGATTCGAAGAAGAAAAAGAAATCAAACAAGAAGCGACGACAATAAGTCGGAAGAAGCCGCAATTCAAAATCTCTCTCGAAGATGAGAAGAATGAAGAATATAAATCGATGTACGAGAAGATTAACCACTATGTACATACTATGACCACGACCCCGATCCATTCTAATAAGATCGAGGGTATGGTGGTCAAAGAGGTACGTAGCGGCGGTGCAAAGCCAATCAAATTCTACCGTGGTGCTTCTTCCTCCAAAACTGAAAATAATGTACAATTTGAAGATGTCACTTCATCAGAATTAATGGAATTACCTTTTGAGTGGTATTCTCCCTGTGTTCAAAATTTAATTCAGCGAGGTTTCTTACCTCGACAATGGACAAAGGGTCAATCACAATATTTTGAAAAATTATGGAATAACTCCTGTCGTCTACCCAATTCAAAGCATGGTCTCGGATTCGGCACAGTAGGATCAGTTGACGATACTGAATTTTGCTTGGTTGTCACTTGCGAATCTAATGAAAACTGCATGGAAACCACAGAAGAATTTGAAGATTTACAAATTGGAGACGCTCCACCAGAATTCGAAGAAGAAATTAAATCTACAATAGATGAGTTAACGAAAGTTAACTTAGGAACTAGCGAAGAACCTAGACCTACCTTTGTTAGCTCCTTACTCAATAAAGAAGACTTCGAAGAAATAATCAAGTTATTTATAGAATTTAATGACTGTTTTGCTTGGAACTACGATGAGATGCTAGGATTAGCTCCGAGAGGTCGCGATCCATAAGCTAGGAGTGGATCCTACTTCGTCCCGATCGGACAAGGTCCCAGAAGAATGCGTCTAGAAATTGAACAACAAGTCATAGCTGAAGTTAAAAAGCTAATAGACGCTAAATTTGTCCGTGAAGAACAATACCCGACTTGGTTAGCCAATGTGGTGCCAGTCAGAAAGAAGAATGGTCAGATCAGAATTTGTGTGGACTTCAGAGATTTAAACAAGGCATGTCCAAAAGATGAATTCCCTCTACCGATCCCAGAATTAATGATCGACATTGCTTCAACGCATGAAATATTCTCATTCATGGATGGATCTTCAGGATACAACCAGATAAAAATGGCTCCAGAAGATGAAAAGCTTACAGCATTCAGAACGCCGATCGAAGTATATTGCTACACAGTGATGCCATTTGGACTGAAGAACGCATGAACAACATACCAGAGAGCGATGACAAGAATTTTTGATGATCTCATCCACAATCAAGTCGAATGCTACGTGGACGACGTGGTCATCAAAAGCAAAGTAAAGGACAACCACCTGCATGATTTGAGAATTGTTTTCGAACGATTAAGACAATTTAACCTTAAGATGAATCCCTTGAAATGCGCCTTCGGCGTCACCTCCGGGAAATTCTTAGGATTCGTTGTCCGACATCGTGGAATTGAAATCGACCCGGAAAAGATTAAAGCTATCTTAGAAATGCCCCCTCCCAAAACCTTAAAACAACTACGATCCTTTCAAGGGAAGCTGGCATATCTTCGACGCTTTATCTCAAACTTGTCAGGTAGGTGTCACCCTTTCTCGACACTAGTTAAAAAGGACGCCAAATTCATTTGGGAAGAGAAATGCCAGAAGGCCTTCGAGGACATTAAACAATATTTAATGACACCTCCTGTCTTAGCGACCCAGGTCTCGGGTAGACCGCCGATACTTTATACCGCGGTTTTAGACGACTCTCTCGGAGCCATGTTAGCCCAGGTTAATGATGAGGGTAAAGAAAATGCTCTTTACTACCTAAGCTGTCGTTTACTTCCGACGGAAATAAGATATCCCGCAATTGAAAAGCATTGTTTGGCCCTGATTTTCGCCGCTCAAAAGCTTAGGCACTACATGCTTTCTCATAAGGTCAACCTGATCTCGAAGTTTAATCCATTGCAATACTTGATGACTCGTCCGAAGCACTTTCCGGCGGACTTGCCGGATGGTCGATGATATTATTGCAATTCGATATAACTTTCGTGCCTCTTCGTGCTCGTAAAGGGACAAGTCTTAGCAGACTTCCTCGCAGCACACCCTTTGCGGCGAGAATCTCCTCTCGATGACGATTTGCCGGATGAACAAATAATGAGCCTAGAAGACCACGATGATCGACGTTGGGAATTATACTTCGACGGAGCATCTTCGAGCACAAAAAGACGAAGAATCTCAAGTGATAGTGCCGTAAGGCGGGAATCGGGCTAATCTTTATAACACGGAGCGAGGGGTGTTAAGATACTCCTACCACTTGACGAGCCATGTACAAACAACGAAGCGAATACGAAGCCCTCATAACGGGACCGGAATTAGCTATTCAAATGAGGATAACGGACATCAACATCTACGGGGATTCGCAGTTAATCATTCAACAGATCGCCGGACAGTACAGAATTTTTAAACCAAGACTCGAGCAATACTTCCAATATGCCATACAATTGTTGGAACAAATTCCGAATGTGACAATCTACAAAATTCCCAGAAAAGAAAATGCCTTAGCAGATGTGTTAGCTCGCCTCGCAAAAGAATTTGCTCGTTTGCAAGATGAGTCAATAGAAGTGTCGGTTCACGGACGTCAGGTCATATCACAGCTCGACATAGACACAATACACAAATTAGAAAAAGAAGAAGAATCAGTTGCAACAGTGATAGAAAACACCGAAGATTGGCAACAACCATTAATAGACTACCTGCAAACAGGAAAACTACCGGACGATAGGTCGCTAGCCCATCGGATCAAGAAAAGAACTACGTCCTACGCATTAATAAACAACACCTTGTACGGAAGGTCTTTCGATCAAATGTGGCTAAGATGCCTAAGCGGGTCCGAGGCCCGTGAAATTGTTAAAGAGGTGCATTCGGGACTCGTGGCGCTCACCAGTCGGGTCCGAAGATGAAAATGAAAATTAAAAGATTAGGGTACTATCGGCCCTCGATGATGACCGACTGCATGAAAATCACCAAGAGCTGTCACCAATGCCAAGTGCAAGGAGTGGTTCTACACCAACCTCCAAATGTGCTACATCCGACAATTGCGTCGTGGCCATTTGAATGTTGGGGCACAGATATAGTGGGTCCAATAGAACCACCATCTTCAAAAGGACATCGCTTCATTCTTGAGGCTACATATTACTTTTCCAAGTGGGCAGAGGCAGTTCCACTTAGAGAAGTGAAAGCACACCACGTGCTACGGTTTTCAAGAACCAAGTTGTCTACCGTTTCGGAGTGCCGCGCAGGATTATCTCGGATAATGGGTCAGCATTCAGAAGCACACAAATCAATAATTTTGTCAGGAGACACGAAATCGACTGGCGATACTCAACAATTTACTACCCAAGAGCAAACGGCCTCGCTGAGGCTTTTAATAAAACTCTCGTTCAAATCTTAAAGAAAACCTTAGACGATAATAAGAGAAATTGGCACGAGAAGTTATTAGAAGCCTTATGGGCCTACTCGGACAACCTTCAAAACTCCTACTCAAGCTACACCTTACGCTCCGGTGTATGGGTCCGAGGCGAGTGTTACCTTTAGAGGTTCGGCTTCCTTCACTCGAATTGCGAGTTGCAAATAAGATCACGACGAAGAGAATGCCAAATTACGACTAGAAGAATTAGAAAGCTCGGAAGGGAAAAGACTTGCAGCGCAACAGAATTTAGAACTATACCAAGCTAAGATGGTTCAAGCCCATGACAGATTGGTCCGCCCAAGAACCTTCAAAGTTGGTGACTTAGTTCTTGTTCTCAAGAGACCTATTCTTGCACACCGCAAGATAGGAGGAAAAATTTGAACTCACTTGGGAAGGGTCGTTCGTGGTTGAAGTAGTATACTCAGGAGGTTCCTATCAGCTAGTGAATTTTCAGGGAGAACGACATATGCTTCCGATCAACGGACGATACTTAAAAAAGTATTACGCTACCTGATGTTTCGAAGGAATGAATTCTTCATCCCTAAGAAACACGGGCGGAGTAGTTACTTATGACTGGGTCCGAACCCAAAAATAATAATAAAATGTGCAAAAATAAATAAAATCATGATAATAAAGCTTTCCTTGTTTTCTCTTCCATATCAAAATCTCTTTCCTGATCTTATCCCACTTCATTCCTGTTAAATTTAAAAATACAAGAAGTAATAAAAAATGTCTTTAATAAACATTTTCTTAATGTTCTTGTTCTTAGTACGACCCCGATCCTTTTCCTTGTCTTTTCGCAGGGAAATGTTGAACGGGCGGTTGGTCCTGAACTTTAGAAATGGCGTAAGCCTTGCACTCGATGAAAAGAGGGTGAAAGATGGAGCGATAATCGAGATTGACTCGGATTTCGCAGCAGCAGACCTACAGTACGAGAAAAGTGACTGGGTCCCAGTTGACCGAGAAGAACTGCCTGGGCAGACAGTGATGAAAGTGGGTGGCCCATGCCACCAATCCAGCAGCAAGAAAAGAAAGGCAAACACCGAAGAAGATAAGAAAATCAAGTCCGTAGTCGCTACGGCGGAGGGCGAGCTTGTCGGCGCCGCGCCCACAGAGATTCAGGAAGTTCGAAGAGCTACTCTCACAACAACGCAACGAAGAAATAAAAATCGCCGTATCCGCAAGATGTTAACCAAACTAGCAGCGGACCAGCGCGAAGAAATAGTTGCTACTGCCAGCACATACACTTCAAGGACACCGGTTCACCAGGAACCTGAAGAAAGGAGGCCAGCTCCTAGGATAACAGAAAGGACCGGGGAAATCTCACGAAGATCAGAAGAAAGAAGACTACCACGCTACCAGATAGAACCACCAGTGATGCATGACCTTGTTGCAGAAGCAACCCCGGGGGACATCCCGACGGACATCATCCCCGAGGAGCCGAGGTATGCAGGAGAACGTGAAGGGATTGAGCCGTACATCCCACAATATGTCACCAGGCCCTGCCAATTTCAGATTATTCCAGAATACGAGCTGGAAAGAATGCAGAATGTCGAAAAGAAAACTTTTGAATACTTCGAGAGAATCAGAGGCAGAAGGATCAATATACTAGAGGGCCTCGAGCTACATACAGACGTATTCTCGGAATATGAACAACAACAAATCGTGGATTGCATCCGGGATTTGAAAAGAATGGGTCGAGCGGGCCGCCTAAGGGAAAACACCTACTCAGAACCCCGGAGATGGATGCCAGGGAAAGGTAGAATTACAACAATGCGGGTGCTGCTACAACTTTGCGGAGGACAGGAAGGGAAACCCACCGGGAATACTCCGTCATGGGCAAGTGGATCCGATGCCATTAGTCATCAAGAGAATGGTAAAGAGATTCATAACATGGAGGGTATTGCCAGCAGATTGCATACCCAATAGCCGCATTATTAACATCTACTAGCGGGGTGATCGTATACCCCCACACATAGATCACCACGACTTTGTCGGACCTTTCGCACGCGTCTCTTTCCGAACGAGTGTAACATCATGTTCGGATCCGACCTCCGGATAGCGGGCCCGGGTGAGTTCCGAGGGCCGGTGAAGATACCTTTACCGGTAGGTTCCGTCGAGATGCCGAAGGGCAACGGAGCGAGATATCGCTAAGCATTGCATACCGGGAGTACCGGTGAAGCGGATCTCGGTTACTTTCGGGAGGATGGACTACAGGAAGACACCTTACCATTTCCAGCCGGACCCGGAACTAGAGAGCCTCCGGCCTTACGAGTACGTGAGCTACATGGAAAATATCACACCTCCAATGTACATCCATACGACATCCTTGCCAAGGATGGCTTGGAAGGTGATGTTATTGACCATGTACCCCACTATTCAGACATGGATTTTGACAGATGCTTCTTTGGATGGATCGACGAAGATCATACATAGTCCGTTTTGAGTCTACATGGATTGTATGAGATGTATTCCAGATCGATTTGTATGATGTATCTTCGACATGATTGGAATGAAAGTGACCATGTCACATTTTTGGCCTTCACCTCTTTTGTGCAAATTGACTGGGAAACACCATTAAAGTTAAATGAACTTCGAACAAAGAACAGAAAAGAAATTAAAAAAAGGGAATAAACGAAAACTTTCCTTAAAAATCTAAAAATGATGAACACCAAATTCACATGGACATTAAATTCATGATAAAATAAATTTGAATCGTTAAAGGACAAACAAAATGAATATAGATTTCAAATCAAATCTCAATCAAATTTCAAATTCGATCTTCCAAATGTCAAATCAAATCTCAATCAAATTCAAATTCAATCTTTCCAAATTTCAAATCAAATTTCAATCAAATTCCAAATCCAATCTCGATCAAATTTCAAATTTGATCTTCCAGATTTCAATTCAAATCTCAATCAAATTCAAATTCAATCTTTCCAAATTTCAAATCAAATTTCAATCAAATTTCAAATCCAATCTCGATCAAATTTCAAATTTGATCTTCCAGATTTCAATTCAAATCTCAATCAAATTCAAATACAATCTTTCCAGATTCCAAATCCAATCTCGATCAAATTTCAAATTTGATCTTCCAGATTTCAAATCAAATATACATCAAATCAAACTTTTGGGTCGAGGATTTTACATCCGAGACTGCATTGCTTTAGGATCCTTTCCCTATCGCAATGAAGTACATCAAAAATCAAACTTTTGGGTCAAGGATTTTACATCAGAGACTGCATTGCTTTAGGATTCTTTCCCTATCGCAATGAAGTACATCAAAAATCAAACTTTTGGGTCGAGGATTTTACATCCGAGACTGCATTGCTTTAGGATTCTTTCCCTATCGCAATGAAGTACATCAAAATCAAACTTTTGGGTCGACAATTTTGCATCCAAGACTGCATTGCTTTAGGATCCTTTCCCTATCGCAATGAAGTACATCAAATTCAAACTTTTGGGTCGAGGATTTTACATCCAAGACTGCATTGCTTTAGGATCCTTTCCCTATCGCAATGAAGTACATCAGAAATCAAACTTTTGGGTCAAGGATTTTACATCTGAGACTGCATTGCTTTAGGATCATTTCCCTATCGCAATGAAATATATCAAATTCAAACTTTTGAGGTTGAGGATTCTACATCCGAGACTGCATTGCTTTAGGATCATTTCCCTATCGCAATGAAATACATCAAATTTAAATTCCTGGGGTTAAGGATTTTACATCCGAGACTGCATTGCTTTAGGATTCTTTCCCTATCGCGATGAAATACATCAAAATTCAAATTCTTGGGGTTGAGGATTTTACATCCGAGACTGCATTGCTTTAGGATCATTTCCCTATCGCAATGAAATACATCAAATTCAAACTTTTGGAGTTGAGGATTTTACATCCGAAACTGCATTGCTTTAGGATTCTTTCCTTATTGCAATGAAATACATCAAATTTAAATTTCTTGGGGTTGAGGATTTTACATCCGAGACTGCATTGCTTTAGGACTCCTTCCCTATTGCAATGAAATACATCAAAATCGAACTCTTGAGGTTAAGGATTTTACATCCAATACCGCATTGCTCTGAGTTCTTTCCTCATTGTAATGATCCAATCCAATCAATTTAATTTTCTTTTGAGGTTGAAGATGTTACATCTAAAACCACAAAGTTCCAATTTTCATTTCAAGTTCAAATCCCTTCAAATTAATCTTAACAAAACTTCAATCTAAATTGAAACTCCAAACTAAAATCTAAGCTCACACATCAAAAAAAAATTAAACTAAAACAAAATAAAATCTAAGTTGAAATTCCCCAGATCATGTGATTTGGGATTCACCTCCTTTTCCTTTTCCCCAGCGAGAGTTCAGGGATCTCCAGTCTCAGAGATATACTTGACACTCCCCAGCGGAAACTCTTCTACTTTGTCCTAAGTTTGTCACTTGGACATCCGTGTTGGTTTTGTTGATCGCTTCGGTCAACACCAATACGCGCGGTGTGCTCCGTCAGCTCACCACACCTATTGGGGGTCCATTTGTTGACCTCATTTTTGATGAGGTCTTCTCTTCTTCTTTTTAGTACTTAGGATCTAGCCTTAGGCTTTTCCTTTGACTATCTTAGAAGACTACAATTGGGATCCACCACCTTTTAGAAATTCAAACCACTTCTTAACTCCCTGCAAACTCCACAAACTCGATCGTAGACCCCTAATCACCTAGAGGGTTGAAATCAAATGTGGAAGTTTAAAGGATGGGTTCTTATAGGACTCTTTGGCCTTAGGACCGCCTCAGGTGGCCCAGTCCAGTGAAGGGGCTGACTTACACACACACTACACTCATACACTACACTTGCACACACCTCCTAAAACCACACCCATACCTAACTCGACCTCCCGACTCTTGTAGGTGACTCACATGGATGGTCCTTAACCCCTAATCCCTTGGCTAAGAGGGTTGGGAACAACATAGTGAATGCCTCAAATGAGTCCCTTCATGGCTCATGTGGGCTTGATATGGCTTCATGGCTCAACCAAAATGATTTTATTCCACTTATATTCACCCAATCTTCAATTTTCCAAATTTTCAATTTTCGACCCCCGGACCCTACACCCGCTTAGCTTACCCAAAACCTCGAAACTACCCAAATTTCTCAAAAATTTCCAAATCACCCAAAATTCTCCAAAATCATCCCTAAACATTTCTCTCCACTCAAATTGACCATCCATACCCAAAAATACCAAAAATTCCAAAAAAACCTCCCAATACCCTCCAAATACCCAAAATACCCCTCTTGACCCAAAAATCCAAAAATTCAGAAAATTCCCAGAAAATTCCAGAAAATCCCAAATATTCCCAATTTCATTTTTGTTCAACTACACCATGGGCCAATTTTGTCAATTTACCCTACTTTTGTCAAAACCCACAATTTGACCCATTTTAACCCAAAGTGAACCCAATGTCAAACCAAACCTACCCAAATGACCCAAATTTTGGTCCAATTCAATTCTAAACTTCAATTCAACATTCCCAACACCAATCTAGACCAAATCCAAGTCCAATTTGATTGACATTTGGATCCAATTTCACTTTTAGCCTTAAAGCCCAATTTGGACCCATGACCCAAACCTAACCCAAACTCACCCAATTCAACTCCAATTAACCCCGAATCTTTTCTAAACCTTCCCTAACATCCCCACAAACAAAACACTAACATGATTTTCCCAAAATTTAGACCCAAACCTCACTTAAATTCAACCCAAAACCAAAAGGCCCAATTTTGACCTAAGCCCAAACCCCAAAATCAAAGCCCAACCAAAGCCAAAACCTCTTTGAAACACTCCCATAAACATTTCCCAACATTAATTTTACATCAATTTCAACCCTAGCCCAACATTGGCCCAAGTTAGCCCAATTTAACCTACATTGGCCCATTTACCAAATCAACCCAAATTCAACTCAATTCAAACCCAAACCACCTCAAATTCATTTCAAATCACTCATGACACATCTCTAAACCAAACCCAACAATTATTTGGCCCAAACTTCTACAAAATTCCCATCCATAAATTCATTCTTAAACATAAAGGCTCATCCCCTTAAACCTTCCTAAAAGCCCACTTCCTTCAAATTCAAAAGCCCAAATTCATCCAAAGCCCACATGGCACTTCCCCTCATCATCCATTTAATCAAAATCACCCCTAAGTTTCAAAATCATCAATTAAACCATTCCAAATCAAGCTTCATACAAATTTCCATCAAATTACCAAAAATTCCTAAAATCCATTTTCATGAAATTGACCAAGCTTTTCCCCAAGCCAAAGACAAACCATGCAAGCCATGGACAAGCCACATGAAGCCATGGAAGGTTTGACATGTGATCAAGCCATTAATGGAAAAAGGAGGGCCCCCTTTCCTAATCCTTCTTAAGTCTTTTTTTACCTTAAGCATGCCACACACTAAACCATGCTTAGCCACCTCATCATGGATGGAGACCACACCATTTTCTCTTGGCTGACCCAAGTGATCCTTTTCAGCCCAAAACCAGGCCTTGGGTGGTGAACCTAGCCCAAAATCATGGGTTGACTCATTTGAACCCAAAATGGCCTTCCCCCCATTCCATTTCAATCCAAGCTCTTTACACATGGCCAACTGCAATTGACTGCACTAAACCCCAGCCCTGACCCACCTGAACCTGAGGGTGACCCATGCCTGCCGGCCAGCCGCCTGGGTCGCCGGAAAACTCCATGGCCGAGACATGGGGAGGAGCCAAACTTTGGAATTCCACCTTGCTGAGCTGCCCCATCCCCAGTGGCCATTGCAGCTGTTCTTCCCTTGCCAAGAGCAGCTGATCCCAAGCCCTAACTCTCCCGGGGAGGCCCTCCACCCTCTCCTATTTAAACACCACCCCCTCTCGGCCATAGGAGGTGCTGAAACAAACCTTAAGGAAACTCTGCCAAAATTGTTCTAGACTACTCCCCACACATAGAGCATTTGATCCCCACTGAATTCCAGCCCCAATTCCCTCCAGCTGAGCTCAATTTTAAGCTCAAACTTTAGCCCAAAAACCAGGACACTTCTCTACAGTGGACCAATCCCTAAATTGATTGGTCCTACACCTTCACTGCGACCAAGGGAAGAAGTCCACCAGCAAAAGCCCCCTCTCCAGGCCACCCATCTGTTCCAGACTCCAAGCTTTGTGATCGGGCTTGGTTGAAATCATACCTAGACAATTCACCGGACCAGGAGACTTCATCTGGAGCTTGCACGGGATCCAATTGAAGGTGACACAACCCTCGGATTGAAGCCACACTTCTCCGAGCAAAAGGTATGAGCTAATTCTTCATCCCGAGCTTCTGGAGATTCTCCATTTCAAATGCTTTAATTTCAATGCATGATCACCATATAGATGTATTCGTCTCTTCAAGACGAATCCATAGAGCATAAGAACACGAAAATCCATTGAGTATCGAGTGAGATATTAGGGATTTAGTGTGGACGGCTCTCGGGTGAGGACGCTTGGGGACGATGAATGGATGCCGTCCATTCAATACACGCGCGGACGGACGGTTCAGATGGCGTCGGACCAGGAGATGGTACGTGAACCGCGGGCCGCGTGGCGCTGAGTCGGAAGGCGGCGTCGAATGGGAGCGCGCCGCGTAGCCATTCGGAGCTGCCGAGGTTGACGCGGCGCCGCGTGGATAAATAGAAAATTAGGGTATTTTTGATTTATTTAATTCCCCTAAACTTCAAAAATGCATAACTTTGTGTAAGAAAATCAGAAAAATAAAATAAAAATACCCTCTTGCTCAGTGAACAGAGGAGAATAATGTGGAAAAGAAATCATTTAATTTTATCAAGTGTTTTATTTTTAATGATTTATTTACTCTCTGCATTGTTTTAATTCTCCATGCATATAGGAAATTCACCATGGCATGAGACCATAGGACTTTTGAAGCCTCTGAATTTGGGAACATTCCCTGAATTTTCCAAAGTCAGAGGCCATCCCTATGAAAAGTTATTGATTTTTCAAATTCATGTTACTGTTTTGAGTATTTTAATTCCAATAATTAGCATGTTGTGAAATAAATTCTAGGAAAATTAGTTAATGTCTCTTATAACCAGAGGACCCTAGGAAAAATAGGTTTTGAGTTAAATCATTTAAAATAACCCTAATTGGCTTAAACACCCAAAATAGATCCCTAATTAATTAGAGCTAACCATACATCAAATTGACTTGAAATCAATTCTCCGCTGACCTTTAGGATCAGAGGAACCCACCATAAAAATTTGAAGTCAATTGGACTTGGTTAGCCCTACTAAATGGGTTGATTAAGCCATTTAGGCAATTTGAACTTTAAAAATTCATAACTTTCAAAATACTTTTTAAAAAAATTCACCAAATTAGTTTTGGAGCCTCTCTGATGTCAGGGGAATTTAAGAAAATTAAAATTTCAATTTTCTAAAAAAGTTGATTTTTAATATTATTTTAATATTTTAATAATTAAAAAATAATAAAAATCATAAAAATAATAAAATTCACCAAAATGTCACATTTTGAATTTTAATCACTTAGGAATAAATCCCATATTTTTCTTAGGTCTATTTAATGAGATATTAAATTTAAAGCCCTAGGGTAATTTTAAAATTAAAAAAATGTATTTTCTAGCATTTTCACTAAAATAATTATAATAAATCAAAGAAAAATCAGAAAATTGCAAAAATTGATTCTCTGATTTCCTTGATATCAGAGAGATTTTTGAAAAATATAAATTTCATTTTTCAACCTTTATTTTATTTTCAGATTAATTAATACTCCAAAACTTAAAATAATTATAATAAAAATAATATAATTCAAAAAATTACCAAAATTGGTCCAAGTGGTCCTCTTGTCATTAGGAATGTCCCATAATTTTCTTAAGGACAGAAACTTTCCCTTGGTCATATTATTAAATTTTCCTTGGAAATTCCTATTTTCCACTAAAAAGTAATTACATAAATAAATTAAATATTGAAAAATCACATTTTCTCCTCTCATGTCTTTATTGGTATATGAGTGAAGTCACATAAAAATTTCAAGTTCATTTAAGCTCAATTTAGTGAGTTATGAAATTATTAAGCTTGAAGGGTAAAATGGTAATTAAAAAACTTTAACCCTTAATTAAAACTTTAGGTTTAATAAAATTAACAAGTAAAATATTTGATCTTAATCTGATTTGGATTATTGAAATTTAAATAATTAAAGGGTAGAAATCCATTAAACAATTTAAAATAATTAAAATAAACCTTAATTTAATAATTGATTAAATTTGGAAGAATAATAAAATTGGAATTATTAAAATAGGGATATTATTAGGAAGAGATTTATTCTTTAATTTAAAAATCCCTAAATTAATCATCTCAATAATATTTAATTCCTAATTAAAAATGATAACTTAAATTTAAATTTTAAAATGTTAAAGGACTAATCATTAAATTAAATTAAAAAGTTAAATTATTAAACTCTTTTTAAATTTTCAATTAAATTAAAATTAAAAATAAAATTAAATTAAAGATTAAATTAAATCATATCAAATCAATTAAATTAAATTAGATTAAATTAAATTAAATTAAAATTAAATCAAATTAAATTAAATTAAAGGAAATTAAATCAAATTAAACTAAAATAATTTAACATCAAATCAAACTAAATTGAATTGAATTAAATTGAATTAAATTAAAATTAAAATTAAATTAAATTAAATTAAAGTTAAATGAAATTGAATTCAATAACATTACCTAAGACATAAAGAAATTAAATATAAAGCAACTTGAACACTATTCCAAATTTAAACCCATTAACTTAAATTAAATCATTTGAACACCAATTTGCCTCGAAAGCTTTGGTTATTATAACTCCTAAACAAAACATTAAATGAAATGTTACTTCACCTATAGGATATTCAAATGTCCTAGTTCATCGAGCGAGATAACAACAAAACTTGAATTCCTGGACGATTAATTCATTTGTATAATTAAATTCATCTGGACTTAAAACAATCCTAGAAATATTGAAAAGATGTTTAAGATTTGTCTTAAGCACTTCCTCGATATGATAGAATGTTCATAAGAACAATTGAACTTAATTATTCTTTGATGAAGAAAATCGTCCTCAAACTAAAACACAAAGACCTAGACGTCATAGGAAGTGACTAGCTATAGGATTAGGAATTTGGTAGAAAACCATAACCCTTCCCTTAGCTTTACCTAGGAACTTGCTTAAATATTCTAAATTGTGTTTAAGTGCAGCTTGGGATGACGGGAAGACCCTCCAGGTACGCTTTTATTTTATTGCAATTTACTTTCCTTGCAATTTACTTTATTGCAAATGCACCTTACTTTTTTTGCATGATAAACAACCGTTGCATGAAAACCCACACCTTTAGGATAGTCCCTAAAACTGAAACCAAAACTAAATTAAAAGTCATTACAAGATAAAATTCACCGCCACAACATTTCAAAATATAAAACAACTCAAAATTTAATCACAAACAGAACACAAAACTACAATTACAACTAAAATAAAACTTCCTGTTGGATGATCGGGAATACCTCGGATGATGTAACCTACGTGTTGCTAACGGGATTTCCCACGGTCTAAATGAAAGTGTGGAACTCATTCAGTTGAGTTTAGCAAATTCATCTGGACTAAGTGAATCCGATAAAAATAACGATGCCGGAAGGATGGAACCGTGGGATCTTAACCGGTGTCGTTATAATCAACTTTAAGATTTGTTTTAATTAAAACACAAAAACACTTGGAAATTAAGACTTCCCTAAACCAAAACACTTTTATCATCTCCTGATTTATGACTTCTATAACTAAACCTCTGCAACAACAAGGAGCTCGGAGCATGGTGGGCAGCACGGCCATCGTCATCAGTAAAACCTGAGTCTACTTCAGCAAAACTTTCCTAGAATTAAACAACCAAGCCATAGGATTTCGAGGTAGTTTGCCTAGTGCAACATGAATCCTCAACCTTTTGTTGGGCATTTGCACTGCAAATTAAGCCCTAACCGGACTTAGGATTCCGAGGTAGTCGTCCGATACAACATAAACCCTCATATCTTCCGAAGCTATTTGTATGATTCTATCATATAAATATAAGTCCTAATTGATTAAAATCGGCAAGATCAAAACATTAAATAAATATTAGGACTTTCCTAAATCCAAGCCAAACAATAGGATAGTCGGGGAATTACCGAAGTTCGCTTCGAATCTGTGATTTCTCTTACCTTTCTTCCTTTGAATTCCCAAAATAAAATGTTCCAAATTTGATCCATTCCCTCTTGAAATTTCAAAAATTTAATCCCTTGAAAACTTAAACTTTGAAATTCTTGAGAGCAGAATTATTGATTATTATCGAGAGTTTTCTTAGGTGATTCCCGTCACTTAAGATGTAATTAACTATAGCGGCTTGCCCTTATAGGGAATTTTAAAAAACCCAGGTAATATAAACCCTGTTTAATGTTTTTATATTAAGCGGGGGAATTTGTCGAGCACATAAAATTGGTTCGCGGACCAAACGGATGTCACAAATCTTTTAGTTTATTTAATCGAGCCCCACCATCAAGCGGTGTGTCTATCCTTAAGGATAGATACACGGTTTATAGTGCGGTGCTCGTTTATATAAACTATTTGGGATGTGAGATCAGCTTGATTTCAAATCTTAAAATTTTCAAATTTAAAATTATTTTCAAAATCAAATACTACTTTTCAAATTATATATATTTAAACTAAATTTAAAATCTTAAAATTCGCCGATAATTTCTTTTAGGCGACCCCTTTTCTAAATACAACACACCCTAAAAATAACGCCGACACTACTCCCCAAAATAGGTTTCCAAGGAGATAACCAAATCCCTTGGGTGGTCGGCCACCAAGCCTCAAGAAAATGGAGAATTCATTATCAAAGATTTATCAAAATCAACCAATAATGTTTGAATTTAGATAAAGGAAGAGTTCAAATATAATGCTAAGCACCTTTTTACTACCAATGTAACTACTCAAGCAGAGGTAGAGAGGGACAGGCTGATGACTGAACCCGCAATCACACAATTATTTAGTTTCATGGTAAAAAAACTTAACCCAATTTCTATAAGCGGCTAGGGTGCAAAATGTGTACATTGCATAGTTTAGAATTTCATTTAAAGTTTACACACTAGGGGTTCTACGCAAGTAAACATATCGTTCAAGTAATATAGGGATCTAATTAAGTCCCGATTATTGATCCCAAAGAGAAGCGTAAACTCTTTTTTATAGACTTAGTAAAATTCTAATTGTACCGCAAGTAAATTATCAAGGAATTAAAGTCGAAATTTTATGTGTGAAAATGAGTAACTAATACCTACGAATTCTATTTCTAAACATAAAGAAAATGCTAAATGTTTCTAAACCAGCTATATGTAGAAAAGTTCAAATTGTATGGAAAAATCCTTCTCCTTACAATGAGATTATAATCAGTGTAGGAATAAATGCTTATAAACTTAAATGTAGTTTTTGAGACAAATAGGAGCATACCTATTCTTTACCCTCTTTCGAGTGCACAAAGAACATTGACGAATCTAGAGTAAAGTTTCTACATTTTTTGTTATGCTGAATAGATTCTAGTCTGTCACTCGAGAGTACCGAAGTAAGCCCTCAATTTGGCTAACCAAGCTTTAGGTTACAAACACTAGAATAAATTGGTTAAGATTCTAGTCTGTCACCCTAGAATCACTATTTTGCACTCATCAAAACTTATCCCTATTTATTTGCATTGCCTGATGGACTAATTTTCCTTCACCCGATAGTGCAATATGATTCTTACTAGTTGAGGAATCCATAGCTCTCCCGTGTCATTATGGTTCACAATAAGTTTTAACTTAACAATCACTCAGATTGTATAAGTAAATTAAGTATGAAGTAATGTATCATCACAATTATGAATAAAAGAAATGCAAAAAAAGTTTAATCCTACACATGATTATTTCTCATCACAAGGAGAAAGATAAGAAAAACTACTTAGATTTCATAGGGACAAAACAATAAAAGATATATATAAAAGCAGATTTACACAATAAAACTTGACAAAACTTAAACAAAAATACAATAAACTTATCTCAAACTCCTCCCCAAGAAAATCTTCTGAAATTCCTTTGAATAATTCACCTTACAATTTCACTCTCACACACACAACGAGAGAGAGAGAGAGAGAGAGAGAGAGAGAGAGAGAGTCTCCCCTACAAAAAGTCCTCTAAAACACACACACAAACCTCCCAACAACAACCCCTAGACACCAAGAGACTCTCTTAAAATAATCATCTAAAAATCCTCAAGTGTCACCTCAGACGTCCCTTTAAAATTCGTTTAAATTCCAATGTATTTTATTAAAAAACTGATTTTGCTGACTAGGCGCCCAACTGTTGCGCTTATGCACCATTCTTCTAGAAGCTTGGAATAACTACCTGGCGCTTAGGTGCTAGATTATGGCGCTAGGCTCTCTATTTCCACATACAAGGTCTGGCGCTTGGGCGCTAGAAGCTAGCTTCTAGGCACCAGTTCACTTTGTGCTCCTTTTTCTCCAAAACTCAATTTCTAATATCTGTAATAAAAAACATACAAAATACCTTCTTTTAAAAATGAGAATGAAATGTATAAAAAATGACACATTTTTAGGCATGTCAAATGTCCCTCTCTTAGAACCACCAAAATGTTTGGCGCCAAACCACCATGCTCAAAATTTTCACTCCAGTTATTGACCAAGTCAATACCCCATTAAGCCACATAAGTGTACCATGTCTTCACATAAACAAATATTTAGCTTTAACATAAATAATACATATAGTTTACCAAAATAAATACAATTAACAACACAACATTAATGATACTCTATACTACATAACATAATGGAGAATGTATAATTGAAGGTCTCTATGGCCTTCAAAACCATCAAAGTTCTCTCAAGATTGATTTGTCCTTAAATTTAAAATCTAACAATTAGGCTACCTTCACACGCCACATTAACAAGTCTTCATATTAAAATATAAGTTTACATCACAACTTCTATATTTATTTCTCTCTATATCTCATAAAATAGTAATCATGATGCAATAATTTATCTCATACTCCATCGAAATACTCAATTAATGTGTGTCTTCTCTTGTTCTTTTAGCAAAGAAAGCTTTCATCATTTATATTTTTTACCACCATATAATTTATTTTATTTTGAGTTTGGTTGAGACTTGGATGGTTGAAATCCTCAACGACAGGTTCAATGCACACAACTCAGTTGGTCTTGGAGAGCTATTGAATTTGTCCAGAAGTGTATCTAAACTCGTCCACTAATCAAGTAAAGCATGTGAACTCCTCAATTAGAGCCGGTAAACTCATCCACTCATCCTAGAGCTAAACATAACGACTCTTCCTAGAGCTAAACTCAACCACTTGTCTAGGAGGGCAACTGAACTCATCCACTCATCTAGAAGTTAAACCCATCTACTTTTCCTTGCATTAAACACATCTAATAGAGCAAATAGACTCGTCCAATTACTGTTGTAAAAAAACATCAAAAAAGCAAAAACCAGATCGAGAAAAATTTTCAATCAGAAAAGAACACAGAGCGACACCTAGATTTACGTGATTTGGGAAATTTACCTACGTCCACGGAGTTGCAGAGGATTTTATTACTTCAAGGAATTACACCATTGAGCGCCTCGATGTTTACAAGAAAAATCTCTATTTTTCTCCTCTCTCTCTCTCTCTTACCCTCATATTACAGGGCTTGGCTTGGCAATTTATGACAGGCCAAAAGAGGCTATTTAAAGAAAATGAGGGAGAGCTAAGTGGAGAGAGGTAGGTGGGAGAGAGGTATGTGGGAGAGAGTTAGGTGGGAGAGAGATAGGTGGGACGTGATAGGTGAGTCACAGGCTCCATATATTTAACAATTCTCCCACTTGGAGACTGGGACACTGACTGTACCACCTACAAGCTGCTTCATCTACTAGCTGTACCTACCTTTTTCCTTAAATGTAATATCCTCCACTTTCCTCCACATTCCTCCACCTCTGCAAAATTGAAGCCTTGGTCTTCATGCCAAAGACCAGTTGAATTCGAGCACAACTTCAACTTCTCAAGAGTAACACCCTTAGTCGACATATCAACATCAACATAGCCTTGTACCTCCAAGCTCTTTCCTGGGTTACTCATGTATCTGCTTACAACTCCCACTACATGGGCAATATCCTATTTCAGCTGAAAGACTTTTTCAACAATTACAGCCTTGTACCTCTTACTATTATCAAGTGCAGCCTTCACCCAGTACACTCACTTGTTATGTAATGCCTTCTTCCGTAATAGAAGTTCTGCCAGCTCCCAATTCTGATTCCCTGGCAAGGAATCCATCTCCTCCTTCATGGCTAGCTCCCACTTGCTCGAATATTCATCTTGCAAGATTTCTTTATACCTCTGTGGTTCTCCACCATCTGTCTGCGGAACAATAAGAATGGGTGCCCCGGACCCACTTTTCTCATCACTTCCATCACAGCCCTGCACCGTGACCTCTGGTAGATCATAAAATCTTAATTTTTTTATTGTGGTCACCTGTAGTCATATATATTGTATCTGTTTTCTTACCCCGAGCCAGCACTAATGCTCCTTTGGTAACTTTTCAGGTGCTATCTGAGAACACTACTGAATGACCACCCTCATTGAGTTGCCAAATAGAGATGAGGTTTCTCTTCAACTCAAGAACGTGCCTGACAGTTTGTGAAGTCCATTTTCTTTTGTTAGGAAGTGCAATATCAATGTCTCCCATCCCCACTACGTTCAAAGCTTTTCCATCAGCCATATATACCTTCCTAATGTAACCAACAACATATTTTTGCTAAAACTCCCGGTGGGAAGATGTATGCGAGGAAGCCCTTGAATCCAGTATCCAGTCATCAACAGAACTGTTAACTGCCAGCAATAGTGCATCCTGTATTTCTTTAGTTACCACATTTACGCTATCATTCTCCTTCTTCTTAGGATTTATGCAGTTCCTTTTTATGTAGCCAGCAATGCCACAATTCCACTAGGTTGTCTGCTGATCAGAATTTGATTTTGATCTTTCTCTGTTTGAGTTCCCGTCCTGTGATTTCCCTCTGGAATAAAAAATCAGTGCCAAAATTGAACCCGAGGTCTCACCATAATCTTTTCTGCGCACCTCATCAACCAAAATCAAATCATGAATATCTTTGTATTTCAGTTTATATTTACCTGCATAACTTCCAACTGCCATCCTCATAGCTTCCCTGCTATTTGACAATGAAGTAAACAATATCAGCTCACGTATCTCATAATCAAAATCAATTTCATCAGACAATAAATGATTTGTGAAAGTATTGAAATCATTCAGTTGTTGAGCAACAGACACACCTTCCACCATCTTTAACTTGAATAACATTTTCATCTTGTTAATAGCCGATGGCTTTTAGTACATACCTAATAAAGCTGTCATGAGATTTGCAGTCGTCATTTCTTTGATGACGTTGTGGTCAACGGATCTTGATAGGGTCAATCGAATACCCCCCAAGAAACTGTCGATCCAACAGATTCCAATCAGCCTCATCCATCTTCTTCGGTCGCTTTCCCAGTAACGGAAGATGAAGTTTCTTCCCAAAGATATATTCATCTATCTGCATCTTACAGTAACCAAAATTTGTGCCATTAAACTTCTCGATCCCCCAATGCCATGACTTCGTCTCTGCCCATCGCTCTCTTTCAGCCTCAAATCACGGCTCTGATACCAATTGTTGTAAAAAAAACGACGACAATAAAGCGAAAAATCGGATCGAAAAAAATTCACAATAAAAAATGAACACAGAGCGACACATAGATTTATGTGGTTGGACAAATTTTCCTATGTCCATGGAGCTGCAGAGGATTTTATAACTTCGAGGAATTACACCGTTGAGGGACTCGACCTTTACAAGAAAAATCTTTATTTTTCTTCTCTCCCTCTCTCTCTTGCCCTCATATCAGAGGGCTTTGCTTGACAATTTATGACAGACAAAAAGAGGTTATTTAAAGAATTCATCCATATCCTAATAGACTAACAAAGATATGACTCGACGAAGTACACATAGAATACAAGGTCAAATATAGTGTTCGAAGTAGATAAAACACTATAGAGAATAAAATATCTACACGACAGATACTTGATAACAGATCAAAGTAGCCAGATATCCATTCAAATCTGATTGTAATCATAGCCTATATAAAAAAAAAATGCCCCCACATAAAGAGGTTGAGAGAATGTAAGAATGATGACTTCTTCCAACAATATAGCTATTATGAAAACTCATACTTCTTTCCACATCCCTCTTCCCTCTACAGCTCCTTTCCCCTCATTTATTGGCTCTATTCCTTGGATGCAATTCCATGGACAAAATAGTATGCAACAAGACTTCTATCTTTTCTAGTAGAAGAATTCCCAAAGTAGCTAATCAGTTTTGAAGCAGAAAATGTTTGAACAATTCGTTTTGCACCTCAATCAATGTCTGGATGAAATCATATTTCAGGCACATTTGAAGGCCATAATTGAATGCTTGAGGTAATAAAACAAACGGTTGAAAGAATGAATCAACACAAAAATTAAAATATAAATAAAAAAAGTCATCCACAATTTGACTGCCATAGGAAAACTCCGGCTTTCATAGTATCTGACCTCATCAATAAATGGTTTAATTAAGCCACGGCACCTCTTTTGGACGAGGCGGCCGAAGGAGGTTCAACTGGCGTACTCCTTATAACTCCTTAATATCCTCATAACTACTTATGAACAACACCGAAATGGAACCTGCGATGGTTATTGGGTGGTTATTGGTGTTGTAAATAACTACTCAATAACCTCGAAATAGAGATTATTGTAGGATTATTCTGCACGCAAAGCTGCCTACGTTCTCCGTATGAATATTTTTCTCAAAAAATAGGCTATTTAAAATATAATCATCTCCACTAAACGCCGGATAATGCACGAGCTTCTATTTATAATAAAGCAGAATCGGGTTAAAACCCTCTCATAATTACCATCAAAAGTGGGCTTTTCTCCAATAATAAATTCTGTATCATGAAAAATTAAAATAACGGATAAATGCGCATGACGTTAGATTTAGCTTTTATTACTGTGCAGAAGTTTCATGAAGATTTTTGTTTATTTATTTATTTGAACTGAACTATGTTATCAAATAATATTTATGTAATGTGTATTTTTAGTTTTTCTTTTGAAGACGTGTTGACCGGCGCACAAAACCTTCGTGGAATAAATATGAAATAATAAAAGGATAAAGATTTTACAGTCTATCACCGATGGCCCTAAAATTAATGAACTTGATATGGGACAAATTTAGATATTGATTAAATGTTTAATCGTTAGGTGGAAAAATTATTTTGATAAATTATTTAATGAAGTGTCTGAAAATACGATCGACCTTTGTGATATTAATATCATTAATCATATTAAAACGTTTCATTTTTATCGTCGCATTAATAAAAGAGAAGTTGAGGAGGCTTTAAAGAAAACCAATGGTGGAAAGTTTGTATGACCTGATGATATCCCAATTGAAGTGCAGAAACATTTAGGAGATTTGATAGTTTCTTGCCTTACTAAACTCTTTAATATTATTTTAAAAACTAAAAAGATGCCCGCAAGAGTGTGCAAATTATAGAGAAATTAAGTTGATTTGTCATACTTTAAAATTATGGGAGAGAGTAATTGAACATAAGTTAAGACTTATTACTAAGTTTTTTCATAATCAATTTCGATCTATGCCGAGCAGGTCTACTATAGATTCTATGCATTTATTGAGAGGTTTGATGGAGAAGTTCAGAGATAATAAGGAAGATCTACATTTGATTTTTATTGATTTATAAAAAGCTTACCATAAGGTTTCAAGAGATATCCTTTGGAGAGTTCTTAAAAAGAAAGGTGTTGATATGACTTAGATTCAAGTCACTAAAGATATGTATACTTGAGTTGTCACTTGTGTTCGAACTGAAGGAGGATTAACCAAATATTTTTCTATTTCTGTTGGATTACATTAGGGGTCTACTTTAATCCTATATCTTTTTGCTTTAGTTATGGATGGCCTGGACATTTACAAGAGGATGTATCTTGATGTCTGCTTTTTGTTGATGATATCCTTCTCGAGAATAAGACGAGAGAAAAAGCCCAGGAAAAACTTGAATTATGGAGGTTACATTGGAGTCTAAAGGCCTTCGTTTGAGTAGAACTAATAGTGACAGTAGTCTAACTCTAGGTAATCAAATTATTAAAAAGTGTGAATGATTTAGATATCTCAGGTCTATTATTCAAAGCGATGGTGATATAGACAGGGATTTTAATTGTAGAATTCAAGTTGGTTGGTTGAAGTGGAGGAATGCTTCGGGCGTTTTGTGTGATAGAAAAGTACTGCTTAGACTGAAAAAAAAATTTTATAAGATGGTAGTGAGACCTGCAATGCTCTATGGTGCTGAATGTTGGCCTTTAAAAGAGAAGCATAATCCTAAGTTAAGTATTCCTGAGATGAGAATGATTAGGTGGATGAGTGGTATTACATTTAGAGACAAAATGTGAAATGAATATATCCGGGTTGGTGTAGCTCTAGTGACAGACAAATTTAGAGAGAGTTGTCTAAGATGGTCACATTAAATGTCATCTGATGATTCTATTAAGATAGTAGATGTGTTAGATTCGACTTATGTTAACAAAGGCAGAGGTAGACCTAGGAAGACTTGAGCTTATTATATAAAAAAAGATCTTAATTTATTAGAATTAAATGAAAATATGACACTAAATAGGACACAAAGTAGAAAAAGGATTCATGTAGCCGACCCCACCTAATGGGATTAAGGTTTTGTTGTTGTTGTTGTATTTAAATAGTTAATCGTTACTGTTATAAAAAAGTAAATATTTACAAGTATAACACACGATTCCTATACATTTTTCAAACACTTAAACTTCAGTTTTTAAGCATAACACTTGATCGTGTTTTCGATTTAGACTACTATAATAATGAGGTGAGACTGAGATAGTATTGTTGCAGTGCTATTACAATGACATTACTATGATGATCTTGTTAAAGTAATTTTGTAATGTCATCACCAACTTGTTCTCCTATTAATTTTATATAAAAAAACATATAATAAATATCATAAAAGCACAAAATAATATAAAATTTTCATAAAAAATACAAAAAACAATTATGTATTTTAAACTCTAAATATTAGGAAACCAACATTTGGGAGTTGAGCTCTCATATTTCTAAGCAAATACTTTGCCTGACAAATGTTAAGGCACTCCTTCTTCAACACTAAGGCACTATTCAATGTGATGTGGTGCTATAAACATAGCATTGAGGCACCATGCTCTTTGTTCATATCACTTTTCATACTAGGTTAAGCAATGTGGTGTTGAATGTTTAGTGTTAAGGGCTACAATTGAACTTCTTAATTTTAATATAAGTTTTTTTTCTATATATATTTTTGTTAAAAATAATATATTTAATGATGATAAATACAAAAATAACTTAATTTTGATAATTTTATATTATTAATTTATTCACTCTTCTCACTAAAGATATTTCCTTAAAATGTATGAGTAAAGACTATAATATTTACTTAGGCTCACTCATAATTTGTTATTAACTAAGTGAAAAAGCAATTTGAGGCTACAAATCTATCTCTTGAAATTCAAGACAAATGTCAAAAAGTTTAAATTCTTCAAGATGAAACATTTCTCTAGTGACTATAATTAGTTTGCTAAATTGCTTTCTAGAGATGGAAATCATAATAGTATGCAATTTTTTAAAACAAAATTTTCTAGCTTTAACAAACCTTAAGTGATGGAGGTTGAATGTTAGTAGGTGTTTAATTGGACAGTCCTTTAAATAATACTTAAATTTGTTAACCATCTTGGACAGTGCTAAAGATCCAAGAAGATTTAAGATTAAATAAGAACATTATTCATTAATTAATCACAATTTATTTTAAAGATCTATTACATTATTAAATAAGAATAAGTAGCTAATATTTTAAAAGCAATTCATTCTAGAAAATGCAATAACAATTTGGGAGGTAGGACTTTTGCAAATAGAAAATAAGATAATGGTATTTCTAGCAAACCCTTCTAAACGAGGCATAAACATTTCTAAAAAATGTGAACAGCTTCAAAGAATTGAACCTATGCAACTATGGCACAATGAATTATTGTTATCATTGTTCCATTAAAATTTTGATAGATAATGCTAGTTATGATTGATTATATTTCAATGGGAAATGGATGTAAAAGCCAAACAAAAGTCAAAGTAGTAGTTGCATGGAACTTCATTTTGAAATATATCATTTGCATATAAGGTTTGCCCATTGTCACAAACACTAATAATGGCCCATAAATCATTAAGAAAAAAGTTAAATAGTCTTGTCAAAGTTAGCAAACTTGCCCTAAATTTGCTTTTTTTCTATCATCTAAACACTAATGGACAACTTGAAGTAGCAAATAACTTAATTTTGAAAAGAAGTTGTTCTAAAGGGAAAATGGGCTAAATTATAACTGTTAGTAATTTGGTTCCTAAAGAAAACTACTTCCACTAATGTTGGTTAGACACCAAGTATCTTGTTACATGTAGTGGAGACATTGCTACTAGTTGAATACAATAAACATAGCCAAAGAGTTTTTTCTAATTCAAATTTTGAAGAACAAAAAATGATGAATAAAGAAGTGCTAATGATGATGGCATGCATGTTGTATTTGATATATTGGAGCAATGAGGAATCTGATATTTCATGAATCAAAGAAGGATAAAAGTGGAGTTCCAAGGTATTATGATTCTAATAATACAAAAGCATACAAGCATGGAGATTTGGTTTTTATAAGGTAGATTTGGCTGCATAAAATTTTGAACTTGGCAAATTTAAATCCTTCATAAAATGGGCCTTATGTTGTTCAAAAGAAAGTTGAACCTATTGTCTATAAATCACACTTAATCTGGGAAAGTAGTTCCAAGGACTTGGAACATTAAAAATTTGGAGATATTCTATCCATGAATTTTTTTATTTCGTTATTCTAGTCATTTAGCATTTATTCTTTTAATATTCTTTGAATTGGAATTTCAGAGACTTGCTTTGCAAGATCATTAGGGCTATCAAAATAGCTCATATTTTGTGAATAGCTCGTGTTCGACTTGTTAATAAACTATTGTTTGATTCCTTCACTAAGCCAACGAGCCGAACACGAACAAAATTATTTTCATTCGTGTTCAGCTCATTTTGCCTTGAAATAATTAAATTATAATTATATGAATATATAATGAGTACTATTTTTAAATACATTAATTGACTATAAGGCTGCAAAGATTTAAATTCAATTAGCATTACTAATTA
Organism: Papilionanthe hookeriana x Papilionanthe teres; assembly: GCA_022702705.1. Taxonomy (NCBI): domain Eukaryota; kingdom Viridiplantae; phylum Streptophyta; class Magnoliopsida; order Asparagales; family Orchidaceae; genus Papilionanthe; species Papilionanthe hookeriana x Papilionanthe teres. The sequence continues at coordinate 22,277,398 of CM040423.1, forward strand.
AAACTAGAATAAAAATATATTAAATTCTATTTATATGATTTTTTAATATTAAAAATAAGATTTCAATCTCGCCCTACCCTTAACATCTTATGGTTGTGTGACTACGGTTGTCAAAATGACTCATTGTTCGTGAACAACCCGTGTTCAACTTGATATGCAAACAAGCCAAACATGTACAATTTTTTTGAGATCGATATATAAATGAGCCAGACATGAACAATGATATTTTTTAACAACCGAGCTTGGAATTGCTCAAGCTTGAATCGTTTACACTCCTAAAGGCTGCAAGACATACAACCATGTAGAAGCCTACTAAAAATCTAGGTGAAAAGGCAAAAATGTCTATATTGGCCTATGATTTTAACGAACTTTGAACAAACTGACAGAATGGCTGTCAACCATAAATTATGTTAGATTGGTCAATCTACATCATCCAAATTACCATTGATGGTTTAGTTGAGGTTCATTCTTCACTTTGTGCTCGGAGATCTTTGTTCATGAAGGTTTCATTTAAGTTTTAATGTCTTTTACGAATTTTAGGGGGTTGAATATTTTAGGTTGCTTAAGACTTCATGGCCGATTAATTTTGTTTTATTTCATTTTTATTTTGATAGTTGGAATGATCTGGTCAAGATCACATGGTTCTGTCCTCTTGAGTTCATTGGGGTTGTGGTTTTATTAGTCACTATCATGACCAGAAGGTATTTTCTTTGCAATTATGAGTTGCCTCTTTCAAAATTCCTTCTTAAAATAGGTTGCATTTTTATGGTTGAGGTCTAAGTATTAATGATTTTTATGGTATATTTTATGTCATGTCTTTTAAATTTATCTTACATTTTAGCCCACATCATCTCCAGGGTGCGTTAAGAGTGCATTTTTTCTCTTATGAGAAGTCAAACTCTCCTTAAATTCAAGTTAAGTTAGGTGGGTTGACCTAGATCCAAATTAAATTGGTTTGGGTTAACCCGAGTATGGTCGAGCTGACTAAGCATTGGTTTAAGTAGGTTTAGGTTAACCTGAGTTAGGTCGGGTTGACCAGGGATTGGTTTAAGTTAGTTTGGGTAACCCAAGTTAAGTCGGGTTGAACCAGGATTGTTTTAGGTTGGTTCAAGTTAACCTGAGTTAGGTCGGGTTGACCAAGGATTTATTTAAGCTAGTTTTGATTGACCCCAGTTTGGTCGGGTTGACTCAAATTTGGTTTGAATTGGTTTGGGTTAACCCGAGCTAGGTCGGGTTGACCCAAGATTGGTTTAAGGTTGATTTGGGTTGACCCGAGTTAGTTCAGGTTGACCGAGATTTGATTTAAGGTTGATTTGGGTTGACCCGAGTTAGGTCGGGTTGTCCTAGGATTGGTTTATGATTGATTTAGGTTGACCCGAGTTAGATCGGTTTGACAAGAGATCAGTTTGAGGTTGTTTTGGGTTTACCCGAGTTATATTGGCTTAACCTGGGCTTGATTTATTAGTTTGGGTTAACCTATGTTTAATTTAAGTTAATTTGAGTTAGCTTGATTTAAGTGGGGTTGATCGGGCTTGATTTATGTTGATTTGGGTTAACCCAAGTTAGCTTAGGTTGAAACACGTTTAATTTAAGTATGATTTGGGTGTTGACCCTAATTTGGTTGTGTTGATTCAAAGTTGGTTTGAGTTTGATTTCAGTTGATTAGAGTTAGGTCGGGTTGATCCATATTTGATTTAAGGCTGATCTGGGTTGATATGAGTTAGGTCAGGTTGACCCAGTTCTGTTTGAGGTTGATTTGGGTTAACCCGGGTTAGGTAAGGTTGACCTGGGTTTGGTTTAAGTTGATTTCTTTTTAGTAAAGTCTAGGTTGGATTAGACTTGAGTTAAGTTTGGGGCATAAGGTTTGAATTAGTTTGGATTAGGGCTAAATTGGGTTAGACCTAGGGTGAATTTAGGGTTTGGTCAGGTTAGGTCTAAATTAGGTTAGATCTAAATTAAGTTTTAATTTAGTTATGTCTAGGTTAGATTAGACCTAAGATAATTTTAAAACTTTAGTTAAGTTAAATCAGGTCTAGGTTGGGTTAGACCTTAGCTAAATTTTTGGATTGGGTTTAGTTGAGTTAGGTATAAGTTAGGTTGGACTAACTAGAGTTAATGTTTGAATTGGGCTAGGTCCAAGTGGGTTAGACCTAGGTTAAATTTAAAATTTAAATTAGGTCTATGTTGAGTTCATATTGAGTTCAGACTAAGTTAGGTCAAGGCTGGGCTAGACCTAAGTTAAGTTTAGAGTTGAATTTAGTTTGACTTAGGTCTAGATTTGGGCTAGACCTAAGTTGGATTTAAGGTGGGATTTTAGGTTAGGTCTAAGTTAGGTTGGAACTAGGTTAAGTTTAAAGTTGGATTTAGTTTGAACTAGCTCTAAGTTGGGTCTAGACCTAAGTTAAATTTGAAGTCACTTAGGCTGAGTTAGATATAAATTGGGTTAGACAAAAGTTTGATTAAGTTAGGTCTAGCATGGATTAGACCCAACATAGTTTTATAGTTTTAGTTGGGAGAGTTAATCTCACAATTAAAAGGGTACATATGAGATTACTTTCCTAAATTAACTTAAAAGTTTCACTATGATGTAATCCTCATATCTCCTAAGCTAATTTTTATGTTTAATTTAAGTTTAAGAGATGACTTGAGCTAAAATGCAAAATTAGTAATTTTGCAGTATTACCCTAGTTCTCTAATTTTGTTTCTTAAATTTTCTGCGCGGCTTATTTTAGGTTGTATATTGTATTTTAAAAGGGGGGTCGCCTAACAGAAGTTGTCGGCGAATTTAAATTTTAAATTTAATTTAAATATATATAATTTAGAAAGTAGTATTTGATTTTGAAAATAATTTTTAAATTTGAAAGTTTTAAGATATGAGATTAAACTGATCTCACATCCCAAATAGTTTATATAAACGAGCACCGCACCACAAACCGTGTATCTATCCCTAAGGATAGACACATCGCTCGATGGTGGGGCTCGATCAAATAAACTAGAAGTTTTGTGACATCTCGTTTGGTCTCGCGAACCAATTTTATAAGCCGACAAATTCCCCGCTTAATATGAAAGTATCAAACAGTGGTTTATATTACTCGGGTTCTTTAAAATTCCCTATAAGGGCAAGCCCCTATAGTTAATTACATCTTAAGTGACGGGAATCACCTAAGAAAACTCTCGATAATAATCAATAACTCGCTTTCAAGAATTTCAAAGTTTAAGGTTTTCAAAGATTGAATTTTGGAATTTCAATAGGGAATGGATCAAATTTTGGAACATTTTGTTTTGTGAATCCAAAGGAAGAAAGGTAGGAGAAATCACCGATTCGAAGTGAACTTCGGTAATTTCCCGACTATCCTATCGTTTCGCTTGAATTCAGGAAAGTCCTAATGTTTATTTAGTATTTCAATCTCGCCAATTTTAATTAATTAGGGCTTATATTTGTATGATAAAATCAAACAAATAAGCTTCTAGAAGATGTGTGGGTTTATTGTCGTGTCTGACGACTACCTCGGAATCTCAAGACCGATTAGGGCTTAATTTGCATAAAATGATTATGCAAGTGCCTAACGAAAAGGTTGAGGATTTATGTTGCACTATGCAAACTACCTCGAAGTCCTATGGCTTGGTTGTTTAATTCTAGGAAAGTTTTGTCGAAGTAGGTTCAAGTTTTGCCGACGACGATGGCCGTGCCGCCCACCATGCTCCAAGCTCCTTGTTAGTAGCAGAGGTTTAGTTTTAGAAATCATAAATCGAGAGATGAGAAAAGTGTTTTGGTTTAGAGAAGTCTTAATTTTCCAAGTGTTCTTGTATTTTGATTAAAACAAATCTTAAAGTTGATTATAACGACACCGGTTAAGATCCCACGGTTCCATCCTTCCAAAGCATCATTATTTTTATCGGATTCACTTAGTCCAGTATGAATTTGCTAAACTCAACCGAATGAGTTCCACACTTTCATTTAGACCGTGGGAAATCCCGTTAGCAACACGTAGGTTACATCATCCGAGGTATTCCCGATCATCCAACAGGACGTTTTAATTTAGTTGTAATTGTAGTTTTGTGTTCCGTTTGTGATTAAATTTTGAGTTGTTTTATATTTTGAAATGTTGTGGCGGTGAATTTTATCTTGCAATGACTTTTAACTTAATTTGGTTTCGGCTTTAGGGACTATCCTAAAGGTGTGGGTTTTCATGCAACCGTTGTTTTATCATGCAAGAAAAATAAAGTACATTTGCAAGAAAGTAAATTGCAGGAAAGTAAATTGCAAGAGAGCAAATTGCAATAAAATATAAAAGCGTACCTGGAGGGTCTTCCCATCATCCCAAGCTGCACTTAAAACACAATTAGAATACTTAAGCAAGTTCCTAGGTAAAGCTAAGGGAAGGGTTATGGTTTTCTACCAAATTCCTAATCCTATACGCTAGTCAACTCCTATGACGTCTAGGTTCTCTCGTGTTTTTGTTTCGAGGACGATTTTCTTCATCAAAGAACAATTAAGTCCAATTGTTCTTATAAGTATCCTATCATATTGAGGAAGTGCTTAAGAAGAATCTTAAACATCTTTTCAATATTTCTAGGATTGTTTTAAGTCCAAATGAATTTAATTATATAAATGAATCGACCGTCCGAGGTTTTCAAGTCTTGTTAACTTGCTCAGTGAACTAGGACATTTGAATATCCTATGAGTGAAGTAACACTTCATTTGATGTTCCATTTAGGAGTTATAATAATCAAAGCTTTCAAGGGTAAATTGGTGTTCAGATGGTTTGATTTAAGTTAAAGGGTTTAAATTTGGAATAGTGTTCAAGTTGCTTTATATTTAATTTCCTTTATGTCTTAGGTGATGTTATATTTAATTTAATTTAATTTAATTGAATTTTAATTTAACTTAATTTAATTTAATTTGATTTGATGTTTAATTAATTTGATTTGATTTAATTTAATTTAATTATTTAATTTAATTTAATTTAATTTAATTGTTTAATTTAATTTAATTATTTAATTTAATTTAATTATTTAATTTAATTTAATTTAATTGTTTAATTTAATTTAATTTAATTTAAATTTAATTTAATTTAATTTAATTTAATTTAATTGATTTAATTTAATTTTAATTTAATTTAATTTAATCCAATTTAATTTACTTAATTTAATTTAATTTTTAATTTAGTTTTATCTTTAATTTTAATTGAAATTTTTGAAAGAGTTTAATAATTTGACTTTAGTTTAATGATTAAGTCTTTTAATATTTTGAATTTGAATTATCATTTTAATTAAAAATTGAATATTAATGAGATGATTAATTTAGGGATTTTTAAATTAAAGAATAAATCTCTTCCTAATAAATATCCCTTGTTTTAATAATTCCAATTTTATTATTCTTCCAAATTTAATCTATTATTTAATTAAAGTTTAATCATTTTAAAATTATTTAATGGATTTCTACCCTTTAATTATTTAAATTTCAATCATCCAAATCAGATTAGGATCAAATATTTTACTTGTTAATTTTTATTAAACCTAAAGTTTTAATTAAGGGTTGAAAGTTTAATTACCATTTTACCCTTTAAGCTTAATAATTTCATAACTCACTAAATTAAACTTAAATGAATTTGAAATTTTTATGTAACTTCACTCATATGTCAATAAAGACATGAGAGGAGAAAATGTGATTTTTCTGTATTTAATTTATTTATATAATTATTTTTGGTGGAAAATAGAGATTTTCAAGGAAAATTTGATAACATGACCAAAGGAAAGTTTCTGTCCTTAAGAAAATTAGGGGACATTCCTAATGACCAGAGAAGCACTTGGACCAATTTTGGTGATTTTTTGAATTATATTATTTTTATTATAATTATTTTGAGTTTTGGAGTGTTAATTAATTTAAAAATAAAATAAATGTTGAAAAATGGATTTTATATTTTTCAAAAATCTCTCTGATATCAAAGAAACCAGAGAAACAAATTTTGCAATTTTCTGATTTTTTTATGATTTATTATAATTATTTTAGTGAAAATGCTAGAAAATACATTTTTTTAATTTTAAAAATTACCCTAGGGCTTTAAAATTCAATATTTCACTAAATAGACCTAGGAAAAATGTGGGATTTGTTCCTAAGTGATTAAAATTCAAAATGTGACATTTTGGTGAATTTTATTATTTTTGTGATTTTTATTATTTTTTAATTATTAAAAATATTAAAATATTATTAAAAATTAACTTTTTTAGAAAATTGAAATTTTAATTTTCTTAGGTTCCCCTGATATCAGAGAGGCTCCAAAACCAATTTGGTGAATTTTTGAAAAGTATTTTGAAAGTTATGAATTTTTAAAGTTTAAAATGGCTAAGTGACTTAATCAACCCAATTAGTGGGGCTAACCAAGTCCAATTGACTTCAAATTTTTATGGTGGGTTCCTCTGATCCTAAAGGTCAGTGGAGAATTGATTTCAAGTCAATTTGATGCCTGGTTAACTCTAATTAATTAAAGACCTATTTTGGGTGTTTAAGCCAATTAGGGCCGTTTTAAATGAACTAAGTCAAAACCTATTTTTCCTAGTGGTTCTCTGGTCATAAGGAACATCACCAAATTTTCCTAGAATTTATTTCACAACATGCTAATTTTTGGAATTAAAATACTCAAAACAGCAACATGCATTTGAAAAATAAATAACTTTTCACAGAGATGGCTTCTGACCTTGGAAAATTCAGGGAATGTTCCCAAGTTCAGTAGGCTTCAAAAGCCCTATGGTCTCATGCCATGGTGAATTGTATGCATGCATGGAGAATTAAAACAATGCAGAGAGTAAATAAATCATAAAAAATAAAATATTTGATGAAATTAAGTGATTTCTTTTCCACATTATTCTCCTCTCGTTCACTAAGCAAGAGGGTATTTTTATTTTATTTTTCCGATTTTTCTACACAAAGTTATGAATTTTCGAAGTTTAGGGAATTAAATAAATCAAAAAATACCCTAATTTTCTATTTATCCACGCGGCGCCAGCCGAAACATCGGCAGCCTCCGAAGGGGTACGTGTCGCGCCGTGATCGGGCGCCGCCATCCGAGTCGGCCAGCCGGGCCCCGCGGTTCTCGCACCGTTTCCCGGTCCGACGCCATCCGAGCCGTTCGTCCGCGCGTGTATTGAATGGACGGCATCCGTTCATCGTCCCCAAGTGTTCTCACCCGAGAGCCGTCCACACTAAATCCCTAAGATCTCACTCGATTCTCAATGGATTTTTACGTTCTTATACTCTACGGATTCGTCTTCAAGAGACGAACACATCTATACGGCTAACATGCATCGAAACTAAGGCATTTGAAATAGAGAATCTTCGAAGCTCGGGATGAAGAGTTAGCTCATACCTTGGCTCGTAGAAGTGTGGCTTCAATCCGAGAGTTGTTGCACCTTCGATCGGGTCCTAAGCAAGCTCCGCATGAAGTCTCCCGGTCCAGTGAATCGTCCGGATATGATTTCGACCAAGCCCGATCACAAAGCTTGGAGGCCGGAGCAACCGGGTGGCCCGGAGATAGGGCTTTTGATGGTGGACACCTTCCCTTGGTCCGGTGAAGGTGTAGAGCCAATCAATTTGGGAATTGGCTCACCGTGGAGAAGTGTCCTGGTTTTCGGTGGAATTTCAACTCGAAATCGAGCTTACGTGAGGAGAAATGGCAGGGGGATTTCACCTGGGATCAAGTGCTCTAAAGGTGGAGAGGGTCTCGGAACAATTTTGGCGCAGTTTTGGCAAGGTTTGTGCTTCTCTTCTCTCATGGCCGAGAGGGGTGGAGTTTAAATAGAGCCGGTCGAGGGCCTCCTGTGGGAGTTAGTGGCTTGGGATCGCGCTGCTCGGTGAGGAGAAGAACGCCCATGGTGACCACTAGGCAAGGGGCAGCTCGAGCAAGTGAGAATTTCAATGTTGGATCACATGTGAGCTCTCGGCCATGGTGTTTTCCGGCGGCCCGGTGGTCGGCCGGCCAGTGGTCAGTCACCCTCAAGCTCGTGTGGTTAGGGCTGAGGCTTGTGCAATCAATCGGCAATTGCCATGTGTAAAGGAGTTGGATTGAAATGGAATGCGGGATGAGCCTATTTTGGGTTCAAATGGGTCAACTCACCTTTTGGGCTTGGTTCACCTCCCCATGGCCTCGATTTTGGGCCGAGAGGATCAGCTGGGTCGCCCAAGAGAGAGTGGTGTGGTCTCTATCCATGATGAGGCGGCTAAACATGGTTTAGTGTGCGACATGCTTAAGGTAAAAAGGCTTAATGAAAGATTAGGAAAGGAGCCCCTCCTTTTACCATTAATGGCATGGTCACATGTCAAGCCTCCCATGGCTTCATGTGGCTTGTCAATGGCTTGCATGGCTTGTCTTTGGCTTCGAGAAAGTCGAGTCAATTTCATAAAAACGGGTTTTAAGAAATTTTTGGTAATTTGATGGGAATTTGGATGAAGCTTCATTTGGAATAATTCAATGATGATTTTAGGACTTAGGTAATGGATTTAATTAAATGGATGACAAATGGAGATGTCATGTGGGCTTTAGGGTAGATTTGGGCTTTTGAATTTTCAAGGAAATGGCTTTTAGAAGGGTTTAAGGGAAGTGGGCTTTTAAGTTTATGAATGTGTTCATGGATGAAAATTTTTGTAAAAGGTTGGGCCAAATAATTGTTGGGTTTAGCTCATGGATGTGTCATGAGTAACTTGAAGCAAATTTGGGGTAGTTTGGGCTTGAATTGGGTTGGATTCGGGTTTAGGTCGAAAAATGGGCCTTAAGGTCAAAAGTGGAATTGGATCCAAATGTCAATCAAATTGGACTTGGATTTGGTCTAAATTGGTATTAGGAATGTTGAATTGAAGTTTAGAATTGAATTGAACCAAAATTGGGGTCAATCGGGCAGGTTTGGTTTGACATCGGGTTCACTTAGTGGTTAAAATGGGTCAATTTGGGGGTTTTGACAAAAGTAGGGTAAATTGACAAAATTGGCCCATGGTGTAGTTGGACAAAATGAAATTGGGAATATTTGGGATTTTCTGGAATTTTCTGGGAATTTTCTGAATTTTTGGATTTTTGGGTCAAGAAGGGTATTTTGGGTATTTGGAGGGTATTGGGAGGTATTTTTGGAATCTTTGGTATTTTTGGGTATGGATGATCAATTTGAGTGATGTGGAGGTGTTTGGGATTGATTTTGGAAAATTTTTAGGTAATTTGGAAATTTTGCAAAAATTGGGTAATTTCAATGGTTTTGGTAGGTTTAGTAGGTGTAGGGTCCCGGGGGTCAAAAATTAAAAATTTGGGAAATTGAAGATTGGGTGAATTTGAGTGGGGTGAAATCATTTTGGTTGGGCCATGAAGCCATATCAAGCCCTTATGAGCCATGAAGGGACTCATTTGAGGCATTCACTATGTTGTTCCTAACCCTCTTAGCCAAGGCTTAGGGGTTAAGGACCATCCATGTGAATCACCTACATGAGTCATGAGGTCAAGTTAGGTATGGGTGTAGTTTTAGGAAGTGTGTGGAAATGTAGTGTGTAAGTGTAGTGTAAGTCAGCCCCTTCACTGCACTCGAGCCACCTGCGGTAGTCCTAAGGCCAAAGAGTCCTATAGGAACTCATCCTTAAAACTTCCACATTTGATTTCAACCCTCTAGGTGATTAGGGGTCTATAGTCAAGTTTGTGGAGTTTGCAGGGAGTTTAGAAGTGGTTTAAATTTCTAAAAGGCGGGTCCCAATTCTGGTCCTCTAAGATAGTCAAAGGAAAAGCCTAAGGCTAGATCCTAAGCACTAAAAAGAAGAAGGGAAGACCTCACCAAAAATGAGGTCAACATTTTCAAATGTGAAAATTATCATTTTAGTGTTTTGGGTTACTGCCCCCATTTTTCTTTTCAATTTCCATTTTTTTAATATTTTTCTTATTTTTATTTATTTTTTATCAATTTTTTTTAAAATAATTCTAATTTTGATAAAAAAAAATAGATATTTTGGTGTTAGGGGCTCCTCTGACTTCGAAAAAAATTCGGGAATATCCCCAATTATAGAGGCAACAATCCGAGAGAATGTCATATTTATATTATTTATATTTAACTATTAATATTTAAAGCACCTTGTGAGGTATTTAATTAATTAGAAATTAAATATAAGTTAATTATTTTATTTTTTATTTATATTCTTTTCTCCTCTATTTACCGAGTTTAGGGGTATTTTATTTTATTTTTGTGATTTTTATTTTCAAAGTTAAGAATTTTTAAAGTTTGCAAGGATTTTCTAGATTTAAATAATTCATAAAATCTTAATTTATTATTTAAACCCATTCAGCGCTGTGTTAGCCTTGTATACGTTGAACTCCCACATCGCGGTCTACTACTGGTTTCTCTTTACTCACACGTACTAATGTGGCTCGTGATCACATGCCTTCCCCCTCCACGGTTCCGTCTTTCAAATTGATCTCTGTCGTCCGCTTTGGATATACGGAAATGGACGTTATCGGTTCATTGTCCCCATGGGAAAAAAGACTAAGAACTGTCCACAGTCAAACCCTAAGTACTCGCCTCACACATAACCAAATCACATAGAGTTTGATCCTATAGCTTCACCTAAGTGAGACGTACATATCTATACAGTTAAGTGGACATGCATGGTTCATTTTATTCATAAAAGACCAAACTGAGATCCATTTTAAGGAATTCAAGCATTACCTTATCCCAAGAGGAGAGGCCTCAATTAGGCTTCTTAGAAAGGATCACCTTGATGCCACGAAACTTCCCCTTGATTTAATTTGCTCCGAAAGTAGTTATTCGACACTTTTCCTAATCACATAGTCTATGGAATGCCTTCACAACACTCTTTCATTTTCTTAGGTGTGTCAATAGTTAATCAAGAAGAGGTTACTTATACGGTTTATTCTTTGACTGATTAAACCTATAGTATAATCATTACCCTCTAGTACAGTCACTGAACATCTCAAGACAAGGTAGTTATATTTGGTTTGGCCTTGACCATTTCTTTTTACAGGTCAAGTTGATGATCCAATGGAAGTTGGAGCATGCCTCATATGGCAACGTCACGATAGAATTAGGTTTATTAATCTAGCCATAGTTCTGACTGCTGATATAGATTAATGCTTTGAATTACTAATTTTGAGTTTTGATAAATCCCTTAACTCAGTCTAACTCATTGGACACCGAAGGTACTATTGACCTTTTTTTTGTGAGGGTTCACCCACCCAACTACGTATAGCCCTAAGACCAGAATTATGTTCCCTTGGGCTTCATCAGGACAAGCCCAAATCCTCAACCTCTGGTTGAGCTGGTTTATGGTTTTAGCTTTGTGAAAGACCCAAGCTAACCCCACATGGGTAAGACATTCCTTGGGTCAGCTATGAAACCCAAAACCCTAGGAGCCTGATCCTGATATTTTTTATATGTAAGGATTTATGAAGTTGACACCACTACTTGAAGATTTTAATCCCCGACAATGACACCAAAAATTTGATCCAGATATTTTTTTTACATGTAATAATTTATGAAGTTGACACAACTACATTGAAGATTTTAATCTCAGGCAACGACGCCAAAAACTTGATACCATATACAAAGTAAGATTTTAAATATATCTTTAAATAGTAGGGATTCTAAGTAAGTATACATATCGTTATCAAGTATTCTAGGGCTTTCTGATTAAGCCCTGAATATCGATCCCACAGAGATTGAGGTAATCACGGTGGCTTTCAAGAGATTTTCTAGTCTATATACACGCCGTAGCTTAGAAGGTCAATAAAGGTTTGCTTTTGATTATATCATAGAATTATCAATACAATACTACTTCTACTCCTAAACTAAAATACTTAGTGAAAATCAGAAAATAAGTTTAATATATTAAAAGTACCCTTCCTCATGCAATGAAATTAGTGACATGTGAAAAAGTAAAACAAGTAATAAGAGAGATTGTGACAAATAGGAGCAGTTCTATTATTTATCCTCGGTCAAGTGATATAAATAACATTGGCTAATTCATAGTTTAAGGATCCTAAAGACTTGTTAGGCAGAGGAGATACTAGATCTCACTCTAGAGTCCCCTCGTCCCCTCACCTGAAGGCTAACATCTAGTATTAAGACCTAAAACTAAGAACCAAATTAGGGGCTTTAACTTGTCCCTCTAAAGTCTTCTAATTCAATACCCATCAAAGATTATTTCTCTATTTATCTTCACTCAACCATATGAACAACTTTCTCATCCATACAATCTCATGTGATTATGCTACAGTTGATTGAGACAACACCATCACGGATCTTGCATGTTCTTACAATTGATTTTAACATGCAAGTCGATCAAGTTTACATGTAAATGAAGAACAAAGTAAAAAAACAACACAATGTATTCTCACTCTACTCAATTATATATCTTACACATGCATACTAAGATTATTTCCCTATTTATTTGCACTCATACTAATTAATTACATGGAGAAACCACAAAAAACTTTTCATTGAACAAGAAATTGAAACCATTCAAACAAAGTACTAGATTCAAATCAAAATACAATGAAAATAATTTTATTTGATGTAAATCCAACTCTCCATGTATAGCAAAAGCAATCTCTTTACAATCCTCTCCAAGAACAAATTGAAAAGAAAAGAAGAATCTCTCACTCTCTCGCTTTCTCTCTCACCTTATTGCTCCACTCGGGGCTCTCGCCCAAGCCTTCTTCTTCTTCTCCAATCCTTCTTCTCCTCTTTCAATTATTTTAAGAGAGCCTATTAAAACATTTCCAAGCCTAATTTATAATTTCTCAAGAGGTGCTTAAGTGTCTCTTCAAAAGTGTCCATATTCAATGAATCTTCAAAAGGGTTCCTCAGGTTCCTCTTTGAAAGTCTTAAATAACGTCTTTATAACCACCCCAAATCCTTCTCAAAAGTTTCTTTTGTCATCTCCAATGAATTCCCCAAGAGACACATGAATCACTACTTCAAAAATCATCCAAATCCGATGTATATTCTAGAAGATAAGTTGAAAATCATCTCCGACGCTTAAGCACCGATTTAGAGCCCTTAATCGCCATCCTCTCTGTCCAGTGGCACCTAAGAGCCATGTTTGGGCGCTTAAGCAATGGGAAAAGACACTTAAGTGCCCGGTTACAGTCCCCAAGGCTCTGTTGTGCCCCAGTTCGACCCAATTTGCTCTGTTTTGCTTCATTTTGGTCCTTTTTTGTTCCTTTTGCTCCAATCACTCCAAATTCTTCAATTTGATGTACATATAACCAAAAAAACAAGAAAAATACCTTTAAAGTGCAATATCTTTATAAAAATTAGCATGAAAAATAGTAAATTTTTAGATGCATCAGAGCTTAGCTATAGACCTTAGGGATCATCATGACACGAAACATTTCATTGGGAAAGGAGAATCTACCGAAATTGATCATTAGCTTCACCTAAGGCCTTCCCAACCCCAATTGACCCAAAAATCACCATGAAATGCCAAAACACCAATCTGACCCCAAGACTTTATGACACTATGGGTGACCAGACTAAATTGGATCCAACCTAATGTTGAGTCAATTCTTGATTAATGGACCCAATTGCCACAAAACTAAGCCCCACTCAATGTGATCAAGTCCTTAAACCACCTAGTGATCAATTTGGCACCATGGGGTCAACTCCCCCCCATAATTTATCAAACTATTAAATTAAGTGAATTATGGAAGCCCATTAGGCTTAAGATCTTGGGCTAAACCTAAACACACTTAGGTTAGCCCTAAATCCAATACCCAAGCGCATGGCCCATCCTATATGGGTCACCTATGAAGCAACCATGACACACAAAGACATGTAGGTGACGTAAAAGGTAAAATAAAATAAATCCAAGCACTAAATGAAAAAAAATTGCAACACTTACCATGAGGGGTGAACATATGGCACCCAAGTCAAGTTCAAACTTTAGGGAGTCAAACCAGGCCAAGGCAGGTCAAGTCAGAACAAATTTAATCTTGGCCACTCCACTAAATCTTCTCCAGTTCAAGCCACCACTCTTCTATGCTACCTTGACCCACATTGGCACCACCATGCCCAACACTTGGACAATTAGAAAAGCTTCTATCCCCATGTCAAAGCTTCCAAAATTCTCTGCACACTAAGAATCCACCAAGGACCCCTATACACATCCAAGCTCCTCCAGTAGCCTTACATGGCACCATGACCCGAGCACCTTATTAAAGTCCTCACACGACCACTTAACCCACTAGCTCCCAACAACAAAAGTACCCCCCTTAAGCAGAGAATACTAATTCCACCATCCTTAAGCCACTTAAGCCACCACAAAACCCTAATTTTGCCATTGAAATCCAGTGCATTTATTTATGCCAACATCAACACTACCAAAACTTCAATGTAACCCTTCCACAAGCTTCACATAGACCTATGCTCACTTCCCCAATCAAAATCAAGCCTTCTCAAGCCCTCTAATATTGAGCTTTTTGTTGTCCATTTATGAGAGAAACGTACAATGCACCTTCACTTACCCGCATAGATAGCTTCATCTCAATTAGATGAAAGTTTAGGAATTAACCGAGAGCGATTTGGTTAAGAATCAAACAAATTAGAGTGTGAACACAGACGATTCTCAGTTCTCTGTCATGAGGGTATTATAGACTGATGTCGTTCATTTCTGTGTATTCTAAATGGACCAGATCAAGTCAGACCATGAAATCAAGAGGAGGAGAACACCAAATCGCGGGCCACGTCAGTGCCTGTCGGTCGTTTTTTATGAAATATGTGGTTTTGATTTAATTTAATATATATATATATATATAGTTTTAGAAAATATCATGTTAAGTTTGAAAATATGAAATCAAACCGATTAAATAATCGAGCACTTCACTACAAGACATGTATTTATCCCGAAGAATAGATACATGGCTTGGTGGTGAAACTTAATCAAATAAACTAAAGAATTCATGACATCCATTATAGTCTGCGAACCTTTTGTATTGACCGAAAATTTCCCTTATCTAATATGAAGGAATTAGATAGGGTTTATATTAATCTGGGGTCTTTAAGTTTCCTATAAGGGCAAGCCCCTATTGTTAATTACATCTTAGATAACCGAAGTCAACTAAGAAAACTCTTGATAAATATCAGGAAATATTTTATCCATGAATTCCAAATGGTAGGTTTCTTCAAGAAAAGGTAATAATAGGAAATCCAATAGGTGTATGGCTCAATTTTCAAAAAATTTATTGTAGGAGTATAAGGGAGTAGGGGAAAGGTAAGGATCTTAGAAAACCCCAGTGTCTTCTCAAATTATGCTATTGTTTTGCTCCAATTTGAGACATTTATTTGTTGTTTCATCTTGCCGATTTTATTATTTAGTACTTATATTCACTTGATACCAATCATGTGAATAGCCTGGAAGATAGGAGGGTTTATGTCATCCTGATGACAACCTCGAAACCTAAGACAAATTAGGGCTTATATTGCACAAAGTACAAAAACCTAAAGGGATAAAGTGAGGGTTTATGCTGCACTAGGCACGCTACTTCGATATCCTATGGCTTGTTGTTTAATTTTAAGGAGTTTTGCTATTGAATATAGTCTTGCTGCCCACTGGGTATGCTCCAAGAATCTCGTCGTAGCAAGTTTAATTTAAAGAAGTGTCAATCAGAGAGAGAAGAGAAGTGTCATGTCTTAGAAATATTTGAATTAAGGTGTCTTAATGTCTTATTATGGGACAATGTTAAAGTTAATTAAGAGAAACTGGTTAAGATCCCACGGCTCCATCATCTCGACACCAATATTTTCTTCGAATTCACTTAGTCCAGATGAATTTATTAAACTCAACTTAAAGAGTTCCAAAATTTCCTTTAGACTATGGGAAATCTCGTTAGCAGCCATAGGTTGCATCCTCCGAGGTATTCCCAATCATCCAATAGAGAAGTTTTAAGTTAGTTTCAATTATGATTATTGTTTTGTTTGTGTTTAAATTTTGAGTTGTTTTATATTTTTACTGTCTATTGCGGTGAATTTTATCTTGTTTTGATTTTTAATTTTGATTTTGGTTTTTGTTTTATGGCTATCCTAAAAGTTTTAGTTTTCATACAGAGTGAAATTGTTGTTTATCATTCAAGCTCGTAAGCAAGAAAAATAAAGTGCAAGAAAAGAAAGTGCTGTAAACTATAAAAATGTAACTGGCAAGTGTTCTCATTCCTCCACCTGGAACTTTAGTTTCTTTGCAATAAAAATTTATAATTTTCAGAAAAGTAAAATTCTATAGATAGGTTCATTACATGTCTACCAAACTCTATGTCATAACTTGGTGGGTCCTATTTATTCATTTTTAAGGAATCACTTCATTTAATAAATATGATAGGTCCAATTATCCTACAAGGTGTCCTGAAGATTTGTGAGAAGAACTTAGGAGATACCTAGGCATTTCACAATAATTTTGAGCTTCTTTGAGTTTATTTTGTAGTTATCATAATTATTAAATGATTCATCTGCTTCATACCCTTATGCTTAGTGCACTAATGTTTTAATTATCCCTATAGGTGGGGTGAAACATCACTTGATATTCAACTTAGGAATTATGTAAGTGAGGCCCTTAGAGGCAAACCTAACTTATGAAATAATTACTTTTGATGAGCTTGTAGTGTCTCAAAAGTGGTTTAAGATCAATTGTGTTTCCTTTCTTCTAATCCTCATTAGTCAATTTTTTAATTAAGCTTAGCTCACTACTAAGCCCTTTAAGATTTCGGCGGGTATATTTTGTGATGAATGAAAAAAAGTTTTATAATTATGATTCTTATCAAATTAATGAATTATCATTTAAACATGAAATAGGGGTATTTAATTAGCAAATTATCAACTTCCAAAATTATCTCCTAATCTTAAGTATCATATAATTTGATTTTCCTCCAAGTTATAATGTTTAATTAAATCATAAACTTTATCTTTTAATGTGACAAAAATGAAATGGGTTTCTACAATTTACCCCTTTATATTTCAATCATTCAAATATAATAATTCAAGTCATTCATTGCCCATTTTTTCCTTTGATTAAGCCTAAATATTAATTAAGGCTAAATCCTTAAAATTACTACTTTGCCCATAGGGCCTTATCACATCATAATTCATTAAATTTAACTCAAATGACTTTAAAATTTTTATGTGGCTCCACTTATGGGTCAATAAAAAATCAAAGGAGAAAATGTGATCTTTCAAATTCTAATTTAATTAATATATTTATTAATGAAAAATAGGGATTTTCAATGAAAATTCAATAACATGACCAAAACAAAAACTTTGGCATTCAAATTTTTATTGGAGGTAGACCTACACTAGGGAACCACTTATACTAAATTTCATGATTTTTTTAACTTTAATTTAATTATTAGAATTATGTTAAGTTCTGGAGTATTAATTAATTATAAAACATTTTAGAGGTCAAAAATTAAGTTTTATATTGTTTTTGAATCTCTCTAAGGTCAGGGAACCCAGAGAGACAAATTTCATATTATTTTTATTTTTATTTTTATTTTTAGAATTATTTTTGTGAGAAGTTAAGGAAATTATTTTTTTTAACTTTAAAAATGAATTTAAGCCATTGAAAATTAATATCTTCACTTAGAGGCTCGAGAAAATTATTTGGATGGTTCCTAAATAATTAGAAAACCAAATGTGACAATATAGTGAATTTTAATATTTTAATCATTTTAATCATTTTTAATTATTTTAAAATTCACTTTTAGGCTTAAAAATGAAATATTTATTTTAATTGCCATTTTATTTTCATAAAATATCACAGGTCATGAGAAAATCCCAAATCCATTTTTACAAAATTTTGGCTTATATTTTAATTACAAAAAATCATTTTAGTGGTAAAATGTATTTTAACTTAGAAAATTCAATTAAGTGGTTAAATGAATTCCAAATGACTTCAAAAATTTTTAGGGCAGTCCCTCTGACCCTAAAACACAGTGGAGAATGATTTTTAAGCAATTTACATATTTAGTTTGCTCAAATTAATTCCACTTTTGATTTAGGTTAAAATGACAATTAGGTTCATTCTTAAAGATTTAACTCAATTCAAATTTTTCCTAGGGTCCTCTGGTCACAAGTAACCTACCAAAATTTATCTTGAATTTTTCTGATCAATATTTTAATTGTTATAGTTATTTTACCAAAATAGACACATTATTTTGAAAAGGGATTTCCTCATAGTGATCTCCTCTGGTCTTGGAAAAATACTCCAGACTGTATTTAATTAATTAAAAATAAAATATGCATTAAATAAACTTCAAACCATTTCCACATTGTTCCACTCTGTTCACTGAGCACCAGGGTATTTTTCTTTTATGTTTATGATTTTTCTAAACCAAATTATGGAGTTTTAAAGTTGGACTGATTTAATTAAATTAAAAAATTCTTATTTTCTCACTTAACCACGTCGGCACCACAACATCATAGGCAGCTCCGAAAGACCACGCGACGTGCTCCTATTCGACTCCGACATCTGACTGGATGCCCAGGTAGCTGCGCTTTATGCACCTGATCTCTATCCAACTCCATCCTAACTGTCCAAGCATTACACGCACGATCGAACGGTCCTCCTTCATCATCTTCGACTGGTTCATCCCAAGAGTCGTCCACCTTCTAGCCTTAAGATCTCAGCCTAGACTCAACCAAATCGCATGGGGTATGTTCCTAGAGCTTCATCTGGCCTAGACGAGCCTATATATATGGCTTATATGGTATAAAATACAGTCAACATATATGGAGGATGAAGAATAGCTCGGGAGAAAGGTGAAGTTCAATACCTTTATCTGAGAGGGGAGGCCTTAGTCAGATGGTTGTAGCAGCTTCGATTGGTCCCAGCAAACCTCCAGGTGAAGTCGTTTACTGTGGTGAAATGTTTAAACCTAAATTTGACCAAGGCCAATTTCAGGTGTTGATCAAAGTCTGGTGTAGAGGCTCTCTATGATGAGGCTTTGATGGGGGCTCTTCTTCTTTCAGTGCTATGAAGGTATGGGTGCAATTAATTTGAATTTGGTGTACTGTGGAGCTGTAGTGAATTGTGTCCTGGTTTCGGCTGGAATTTCAGTGAAGAAATTAGTCTGGATAGTGGAGATAAATGGCTGAAGGCAGTGGGCTTGCACTTCGAAGGTCTCAGGGGAGCTCTGGGGGAAATTTGGTAGGTCATGGAAGGTGGCTGGGGTGGCTAGCAAGGACATGGAAGGTGGCTGGCAGGCTGATGGGAGGTAAGAGAGGTTTAAATGAAGCTTAATGGGCTGCTATGATGAGTAGTTTACTTGGAGTAATGGTTTAGCCAAAAGGTGAGAAAAGTTGACTTAAGTGAAGGACATTTGGTCCATGGCTCAATTGGCTTGGGTCTAGTGGGTTTTGGCTGGTCCTTGGGGTCCTAAGGTTGGCTGCCATGGAGTTAATTTAGTCAAATGAGTTCAATTTAAGTGACATTGGGTCATGGGTTCAATTTGGTCATTTGGGCTCAAAGTGGGCTAGGTTGAGTTTAAGCTTGGGTTAGGTCAAATTTATTGTTCAAAATGATGTATAAGATTGTCATAAAGTGTTTCAAAGGGGATTAGAGTGGTTTTGAATAGTTTTGGGGGTTCAATTTGGCTTAATTTGGATATTTGGCCAATTTTAGAACACTTGGGTTAGCTTGGGTTTAGGTTTGGCTAGAGTGGGTTTAAAGGCCAATTGATGGTTTTAAATGGTCCAGGGGGATATCATAAAGAGTTTTCAACATTAATTGGGTGCAAATTTTGGGGTTAGGGCATTCAATTCGATGTTTTTTTAACATGTGACACATTTAGGGCAAAATTGGGGATTTTGGCTAAGTTGGACTTGGGTGAGGTTTAGGCTCACATTTAAGTTTTTTTTAGCATATAGGAATGTCATGAGAGGTTTGGAATTCAAATTTATGGGAAATTGATTGACATTGAGTCAATTTGGGGTGAATTGGGTCATATGGTCAAAATTAGGGCTTTTGAATTTGAGTTGAAATCGGGCTCAAATGTGGATCAAATTGGGCTTGTTTTGGTTTAGATTGGTATTGGGGATGTTGAGTTTTGATTTGGAGTTGAAATTGGGCAAGATTGGAGTCAATTTGGTGGACATTGGGTTTAATTTAGCCATTTTTAGGTTAAAAGAGTCAAATTGAGGCTTTTGCTAAATTGGGCTAAATTGGTCAAATTGGGTCATGTGGTAGTTGAGAGAAATGAAATTGGAAATATTTATGAGGTTTTTAGAATTTTTGGAATTTTTGGGCTGGAGGGGTATTTTGGTAATTTTGCAAATTTCTGGGCCATTTTGGACATTTTGGTAAATTTGGGTAATATTGATCAATTTGAATGGTAGGGAGTATTTTAAAATAATTTTTGGAGAATAATAGGTAATTTGGGTAATTTTGAGAATTTTGGGGGATTTTAGGGTTTAGGGGTATTTTGGGTAGATTTAGGGGCAAGGGGGTTAAAATTTGAAATTTTAGAAAAATTGAGGTTGATTAGAGGTGAGTAGTATGAGATTGTTTAGATTGAGCCATGGACTAAGGGCAACCCTCCTTTGGTCCTCAATGTGTTGGTACTAACCAAACGAGGGCTAAGAGCATAGGAAAAACACGCACATTAGTTTCCAAAGACTTAGGGGCTCAAGTTAAGATGTGCTTTGTTTAGGGTTGTGAGTGTAAATTGTGTGTATTGTGTAAGCTCCAGACCTCTCAGGGTAAATCTTAAGGTCTGACCACCTATAGGAGACTTCCCCTGGGCTTCCTTATGCTTGGCCTCTTCCTCTCAAAAGCTGGAGGTTAAGCCTTTAACATATGAAAACTCCCAGTGAAGTAAGAAAGGTTTGAATTTCTAAGAGGGAGGGTTCCAACAATAGTCTTCTAAGAAAGTCACCAGCAGAGTCCTATGGCTAGACCCTAGGCTATTCTAAAGAGACGCTAGACCTCAACCAAAAGTGAGGTCAACAACACCGACATGGAAAGCACACCCAACAAGAAGAAGCGGTGTGGGAGTTCAAAGCGTATGAGGGATGATGAGGCACCACTTGGAAAAGTAGGGAATCCAAGTTATCCAAATTAAATAAATCTAGAAAGTTAAATAAATCTTTAAAAATTCGTAATTTGGAAATAAAAATTTTAAAAATAAAATAAAAATACCACTGAACTCAGGAAACAAATGAGAAAAAATAAAAATAAATAAAAATAATTAATTTTAAATTAATTAATTACTCTTGGGATTCTTTTAACTATTAAAACTTAATTATAAGACATAAAAATATGAAATTTTTTTGGGATATTTCCCTCTGCTATTGGGAACATCCAATAATTTTTTAAAGACCACAGCACACCCTAACCTTCAAATGACCAATTTCTACCAAAAATATAATTATTTTGAAAAATAATTATAAAATTGAAATAAAAATCATAAAATGCAAATTAAAATGGAAATTAACATGAAAATTTAGAATAGCATTCCTAAACCTTAAAATGACAATGTTCACCATAGAAACCTAAAATTGAAATTTGGGAACCTAGGGTCAAACTGTAAAAATTATAATTTTACTCTTTAGCATATATTGTACCCCACATTTAATTCAAAACACGAAATTAACCTTTGGGATTTAGCCTATTCAAGGCTTTAAGGGATGGACATCATGATTACCCCTTTATTAATGAAGCCACCCTTAATAACCTAGGCTTAACCCAAATTGAACTTAACATGGTTAAACTTGGCTTAGGTCTGAACCCAACTTAAAGCTAACCTAGGTAGACTTGGATTGGCCCAACCTAATTGAAGTCAATCTAGGTCTGACCCCAAGTCAGACTTAACTCAGCTCAACTCCAACTAGGGTTTGATCTTGGTCTAACTCAACTTAGACCTAGCACAACATAAACCCACTCTAGGTCTAACCGAACTTAGACCTAGCACAACATAAACCCTCCAAGGTCTAAATTAACTTAGACCCAGTATAACTAAAATATACTTGGTCTAACCTAACTTTAGAATTAATATAAAGTTAAACATGAATCATTCCTAGATTTAACCTAACCTAAACCTAACTCAACTAAATCATCCTAGGTTTAATTCAACTTATATCTAACACAACTTATACCCAACACAACATAAATCCAATACAACATAGACCCTTCCAGGTCTAACCAGACTTATACCTAGAAAAACTAAATCACCGACTAACCTGACCTTACTTGGTTTCACCCAAATGAACCTAAATCACCAGGTCAACCCAAACTAACACAATTTTGATTAAGGGATAAATTGAAACTAAATTAACTTAGACTTCATCCAAGTCTAACTTACGTTATATTTGACTCAACTTAGGAGGCTTGACTTGAGTCAACCTAGGTTAACTTGGGTTAGTTCAAAATTAACTCAACCTGATTTGGAATAACTTAATTCAACCCCGATTTTGTCCAAATTAATTAGTCTTAACCTAACCCCAGTCAAACTAAGCTAACCTGGATCAATCCTGTTACACTCGCTTTGCTTAAACCAATTTGAAACATACCCGAGGACAACCCAGGATAACTCATATTGGCTAGAGACACTCCATGGATCAACCTGCCTAATTCGGCCTAATCTGAACGGAACGCAACCAAGTTGAATTATGGTTAAGGAGTGTTTAAATCTCATAAAAACATTAGTTGGGAACAATTTAGGACAAGGAACAAATCAATCTCAAAAGTTACAACATAAAATGCACCCCAAAAATCACTAAAACGTAAACTTTATCCACCAAAGGAAATCTGGTTTGAGAAGGTATTTGGGAGGGGGCATCCCATGGATGCTAAGAAAGTATCTTCCAGTCACTTGTGGCCAATCAAATCTCAAACACTACTGACACCAAGAAAACGGAATCATGGGATCTTGAGTGGGTCATTTTAAACATAAAAAATAAAACACAATTTCACAAAATCTACTTAGCTAAGAAGTCTTAAGCAACCTAATATTTAGAACCCCTACAATCCGAAAAAAGAAATTAAACCTTAAATGAAACCCTAATGAACAAAGAACATTGAGTGCAACTTCATCTCTGTTATCCAGTTCTACAAAGATGTCTTTAATGATGCAACTCGTGGTTGCTGACAAAAATCTTCCTGTTGAAGTAGGACTGACCTCCTCTCAGACAAAGTAGATCAGGAAACCTGACAACCTCTGGACTACAGAAAGCCATGGGAACCTTGACCAAGTTGTCCTAAATAAAAGTAAGTAACAAATTCACCAAAGAATAAAGATATAAATATATTCTTTGCTAACTCTGTTTTGCAGGATAAAAGGGGGACGTTGGCCAAGATTTATTTTACATGTTATTAAGGTGTGCTAACTCTATTTTGCAGAGACAATCATTCAAACTATGAATAACATGAAGCAAAGAATGAATCTCAACTAAAACATTAACAACAACATGAATGATATGATTGGGATTCACAATCCTACCCTTTGTGGTGTGCTCCAAATCTGAAGTTGTTCATCATAATCATGATGTAAATCATCACCCTTAGGTATAAGAATGATCACATGTCGTGCAACATAGGACCTAACCTCCTAAACAAGACATTATGAGTGAAAATTAAAATTGCTTTTCAGAATGACACAAAACCATATAATAGATCTGGACATTGACAGTAACTTTCCAAGCCCTTAAGCATCCCATACCATTTTCACCTGGGATAGGGCTTAAATTTGCCTTCCTTGAAAAAAATAATATATAGACTTTTTGAGACAAGTTGCAACCTTAAAAAGTGTTTTCTTAAGCACGCCTGGTTTCTTAAGATATAATTAACTACAATAGTTTGCTGTTATAAGAAGAAGTGACCCCCATAAAAAGTACAATAACCTTAATCTCTCATTGTGGGTTCGCTTTCGTCAAATCTTCTTTGCAAGTACACCTCTGAAGTGTCTTAAGCCGATTGTACCTCAGACATACACTATGAAACTATATGCACAAAGTCTACCTCACGAAAGCTTCTCCACGTGTTTCTTTTTTTTGTCTCCATCATTGTATGCTTTATCCCGCTAATCAATTCTCTCTTTACATCATCCACATGATGTGAGAGAGAGAGTTATGCGGAGAGCGAGGGTTATACAATGGTAGAAAATTTAGCGACTCCACACAACGATGACAGTATGGAAACATGCGCCCCACGATGATTAAACAGAATGTGGTGGTGGTAGTGCAAGTTGTGACTAGCTACATCTTTCCTTTCTCAGGTATGTCAGTTCTCTTGACACACCGGCCTCAACACGGATTGACACCTTGGCTTTGTAAATCTAGGATGGTTCCTAGTATATCCATTGCACACTAACGAGTTAGGATTTGTAGGTCCTTCTAGTATGAACTAAGTGAATGGGCTAGCATTGGCTCTCTATTATTGGGAATAAACATTGATGTGATCCCTGCACTGAAAAACTTGGTTCATTACCTCTATTGTGTTTCCGGTTATGGTAGAACAATGCCTTGATTTATTTAAAATAAGTTCAAAATAAACAACCTTTCTTAGTCTTTAGCCATTGAACACTTATAACATTTATGTTAATCAACACAAACTAAATCAACTCAACACAAATCAAACCAAAAAAACGCAAATCAACACAACACACATATTTTCCTACTTCTCGATTCATTAACTATAAACCTAGTAAAGTATGCACAAATCTCTGGTACAGTCATTGCACACTGCAGAAGGACCTGTAGAAGCCCAAAGCTCAATGACAAACTTTTAAGATTATCGAGTCAGAGCTTAAGGTAAATTTCAGTCTCTGAACTATCTGCCTTAAACTGACCACCCGACTTGCCCTCAATTTAGATCCCCATATCTTCTATTTTGATCAATTTTCCCCTCTGCACCTCCTAAATTTAGAATAAATCCATGCACACTCTTTTCTAATGTGCCTAGGCATGATATAAATCAATATCACACCAAAAATTCAAACTCCCCAACAAAAATCAAACCAAATCATCCAAATCTTATACTTCTCTGACTAGTTATCAAGATGAATGATATGTTATATTGTTGTCCTTTCTAGAATAGTCATTTTGTCTATCTTCTAGGTTGAATGTTCATCATTGCACTTTCCCTCCTAGTATATCTAAACTTATTTTCTTACTAGTAATCAGAATGAATGATACGCCCCAATGCTGTTCTTTCTGATTAATTCATTTCGTCTAAATTCTAGGTTGGGTATTAGTCCTCACACTTTCCTTCCTAATACTAGCAAATCTTATTATTTGACTAGTTATCAAGATCAATGATATGCTTCAGCGCTATCCTTTGTGACGTGTTCTACATGTTCACCTCTTTGGATTGATGATCCACCTAAAAATTACCTATTTTTAGTGTACATTTCATGATCATTTTATGTACATTTTTGATGATATTAAAATTTAAAGAAATTTATTTTGAATGTTTTTGGTTTCAGGTATAAGAAATAGAGTTTTGGAGAAAATAAAGCAAAAAACGGTGCAATTTTGAACCAAATCGAGCAAGAAAGAAAATTCTGATCCAAAGCATTTTGATATATCTTTCTATGGTTAATATACTTCATATTTATACCATATTTTTGAATTAAATTAAAATTTAAAGAAAGGTTATTTTCATGTCTATCTTGTCGACATAACACTAGGAGCAAATCGGAGCTAAAACGGAGCGAAATGGAGCCAAAACAGAGCAAAACAGGTGTGTTGCCCGCAGGGTGGCGCTATAATGCTCAGAATGGAATCATAGCACTAGTAACATCTAGAAATAGGTGTTATAGCACAGATTCTGGTGCTATAGCTCTCGAGACAGTTTTTGGACGGGTTGCGGATGATTCCGAGCTATTCTGGGATGTTCTGGAAGCTTTTGGATAACTTGCACGTCCCATGGAGTGATTCAATGAATTTAGATATTTTGAAAAGCTTTTGGATGAAGAGATGTATCTCTTGGAGTGAAGAGGTGTGTCTCTTGGAGTGAAGGGGGTGTCTTTTGGAAAAGGAAGTGTTTGGCTTCTCTTTAAATAGGGTGTTTGGGGCCTCTCATGAGGGGCAATTAGTGTGTATTTTAGGAGGAGTTTTTAGGATATTTTTAGAGAGATTTTGGCATGAATAGATGTAGACTTCTCAATTTTCTTGACATATTGGTGAGAAATGTACGGCTTATTTTTAGGTTATGTGTATTATTTTAAAAAGGGGGTCGCCTAACAGAAGTTGTCGGCGAATTTTAGATTTTAACTTTAATTTAAATATATATATGATTTAGAAAGTAGTATTTGATTTTGAAAATAATTTTAAGATATGAAATCAAACCGACCTCACATCTCAGATAGTTTATATAAACGAGCGCCGCATCACAAACCGTGTATTTATCCCGAAAAATAAACACACTGCTTAATGATGGGGCTTGGTTAAATAAACTAAGAGATTTGTGACATCCGTTTGGTCTGCGAACCAATTTTATAAGCCGACAAATTCCCCTGCTTAATATAAATGAAT
The DNA here is from genome assembly GCA_022702705.1 of Papilionanthe hookeriana x Papilionanthe teres. NCBI lineage: Eukaryota > Viridiplantae > Streptophyta > Magnoliopsida > Asparagales > Orchidaceae > Papilionanthe > Papilionanthe hookeriana x Papilionanthe teres. Next base: position 22,303,894 of record CM040423.1, read on the forward strand.
TAAGCAGGGTTTATATTACCTGGGTTCTTAAAATTCCCTATAAGGGCAAGCCCCTATAGTTAATTACATCTTAAGTGACGGGAATCACTTAAGAAAACTCTCGATAATAATCAGTAGTTCTGCTCTCCAGAATCTCAAAGTTTAAGTTTTCAAGGGATTAAATTTTGGAATTTCAATAGGGAATAGATCAAGTTTGGAACATTTTGTTTTGGGAATTAAAAGGAAGAAAGGTAGGAGAAATTACAGATTCGAAGCGAACTTCGGTAATTTCCCGACTATCCTATTGTTTGGCTTGAATTTAGGAAAATCCTAATGTTTATTTAATATTTTGATCTTGCCAATTTTTAATTAATTAGGACTTATATTCGTATGACATGATCATACAAATAGCCTCGAAGATATGAGGGTTTATGTCGTATTAAACGACTACCTCGGAGTCCTAAGACCGGTTAGGGTTTAGTTTGCAATGCAAATGCCTAACAAAAGGTTGAGGATTTATGTTACACTAGGCAAACTACCTCCAAATCCTATGGCTTTGTTGTTTAATTCTAAGAAAGTTTTGTTGATGTAGATTCAAGTTTTGCTGATGACGATGGCCGCGCTGCCCACCATGCTCCGAACTCCTTGTTGTTGCAGAAGGTTTAATTATAGAAGATTAAAAAAAATCAAGAGATGAGTAAAGTGTTCTGTTTAGAGAAGTCTTAAAATCCAAGTGTTTTTTATGTTTTAATTAAAACAAATCTTAAAGTTGATTATAACAACACCGGTTACGATCCCACGGTTCCATCCTTCCAGCATCGTTATTTTTATCGGATTCACTTAATCCAGATGAATTTGCTAAACTCAATTAAATGAGTTCCACACTTTCATTTAGACCGTGGGAAATCCCGTTAGCAACACGTATGTTACATCATCCGAGGTATTCCCGATCATCCAACAAGATGTTTTAATTTAGTTGTAATTGTAATTTTGTATTCTGTTTGTGATTAAATTTTGAGTTGTTTTATATTTTTGAAATGTTGTGGCGGTGAATTTTATCTTGTAATGACTTTTAATTTAGTTTTGGTTTCAGTTTTAGGGGCTACCCTAAAGGTGTGGGTTTTCATGCAAGAGTTGTTTATCATGCAAGAAAAGTAAAGTGCATTTGCAATAAAGTAAATTGCAAGAAGGTAAATTGTAATAAAATAAAAGCGTACCTGGAGGGTCTTCCCGTCATCCCAGGCTGCACTTAAACACAATTTAGAATATTTAAGCATTTAAAGCAAGTTCCTAGATAAAGCTAAGGGAAGGGTTATGGTTTTCTACCAAGTTCCTAATCCTATAGCTAGTGATCTCCTATGACGTCTAGGTTCTTGTGTTTTAGTTTGACGACGATTTTCTTCATCAAAGAACAATTAAGTTCAGTTGTTCTTATAAACATCCTATCATATTGAGGAAGTGCTTAAGACGAATCTTAAACATCTTTTCAATACTTCTAGGATTGTTTTAAGTCCAAGAGAATTTAATTATACAAATGAATTAATCATCCAGGAGTTCAAGTTTTGTTATCTTGCTTAGTGAACTAGGACATTTGAATATCCTATGAGTGAAGTAGCACTTCACTTAATACTCCTTTTAGGAGTTATGACAACAAGAGTTTTTTGAGGGAAAATTGATGTTCAAGTGATTTGTGATTCGATTTAATTTTAATTAATGAGTTTAAGTTTGGAATAGTGTTCAAGTTGTTTTAGATTTATTTTTGAATTCTTTATGTCTTAAGTGATGTTATATTTAATTCAATTTAATTTAATTTAATTTAATTTAATTTGTTTTAGTTTTAGTTTTAATTTATTAAATTTAATTTTAATTTTATTTTAACTTGGTTTTATTTTTTATTTAATTTAATTTAATTTAACATGCTTTAATTTAATTTTAATTTAATTTAATTTAATTTAATTTAAACTTTTATTTAATTAAATTTTAATTTAATTTTATTTTAGATTTTAATTTAATTTAAATTTTAACTTAATTTTATTTTTAATTTTAATTTAATATTTTATTTTTTATGTTTTAAAGATGATTTAATTTTAATTGTTAAAGTATTAATTTAACTGAAATTTTAAAAGGATTTAATTTAACTTTAATTTAATTTAATGATTAAGTCTTTTAGCATTTTAAATTTTGAATTTGGATTATCATTTTAATTAGGAATTAAATATTATTGAGGTGATTAATTTAGGAATTCTTAGATTAAAGAATAAATTTCCTCCTAATAATATCCCTATTTTAATAATTCCAATTTTTTTATTATTCTTCCAAGTTTAAACAATTATTTAATTAAGGTTTATTTTAATTACTTTCCAAATTTATTTGGTAGGTTTCTACCCTTTAATTACCTAAGTTTTAAACATCCAAAATCAACTTACTATCAAATATTTTACCCACCCTTTTAATTAGACCTAAAATTTTTTAATTATAAGTTAAAATTTTAATTATTATTTTGCCCTTTAAACTTACTAATTTCATAACTCACTAAATTGAGCTTAAATGAATTTGAAATTTTTATGTGACTTCACTCATATGTAAATCAAGACATCAGAGGAGAAAATGTGATTTTTCTGTATTTAATTTATTTATATAATTATTTTTGGTGGAAAATAAGAATTTTCAAGGAAAATTTAATAACATGACCAAGGGAAAGTTTCTGTCCTTAAGAAAATTATGGGACATTTCTAATGACTAGAGAACCACTTGGACCAATTTTGGTGATATTTTGAATTATATTATTTTTATTATAATTATTTTGATTTTTGGAGCATTAATTAATTTAAAAATAAAATAAAGGTTGAAAAATGAATTTTATATTTTCCAAAACTCTCTATAATATCAAGGAAACTAGAAAACCAATTTTTATAATTTTCTGATTTTTCTTTGATTTATTAGAATTATTTTAGTGGAAATGCTAGAAAATACATTTTTTAATTTTAAAATTACCTTAGGGCTTTAAAATTTAATATCTCATCATAGAGACTTAAGAAAAATATGGGGTTTGTTCCGAAGTGATTAAAATTCAAAATATGACATTTTGGTGAATTTTATTATTTTTGTGATTTTTATTATTTTTAATTATTAAAAATATTAAAATAATGCAAAAAATCAACTTTTTTAGAAAATTGCAATTTTAATTTTCTTAAATTTCCCTGATATCAAAGAGGCTCCAAAACCAATTTGGTGAATTTTTGAAAAGTATTTTGAAAGTTATGAATTTTTGAAGTTTAAGTTTGGCTAAATGACTTAATCAACCCATTTGATAGGGCTATCCAAGTCCAATTGACTTCAAACTTTTATGATGGGTTCCCCTGATCCTAAAGGTCAGTGGAGAATTGATTTCAAGTCAATTTAATGTATGATTAGCTCTAATTAATTAAGTTTCCATTTTGGGTGTTTAAGCCAATTAGGGTTATTCCAAGTGAGTTAACTCAAAAATTATTTTCCCTAGGGTCCACTCGTCATAAGAAACATCCTCAAATTTTCCTAGAATTTATTTCTCAACTTGCTAATTATTGGAATTAAAGTACTCAAAACAGCAACATAAATTTAAAAAATCAATAACTTCTCATAGGGATGGCCTCTGACCTTGGAAAATTCGAGGAATGTTCCCTAGTTTAGAGGCTTCAAAAGTCCTATGGTCTCATGCCATGGTGAATTTCCTATATGCATGGAGAATTAAAACAATGCAGAGAGTAAATAAATTATTAAAAATAAAATACTTAATGAAATTAAATGATTTCTTTTTCACATTATTCTCCTCTGTTCACTGAGCAAGAGGGTATTTTTATTTTATTTTTAGAATTTTTCTACACAAAGTTATGAATTTTCAAAGTTCTGGGTATTTAATAAATAAGAAAATCCCTATTTTTCTATTTATCCGAATCGGCGCCGCGTCAACCTTAGCATCCCCGAACAGCCACGCGGCGCTTTCTGGTTCGATGCCGCCATCCGACTCAGCGCTCCAGGTGCCCGCTGCATCGTTCCGTCTCCTCATACGACTCAATCTGGATCGTCCACCCGCGCGTGTATCAAATGAACGACATCCGTTCATCATCCCCAAGCCTCCTAACCCGAGAACCGTTCACACTAAATCCTTAATATCTCACTCAATACTTAACAGATTTTGGTGTTCTTGTGATTTATGGATTCGTCTTGAAGAGGCGAACACATCTATATGGTGATCATGCATTGAAATTAAAGCATTTGGAATAGACAATCTCCAGAGGCTCGGGATAAAGAGTTAGCTCATACCTTAGCTCAGAGAAGTGTGGCTTCGATATGAGGGTTGTGTCACCTTCAATTGAGTCCAAACAAGCTCCAGATGAGGTCTCCTGGCCTGGTGAATTGAAGTTTAGAATTGAATTGGACCAGAATTTGGGTCAATTGGATAGGTTTGGTTTGACATTGGGTTCATTTTGGGTTAAAATGGGTCAAATTGGGGATTTTGATTAAAGAGGGGTAAATTGACAAAATTGGCCCATAGTGTAGTTGAACAAAAGGAAATTGGGAATATTTGGGATTTTCTGGAATTTTGTGGGAAGTTTTGGAATTTTTAGATTTTTTGGTTAAGAGGGGCATTTTGGGTATTTGGAGGGTATTGGGTGTATTTTTTGGAATTTTGGGTAAAAATGGTCAATTTGGGTGGTGGGAGAATGTCTGAGCTTGATTTTGAGGAATTTGGGTGATTTTGTAGAATTTTGAAAAATTTGGGTAATTTCAAGGGTTTTGGGTAGGCTAGGCGGGTCCGGGGTCCCGGGGGGTCAAAAATTTAAAATTTAGAAAATTGAAGATTGGGTGAATGTAAGTGGAATGAAATCATTTTTGTTGAGTCATGAAGCCATATCAAGCCCACATGAGCCATGAAGGGACTCATTTGAGGCATTCACTATGTTGTTCCTAACCCTCTTAGCCAAGGGCTTAGGGGTTAAGGACCATCCATGTGAATCACTTTCATGAGTCAGGAGGTCAAGTTGGGTATATGTGTGGTTTTAGGAGATGTGTGAAAGTATAGTGTATGAGTGTAGTGTGTGTGTAAGTCAGCCCTTCACCAGACCAAGCCACCCAGGGCAGTCCTAAGGCCAAAGAGTCTTATAGGAACTCATCCTTTAAACTTCCACATTTGATTTCACCCTCTAGGTGATTAGGGGTTTACAATCAAGTTTGTGGAGTTTGTAGGGAGCTAAGAAGTGGTTTGAATTTCTAGGTGGTGGGTCCCAATTCTAATCCTCTAAGATAGTCAAAGGAAAAGCCTAAGGCTAGATCCTAAGTACTAAAAAGAAGAAGAGAAGACCTCATCAAAAATGAGGTCAACGAGAAATTTTGAGAGATATGAGTAAGGATGTATGAGCAGCGCATGGATCGGCATGAGGTTTTATTGGAGATATTTCTCATCTTTATTTCATAGGAAAAAATTTAAGTATTGCGTTCTTCATTTTCTTATAATTGTTGTAAAAACAATTTAGTGGATTTTCTTTGATTTAAATGAGGTTTCTTGTAGTGTTTTATCTATGCTTATCAAGTATTTTTCTTTACTCTTTTCTCTTAAGTATGAAGTAGTGACATGTGTAGGAAAATTATTTTTATGATAAAATTATTGTTGTTTTTATGATAGAATTATTTTTCAAAGTCTACCCAGATATAATAATCCTCACATAAAGAGAGAGAGAGAGAGAGAGAGAGAGAGAGAGAGAGAAGAGTAAGGATTAGAAAGATCCTAAAAGAAGAAAAGAAAAAGAAATATGTGGGGAGAAGCTTGAGAATTAGGACTTAATTAAAAATTGATTTCATTTTAATCTTTCTAAGGAAGAAAACTTAAAATCAATCTAAAGCTTAACTTCAGAAATTATTAGTAAAGTTATTTTCTTTTCTAGATGTCATAAATTCTGGAATTAATATTTTTAAGAATCCAAAGTTTGGAAAATTTTCAATTATTTCTGATTTAAATAGAAAATTAAGATTTATAAGTTTAATACTAAATATTCTATTAACTTAGATGTCATCTAATTTACAGGAAATTCTTCTAAGTTTGACCATAACATTTCTAGAACAAAACTTTAGGTCATCTTAAAGAAATCCACTAACAAAAATCAAAATATTTTTAAAGTTGTAGTGTTACTTGAGGACAAGTAACGTTTAAGTTTGGGGAATTGATCTATCTAATAATTACCTATTTTAGTGTACATTTCATGATCATTTTATGCACATTTTTTATGATATTACACTTTAAAGGAATTTATTTTGCATGTTTTTGGTTTCAGGTACAAGAAATGAAATTTTGGAGAAAATGAAGCAAAAATGGTGCAATTTGGACCCAAATTGAGCAAGGAAGAAAATTCTGATTCGACTCATTTTGATGTGTCTTTCTATGGTTAATCTCTTTCATATTTTTCCCATGTTTTTCAATGAAATTGAACTTTAAAGAATGGTTATTTTAATGTTTGTCTTGTCTAAGAGCAAACCAAAGTTGAAACGGGGCGAAACAGAGCCAAAACATAGCAAAACGGGTGTGTTGCCTACAGGGTGGCGCTATACCACCCAGACTAGTGCCATAGCTCTAGAAACAAATAAAAATAGGTGCTATAGTGCCGATTATGGTGCTATAGTGCCTGAGACAGTTTTTGGATGAGTTTTTAGTGATTCCAGGCCATTATGGGATGTTTTGGAAGCTTGTGGACAACTTGACGCCCCTTGAAGTGATTAAATAAATCTAGATATATGGAAAAGCTTTTTTATGAAGATATGTGTCTGTTCAAGTGAAGAGGTGTGTCTCTTGGAGTGAAGAGGTGTGTCTTTTGGAAAAAAAAAAGTGTTTGGCTTATCTTTAAATAGAGGGGCTTGGTGCCTCTCATGAGAGGGAATTAGCATCTGTTTTAGGAGATTTTTAGAGAGAGTTTGGCATAAGTATAGAGATGTAGATTTCTCTATTTTCTGTAGAGATTGGTGAGGGAATTTAAGAGATATGAGTAACGAAGTATGAGCAGTGCATGGATCAACATGAGGATTTGTTGGAGAGATTTTTCATCTGCCTTTCAGAGGGACAAAACTAAGTATTGTGTTCTTCATTTTCTTGTAATTATTGTAAAAACTTTTTAGTATATTTTCATTGATTTTGACGAGGTTTCTCGTTGCATTTTATCCACGCTTCTCAAAAAGTTTTCTTTACTCTTTTCTTTTGATATGAATTAGTGGCATGTGTAGGAAAATTTTTTATGATAAATATATTTTTATTTTCACGTGATGAGTAATATCTCCTTTGATTCATTGACATAACTTAAGTGGCAATAAGTTATGTTAAAATTTATTGTAAGTGAAACTAAGACTCGAGAGAGCAGTGATCTTGCAACTTGAGTGCACTTACATTGACCGGTTGGCTAGTAAAAATAATATAATGACAATGCAACTTTTAAGGAAATATAATTTAATGATTTGTTTCTATTAGATGCTTCTAGGTGATAGATAGTTTTATAAAACTAATAGAATACTAAGCAGGCCTATACACTCGGAAGAGGGTAGGTAGACATATGTTCCTTGTTGGCACATAATTTATATAATTAAATGAATTCTTTTATTTCTTATGCCATTTTCTTCATTTAACTTTTCTTCTTGCAATGAATTGGATGCATGTTTAGGAATCAAGGTTTTCTTAGATATTCTCTTATTTCATTATTGTGATGGTATTTTCATCGTCTCATAATTTACTTTACAAACTGATCACTTGCGAGGTTAAAATCTATTGTAAAACATAATGACCCGAGAGGGCTATGATTTCACCTAACTTGTGATTGCCACACTTCGCATTGGAAAGAGCCGTTGTGATCATCTGAGGGGGGATGCAAATAGATAAAGAGATAAGTTTTAATGGGCTTAAAATTGATGTTTCTAGGGTGACAAACTAGATTCTTTTATCAATTTGGTTTAGATTTTGGATGGTATGTGTCCCTAGTAGGTCTTATAGAGAGGGCACAGTGGTAATATGAAACTGAGAGGTCAGAATCTACTCAGCACTATTACACAAGTAGGAGATAAAATTTAGATTAGCCAATGTTCTTTGCTAGCACTGAGAGGGGGTAAAGAATAGGTATGCTCCTATTGGTCACTGGCTACATTAAATTCTAAGCATTTCTTTCCTACACATTTCTAGGTCATTACACGAGAATGATAGTTTTTAACATCTCAAAATTCTCCAAACCAATTTATCCAAATAAGTTATTTTTAAATTTAAGATTCTCATTTAGAGGTAGTTGTTAGAGAAACCACTTTAATCGACATTCCAAACTAAGGCTTGATAGTAGTGGATTAGAATTAACCTAAGGGATTCTGTACCTCACTTCTCTGTGGGAACGATACTCTCGTTCTTAAAATAAAACCCTATATTACTTGAAGTGATACATATACTTACGTAGTACCCCTAGTTGGTAAAATATTTTCTAATTTTTTTAACATTTCGATTTAGTACACTAGCCGTTAAATATAAATTGGGTCAATTTTTGGGCTATCATTTGGAAGCTAAATTACTTCGTAATTGTGGGTTGGGTCAATAGATGAAAATCGACATCAGTCTTTCCACCCTAATGTATCCAGGTAAACCTGAAATCCCCAACGGATCCCAAACATTACAATTAACAAATCTCTAACTCCAAATCTCTGTCATATCTAAATCATACTAAACACCCTACAAACTTAGTTGATTATTTTGGTTTACGCTAATATGTGTGGTGTATTTTGGAAGGCCCATCACACTTATTGAGGGTCCATTTGTTGACCTCATTTTTGTCATATAAGACTGGCATGGACATTCCGTCTTGGTCCTGTGCAGTAAGTGGCCAAATAAGTAGCTTGCCATTTTTTTGTTCTAGCGTGGTCACACCATGCTTGAGAATGACCCACGCCGAAAAGTTCCTCGGTGTGATCTTGCCTGGGATAGGCATGACTACGCTCGGGTCAGGCATGGCCATACCTGGACATTCCTCAAAGTGGTCACTCTAGTCTTGGGCTTAACCACACCAAGAAAACTGTCCTTACAATTCAGTGATCCGCGGCCTTCAACCACGGATCAGGCCACAAATTGTCGCACTATTTCGCTGGTGGTGATTCGTGGCTTATTAAACATCCAATGGATCTCAACCTGCCACCTAATCAAACGGCTCTGTAGTGCTTATCCACCATCTTCAGATCCTATAAAGCTAATTTTCAAAGTGGATTAAAGCTGAGGCACTCTTCAGGATTACCGTGGAGGTCATTCAGAACTTCATATGAATGGACATCATCTATCGATATGACTTACTGACCCAACCGCAATTACATAAGTAAAATAGCTTATAAAATTATGTCCAAACTTGATCCCAAATCTGATTAAACGGCCAATGTATCATAATTAAATATTAAAGTTTTATAAATAAATATAAATCGTACACTAGGGGTTCTACGCAAGTATACGTATCGTTTCAAGTAATATAGAGTTTTCTTTTAAAAACCCCAGATATCGATCCTAGGAGGAAAAATTAAAATTAAAATTAAAAGAAAGAAAACTATTAATTAAAATCTTTTAATTTAAAACTAATTAAAATATGCAAAATACGAACATTGACAAGTGATAAAAAAATAAACAAAGATTCTTTCCCCATACGAAATATGTTATGATTAATAAGCAGCTAAAATTAGTTGAGAACTTTAAAAATGTGGTATTGTGACAAATAGGAGCATATATATCCTATACCCTTTGGTCCAGGTCATAAAGAACATTAGCTAGTTTTTAAAGATTGGATTAGGATGTATTATTAGTAGAAAGGGACAAATTTCTAGACTCTCACTTCTAGGTCCCCCACCAAAGGTTGGTTATGGTCTGACCTACTAGTGACCCGTCATCTCTTTTGTAAAACTAAATTGATTGAATTTAGCCTGTCACACTAAAAATAAAAATCAATTCTACGCCCATTAAAGATTATCTCCTTATTTATTTGCACATCCCTTTTAAAGAGAAATGTGATACATACAAGTTAAGAATTTTTAGCCCACGGTGAGATATTAAGAATTCTCCACAGTTTTTAACAATGCAAGAGGCCAATTTGTAAAGTAAATTATGATTAGTTACAATATCATCACAAATTTTAAGAAAATAATTAAGTTATCAAATCTGATTTAAATCTATTATTAATCATTTTATACTCGTAGGGAGAAAGAAAAGAAGACTACTCAGAAAGCATAGAAATTACACCACAAATCATATTCATATAACTCAAATCCAAAACACTAAACTTAAGAAACAAGATACAAATACTTATCTGGAATGTAATCCAAGCAATCCTTTGAAGTTTCTCTTACTCCACAGACTCTAACAGGACTTTGACCTCAAATTCACACTGAACTCTCACTAAAATAAAGAAGAAGAAAAGAAGAAGGCACTTTACTTAACAACTCCTAATTAATTATTTGCTAATTAATTCTCCCTTCCTCTTTGCTGTAGAAATGGTCCGCTATTTATAAATCTCCAGAAATGACCAGGAGTTGCTTAAGACACATCTTCAAAATTCTTCCACATTCAATGAATATTTTAGAAAATAACTATGGAGCCTAGGTGCCAGGATCTCTGCGTGAATGGACACATTCCTTCACATTTAGGTCACACCTCTTTGTTTAATAACTGCTCTCCCATGTCTAATTCATTGTATTTTGTTTATAACATGTGAGAATTTGTCCGGAGGCTTCTAGATTGGTTCAGAAGTGTCAATAACCATTCAATAACCGTCCAAGAAATCTCTAGAATCAATCTACTGTGTCTAGCGCCTAGGCGTCAGATTTTGCGCCTAGGAGCCAAAATCAGCTTCTTTGCATTTTTACTCATTTTAGCTCATTTTTGCTCCTTTTTAACTCTTTCTCTTCATAAATTCATTTTATTGTACCTGCAATCAAAACATAAGAAATATCTTTCATTAAAGCGTAATTTCCTTAAAATATTAATAAAATTTTGATATGAAATTCTAAGTAATTTTAAGGCGGATTACTGACCCTTAGTATTTATCACCAATAATGTGACATAATTTACTGATTAGAGAGTAAGGGATTTCTGCCGAAGAAAATGAATCAAATTAAAGTTTTCATATCTACATCATCAAAAACCAATGGACAGGCAAAGGCTACAAATAAAATAATTCTTAGCTTGCTAAAGAAAATGGTTGGAGCAAAAGGGAATTAGGAAGACATTCTTCTATCATTTTTCAGGGCTGTGTAAATGACACCATCATTAGTGATTAGGCAAGCTCCTTACATGCTATCTCCTGAGATGAAATCAATGTTGTTCGTATGATATAATCAACCTAGCTAGACAGTCATCACAGCCTCCACAATCGATGAGGAGAATCTCACTGATTGGTAGAAGGCAAATGATGAAGGGAAAATGCTTGCACTCAACTTACTTGAGGAAAACCAAACCATTGTTGATCTTTGGCAGGAAGACGTAAAAGGAGGGCTTCTTGATAATACGAGAGAAATGACACAGTTTTGAAGAAAGCTGGCTCAGTAAATCGAGAGAAAGCGATCGGAAAATTCAACCTAACATGGACCGACCCATTCATTCTCGATCAAAGAGACACCACATGAGCCTATAAACTAAAAATATACACTAAAAAATAAGTACTTTGGATATGGGGCAGGGATATTCTAAAGAAATGTTTTCCTTAGATTAAGTACATTGCACTGACACAAGAAAATAATAAAGGAGTGTTTTATTTAAAACATTTATAAATATTATTTTAAAAAGATGTCCATAAAAATAGTGGCTAAGTATGCTTCTACGACCCCAATTTTAAGCAAACACTCATGGAACTCAAGAGGTTGATTCACATTAACATTAAAATGATACTCGAGGAGTTGAAGTATTTTAAATGGCAGTCAACAACATTGTTATGATGTACGATAGGCTAGAAATAAAATAGTTTGTCTCACAAAACTCTCACCTCATAAACTTGAGTCTTCAAATTTGGATTGGTTGAAATTCCAGAGGTGATTCCTGCCCAGTAGCAATAAGCTCCTTGAAGGGAAACCAAAAATTTGTCTTGAAAAAGAACATCAGTGACTACCCCTTAAGAGGGGTAGTGCAACCCAAAAGTATTTGAAGGTTCGATCAAACACCCAAGATTAAGGTCAAGTCATAAGTTAAGCATTGGAACCATAAAGTAAACCGACAATGAGCATGAAATCCAATCACTTGAGAAGAATAGAAATGATCGACAATGACGATGCGACTTATTATCAGCGTACACATATTAAAGGTGTGCTCTCAACCCTCAAGCAAGAAAAATCAACCCTTAAAACCTATCCAAAGGGTACTGAGCAAGCCATCCACTGATTGTCTCAATAGTCAACATCATTTAAGATTATCAAACGATCGAACAAAAGGGATAAGTACATTATTAGAATTTAGCCCGATGGAAGTCATATCAAAATTGACTAAAAGGAATATCGAGTAATGTGACATATCATAAATGAGTAAAGTTGAGAAAGAATAAAAAAATAACACAAGTAAATGTCAACCAAAGGTTGCGTTTCAGTTATATAATTGCTTGATTAAATATCATTCAATGCAAAAATTTTCATATATAATGATTCAATTAGATAAAAAAGAAAATTTTTCTATGTCTAGGAGTCCTCAAGATGAGAGTTGAATGACTCACTATCCACCACATTGTTGCCCTCAGACTCCTCTCTTTGAGCCGATGTTGTAGGAGTGAAGACAATTTTCTTGAACTCATCTAAATTATAATATTTTTGGTCGATCACTCTAACTAATGAATTGGTCAATGACTACCTTAGTATCTATCTTTTGATGTGCAAATTTAGTGTCATAAAAATCTTCTAGCAAATTCATCATAGCCAGCTTCTCCGTTAGTTATGCATTCTCCTCTTGAATAGCAGATACCAACTAGAACATAATTTTGCAACTTTGTCTTAGTCTCTTTCAGTTGAGCCTTTGCCAAGACTGTCTGATCCTCAATTGCTCTTACTCAAGCCTTGGCTTCCTTAAAAATCATCTCTACTTTCAAAGCTCTCTTCTTACTTCAAGGTAGATGGAGGACATACGATTCCATAACACTTTCAAACATTAGCAGAAGACATCTTTAATCCAGACTTAGCAGTTCAGTGAGCTACAGAGTTGCCATCATGAGAAACATGATTCTATAACACATTCAAACCAATAGATAAGTCTTTAATCCTTCGAATTTGCAATAAAATGCTCCAAGGAGGCTCCATTGCTAACCTACAACAATTCCAAAGAATTAGAGGATCCATTTCCATAACTAAATTCTTTAATCCTAATTTCTTAGCAACCAGAGTCCAAACACAACAACATATGCTTCAGAAGATAAAGGAGAAGAAGAAATGGTAGGAGCTGCAAACCAACAAATAATAGAACCAATAAAATCTCGGCAAACACCAACAATACTAGTACTATTAGGTTTCCAACAACCATCAGTATTAATTTTGAAAAAAGGAGCATTTGGTTTCTTCCACATTGTTAGGTTAATAGGGCAAACAGAAGTATTTACTTTGATAAGCTGTTGAAATTGCCCTATTGAACAATTCCAAACCACCTCCTTTAAAATTTGTAAAGCTGGGACATCTACTGATATACCCCAAAATCAGAATCAGAGTATGATGAACATTAGGTACTTCATCATGAAATAGAGCATTATTACTGGAAATCCAAACAAACCACAACACCACACAAGGAATAATACTAAAGAACTTACTACCAAAATTCTTCCACCTATCTAAGAAATCAACAATAGAGTTGATAGAAAGATCCATACGAAAATTCATAATTTTCTGAGAAAGCTGAACCAAAATTTTAGATATAAAGCTACAATTACCAAAAATATGATTGATGTATTCATCATGAGCTCTACATAAAATGCAGCGAGAAGGAAATTGCAATACTTCGAGCTTAAAAATATCATCAGTAGGAATGATGTTATTAAGCACACGCCAAATAAAAAAAAGACATTGAAGGCTTTAACCAAGGATTCCAAAGCCAATCCTGATTCAAGCCTTGGAAATCCTGAAAAGAATTAGCAAAACATTTGGAAATAGAATCCCCCATCATTTTCTTAATAACCAGTTTATCCTTCTTGTCTCTAGAAATAGGAATGAAAGCTATAAATCTAGCATCATTTAAATTAACAATCTGTGACAGAATATCAAACATCCAACTATCATTGTACCATAAATTTTGAACTTTGATATTAATATCAAAGGGTCCACCAGAGTACCTTTACCCATCCAATCCTCATACCAAAAAGAACAATGTCCAAAACCAATATCCCAACAATATAGCTTTTCTGTACTCTTAGAAACTTTCAACATTCTTTCCAAACAAAAGAGTCAGATTTAGTAGATGTAACAACTAAAGGATGAGTATTTGAACAATACTTAGCATGCATCAAAGAAGCCCATATGGAGTTATTCATACGAAAACAATACCATAGTTTCATATAATTGACTTTTATAGAGTCATGAAGACTCGTAAAACACAATCCACCTTTATCATAAGGTTTACAAAGCTTCTTCTAACTCATCCAATGGATATTATTCTTACCAAATCCATCCCACAAGAATTTATTAAAAGTAATTCCAATTTTTTAATAAAAATCAAAGGTAAATTCATCACTTGTATATAATAAAGAGGCAACGAGCCAACAATGCTTTTTAGAATAGTAATTCTCCCTCCAAAGGAGAGAAATTTATGTTCCCAAGACATAATTCTTTTTCTGATTTTATCAAATAATTGCATACAACTAGCAATCTTCATTCTGCCTTTGTCTAGAGTGAAACCCAAATACGAAATAGGAAAAGAATCTTTCTGACAATGAGTAACATCATAAATCCAATTCTTCGTTGCAGTAGAGACATATTTGGAACAATAATAAAAACTTTTAGAAGTATTGAAAGTAAGACCAGAGGCCAATTGAAAATGTTGTATAACATCCCACACCTTCTTAATAGATCTCTTATTAGCATTGGTAAAAACCATCAGATCATCAGCAAAACAAAGATGAGAAATACTAATCCTACCCTTATGAACAAAGTTCAAACTGGGGTATTTAGTAAACACATCATTCAGGCATCGAGAAAAGTAATAAAAAAGCAATAATAAATAGGTAAGAAGAAAGAGGATCTCCTTGTTTAATGCCTTTTATAGCTCAAAAGAAACCACATTTTTGCCCATTAATAAGAATTGAATAGTAGTTATCATTAAGCATTCTATGGATAAGAAAACAAAAATCAACAGGAAAGCCAATAGTCTTAAGCACATCCAGAATAAATTCCCACCTGATAATATCAAAGCCTTCTTAATATATAATTTGAAAATCACATTCCCTCCTCTACATTTTTTGTCAAAGTCTAGAAGAAGCTCTTAAACAGTGAGTGCATTGTCATAAATGTTCCAATCTTTGACAAAAGCAGATTGATTATGAGAGATGATCTTTTGAATATAAGGATGCAGCCTTTTAACCAAAATCTTAGAAATAATCTTAGAAACCACAGTATTAAGACTGATAGGTCTGAAAGCTTCCCAAGTTGAAGCATTACCAACTTTAGGAATCAGAACAATAGTAGAAGAATTAAAATACTTTGGCAAATCAACACCTCTAAAAAAATCTTGTATGGTGCTAACGAAGTCATGATGAATAATATCTCTACTCTTCTTATAAAACTCAACAGTGAGCCCATCACGCCCAACTGCTTTCCCATCCTCCATATTATCAAGGATTTCTTTAATTTCCATGATACTAGGAATACAAGTAAGACGCAATCCAAAATCATCTTCATATGAATTATATAAAGCAGAATTAATAGACTGTAAAGCATCCCCATTACTATTGAAAATATTCAAAAAGGAAGTGATGCCATCTTGAATAATGGAATGTTGATTAGATAGAATAATACCATTATTGCAAAAAATCTTAGAAATGAAATTGTATCTCCTTCGATTTTTAATACAAGCAAGGTAATAGGCAGAGTTCCTATCCCCTTCCAAAAAATGAGCTACAGTAGCTTTTGTGAAAGAAAGCTTTCTTCCATATGAATGGCCTTATTCAGATCTTGCTGACTTTGAAAAAGGACCTCCCAATTAACACGATGATTAGCATAATTCATCTCCAAAGATTTAACTTTTTTTCTAAATTATCAATGAATTGATCAACCTTACCAAAAACATTCTAATTCCAACATTTAAGTTTTTTAGCAAAATTTTTTTGAAGCATCCATAATTTGTAACCAGAGTTTCCAGCTGCAGAAGTTATCCAATTATCTTTAAGAAATTGCATATAACTATCATGAAGAAGCCACATATTATAGAAACGAAATTGATAGGGAGGTTTAGAAGACAAATCTTTAGATTTGAGAAAAATACGAGCATGATCCGAAGCAGTAATAGTCAAATGAGAAATCTCATAATAAACAATTAGATTAAACCACTCATCATTATCATTTGCAAGATATCTATCCAGCCTTTCAAAAGTATAACTTCTATGCCAAGTAAAAGGAAATCCACAAAAACCAAATAAAAAAGACCCGCGTCCACAATAGGATTATTAAAGAAATTAATAAGATTTTGATTAGGAGCAGTACCACCTTTATTCTTAAAAGGAAAAAAAAAATCAAATTAAAATCACCCCCCAACAGCCAAGCTTCATTAGTAGAAGTAATATTTGAAATAAGATTCCAAAGTTCCAAACGAGCTTGTTTAGAACACCTAGCATAAATGATAGAGAAAAGAAAAAATTCATTAATAGTATGAATCCTAACATTTAAAAACTGATTATGATTGATAAGAATATCAATCTTGAGGAAATGTTTCCAAAATAACCAAATCTTATTATTAAGATTAGCCATCACATTGAAAGAACCAAAAGTTCTCATAATCCTCAAATTATTCTTAAGAACAACTAAAGGTTCCAAAATACCAAAAAAATTGTAACTACTAATTCTTATAAAATATAATTCTTACGCCAAAAAATTATAGAATAAATCTCACATGAAGAATATTAAGATTAATTTATACCTATCACTAGGTTACCTACTTAAAATTTTATGGCTATATTGTTTGTGCTTAAATCTTGTGAAGTTGTGTCATAATATAGTAAGTTTTGATGAAATATAAATTTTTAGAAATAATATCTTGGATGAAACTTGTTCTCTTGAATCAAAAGTTTAATGTGATAATGATTTGTACCACCCAAATGAAAGAAAGAGTTAAAGATAATTGGATATGCCTTCTTATAACAAATTATTTAGAATGTTAACGAGTCGAACACGAGTTGCTCGCGAACAAAGAGCCGTTTTGACAGCCCTAATTTTAACGTAGGTAATGTGATTGTTTGTATCAAAAAATGAGTAATTAGACTTCAAAACAAATGCCTTTTTGATCCGATCCCAATTATTTACTTTTCACTTATGATTTTAACAAAAATGAAGAACAAAAGTTTGCCCAAAAACATTGACCCACATGAAAATCTAATATAATTTATATATGGATATTCAAATTAAAATTATATCCGAATAGAGTTGAAATTTAATAATTTATATTTGGATTTTTATAGTATTAATTTTTTTTATTTTTAATATGAATATTATAATAAATATAATAATTATTAAACCATGTTCATGAATTTGATTACTGAATATTCAATATAATTCTTTTAAATACTTAAGTTTCCTGAACAAATGTACATACATATAGGGGTGTAAACGAACCGAACACAAACGAACAAAGCTTGTGTTCGTGTTCGGTTCGTTTGAAATTTAGTTTGTTTGAAACAAGCTCGTGCTTGAAATTGTTCGTGAAGTTACTGTTCGTGTTTGTTTCTTAACGAACGAGTCGAAAACGAGCTGAACACGAGTTGTTCGCAAACAACGAGCAAGTTTGACAGCACTAATATTAATATATATAAATAATATATTATATTAATTATATAACCTATATTATATAAATATATAATATCTATATTAGTATATTGCTAATATAGTATATTAATATATTATTATTATTAATTTAATATATATTATAATTTATAAAATTTAATTTTTTAAAATAACATAATTTTTTATATATAATTATTTTAAATTAACAATAACGATTCAAACAGGAACAAACGCATCAATGTTCGTGTTTGGTTCGTTTAACTAACCGAACGGAAAAAAAATTGTTCTTGCTCGTCTCGTTTCTTATCGAACGAATCGAACGCGAACTCCTTGACGAACCGAACCCTAACTGTTCGCGAACAACTAGCTTTTTTGACAGCCCTACGTACATATCCCCATTCATTCAATATAAATAAATATAGTTATTATCGATATTTATTTCTTCGAATGTTCATTCAGACTCAATTTTATTTTTAAAAAAAAATTGGGCAGGATAAATATCTGAATTGGACATCTTAAAACTATTTATTTTAGAAGATTTACATGCATACCATTTATTTTCATATTAACACCAATACTTCAATTTTACTCTCATGTCATCTAATCTATGCATGAAAAAAATGAATTTTACTTTTTTTTAGTTAAAATTTTGATATTTTTATATAATATCAAAGATTCAAATTCTAGAAATGTAAAAAATAAAGGCTAGACATGTAAATATATAAGAGTTGTGTGGTATTCCGGTAAAATTTCCTTTATTTTATTTTAATCAATATGTTAGACGAACTAAATATTTTGAAATTTAACTGTCAAGAAACCAGAAACCATATTCTTTGGCCTTCCTTTAAAGAGATAGAGAGGGAGAGAGGGAATAAAAAAAATCATTAAAAATAAAGAATGGTACGTAATGATATCCCCAATACAACTCCGAATGTTCTCCGAATGTTCTTATGCGGCGAACAGAGCGCTAGCGTGCTTGCTTTCCCCTCGAATCTATAAGCCGTTAACGTCTTCTCAAGCCTTAGTGGTGGCCGTCCGTTGGGCTCATCGTACTCTTCACTATCATTGTGATCACGGAATCAAAGGTTTATTTATCGACTGACCAATGGGGTTTAATCCGTTAGGTCACAATTTCACGGGCAAGATGCGTGCTGTCCTTCCGCATTACATTGAGAAGCTGTCGTGTTAAAATATTGATACAAAATAAAAACCTAATCTCTACATGAAAAATATTTAACCAAAATTAATACATCGTTGAAACATGAATCTCAAAGTAATTTTTAAATAATAAATTTAAATCATGATTAAAAATTAACTAGAACTTCGATTTCAACAAACTTATAGCAAAAATGATCGGTCTGATGACTGGACCCAACGGTTGGAAATTTTGTTGGATTCGAGCCATATCGAGCATAGAACAAGCCATAAAATCACTTTTAGAAGTTTTTAGTATATATTTGAAAGGACAAATGAAATCCAAATCTGATAAGCATATAATCAAATCGAGTGTCTAAGTGAGACGAATCATACGAGCCCAAAATTGCTCAATTTTGACATCATTAAAACACTCAAATGTTCATTGAACACCGTTTATTCCAGAAAATCTTTTTGATTTGTCCGATGGGTGGTGCAGATTCTTTTTTTTTATTTGTAGAGAAGTCTATCATAAACTCTATAAATAGAGTCCTACCCCCATTTGATAGGGGGTTATACATGAGCCTAAAAAAGGTATGGGAGAAGGATTTGAATCATAGTGTCGCTTTTGCACCAAAGATCTAGCAAACACTTCCTGCTCCTGTAGTCGTCGAACATCATCAACCACGAATCATCACCTGTCGTTGAACGCCATTAGCCACCACTTACTCCTTGCATTATAATACCTTGCGGAGTCAAAAAAAATTTGTTGCAGAATCCAAATCAGAACTTTGAAGTAACATGCAGATCATTACGTCATCAAGTAAACTATGCAACGACGGAACTCGAAGACAGTGTAACAGCTCAAC
Source organism: Papilionanthe hookeriana x Papilionanthe teres (assembly GCA_022702705.1). Classification (NCBI taxonomy): domain Eukaryota; kingdom Viridiplantae; phylum Streptophyta; class Magnoliopsida; order Asparagales; family Orchidaceae; genus Papilionanthe; species Papilionanthe hookeriana x Papilionanthe teres. The sequence continues at coordinate 22,323,846 of CM040423.1, forward strand.
CTTAATATATTGCAATGACACACACTACATATAGTGCAATATATTAAGGGTGACTTGTTACACTGTCGACCTATCTAACTTACAACTCGTGCAGCTCCCGACTCTGGCCTTTAGATTTCTTCACAAATCACCATTACAACCTCTGTGAGCAACTACGACCTATGTGGCACACAGCTCATATAGGTCCCGATTATGGTCTCTATAGCCTACAAATGTCATCATAGATTCACCACTATTTCCTGCATGACCAACTATGACCAACATGATCCACAACTTATGCAGTTCCCAACTCCGGGCTCTACGGCCTATAGACGTCATCACATCTCACTAACTATGATCTATGTAGCTCTCAACTCGTGTAGCTCTTGAGTCTATCATCTATGTATTATGAAAGTCATCATATGTTACCACTATGATTTACGTGACCGACTATAACATACGTGTTCAACAACTTGTTCAGCTTCTAACTCCAGTTTTTTCTGCCTACAGATGTCATCACTACTCACCACTACAGTCTACATGGTCAATAGCTCATGAAGCTCATGACTCTGGCACCCGTGGCCTACAAACGTTAGCGCAACTCACCACAATGACTTACATGACCAAATACAACCTACATGGCTCATAGCTCATGCATTTTCCGAATGTAACCACCGGGAGTAATTGACATCATTGCAACTCACTATTATGACCTACTAGAATAATAATGGCCTACATAGTTCTCATCTCGTGTAGCTTGCGACTCTGACCCTTGCAGCCTACATACGCCATCACTGCACACTAGTATGACACATGTGACCCATTACGACATATGTGGCTCACAATTCTTACAACTTTTGAAACAACCACATCCAGCCTACACAACTAACTAGTGTCATGGCTTCCAATTATAGTTTATATGACATTGTTGGCGCTAACGCCACCATTTACAACATTCATGGCGGAATACCGCTTCTATAATGGTTGACTACGACCCTTACATATTATGATCACAGAGAACTATATTCATAGCAAATATACTATATTGATGAACTACAATTGTACATTTATAATGGTCAACTTAGTAACTCTATCTTCCCAAATTCAAAAGAAGAGTAGATATGTGTACTCACCGTTCATATTATACTATTTCAAATGGGCTAAGCCCCATACATATTTTTTTTAGGGTTTTCCACGTAAAAAATAAGATGTATCCTCCTAATTCTCTTTCATTACTTGATTATTTGTTGTGTCTTCTTGCAGCACCAAAATGTTAAATCATTATTGTACTATCTAGAATCATATGACATGCATCAGTTTGACATTGTGTGTGGGAAACAAAGTCTTGGTCAACATTGTCTTCATGATTGAGACGTTGAGCCTTTATTTAGTTTCCCAATGATAAATTTGTTTTGGTTCTTTTCTAACTCAAATTTACTAGCTTCTCTAATTATTTTTTTTATAAATCTCTTTTGCAAATAACCTTCTTTCTTGTGTTATTAAATAATTTTAAAAAGAAGAGAAATTAGAAAAAAGAAAATACAATGAAACTAGGCAAATAAAATAAAAAATGAACATGGAGAATTTTATAAGATCGTCTTTGTACGATAGATTAAAAGTGTATGCCCACAAGTAAATCAAGTGAAGACATTAAAAGCATATCCACAAAGAAAATCTTGTATAAATTATCCACATTTAATTACAAAAAAAAATTTAAAATTTTGTTCTTTAGTAAGAAATAACTCTCAAATGAATGTGTCTCTTTGATTAATTACATATTAGGGATATCGAGAATACTCTTGGTTAAAGAATACTTTCTTACATGGTGATATTTAGTGAATAATAAAATCAAGAATTATTATTATCTTCTAAAATAGGATCATACCAATGATTTAAAATCATGTCAGGCCAAAGGGAAGAGGGTGAATCATTGTATCCTAGATGGATGATGGCCTTTCAACAAATTAGGCCTATGAAATGACACCAATGATGTATCAAACAAATTAAATGAGCCCAAAAAGGGAATTGTTGACCTCACTTTTAAGAGAAACTATTTATGGTCCATTTTGAGAAAGGAAGTCTACTAATATGGACCTCCTAAATATTATCAAGGGCCATTCAACCCTAAATTTAGGGGAAAACCTTAATAAAGCATTTTTAACACAAATCTTTATGACGTCCTAAAAATGATCAGATTAGCAATGACAAACCCTGATCTGGTTAACCTTTGACCAAAATGGTCAAATTTGGTCAAAATGGTCAATCCATAACCTAATAACTACCACATTGACCACATTGGTCAACCTTTGACCTAAATAGTCAAATTTGGTCAAAATCGTCAATCCATGACCTAATTACCATCACATTGACCACAGTGGTCAACTTTTAACCTAAATGGTCAAATTTGGTCAAAATGGTCAATTCATGACCTAATGACCACCACATTCACCACATTGGTAAACCTTTGACCGAAATGGTCAAATTTGCTCAAAATGGTCAATCCATGACCTAATCACCACCACATTGACCACATTGGTCAACCTTTGACCTAAATGTTCAAATTTGGTCAAATGGTAAATCCATGACCTAATGACCACCACATTGACCACATTGGTCAACCTTTGACCTAAATGATCAAATTTGGTCAATTAAGTCAATCAAATGGTCAATCCATGACCCAATGACCATCAAATTGACCACATTGGTCAACCTTTGACCTAATTGGTCAAATTGGGTCAAAATGGTCAATTCATGACCTAAAGACCACAAAATTGACCCAAAGGTAAACAAATGACCTAAATGGTCAAATTTGGTCATAATGGTCAATCTAAGACCCAATGACCATCATATTAACACTAAGTCAAACCAAATACCAAAATCGGTCAACTTTGATCAAACATGACCAATCAAGCCCTATCACCAAGCCCAATGTATTCCATGACTAACCTAACCATGACAAGGTCAAGTAAATCAAATTGGTCAACCTTAGACTTTAATTGGTCAAACATGGTCAACCCTGGTCAACCTTAGTCTATTTTGGTCAATATTGGTCAAAGTATCCAATTTTGAGCCAAATTAATAAAATTAAACAAATGATTAACTTTCAAAAACATTTTGACTAATTTATGATTAATATTATAATTTCATACATTTCTAACTAATTACATAATTAATTAAAAATGAAATTATGATTAGATAACCCTAAATTGAATTTGAAATTATGACATCACCCATGACATCAAAAATCCATAATTGATTTTTAAAATTAAACTCAACTTATGGAAAGTCACTCATGGGTCACCCATGACCCATTAAGCTCATCATGACATGGTTAACACATTAATCCGCCCATGACACATTACTTTTAACCAATGTTAAATGCCATCAGGAAACCATCAAGAAAAGGTGGCATATGTGGCATGTCCTCCGAAAATTGAAGTGTGACATGTGTGCTTAGGTGGAAAGCACCTCAACCTTCATCCAATGGAAAGGAAACCCTACCCAAGTCACTCTCTTCACCATGATTAAGCTCATCATGACTAGTCATGGAAATGATGAAAATTTGAAGCTTATGTGCCATTCCTTTATAAAAACATTAGTGACATGGTAACTTAGGTGGATGAAGACTAACTAGCTTACTTTGAAGTCACCATGCACCTCATATCCTACCCAATAAAGATGAGCTAAAGTATAGTCAAATCTATATAATTAAATGAAAACCTCATCATCGCTGGCCATGGAAATGAGATAAGGATAAGCTTATGTGTCATCTAATCTTGAGTCCGCTAAATGAACTTGTGAACTCACATGGGAGAGGCTAATTCAGCTCAACCTAGAGAAGCCAAAGCACCTCATAGACCATCATAAGAGGAAGCCAAAACTATGAGTTAAACCTTCACCATGAGTAAACTCACTATGGATTAACCTTGGGGAGCTTAACCATGATCATCTCTCAGCCGAAATCTTATCTCTAAGAAATTATGAGCCTAATACAACCTTCCCTAAACCATCCTAAGTCCATGGCTTCATCCAAGCCTATAAATAGACTAGTCAGGGAGCTGCCCATGGAGATAGAGACCCATATACACTGCTCAAATCCTGAAATACCCATGACCAAAATTGCACTCCAAATCCTAAGGAATTGATTCCCCTTAGATTTAACTCCTGAAACTCACAGGTCTGGCCTAATTTCACCCCCAATTCCAGGACAAATTTTTGGTTTAACATGGACTCATTCAAAATCCTAAATTGACTCTTTTAAAAGCTTTCCTAAGCTCTACGAAGACGATTCCTATCAAAATTGGCCTTCCCCATAGGCTCTAACTTACTTTTCCATATTCATTTTCCAAACTGAGACACTTCTTGATCGAAGTTATACTTGGACCTGATTTCAACTAAAATTGAATTAAGGGCAAGCTTGCTGAGCTCCACGCGAAGCTTTGGAACCAATCCAATCGAAGTTTCATCAACTCAGGCAAAAGTATGGTTCTTTGGACTTAAACCGAGCTCGGGTCTGGTACTTTGAGAGACAAATCGATTCACAACCCATACATAACCGTATGGATGGGTTCTTCATCTCCAGATGAACCTCTAGGAACAAATTTCACTCAAATCCATTAAGAATCGAGCTAGATTTTGTCCCTAGATCATGGATGGTTTGCGGATTTAGGGCAGATGAAGGAGATGAATGGATGTCATTCATTTCCGTGGGAAATGGACGACTCTGATTTAATCCCATCTAATTACGGTTTTGAGTCCAGCAACGGATCCGACACGTTTCGAGGAGTATAAGGACACGCGGTGCCTTTTGGTTATTTTTGTTTAATTAGAATTTAGTTAAATACAGAATAACCTTAAAATCTTCAAAAATCCATATCTTGATAAATAAAAATAAAAAAAATATAATAAAAATACCTCTGGACACAGGACAATGAGAAGAACAATTTGGAAATGAAAATTTAAATAATAATTTATATTTAATTTTTAATTAATTAATTACTTCCTGAAGTAATTTAATTTTTAAAAATTATTTATAAATAAAAAAATATGAAAATTTTAGGGATCAACCTTTAAGTCCTTATGAGCATTCTCTGATTTTTCTAAGGTTAGGAAAATTTACTAAGATATGATTTTCTATTTTCTATGTAATTATTTTTAATAATAATTACAAAATGTTAGAAAATAGGAAATTAAATTGAAAATTGGTTAAGTAATTTAAGGTGGCAGATTTAAATCCTAAAATGACAAATCTTAACCTTTGAAAAAAATTTAAAATGTCATTTTAACTCTTAGGATTAAAAATTATAAATCATGAATTTATATTAACCCTAAAACCCTTTAAATAATCAAGTCTTCACCTTAAACTTATCAAATTTAGCCCATTTCACATTGGACTAAGTCAATTTTGAGTCTAACTCCAAATAGATTCAAATTAAACCCTAATTAGGTCTAACCCATCATTAGACCTAATTAACTCCATTAACCGTTAATCAAATTAGGTTTAATACAAAATTAAACCTTAATTAGATCTAATCCATCATTAGACCAAATTAACCCCTTTAAACCTTAATCAAATTAGGTTTAATACAAATCAAACCCTAATTAGGTCTAATCCATCATTAGACCTAATTAACCCAATAAACTTTAATCAAATAAAATTTAATACAAATCAAACCCTAATTAGGTCTAACTCATCATTAGATCTAATTAACTCCATTAAACCTTAATCAAATTAGGTTTAATTAACCTGAAACCATAATTAGACTTATCCTTAACTAAGTTTAATTAATTAATTAAACCATACCCAAATTAGGTTTAATTAACTTTAAACCATAATTGTAATTATCCCTAATTAAGTCCAATTAATTAATTAAACCTTACTCAGATTAGGTTTCATTAACCTTAAACCATAATTAGAATTATCCCTGATTAAGTATAATTAATCAATTAAATCCTACCTAAATTAGGCTTAATTAACCTTAAACCATAATTAGACTTATCTCTAAGAAAGTTTAATTATTCAATTAACCTTACCCAAATTAGGTTTAATTAACCTTAAACCACAATTAGACTTATCTCTAAGTAAGTCTAATTAATCACTTAAACCTTACCCAAATGAGGTTTAATTTAACCTTAAACCGTAATAAGAATCATCGCTAAGTAAGTCTAATTAATTAATTAAACCTTACCCAAATTAGGTTTAATTAACCTTAAACCTTAATGAGACTTATCACTAATTAAGTCTAATACATCAATTAAACCTTATCTAAATTAGGTTTAATCAACCTTAACCCTAATCAGACTGAACCAAAATTAAATTTAATTAATCAATTAAATCTTATCCAAATTAGGTTAAATTAACCATAAACCTTAATTAGATCTAACCCTAATTAGGTTTAATCAGTCTAAAGAAACCAAACTTAAGTTCATCCCATATTGAACTTAAGTGAAACTTCTAACTTAGGTTCAGCCTAACCTGAACCCAAGTTAACCTAAATTTAAGTTCAACCCATATTGAACTTAAGTCAAACTTCTATCTTAGGTTCAACCTAACTTGAACTCAGGTTAACACAAACTTAAGTTCAACCCATATTGAGCTTGAGTCAAACATCTAACTTAGGTTCAACCTAATTTGAACCCAAGTTAACCCAGACTTAATTTCAACCCATATTGAACTTAAGACAAACTTCTAACTTAGCTTCAATCTGTCGACAAATTTTAGGTTATGTGTTTTAAAAAGAGGGTCACCTATAGAAATTGTCGGCGAATTTTTAGATTTTAAGTTTAATTTATATATATATATAATTTGAAAGGTACCATTTGACTTTTGAAAATAATTTTTAAGTTTGAAAATTTTAAGATATGAAATCAAACCGATCTCATATCCCAAATAGTTTATATAAACGAGCACCATACCACCAACCGTGTATCTATCCCGAAGAATAGAAACACTGCTTGATGATGAGGCTCGATTAAATAAACGAGAAGATTTGTGACATCTGTTTGGTCTGCGAACCAATTTTATAAGCCGACAAGTTCCCCTGCATAATATGAAGGGATTAAGCAGGGTTTATATTACTTGGGTTTTTAAAGTTCCCTATAAGGGCAAGCCCCTATAGTTAATTGCATCTTAAATGGAGGGAATCAATTAAGAAAACTCTTGATAATGATCAGTGGTTTTGCTCTCAATAATTTCAAAGTTTAGGGTTTTCAAACAATTGGACTTTGGGAAATTTCAATATGGAATAGCTCAAATTTGGAACATTTTATTTCAGGAGTCCAAATGAAGAGAAGTAGGGGATGTCATAGACCCGAAGTGAACTTCGGTGACTTCCCGACTATCATATTGCTTAGCTTTAATTTAAGAGTTTATTTAATGTTTCAATTCTGCCAATTTTGATTAATTAGGACTTATATTTATATGATATAATCATACAAATAGCCTCGAAGAAGTGAGGGTTTATATCGTACCAAATGATTACCTCAGAGTCCTAAGACGAGTTAGGGCTTAATTTGCATAATATGATTATGAAAATGCCTAACGAAAAGTTGAGGATTTATGTTGCACTAGGCAAACTACCTCAAAATCTTATGGCTTTGTTATTTAATTCTAAGAAAGGTTTAGCTGAAGTATACTCAAGTTGTACTGTTGAAGATGACCGTGCTGCCCACCGTGCTCCAAGCTCCTTGTTGTTGCGAAAGGTTTAGTTTTAGAAAGTAGAAATCAAGAGATGAGAGAAGTGTTTTGGTTTAGAAGTCTTAAGTTTCAAATGTCTTTATGTTTTAATTAAAACAAATCTTAAAGTTGATTAAACAGAATAGATTAAGATCCCACAGTTCCGTCATCCCGGAACCGTTATTTTCATCGGATTCACTTAGTCCAAATGAATTTGCTAAACTCAACTGAATGAGTTCTACACTTTCATTTAGACCGTGGGAAATCTCGTTAGAACCACGTGGGTTACATCATCCGAGGGATTCTCGATCATCCAACGAGACATTTTAATTTAGTTGTAGCTGTAGTTTTGTTGTTCTGTTTGTGATTAAATTTTGAGTTGTTTTATATTTTGAATGTTATGACGGTGAATTTTATCTTGTTGCGACTTTTAATTTAGTTTTGGGTTTCAGTTTTATGGCTATCCTAAAAGTTTTAGTTTTCATGCAGGGTGACATTTTTGTTTAACATGTAAGAAAAGTAAAGTGCAGTACATGTAAGTAAATTGCAATAAAGTAAAAGCGTACCTGGAGGGACTTCTCGTCATTCCCAGCTGCACTTAAAACACATGTCAGAAAATTTATATATTTTCAACAAGCACCTAGGTAAAGCTAAGGGAAGGTTTTGATTGTCTGCCAAAATCCTAATCCCATTGCTAGTCAATTTCTATGACGTCTAGGTTCTCGTGTTTTGTTAAGGATGATTTTTCTTCACCAAAGAACAATGAAGCTTCACTGTTCTTTGAAACATCCCATTAAGTTAGAGAAGTGCTCGGAATTGAATTCTGAACATCTTCTTAAGCATTTTCGGATTACTTTAAGTTCGCTTAGTTTCATTGAGGTGGCGAATCAATCACCTAGGGTTACTTCTTGCTAAGTAAATTAGGATGTTTGATTATCCTATGAGTGGAGTGACATTTCATCCGATGCTTCATTTAAGTTATAATAATGATCATCTTGAGGGGACAAATTAGTCTATTAAAGAATTTAACCGCCTTAATTAAAGTTGAGTTGGGGATTTGAGATAATTCAATTTAGTTTCAAAATCTGGGTTGATTTGCTTTTAAGTATTTTGATCTTACTTAAATTGAAAGAAGTGTTTAAATTATTTAATTAAATTATACTTTGATGATTTAAATTTAATTTAAATTAATCATATTACTTTAGGTTGATTTCAATTGGTCTAATCTTCACATTTTCTTTTCATTATGTATTGTTTTGGGATTAATTTTCATGTTTTGAATTTGTTTAAAGTTTATTCTTAGGTTATTTTAGTTCTGAAGTAATTTTAAATTAATTTTAATGTTTTAAATTTATTTTTGATTTAATTATTAAATCATTTAATGCTTTAAGCTTTAATTTATCTTTTTTTAAAAATATTTTTTTAGTATTTTTAGTTATTATTAATTTTGAGTTATCATTAAGAATTATTATTAGAGTGATTCATTTTTGGGGATTTTTATATTAAAGAATTGATATCTTCTTAAGTCATATCCCTAACCTTAATAATCCAAATTTTAATTTATTCTTCTAAAATTAAATGATTTAATTAGTTAAGGTTTCATTTTGATGTGTTAAAAGTGAATAATGGGTTTCTACCCTTTAGATGGCCTATGTTTCAATCATCCAAGAAAATTAAGATCAAATATTTTACCCTCCCTCTTGATTAGACCTAAAGTATTAATTAGGGTTAAAATCTTTAATGACCTTTATGCCCTTTTAAACACATTCATCTCATAACTTATCAAATTAAGCTCAAATTAACTTGAAATTATTATGTCACCTTACTCATATGTCAAGAGGAGAAAATGTGATTTTTCCATTTTTAGTTTAATTTATATATTTATTTTAAGGGAAAATAAGGATTTTCCATGAAAATTCAACAACATGACCAAGGTAGTGTTCTTATCCTTAGGAAAATTATAGGATGTTCCAACTGATTAGGGGACCACTTGGACCAATTTTGGTGATTTTTTGAATTATACTTTATTTATTATAATTATTTTAAGTTTTAGGGTATTAATTAAATATAAAATAAAATTAAAGTCAAAAAATAGATTTAATATTTTTCTTAAGTCCCTCTAACCTCAAGGAGTTCAGAGAAACAAATTTTATATTTTCTTGATATTTCTTTGATTTATTAGAATTATTTTAGTGGGAAGTGTTGAAAATTCATTTTTTTAATATTAAAAATTATCTTAAGCCTTAAAAATTCACTATCTCAACCTAGGGACTTAGGAAAATTATTTGGTTGGTTCCTAAGTGATTAGAGGACCAAATGTGACATTTTTCTGATTTTTAATATTTTTGTGAATTTTATTATTTTTTAATTATTGAAATATTCAAAAATTGGTTAAAAATGAAATTTTTAGAAAAATCTCAATTTTAATTTTCTTAGACTCCTCTGATACCAGAGAGGCATTGATCACAGAAAAATTCATTAAGAAATTCATATCTATTTTTGATGAAATTGCACTTTAAAGAAAGGTATTTTCTTTATTTTATTTCAGGAATGAAGATTTATAAGTGATGGAAGCAAAAAACATGAAATGGAGAAAATTTGGATCAAAAAGGAGTAAATTCATGCAAATATAACTACTTCGCCGATGGCGAGATCGAGGCCGCCGACGGCGAGATTGTGAGGAGAATTTTCTGAAGGAATTATAACTACCTCGCCGACAGCGAGATCGCGCAGTTTGAAGACCTTCTAGAAGCCCCGCTGACGGTGAGGTCAATTCTTGCCGACGGCGAGCTAGTTCAAAATGCTTATACATTGAACCTGGACACTTTTTGAAGAGGTGTTTAAGCACCCCTTGAACCTTTGCTTAACTCTATAAATAGAGGCCGAATTCTAGTGTCTTAAGTGTGTCTCTGGAGTCTTCTGTGTGTTTATTTTAGTGAGTCTGAGTGAGTTTGTTTATCCTTAGTAAGTTTATTAGTTTATTTGAGTGCTATTTAGTTTGCTGTACTAGAAGGAAAAGTCAAAGGAACTTCAAGGAGTCTGCTTGGGAGAAAATTAAGATAAGTATCTTTGTTTATTGTTGTTAACTTTAAATGAAATCCATGCTTTGTTTTATTCCCATGCATTCTGAGTAGTTTTCTTAGTCTTTCTCCTTGTTTATGAAAATTACTGGATTGATGAAATTTAATAGAAGCACATAATATAATATTAAAATAAATTGTGATAATTTTTACTTTAAACTTAATTTACTTTCAATCTTGCCAATTGAGTAGTTAAATTATGTTGAATTATCAACTATAGTAAAAATTACATCCAATATTCAGGGAAGTCAAAAGCCTTGGAAGGCGGGTGCAAATAAATAGGGAAATATTAATTATCGGTCGTAGAATTGGATATTTTAGTGTGACAGACTAAAATACTCAAATTCGGTCCTACTGTTTGAGAGCTGAAGTGTAGATGTTAGCCCTCAGGTGAGGGGAACGTGGGAGCTACGAAGTGGCGACCGGTATCCTCCCGGCCTAGCCGCAGATTCAGTAATCAAACATAGGATTAGTCAATGTTCTTTGCACCTGGACCAAAGGGTAAAGAATAGGAATGCTCCTATTTGTCACAATACAATATAAAAATTCTATTTAAATTCATCATTCACTTAATTTTCTAAAAACAAGGAGAATGATACTTTTCTTAATTAGTTAAATCAACTTTATTTCAAGCATTAGTTTACTTTAGTTTGCTTTAAGTTACTTTTAATTTCAGTCTACTAGATTAGTAAGTAATTCCTTTAAATTTAGCTGATAACAAATCTGTTAAAAACTTCCCTGTGGGATCGATAACCAGGACTCCACTAGAGCCCTGTATTACTTGATACAATACGTATACTTGCGTAGAATCCACATTATACATTAAATCATATAACTATATTTAAAGCGGGGTCAAGTTTTTTTGGTGCCGTTGCTATAAACATAAATTGCATACATATAAAAAGTGGGATCAAGTTTTTGGCGCCGTTGCCGGGGAAGTAAAGAAATTATTTAATAGAGTAACGGACTATTTTAAACTATTTTTTAAAAAAATTTTTGTATGCGAAAATTTGGAAATGAAAATTTAATACCTTACGATTCAGAATTAGAGCGTACAATTAAAATAAATTAGAAAACAAAAAAGAGAAATTATAAATTTAACACAAATGACAAATATACCTGAAAATGAAAATATCAATCAACCAAGACCATTACGAGATTATGCCAACCCTACATTAGATGAAATTCATTTAACTATTCGAAAACCTGATGTAGCTGCTAATTCAATCAAACTTAAACCTGCAATTATCCAAATTGTACAAAATAATCAATTTAGTAGTTCACCTACTGAAGATCCTAATTTACATCTTGCTAGTTTTTTAGAACTATGTGCTACTTTCAAATATGAAGGAGTATCTAACGATCTTTATTAGACTTAGACTTTTCCTTTTTCTTTAAGGGATAAAGCAAAAATGTGGTTAAATTCGTTAGCACCTGGATCTATTAAAACTTGGGGAGAATTATCACAAAAATTTCTATCCAAATATTTTCCACCATCTAAAACTGCTAAGCTTAGAAATGATATAACTTTCTATAATGGATTAGTTAATTATCCAAACTTTCTATAATGGATTAGTAGGATCTTTAAGATCAATCATCGATGCTGCTGCTGGAGGATCATTAATGTCAAAACTATTTGATCAAGCCTATGCACTAATCAAAGAAATGGCAACAAATAATTTTCAATAGCTGCTGATAGAATGAATCCAGAAAAAATAGCTAGTATTCATGAAAATGATGCAATATCTATGTTAGCTTCACAAATTGCTGCTATATCTAAGAAATTAGATCATTTTGGAATGAATTACTCTCCAACTATAACAGAAGAAAATTCATCTGGACAACTTATAGAATCCCAATCTCAATATGAAACAATTAATGCAATTAACAACGGACCCGATAATCCTTATGGAAATTATTATAATCCTGGATGGAAAAATCATCCTAATTTTAATTGGAATAATAATACAACTAATCAACCATGGATGAATAATATGACACAACAATTAGGAAATTCATCTAATCGGAAATCCTAACTATAAACCTAATTATCCACATGGATTTAATAATAATAACCCTCGATTTAAAGATAAGAAATTATCAATAGAAGAATTAATATTAAATATGGGTCAACATTTACAAAATCAAGAAAATCAACTACAAATACAAGGAAACCAATTACAAAATCAAGGAACAGCTATCAAAAATATTGAAACTTAACTTGGACATATCGCTAATGCACTTAATAATAAAATACCTGGAACATTTCCTAGTAATGTAGAAATAAATCCCAAAGACAAGGGAAATGAACAAATTAAAGCGATACAATTACGAAGTGGAAAAGAATTAGAACCTTCAATTCAGAAAGACCTTGTTCAACATAAAAAAGACAAACAATTTGCTAAATTCCTTGAAATTTTGAAGAAATTAATGATAAATATTCCTTTCGTAGAAGCTTTAGAATAGATGCCAAATTATGTAAAATTCATGAAAGATATTCTAAATAAAAAAAGAAAATTTACCGATAATGAAATGGTCGCACTTAGTGAAGAGTGTAGTGCTATTATTCGAAAAAACTTCCGAAAAATTAAAAGATCCCGGTAGTTTCACTATACCTGCGCTATTGGAGAAAAATTCTATGGAAAAGCTTTGTGTGACTTAGGAGCAAGCATAAATCTAATGCCTCTATCAATTTTCAAGAGATTAGGATTGGGAGAAATTTTTCCTACTTCAGTAAATCTTCAGTTAGCTGATCGTTCTGTTACATATCCTAAGGGAGTTATTGAAGATGTATTAGTTAAAGTGGATAAATTTATCTTCCCTGTAGATTTTATTGTTCTAGATATGGAAGAAGATAAATAAATTCCTATCATTTTAGGAAGACCATTTTTAGCCATAGGAAAAGCTATGATTGATGTTCAGAAAGGAGAACTAACTATGAGAGTAAATGACCAAAAAGTAACTTTTAATATTGCTAAATCAATGAAATATCCTGCGCTAGAAAAAGATGATGAGTGTTTTCGAATGGAAGTACTTGATCATTTACAAAAAGAACATTTTAAAGAATATTATGAAGAAAAATTAGAAAAAGAAAATAGTGAATTAATCGAAAAATCAGAGATAAATGAAGAATTAGATTATATTCAAGAGAAATTTGAATTTTTGGATAACACAGAAAATACTGAAAAAAATATAGTTCCATCAATTATTAAACCTCCTAAACTTGAGTTAAAAATGTTACCTAATCATTTAAAATATGCTTACTTAGGTAATTCTTCAACTCTACCAGTTATTATTTCATCTGAATTAAATGAATCTCAAGAACAAAAACTTTTAGATACGTTAAAAAAATATAAAAAAATTTTTGGTTGGACTTTAGCAGATATTAAAGGAATTAGTCCTTCAATACGTATGCACGAAATTATTTTAGATAATGAACATAAACCTAAAGCTGATCCTCAAAGGAGATTAAACCTGATAATGAAAGAAGTAGTCAAGAAAGAAATTTTAAAATGGTTAGATAATTGTATTATATATCCTATTTCTGACAGTGTTGGGTAAGCTCAATTCACTGTGTACCTAAAAACGGAGGGGTGACTGTTAAAGGTAATGAAAATAATGATCTTATCCCTATAAGACAAGTTACTGGATGACGAATATGTATTGATTATAGAAAATTAAACACAGCCACTAGAAAAGATCACTTCCCTTTACCATTGCTAGACCAGATATTAGATATATTAGCCGGACATAAGTATTTTTGTTTCTTAGATGGATATACTGGTTATCATCAAATACAAATTGCTCCTGAGGATCAAGATAAAACAACATTTACTAGTCCTTATGGAACTTTCGCTTTTCGAAGAATGCCTTTTGGATTATGTAATGCACACGCAACATTCCAAAGATGTATGATGTCTATATTTAGTAAATTAATTGATAATGGAATAGAAGTATTTATGAATGATTTCTCTGTATTTGGAACAACATTTGACACATGCTTAAATCATCTTGAAAAAGTATTTGAAGTATGTGAGATTAATTGGGAGAAATGTCAATTTATGGTTACAGGCGGCATTGTATTAGGGCATAAAATTTCAGAAAAAGGCATGGAAGTAGACCATGCAAAAATTTAAGTAATAGCTAAATTACCACCTCCAACTACAGTAAAAGGGGTAAGAAGTTTTCTTGTACATGCTAGATTTTACAGGCGTTATATTAAAGATTTTTCAAAAATTACTAAACCTCTATGCTAACTTCTTGAAAAGGACAAGAAATTTGAATTTACAACTGAATACCTGAATGCTTTCGAATTATTAAAAGATAAATTAATTACAAGCACCTATAATAGTTTCACCTAATTGGGAAAAACTATTTGAGCTTATGTGTGATGCTAGTGATTATGCTTATATGAGCGGTTCTTAGGCAAAGATATGATAAGATTTTCAAAGTTATATACTACGCTAGTAAAACTCTAAATGATCGTTGAAATTAATTATACGATTCTTCGAAAGAGAATTGTTAGCAGTTGTATATGCTTTTAATAAATTTCGGCATTATCTAATAGGAACTAAATGTATTGTGCATACTGATCATTCTGCTATAAAATATTTAATGCAAAAGAAAGATTCTAAACCAAGATTAATTAGATGGATATTATTAATGCAAGAATTTGATTTTGAAATAATTAACAAAAAGGTAACTGATAATTAAATTGCTGATCATTTATCAAGATTAGAAAATCATGAATTATCTAATATTGATAATGAAATTGTAGACAGTTTTCTTGATGAACAACTTTATAATATAAATGAGTTGAAAATACCTTGGTATGCTGATATAGTAAATTATATTGTAAGTAACATTTTACCACCTATGTTAACTTTGCAACAACAAAAAAAATTCATTCACGATACTAAATCATACTTTTGGGATGAACCACACTTATATATGCAATGTAAGGATCTAATTATTAGAAGATGCGTGCCTTATGAAGAAACTGAACCAATCATTCAAAAATGTCATGACTATGATTTTGGAGGACATTTTGGGACAGATAAAACTGCATATAAAATTCTACAATCTGGATTCTACTGGCCTACTCTATTTAGAGATGTATATAAATATATAAAAACTCGCGATAAATGCCAAAGAGTAGGAAACATATCAAGAAAAATGAAATGCCTCCGAATTTTATATTAGAAGTTGAAATTTTTGATGTTTGGGGATTAGATTTCATTGGACCTTTTATTCCGTCATTTGGAAACTCGTATATATTAGTAGTCGTTAATTATGTTTCCAAATGGATTGAAGCACAAGCTTTACGTAGGTGTGATACTAAAAGTGTTTCGAAATTTTTAATGAAAATTATTTTTACTAGATTTGGAATGCCGAGAGTGACTATCACTGACGGAGGAACTCATTTTAGAAATAAATATATTCACAAACTAGTAGAAAAGTATAATATTATGCATAAGATATCAACTGCTTATCATCAACAAACTAGTGGATTAGCTGAAGTTTCTAATCGAGAGATTAAGCGTATATTAGAAAAGTCAGTAAATCCTAATAGATCAGACTGGTCTATAAGACTGGACACTGCATTATGGGCATAATGACTGCTTATAAAACTCTGATTGGAATGACTCCTTACAGGCTTATATATGGAAAAACTTGTCATTTACCAGTTGAATTAGAGCATAAAGCATATTGGGCGATTAAAGAATTTAATTATAATATGAAAGAAGCTGGTGAGAAGAGATTGTTGCAATTAAATGAATTGGAAGAATTAAGGAACGAATCATATGATAATGATAGGATTTATAAAGAAAGGATGAAATTATGGCATGATCGGAAGATTAATCAGAGAAATTTTGAACCAGGACAAGAAGTTTTGCTATATAATACTAGATTGAAATTATTTCCTGGGAAATTGAAATCTCGATGGTTTGGACCTTTCACCATAACTCAAATATTTTCATATGGAATTATAAAAATTGAAGATCCAAAAATAGGACATAGATTTAAAGTAAATGGACATAGATTAAAACCATATTTCGAAAACAGACGACCAAATTTTAAAGAGGTTTTAATGCTTAGTCAACCTGAACACTAACTGAATTAGGTTGGGCTGACGACATTAAACCAAGCGCTTTATGGGAGGCAACCCATAGTAGTCTTTTTTTTAAATGTCTACATATTAGTGAGTCTATATTATTAAAACAAATCTTACTACTCAAATTTTTATTAGAATCATCACAAAAATTGAACCTATTTGATGAGATCAGAAATAAACGGACCAGAGCAAAAATGGGAGATTTTTACGAATCTCGCCTACAGTGAGCCCTAGCCCGCTGACAGCGAGATCGTGGAAATTACTTCAGTCAGTTTTATAACTAAGTCGCAGACGGCGAGGAACTTCCCGCCGACGGCGAGGCAGTTAAAAATATGGTTTCTTAAAGATTTTTCGTGCGGTTTTGGACGGATCTAAGCCATTCCTTCGTAAGAAATTATTTTACACCATTTTCTTCCTTAGGAATGACTAGAGACCAATCCATTCCATCCAAAATGGCCTCCAAATTCCTAGAAACCACAAAAACTAAAGTTTTCAACCGGAGAAAATTCGTCAGTTCGGAGGCACAACGAATCTTCAACAAAGGCTTGATGAAGAAAAGACTTATCAAAGAAAGAGGATTCGTCAATAGAGGAGTAGAGAATTCTACTACAAAAATCGAAGAAATGATCGCACAGCGGCATTGGGAGGTATTTTGCTATACAACATCCGCTGTAGTTATACCAGTAGTTAAAGAGTTTTACTCTAATTTACATGCGATCGACAATGGAAATGTGTACGTCAGAGGAAGATGGATGGGTAACATTTACTCCTGCAAGGGTAAATAAATTGTTTTCTATAGAGAATACCTCTGTTTGTCATTATTCCAACTTTGTGCCTTCAAGATACAATATGAACGAGATCTATAGATACCGACCGATGAACCGGATGATTGGGAGTTACGAGAAGACGGGTATGTCGGCTTTTTCGCATCACTTCTAAACCACTGTCTCAAAGCACTAGCATTTCTTTATATCATCAAAATTATTACCTACCATGAGAGTAAATAAAGTTTCAAAGGAATGCGCTATTTTATACTACTGTATTCAAATTGGATTACCTATCGATGTCAGATCAATAATAGTAAAGTCTGCATTGGGATTAATTGTGCATGGGTCAGTGCATGGACTTGGACACCCCTCGACTATATTTGCTTTATGCAGTCAGTACCAAGTTTCTTATGAGGCTTGGGAAAAAGTACTTTTACCATGGAAACCTCTGGATCCTACTAATATGTTTCCCACTTTGGATAACAATGATGAGATCACCGTTATTTCTGATAGAGCATCACAGAACAATCCTTTAGCAAGGCCCTTTACTGAGAAGACTAATTTCATTCTGAAGGAGATTAAAGGATTGGAGAAAGAATTGCAAAATGTGATGAATTCCATTGACAATATCTCTGATATGTTTGATCATATTGATTGGAGAATGAAAGAGCACTTTGATCATACTGGACATCTGGAGGCCAGTTTTATTCATCTACTAAGACAGAAAGGATGGATTAATGAAGAATCTACTGCAGAATTCCCTTTCAGGCCTTTCTACAATTTATTTGTGCACTTGCGTCGCATCGAAAATATCAGAGAAGATGTTAGTTCAGACACTGAAGAGTAGGAATGATTTCTATGTTTATGTTATATTTGTATATATTTATTTGTGTGTTTGATTTGGAGTTAGGTTTTATTATGAGTCGAAGTTTGATTTGATCATCTCAGATTTGATGAGATTTTATGTAAATTGTTATGTCTCAGCATTTAGAGTGTTGTGGTGTGGATTGCGATGCTGAGTATTATGGATTTGAACATTTAAGTTAAGTATGTGTTAAGTTATTAGTGTGAAATTTGTAAGTTTCATGGATTTCATATATAAAGTTATATTGTTTGTGTTGTGAGACATTTTGAGAGTATAAGTATCTAATCTTCGTATTATTATTAAATTAAGTGATCGGAAGATTGATTAAGGGCAATTCGAGGTTGAAAATGATTGACGAATTTCAAAAATTTAAAATTTTTGGGACCTCGCCGACGGCGAGAATTATCTCGCCGACAGCTAGAAAACCCGCTGACAGTGAGTCCGAGCTCGCCGACGGCGGATTTTTCCCGAAACTTTTTCCTTATGGAATTAAATTAGCTTGCCGACGGTGAGAAAAAACCTCGCTGACAGCGAGAACGCCAAAAGACCTATATTTGACCAGTCAACCGACACTATTCATCATCCCTTTCCTCAAATTTTCAAAAAAAACGACCTAGGGCTTGAGAGATCTCTGATTTGAAGCGATTTCAACACTTTTTGACACCGGATTTCATCTTCCCTTGGTAAGAGCTTCACTCCTATGCAAAAATTTTTGATTTTCACCATGAATTTCTTCTACATTGGGATATTTTGAAAAATTTTGAAATGTGAAGAAAATACTTGGAAGAATTTCATAGAAATTGATTTAAATGGATTTTAGTTGTTGTAGGAAGCCTTCTTAGTAATATTTTGGAGTTTAGTTAAAATTTTTGTAAATTTCACAGATCGAGAAATGGCTCCATGACAAAAGCGACGAATAGATTATGACGAAACTCGATTCATTAATGCGAGAGCACAAACTCGATATTTTTAAAACATTCAAGCAAGAGAATGCATTCAAGATCGAGTTTTCAAGAATCCAGGAGGAGAAGTAGAACGAGTTATAAAGGAGCGAGGATGGGAAAACTTCTGCTAAGTTACCAACAGAGCCGCGGTAGAAGTGGTAAAGGAATTTTATACAAATTTAACACAGGCTGAAGATGCCCCGGTTAAGGTTAGACGATTTTTTGTAGATTTCAACGCTGCTAGAATAAACACTTATTATGAAGTACGAGACACCTACATGAGCGAATATGAAACTTTTGGAACTATGGAAGGACCATTGGAAGAGGTGATCGACTTTCTCACTGATGGGAAATGAGTCTGGAAGTTAAAGCAGCGGGAACGGGTAAACTTCCCTCTTTCTATGCTAAATGCAACATCTAAAGCTTGGCATTATTTTATTTGTTCTACTTTGTTACCTACCTACCACCATAGTAAGGAACAAGAGATAAAGCAGTTCTGAATTTCTGTATTCAGAACCAGAAGAGTATTAATGTGGGAAATGTTATATATAAAAACATATTAGCCACTGCTAGAAATGAAAGTGGAGGAGGACTAGGACATCCTGGTCTTATCTATGCACTTTGTCAATTATCTGGGGTAGAGGCAAGAGATGATGAGGAATGGATAGAGCCTATGAAACCACTTACTCAGGCTAATATTAAGAAATATGAATCCCACGAAGGATGGAGATCTGGGACAAGAGATTATGTACCGTCTTCAAGTAGAGATATACCCTCTACTAGTTATGAACCACCCCCTCAGTATACCACTCCTACCCTTCACGATCTGATGAATGAATTAACCCTGAGTAGAAAGAGTTTTGAGTTATTTGGAGAAAATATGGAAAGAAGATTTGAGCATATAGATCAAAGGATCGGAGGCTTGGAGAGAAGGCACGATTATGATAGCGAATATCTCCAGTGACATTCAGAGTACGAGATTGCATATTATGCTGCTGAACGTCGATATTGGAGTGGTGATTTAGATGTTGTCTTTCCTGAGTGCCCCTGATATTCATAGTACCAGCCTGCTCAGCCTTCTCAGCCTGGAGATCAGGGTGATGACATAGTTTGGGATTTTAATGTAGAAGATTAGAGCTTTTGTTTAGTTTGTTTGGTTTGTTTAGATTTGTTGTTTTGCAAATTTTATTATTCTGTGTGTAATATTTCAGCACTTTCTGTGGACTTTGGACTTGGTATGTTTGTTTGTTTGCTTGAGCTGTGATATTAGATTTCTTATGTGTGTTAAATTAGTTGCAAATTTTTATATATATAGGATGTTAGTCTTTCTTTAATGTATTGTTTAAATTTTAAATGTATGTGTAGTAATAGATTAAGTTTTCTTTGTAATGTTTGATACTTATTTTAAAAAATTTCCATCCCTGCACTTTCTTTTTAAATGTTATATGTGGAAGAATACTAACAGTACATATTCTGTAAGTAATGAAAAAGCCTGCGAAAATTTCAAAAAAAAGAAATACCTAAAGCTCAAAGGTATGATGAATTTTATTTATATACTTTCCCTTTTTGACTATGAAGTAAAGATAGAAAAATTTAAGTTTGGGGGAAGGTAAAAATACAATTAATTAATTAATGGAATAAGATATTTGGTTAAAAGTAATAAGAATATAGTAAACTATTTAAAATAAAGGAAAACTATATTCTAAAAATTGAAAATTCTTAAGTATTTAAAAGAAAAAGAAAGGATAGAAACTCAATGAAGTAAGGGCTATGAAATATATATAAGCAAAGAAATATTTTAAGTTTCAAATTTAGGAAGAGAAATTGAAGTTCAAAATTATTAATAGGCTATCCAGATACAGTAATCCTCACTTGAAAAAGTAAAGAAAAAAGAAAAGAAAAGAAAAAGAAAAGAAAAGAAAAGAAAAGAAAAGAAAAGAAAAGGAAAAAAAATATAAGTGAGGAGAAGCTTGAGGAAATGCCTTATCAAAAATTGGCTTCAATGGAATCAACCTAAAGGGTAGAACTTAATTATATTTCTAAACTTAATTTATGGATTAGTATTTTATTAAATAGTGTTTTCTTGAACTTCCTATCATCTAAATATCTTAAGTAATATACTATTTTAAATATAGTTGTTCCTGAAATAAATAGAAAGCTAGAAATCTTAGAGCTGATAACTAAATAATCTTATCTCTATAAAGTTAATTTAATTACTTAGAAATATTTCTATTCAACTTTATTATAATGTTATTTAAATTTAATTAATATATTATCTGGATTGAAAAATTTTATTATAGAAATCATTATTATTATTTATTTAGTATTAAAATTACTTGAGGACAAGTAATAATTAAGTTTGGGAGATTTTGATCACAGAAAAATTCATTAAGAAATTCATATCTATTTTTGATGAAATTGCACTTTAAAGAAAGGTATTTTCTTTATTTTATTGCAGGAATGAAGATTTATAAGTGATGGAAGCAAAAAGCATGAAATGGAGCAAATTTGGATTAAAAAGGAGAAAATTCATGCAAGTATTACTACTTCGCCGACGGCGAGATCGATGCCGCTGATGGCGAGATCGTGAGGAGAATTTTCTGAAGGAATTATAACTACCTCGCCGACAGCGAGCCCGAGCCCGCCGACAGCGAGATCGCACGGTTTGAAGACCTTCTAGAAGCCCCGCTGACGGCGATGTTGTTTCTCGCCGACGGCGAGCTAGTTCAAAATGCTTATACATTGAACCTGGACA
Organism: Papilionanthe hookeriana x Papilionanthe teres; assembly: GCA_022702705.1. Taxonomy (NCBI): domain Eukaryota; kingdom Viridiplantae; phylum Streptophyta; class Magnoliopsida; order Asparagales; family Orchidaceae; genus Papilionanthe; species Papilionanthe hookeriana x Papilionanthe teres. The sequence continues at coordinate 22,346,026 of CM040423.1, forward strand.
CTTTTTGAAGAGGTGTTTTAGCACCCCTTGAACCTTTGCTTAACTCTATAAATAGAGGCTAAATTCTAGTGTCTTAAGTGTGTCTCTGGAGTCTTCCGTGTGTTTATTTTAGTGAGTCCGAGTGAGTTTGTTTATCCTTAGTAAGTTTATTAGTTTATTCGAGTGCTATTTAGTTTGTCGTACTAGAAGGAAAAGTCAAAGGAACTTCGAGGAGTCCGCTTGGGAGGAAATTAAGATAAGTATCTTTGTTTATTGTTGTTAACTTTAAATAAAATCCATGCTTTGTTTTATTCCCATGCATTCTGAGTAGTTTTCTTAGTCTTTCTCCTTGTTTATGAAAATTACTGGATTGATGAAATTTAATAGAAGCACATAATATAGTATTAAAATAAATTGTGATAATTTTTTACTTTAAACTTAATTTACTTTCAATCTGGCCAATTGAGTAGTTAAAATATGTTGAATTATCAACTATAGTAAAAATTACATCCAATATTCTGGGAAGTCAAAAGCCTTGGAAGGCGGGTGCAAATAAATAGGGAAATATTAATTATCGGGCGTAGAATTGGATATTTTAGTGTGACAGACTAAAATACTCAAATTCGATCCTACTGTTTGAGAGCTGAAGTGTAGATGTTAGCCCTCAGGTGAGGGGAACGTGGGAGCTCTGAAGTGGCAGCCAGTATCCTCATAGCCTAGCCGCAGATTCTGTAATCAAACATAGGATTAGTCAATATTCTTTGTACCTGGACCAAAGGGTAAAGAATAGGAATGCTCCTATTTGTTACAATACAATATAAAAATTCTATTTAAATTCATCATTCACTTAATTTTCTAAAAATAAGGAGAATGATACTTTTTCTTAATTAGTTAATCAACATTATTTCAAGCATTAGTTTACTTTAGTTTGCTTTAAGTTACTTTAAATTTCAGTCTACTAGATTAGTAAGTAATTCCTTTAAATTTAGTTGATAACAAATCTGTTAAAAACTTCCTTGTGGGATCGATAACCAGGACTCCACTAGAGCCCTGTATTACTTGATCGATAACCAGGACTCCACATTATACATTAAATCATATAACTATATTTAAAGCGGGGTCAAGTTTTTTTGGTGACGTTGCTATAAACTTAAATTGCATACATATAAAACGTGGGTCAGGCCTCAAAATGAATTTGGTGAATTTTTTAAATACATTTTAGGTTTTATGAATTTTTAAAGTTTAAAGTAACCATGTAATTTAGAAAATTCATTTGGTGGGTTAAAATATTCTCAATTGACTTCAAAATTTTTATATAGTTTCCTCTGATCCTAAAGATCAGTGGAGAATTGATTTCAAGCTATTTTGATGAGTGGTTACTCCTAATTAATTCCATCTTAGTTTTAGGGTTTTGACCAAATTAGGGTTCATTTGAATGATGTAAGCCAGGCCATAATTATCTTAAGGTCCTCTGGTCCAGAGATACTTCCCCTAATTTTCCTAGATTTTATCAATTAACATGTTAACTTTGAAAATAAATAACTTGCCACAGAGATAGCCTCTGGCCTTGGAAAATTCAGAGAATGTTCCCAAGATCAGAGGCTACAAAAGCCTTATGGTCTCATGCCATTGTGAATTGTATACATGCATGGAGAATTAAAATATTCAAAACAGTATTAAATTAATTAAAAATAAAATACTCAACAAAATAGATCAATTCTTTTTCCACATTATTCTCCTCTGTTCATTGAGCAAGAGGGTATTTTTAGTTTATTTTTATGATTTTTCTATACAAAGATATGAATTTTTAAAGATTCTCGTATTTAAATAAATAAAAAAAATCCCTAATTTCCTACTTAAACCAGTTAGCGCCAACTCATCCTCGGCAGCTCCGAAGCCCTACGCGGCGCTTTTTGATTCGTCGCTGCCATCTGACTCGGCAGCTACGCGGCCCTCGGTTCATGTCCCGTTGCTCCATCCGACGCAATTCTAGCCGTCCGTCCGATACACGCGCGATCCGACGGTATCGGTTCATCGTCCCGACTGGTGTGAACTGAGAGTCGTCCAACTTCTAGCCCTAAGATCTCACTCGATACTTAACCAAATTACACGTTCTTAGGCTCTATGAACTCGTCTCGACAAGACGAACACATCTATACGGCTAACATGCATTGAAATCAAGCCAAACAAAATGGAGAATCACTGGAAGCTCGGGAGGAAGAAGAGGGTAATACCTTGTCTCTCAGAAGTGAAGCTTCTATCATAGAGGCTCGGCATGTTCGTTGGAGCTCAGGGAAGCTAGGGATGGAGCCTGGAGCTATGGTGAATTGCCTGGGTATGACTTCGACTAAGCCAGATTTCAAGCTTTGACAGCTGGGAGGATTGGGTGGCTTGGTGAGGGGGCTTCCACTGGGGAACTTCTTCTCTACCTCTGGTGAAGGTGTGGGAAGAGTTAATTTGGATTTGGTGAAGTATCAGAGGGTGTCCTGTTTTCTAGCCTGAGATTGAGCTCAAAAATTGAGCTCAGCCTGTGGGGATGAAGGCAGGAAAGCAGTGGGGTTCTTCTCTAGGTTGGGAGAAGCTCTGGGAGTGATTTGGGGAGGTTCTGTTAAGAAAAATTTCAACACCTCTCTCATGGCAGAGAGGTGGTGCTTAAATGACCAGGGCCATTGGACTGAGCTAGGGCTCAATTGATGGGTGAATTCAGTTGCTTAGGTGGAGGGCAGAGAGGCTCCAATGTTTAATTTGGTTGAGGTGGCCAATTGGGTGAGTTTGGGTGTGTTTAGGTGGATGGTGGCTCTCGGTTTTGACCCCCTCTGGCGGCTAGGCTGGTCGGCAAGGAAAGGGAAGCTGGCCCCTGAGGTCAGGTGAGTCATGGAGAGGTTTACTGGTGATTAGCAGTTGTGGGGATGTTTTGGGGTAAGGCAAAAGAGGGTTTATCCACTTAAGGGAAGAGATCCCTTAAAATGGGGAACGCTTGGTCCATGGCTCACTTAGCTTGGGCTAGGTGGATCTAGGGTGGTTCCTAGGATTCACTTGGTGGCTATGGAATGGTTGGTTTAGTCGCACTTGGTTAAATTTGGTTTGATTAGGCCATTGGTACAAATTGGCTCACTTGGGTTTGGGTTAGTCTAAATTGGGTTTTGGTTTGATTTAGGTCTAAGTGTCTTGAGAAACATCGTATAAATGATTGTCATGAAGAACTTTCATGAAGACATGGAAAGGTTTTGAGTTCAATTGGAAGGTCAATTTAGTGGATTTTAGTATTTTGGTTAATTAAGGCAAGGTTGAATCAACTTGAGTCGAAGTTGGGTTAAGGTGGGGTTTAGACCCAATTGAAAGTTTCAAATGGATTATGGGAATGCGGTAAAGAGTTCCCAACATCAATTGGGAAGAAATTTTAGGATTTGGTTAACCAAATTGGTAGGTTTAGGGCATGGATCCACTTTAGGCTAAAATGAGGTATTTTTGGTTTTCAAATAGATTTATGTTAAGCTTAGGCTCAAATTGGGGTAATTGAAGGTTGCATAGGTTTCATGGGCATGTCATGGAAAGTTTAGGATTGAAATTTGGGGGGAAAAAATGTTGGTATTAGGTTAATTGGGGGTTTTGGATTAATTAGGCAAAATTGAGGATTTTGGATTTCAAATGAAATTGAACTCAAATGTGAATCAATTTGGACTTGGATTTAGTCTAGATTGATAGTTATGATTTTGAATTAAAGTTTATAATTGAAATTGGGCAAAATTGAGGTCAAATGGGTTGGTTTAGTTTGACATTGGATCCATTTAGATTAAAAATGCGTCAAATTGAGGATTTTGATAAAAGTTGGTTAAATTGGAAAAATTGGCAATTGGTGTAGTTAGACAAAATGAAATTGGGAATATTTGGGATTTTTTTGAAATTTTCTGGGAATTTTAAATTTTTGGAATTTTGGGCTAAAAGGGTATTTAGGGTATTAAGAGGTTATTTGGAAGGTATTGGGGTATTTTGGTGGATTTGAGAGGTGGGGATTGTTTCAAAATGATTTTTTGGAATTTTGGTAATTTTTGAAAAATTTGTGAAGGGTTTGGTGGTTGTAGGGGTATTTTAAGTAAATTTGAGTAGGCTTGAGGACCCAATGTCAAAACCAGGATTTTTGGCAAAAAATGGTATTTGATTATGGTTGGGAAGTGTAGAAAAGCTTAGAGTGAGCCATGGACCAAGAAGGTGTTTATTTTGAACATCTCATATGTTGTTCCTAACCCTCTTAGCTAAAGGCTAGGGATTTAGACTTAGCCACCTGAGTGCTCTAATGAACCAGGGGTAGGAATTGGGTAAGGATGATTTAGGGTTTAGGATGAGTGTGGGAGTGCAGTGTGTGTGCCAACCATCCCTCACCAAGACTAGGCCACCCAGGGCAGTCCTAAGGTTTAAATATCCTATAGGAATTCTTCTTTGTCTTCTTACAAATTGGTCCCAACCTTCCAAGTGATTTAGAGGTTAGTGACCATCTACGTAGGATTCTAAAGAGAATCAGGATTTGGTTTGAATTTTTAAAAGATGGGTTCCATCTCTAGTCCTCTAGGATAGTCAAGGAGAAGTCCTATGGCTAGATCCTAAGCACTAAAAGGAAAGGAGGGGACCTTACCAAAATGATGTCAACAAATGGACCCCCAATAGATGTGGTGTGATAACCAAGCGCACAGCGCGTATTGGAATTGACCGAAGAGACCAACAAAACCAACACAAAGGTCTAAGTGACACACTTAGAATGAAGCAAAGAAAATTTCCCACTGGGGAGTATCGGGTAAATCTCCAAGACTGAAGATTACAAAACTCTCGCTGGGGAAACGAGGAGGTGAATTCCAGATCACAAGATCTGGAGAGATTCGATTTCAAATTCGTTTCATTTTTATTTCAATTTTTAATTTTGAGTTTTGAATTGATTTGAGTTTCAATTTTGGATGAAATTTGACTTAAGATTGATTTCGAGGATTTTTTGAGATTTTGGATTTAAAATGAGAATTGGAACCTAGGTTCCATTCTCAGGATTATAAAGAGAACTGGCATTTAGGTACCAGCCTCGAAAAGAGAATCAGAATTTAAGTACCGATCGAGAAGGATGAGAATAAGAATTTAGTTACTGATCTCAAAATGAGAACTGAAAGTTAGGTACCAGTCTCAGAAGAGATTCGAAAGTTAAGTATCGACCTCGGAGTTTTAAGGTGAGAACTGGAAGTTAGGTACCAGTCTCGGAAGAGAGTTGAAAGTTAGGTATCGACCTCAGAGTTTCAAGGTGAGAATTGGAAGCTAGGTACCAGTCTCAGGAGAGAGTTATAAGTTAGCTATCGACCTCAGAGTTTCAAGGTGAGAACTGGAAGTTAGGTACCAGTCTCGGAAGAGAGTTGAAAGTTAGGTATCGACCTCGGAGTTTCAAGGTGAGAACTGGAAGTTAGGTACCAGTCTCGGAAGAGAGTCGAAAGTTAGGTATCGACCTCAAAGTTTCAGGGTGAGAACTGGAAGTTAGGTACCGGTCTCGGGAGGGAGTCGAAAGTTAGGTATCAACCTCAAAGTTTTAAGGTGAGAACTGGAAGTTAGGTACCAGTCTCGGAAGAGAGTCTAAAGTTAGGTATCAACCTCGGAGTTTCAGGATGAGAACTGGAAGTTAGGTACCAGTCTCGGAAGAGAGTCGAAAGTTACGTATCGACATCGAAGAGTGGGAAATGAAAGTTATGCACCAGCCCCGAAAGGGTGTGGGAATCAGAATTTAAGTACTGATCCCAAAAATCAACGTTTGATTTGATTTTGAAAATTCTGCGAAAAATTGAAATGAGACATGAAAGTGCTTCATATCCCAAGAGAGTTGATCAGAGCCTGCATGTTTGGCGAATGATATGAATCCATGCCATCAAAACGAAATCGAAAATTTCCTGGTTCTGTGTCAGTAGACTCAGTCGACCTTCTCAAAAGAGGAAAGAGATCATAGGGAGTCGAAAAGATTTCAAAAATAGTCGGAGGCTAGGGATTTTAGATTCGGAGTTTCGTTTTTACTATTTGTTGCTTTTAGTGATTTGATTTTATTTCGATTTTTAAGTTTTGTTTCGATTGAAATTTCATTTTGGTTTGAATTTTCATTTTCTTGTTGTTACTTCATTCAAATCGTTCTTCGTTCAACTTTTTCTCTAAATCGAGTCAAACTCAGATTTAGTGGCATTTGTAGTCAATTGCACAACACAAAATGAAAAATACGACAGTCATTTCCATAAACAAAGTCAAACGTACATCGGGTTATTCCATCAAAAAATTTCTGATGCCATCATTCTGAAAGTAGACTTTCATAAAATCCATGTATATCTGAACACAGACTCTACTGATATTATCATGTATTCTGACAAAACTGTCTGTTCGATTCATCCATGTCTGAAAAGTAAACTGCATTGGTAGTAAAATCACCTTCTAAGACACTTTCCGGAGGAGAATCCCACGAAAGTGTGTTTTAGAGTTGTGCAACTATAATGTAGCTTACAACTCGTAGGGCTGCAAATTCTCTAGTTCTGGATCTGGCTGGAAGTAGACCGAAATCTTGCTCTCGTCCATCATCCTGAAAGAGATGGAGATCCATTTGCAAGGAACTCCTGGGATGCAGTGCTTCGCCACATATGCACCATTTCCTTGTAGTACGAGGACAGAGCCTACCAGTAAGGTATCTGACCCAATGCTATATATATGCGTATTAAAAATTCAATCCCGGCAACGGTGCCAAAAACTTGACCCGCAATCCGCTGATGAAAAATATAATAATTAATGCTTTGAAATACATGTAATAGATAATAATAGCAAGTAGTGTATACAAATATAATTTTATTGAAAATATTTTACACACTAGGGGTACTACACAAGTATATGTATCGTATCAAGTAATATAGGGCTTTGAAACAAAGACCCCAGTATCGATCCCACGAGGAGTGAGTTATGGATTTTTAAATATTTTAATTTTTTTATGTATTTCTTTTATAGTTTATAAATTTGATATTTTTAATTTACTAGATGCAATAATAAAGCAGTAATGAAAGATACAATAATAAAGCAGTAATTAAATGATTAGTGTAAATAACAATAAGAACACAACTTTCTTCCTTTCAATTAATCCAAGATTTTCTAAGATAAAGATAATATTCGTGGAGAATATAAATTTATGGTATTGTGCCAAATAGAAGCATTCATATTCTTTACCCTTTGATCCAAGTGTAACGAACATTGGCTAGCTCTATAGATCGAGGTCCGGATGTATTGTTAGTAGAATGGGTTAATCTAGGCTCACACTACTAGATGTCCAAGGGTGGCTATGGTCGGCCCTACTAGTGACCCTTTCCTTCTCTATAAACCAAGTCACAAGAACTCAGTCTGTCACTCTAAAAACTTATTAATTCTACGCCCATTATATAATATCTTCCTATTCATTTGCACTTCAACTTGAATAACCCACACAAGGCCTTTGACTACCCATGGATTCACGTGATATCTACTAATTAAGAATTCATCTCCTTCTAGGTATCAAAACTCTTCAACAGATTTTAACAATACAAGTGATCAATTTGTAAAGTAAATGAAGATTCGGTATTAATATCATCACAATGTTTTAAAATATAAATAGTTTTTAATTTTCCATCGAATTTTATATTATCTTATTTATCTTTTCATAATTGAAAGGAGAAAGTAAACTAACTACTCAGAACACATTGAATTTACACAACAAAACATGATAATAAAACTTTAAATAAAATTACAAATACTTATCTCAAGTGTTTCTCCTACTGAACCTCTGAATTCTTTTGACTCCAAAGCAAATAAACTTAAAAAGCACCAACTCTTTAAACTCTCAATACACACTCTAAATAAACTCACTAATTAATAAAAGTGGCCCTAAAGTATTTCTCTAATTCTCCCTCTAGATGAGGCTCTTGATAGGGGATGTATGGGAGACGTTTTCTCTGAAGGAGTACCCTCCTATTTATAGGCTTCAAGGGTTACCTTGAGGCACCTCTTCAAAATGTTTCCACATTCAATGAATCTTTTATAAGGTGTGTCGGGCGCCTAGGCACCGGAATCTGGCGCCTAGGCGCTGGACTCTGCGTCCAGTTCTTCGCACCTCTTCACTTTGGATCGCACCTCTTCGCGATTAAAACCATTTCCAAGCATCCAAATACATTGTATCACATGTCCTATAAACCAGGAATAACTGGTAGTCTTGTATAAGGTCCAATAACCGCTAACACCGTCAAAATAACCATCCAAAAGTCGTCAAAAATCTTGGCAGATCCCGTATCGACCTGGAACTTAGGCGCTGGATTCGCACCTAGGCTTCGGACCAATAATTTTAACAATTTTGCATTTTAGCTCCTTTTTTGCTCCTTTTTGCTCCTTTTTCACTTGTTTTCTTCTTAAACATTTTTCCATTACCTATATCCAAAAACACAAAATTACCTTTCATTAAAGCATAATATCCTTAAAAATTTGATAAAAATCAAGACATAAAAATGGGTATTTTTTTCATGGATCAAAATCCTCCAAACTTAAATGTTACTTGTCCTCAAGTAACCCTTTTTACTATATAAAATGTATAACATTTGGAATGAAAGATAAATATTTAAGACTCCTTGTAATTTTTGATCTTATAAAGGCTTTAGTAATTCATTAACCAAATTTCACTAACTAAGTTTAATTTTAAGAATTTAAAGAATATTCAACTACCAAATCATAAGACATCAAAAATTTTTCATTCATTTTGAAAATAATAGAAGTTTATTATATTAAGATCACATAGATTATTTACAAGAAAAAGATTTTCATGAAAAGTCTTTCTTAAATAAAGATTCATGCATGAAAATTAAGTAAAAGTATGTAACTAGTTTTCTTCATATAAGATAATTCAAGTGAAGCCAATTTTTAATTAGGCATATCCTCAAGGTTCTCCTCTTTTTCTCTCTCTTTTCTTTTTTTTTCACAGTGAGGATTACTGTATCTGGATAGCCTGTTAATGATTTTAAACTTCACTATCCTTAACTTATATTTTCAAACTTTTACATTTTCACTTAATTATTATAACATGAATAGAATTTCAAAAAGATTTTCAATCTTTTCTTTTTCAAGTTATAATTTTTTATTTCTTAATACTTCTAAAATTCAATTATTTCTATTATGAATAGAAAATTTTTTTAATCTTGTTCTTCTTTAAGTTAAATAATTCTATTCTTAAAATCAATCAAAGTTATTAAAATTTTGGTTAAGTCCACTAAATTATTTATAATTTCAAAAATTTAAGAGATCTTAAATAGATTCTTCATTCCTTATGTTATGTTATGATCTTTTTTTTAGAAATTATTAGTTTATTAAGGACAAATAAAATTTAAATTTGCATGTATTTTCTCTTCCCCCAAACTTAAGTTTTGGTATATCATGAAAATAATAAAGTATGAGAGAAAGAAAAGTATAATTTAAAAAGGAATTTTATAAGCATGTAAAAAAATTCTAGATAGAAATATAATTTACTTTTACACATGCTTTTTATGAATATTACAGAAATAATGGAGCATATAAAAATAAGCAGGCTAAAAAATTTTATATAGCGATAGTTGAATTAAATAACTATATTACTAACGAAATAAAATAACATTACTAACTATTCTAAAAATACTAAGCGGTGAAGTTGAAATCAAAAATAAAAAAAAATTCATTCAAATTTCGATGCTGCAACTAAATATCTAAAACGATCTCGACATCAAATAATTCATACAAAGTCTCATAAACAAATCTAAAGTAGTAAACAACAAATAACAATCAGTACTAGCAAACAAAAACTAAACTAACAATAGACTCAGAACATCTCAGAGGTAAATCAGGCCATTAATCACTGTCTGTAGCCTCGTCATCGTCATCGCCAAAAGAAAACTCCACATTCTTAGAATCAACATATGGTGAAAATCTAGGACAGGTGGGAAACTGAATATCTTGCTCACCCTTTAAGAATCTGACTAAAGACTCTGAATACTCAGCATCATATTCACTCTTCCTCTGGGTGTAATCAGATAGGTGATCAATCTTCTTATCCATATTATCAACTTTATAGTGAGTTAGAAATAACTCATTCAGCTGCTCTAAAAATTGATCATGAATTTATTCTCAAAAACTAGACGGTGGCTCGGCGGTAGAAGTAGAAGGTGCGGAAGTGGAAGCTCACACTGGAGTAGGTGCGAGAAGTAGAAGGGGCGTAGATCTCTTCCCACGAAGACGATCATAGATACTAACACTCTCCACCCCGATTGGCTTGGTAGACTTCGGCTTCTCCTCGAAATATCAGCGAGTGACTCCATTGTTCACACATAAAGAATAAATCGAAGATGGGAATCCTAGTCCTACGAAGTACTAGATCTAGCGGTAGACTCCACGGAATCATAAATAATCGCTACCGACATCCATCGGCTTCCTCTCCGAATGCGATAGTTTAAGATAGCTCGATCTCTAGTCACTTCACTCGAGTTGGTTAGAAGGTATAAGTCTTGCGAAATAAAAGTAATGCCATGCCTTTTAAATACCATTTAACTTAGAAGATTTGAAATTTACCCGTTTATCGTTCCGGATCTTCCAAGCTCCAGTGCCGTCAGACAAATAAGAAATAATCATCTCAAGATCTCCCTCCGATGGAGATAATCCTGAATAGTGGCACTCGATGGTAGATGGCAGTTGATCACAGAAAAATACATTAAGAAATTCATATCTATTTTTGATGAAATTGCACTTTAAAGAAAGGTATTTTCTTTATTTCTACGCGGAATGAAGATTTATAAGTGATGGAAGCAAAAAGCATGAAATGGAGCGAATTTGGATCAAAAAGGAAAAATTCATGCTAATTGAACTAAGTCGCCGACGGCGAGATCGAGTCCGCCGACGGCGAGATCATAAGGAGAATTTCTGAAGGAATTATAACTACCTCGCCGACAGTGAGCCCGAGCCCACCGACAGCGAGATAACGGGGTTTGAAGACCTTCTAGAAGCCCCGCTGATGGCGAGGTCATTTTCCGCCGACGGCGAGACAGTTCAAAATGCAAATACTTTGAACCTGGACACTTTTTGAAGAGGTGTTTAAGCACCCCTTGGACCTTTGCCTACCTCTATAAATAGAGGCCGAATTCTAGTATCTTGGTGTGTCTCTTGAGTCTTTAGTGTGTCTATTTTAGAGAGTCTGAGTCTCTTTTTGGTGTCTTAAGTGTGTCTGTTGTTTATCATCAGTGAGTTTCTTTAGTTTATTTGAGTGCTATTTAGAAGTTTGCTGTACTAGAAGGAAAAGTCAAAGGAATTTCAAGGAGTATGCTTGGGGAGGAAATTAAGATAAGTATCTTTATTTATTGTTGTTGTTAACTTTAAATGAAATCCATGCTTTGTTTTATTCCAATGCATTCTGAGTAGTTTTCTTAGTCTTTCTCCTTGTTTATGAAAATTATGCTAATTGATGAAATTAAATAGAAGTACCTAATATATTAAAATAAATTGTGATAATTTTTACTTAAAACTCGATTTACTTTCAATGCGGCCGATTGAGTTGTTAAAATATGTTGAATTATCAACTATAGTAAAAATTACATCCAATATTCAGGGAAGTAAAAAACCTTGGAAGGAGGGTGCAAATAAATAGGGTAATATTAATTATCGGATGTAGAATTGGACATTTTAGTGTGACAGACTAAAATATTCAATTTGGTCCTATTGTTTGAGAGCTGAAGTGTAGATGTTAGCCCTCAAGTGAGGGGAACGTGGGAGCTACGAAGTGGCGACAGGTATCCTCCCGGCTAGCCGCGGATTCGATGATCAAACATAGGATTAGTCGATGTTCTTTGCACTGGACCAAAGGGTAAAGAATAGGAATGCTCCTACTTGTCACAATACAATTTAAGAATTCTATTTAAAATCATCATTCACTTAATTTTCTAAAAACAAGGAGAAGGATACTTTTTCTGAATTATTTAAATCAACTTTATTTCAAGCATTAGTTTACTTTAGTTTGCTTTAGTTACTTTAAATTTCTGTATACTATATTAGTAAGTAATTCCTTTAAATTTAGGTGATAACAAATCTGTTAAAAACTTCTCTGTGGGTTCGATAACCAGGACTCCACTAGAGCCCTGTATTACTTGATACGATACGTATACTTGCGTAGAATCCATATTAAACATTCAATCATATAATTAAAAGAATTAGAAAACAAAAAAGACAAATTATAAATTTAAAACAAATGGCAAATATTCCTGAAAATGAAAATATCAATCAACAGAGACCATTAAGAGATTATGCCAACCCTACATTAGATGAAATTCATTTAACTATTCAAAACCCTGATGTAGCTGCTAATTCATTTGAACTTAAACCTGCAATTATCCAAATGGTACAAAATAATCAATTTAGTGGTTCACCTACTGAAGATCCTAATTTACATCTTGCTAGTTTTTTATAACTATGTGCTACTTTCAAATATGAAGGAGTATCTAATGATCTTTATTAGACTTAGACTTTTCCTTTTTCTTTAAGGGATAAGGCTAAAATGTGGTTAAATTCGTTAGCACTTTGGATCTATTAAAACTTGGGGAGAATTATCACAAAAATTTCTATCCAAATATTTTCCACCATCTAAAACTGCTAAGCTTAGAAATGATATAACTTCTTTTAGTCAGTTTGATGGAGAGTCGATATATGAAGCTTGGGAGAGATTTAAAGAACTTCTTAGGAAATGCCCACATCATGGGTTACCAAATTGGTTAATTATCCAAACTTTCTATAATGGATTAGTAGGATCTTTAAGATCAATCATCGATCTTCTGCTTTGGAGGATCGTTAATGTCAAAACCATTTGATGACGCCTATGCACTAATCGAAGAAATGGCAACCAATAATTTTTAATGGTCTGCTGATAGAATGAATCCGAAAAAAATAGCTAGTATTCATGAAAATGATGCAATATCTATGTTAGCTTCGCAAATCGCTGCTGTATCTAAAAACTTAGATCATTATATCAGAAGAATGAATTACTCTCCAAATATATCAGAAGAAAATTCATCTGGACAACTTATAGAATCCTAATCTCAATATGAAACTATTAATGCAATTAACAACAGACCAAATAATCCTTATGAAAATTATTATAATCCTAGATGGAAAAATCATCCTAATTTTAATTGGAATAATAACATAACTAATCTACCATGGATGAATAATATGACACAGCCATTAAGAAATCCATCTAATCAAGGAAATCTTAATTATAAACCTAAGTATCCACCTGGATTTAATAACCCACAATTTAAAGACAAGAAATTATCGATAGAAGAATTAATATTAAATATGGGTCAACCTTTACAAAATCAAGAAAATCAATTACAAATACAAGGAAACCAATTACAAAATCAAGGAACAGCTATAAAAAATATTGAAACTCGACTTGGACATATCGCTACGCACTTAATAATAGAATACTGGAACATTTCCTAGTAATGTGGAAATAAATCCCAAAGACAAGGAAATGAACAAATTAAAGTGATTCGATTACGAAGTGGAAAAGAATTAGAACCTCGAATTCAGAAAGAACTTGAAAGTCAAAAAGAGGAAGTGGAAATTGAAAAGGAAAAGAATCAACAAGATCCAAACTTAGAAAATCCTTTAATACCTATGAAAATTTCTGTTGAAAAACCTCCACCACCATTTCCTCAACGACTAATTCAACATAAAAAAGATAAACAATTTGCTAAATTCCTTGAAATTTTGAAAAATTAACAATAAATATTCCTTTCATAGAAGCTTTAGAACAGATGCCAAGCTATGTAAAATTCATGAAAGATATTCTAAATAAAAAAAGGAAATTTACTGATAATGAAATGGTCGCACTTAGTGAAGAGTGTAGTGCTTATTATTCGAAAAAACTTCTGAAAAATTAAAAGATCTGGTAGTTTCACTATACCTACATGCTTATTGGAGAAAAATTCTATGGAAAAGCTTTGTGTGACTTAGGAGCAAGCATCAATCTAATGCCTCTATCAATTTTTAAAAGATTAGGATTGGGAGAAATTTCACCTACTTCAATAACTCTTCAGTTAGCTGATCGTTCTGTTACATATCCTAAGGGAGTTATTGAAGATGTATTAGTAAAAGTGGACAAATTTATCTTCCCTGTAGATTTTATTATCTTAGATATGGAAGAAGATAAAGAAATTCCTATCATTTTAGGAAGACCATTTTTAGCCACTGGAAAAGCTATGATTGATGTTCAGAAAGGAGAATTAACTATGAGGGTAAATGACCAAAAATTTACTTTTAATATTGCTAAATCAATGAAATATCCTGCGCTAGAAAAAGATGATCAGTGTTTTCGAATGGAAGTACTCGATCATTTACAAAAAGAACATTTTAAGGAATATTATGAAGAAAAATTAGAAAAAGAAAATATTGAATTAATTGAAAAATCTGAGATAAATGAAGAACTAGATTATATTCAAGAGAAATTTGGATTTTTGGATAATACAGAAAACACTAAAAAAAATATAGTTCCATCGATTCTTAAACCTCCTGAACTTGAGTTAAAAATGTTATCTAATCATTTAAAGTATGCTTACATAGGTAATTCTTCAACTCTACCAGTTATTATTTCATCTGAATTAAATGAATCTTAAGAACAAAAACTTTTAGATACATTAAAAAAATATAAGAAAATTTTTGGTTGGACTTTAGCAGATATTAAAGGAATAAGTCCTTCAATTTGTAACCACAGAATTATTTTAGATAATGAACATAAAACTAAAGCAGATCTACAAAGGAGATTAAATCCAATAATGAAACAAGTAGTTAAAAAGGAAATTTTAAAATGGTTAGATAACGATATTATATATCGTATTTACGATCGATGCTTAGGTAAGCCCGATTCATTTGTGTACCTAAAAAAGAGGGGTGACCGTCAAAGCTAATGAAAATAATGATCTTATCCCTATAAGACAAGTCATCTGGATGGCGAATATGTATTGATTATAGAAAATTAAACACGGCCACCGGGAAAAATCACTTCCCTTTACCATTTCAAGACCGGATGTTAGATAGATTAGCCGGACATAAATATTTTTGTTTCTTAGATGGATATACCGGTTATCATCGAATACAAATTGCTCCCGAGGATCGAGATAAAACTACATTTACTAGTCCTTATGGAACTTTCACTTTTCGAAGAATGCCTTTTGGATTATGTAATGCACTGCGACATTCCAAAGATGTATGATGTCTATATTTAGTAAATTAATTGATAATGGAATAGAAGTATTTATGGATGATTTCTCCGTATTTGGAACAACATTTGACACATGCTTAAATCATCTTGAAAAAGTATTTGAAGTATGTGAAAAAACTAATTTAGTTCTTAATTGGGAGAAATGTCGATTTATGGTTACAAGCGGCATTGTATTAGGGCATAAAATTTCGAAAAAGGCATGGAAGTAGACCCTGCAAAAATTCAAGTTATAGCTAAATTACCACCTCCAACTACGGTAAAAGGGGTAAGAAGTTTTCTTGGAAATGCTGGATTCTACAGACGTTATATTAAAGATTTTTCAAAAATTACTAAATCTCTATGCCAACTTCTTGAAAAGGACAAGAAATTTGAATTTACAACTGAACGCTGAATGCTTTTAAATTATTAAAAGATAAATTAATTACAACACCTATAATAGTTTCACCTAAGCAGGAGAAACCATTTGAGCTTATGTGTGATGCTAGTGATTATGCTATAGGAGCAGTTCTTAGGCAAAGATATGATAATATTTTCAAAGATATATACTATGCTAGTAAAACTCTAAATGATGCTGAAATAAATTATACAATTACTGAAAGAGAATTATTAGCAGTTGTATATGCTTTTAATAAATTTCGACATTATCTAATAGGAACTAAATGTATTGTATATACTGATCATTCTGCTATAAAATATTTAATGCAAAAGAAAGATTCTAAACCAAGATTAATCAGATGGATATTATTAATGCAAGAATTTGATTTTGAGATCATTAACAAAAAGGGAACTGATAATCAAATTGTAGATCATCTATAAAGATTAGAAAATCGTGAATTAACTGATACTGATAATGAAATTTTAGACAGTTTTCCTGATGAACAACTTTATAATATTAATGAGTTGAAAATACCTTGGTATGCTGATATAGTAAATTATATTGTAAGTGACATTTTACCACCTATGTTAACTTTGCAACAAGAGAAAAAATTCATTCACGATAATAAAACATACTTTTTGGATGAACCATACTTATATAAGCAATGTAAGGATCTAATCATTAGAAGATGTGTACCTTATGAAGAAACTGAACCAATCATTCAAAAATGTCATGACTATGATTTTAGAGGATATTTTGGGACAGATAAAACTGTGTATAAAATTCTACAATCTGGATTCTACTGGCCTACTCTATTTAGAGATGTATATAGATATATAAAAACCTGCGATAAATGCCAAAGAGTAGGAAACATATCGAGCAAAAAATGAAATGCCTCTGAATTTTATATTAGAAGTTGAAATTTTTGATGTTTGGAGATTAGATTTCATGGGACCTTTTATTCCTTTATTTGGAAACTCATATATATTAGTAGCTGTTGATTATGTTTCCAAATGGATTGAAGCACAAGCTTTACCTAGGTGTGATGCTAAAAGTGTTTCAAAATTTTTAATGAAAAATATTTTTACTAGATTTGGAATGCGAGATCGTGCGCCATGACTTGAGTCAGTTCTATAACTAGCTCGCCGACGGCGAGGTTGTTGAAAATTTGGTTTCTTAAAGATTTTTCGTGCAGTTGTGGATGGATCTAAGCCATTTCTTCGTAGGAAATTATCCTAAATCCAAATTTACACTATTTTCTTCCTTAGGAATGACTAGAGACCAATCCTTTTGATCCGAAATGGCCACCAAACTCTTAGAAACCACAAAAACTGAAGTTTTCAACCGAAGAAAATTCATCTGTTCGGAGGCACAGCGTATCTTCAACAAAGGTTTGATGAAGAAAAGACTTATTAAAGAAAGAGGATTTGTCAACAGAGGAGTAGAAAATTCAACCATAAATCGAAGAAATGATCGCACAGCGGCATTGGGAGGTATTTTGTTATACGACATCCGCTGTAGTTATTCCAGTAGTTAAAGAGTTTTACTCTAATTTACATGCGATCAATAATGGAAATGTCTACGTCAGAGGAAGATGGGTAACATTTACTCCTTCAAGGATAAATGAATTATTTTATATAGAGAATACCTCTGTTTGTCATTATTCCAACTTTGTGCCTTCAAGATACAATATGAACGAGATCTATAGATACCTGACCGACGAACCTGATGATTGGGAGTTACGCGAAGACGGGTATGTCAATTTTTCTGCATCACTTCTTAACCCTTTCTCGAAGCATTGGCATTTCTTTATATCATCAAAATTATTACCTACTATGAGGGTAAATAAAGTTTCGAAGGAATGCGCTATTTTAAACTACTTGTATTCAAATTGGATTACCTATCGATGTTGGATCAATAATAGTAAAGTCTGCATTGGGATTGATTGTGCATGGGTCAGTGCATGGACTTGGACACCCATCAACTATATTTGCTTTATGCAGTCAGTACCAAGTTTCTTATGAGGCTTGGGAAAAAGTACTTTTACCATGGAAACCACTGGATCCTACTGATATGTTTCCAACTTTGGATAACAATGATGAGATTACCATTATTTCTGACAGAGCATCACAGAACAATCCTTTAGCAAGGCCCTTTACTGATAAAACTAATTTCATTCTGAAGAAGATTAAAGGATTGGAGAAAGAATTACAAATTGTGATGAATTCCATTGACAATATCTCTGATATGTTTGATCACATTGACTGAAGAATGAAGAAGCAATTTGATCATACTGGACATCTGGAGGCCGTTTTATTCATCTACTAAGACAGAAAGGATGGATTAATGAAGAATCTACTGCAGAATTCCCCTTCAGACCTTTCTATAATTTATTTGTGCACCTGCGTCGCATCAGGAATATCAGAGAAGATGTTAGTTCAGACACTGAAGAGTAGGAAAGATTTCTATGTTTATGTCATATATTTGTGTATATATGTGTTAATTTGGATTTAGGTTTTATTATGAGTCGAACTTTGATTTGATCATCTCAGAATTGATGAGATTTTATTTAATTGTTATGTATCAGCATTTAGAGTGTTGTGGTGTGGATTGCGATGTTGAGTATTATGGATTTGAACATTTAAGTTAAGTATGTGTTAAGTTGTTAGTGTGAAATTTGTAAGTCTCATGGATTTCATATATAAAGTTATATTGTTTGTGTTGTGTGAACTTTTTGTGAGTTTAAGTATCTAATCTTCATACTATTATTAAATTAAGTGATCAGAAGATTGATTAAAGCAAATCAAGGTTGAAAATGATTGACGAATTTCAAAAATTTAAAATTTTGGGATCTCGCCAACGGCGAGAATTATCTCGCCGACAGCGAGAAAACCAGCTGACAGCGAGACCGAGCTCGCCGATGGCTGATTTTTCCCGAAACTTTTGCCTTATCAAATTAATTAGCTCGCCAACAGCGAGATCGCGAAAAGACCTATGTTTGACCGGTCAACCGACACTATTCATCATCCCTTTCCTCAAATTTTCAAATAAACCGACCTAGGGCTTGAGAGATCTCGGATTTGAAGTGATTTCAAGACCTTTTGACACCGGATTTCATCTTCTCTCGGTAAGAGCTTCACTCCTATGAAAAAATTTTTGATGTTTACCATGGATTTCTTCTACATTGGGAAATTTTGGAAAAATTCGAAATGTGGAGAAATTACTTGGAAGAAATCCATGGAGATTGATTTAAATCGATTTTAGATGTTGTAGGAAGCCATCTTATTAATATTTGGAAGTTTAGTTAGAATTTTTTGTGATTTTTATAGATCGAACGAATGGCTCCTCGACAAAAATGAAGAGTGGATTACGACACTGACCGATTCATCAATGCAAGAGCGTAAACTTGATATTTTTAAAATATTCAAGGAAGGAAGTGCATTGCGGATCGAGTTTTCAAGAATCCAGGAGGAGAAGTGGAGCGAGTCATAAAGGAACGAGGATGGGAAAACTTCTGTTATGTTTCATATAGAGCAGCTGTGGAAGTAGTGAAGGAATTCTATGCAAATTTGACGGCAATCGAGGATGCACCGGTAAAGGTATGGGGATTTATGGTTGAATTCAGCCCTGCAAAAATAAACTTGTTCTATGAAGTTCGTGATCTGCATACTAGCGAGTATGATACTTTCGGTACTGCGGAAGGACCTCTGGAAGAAGTTATAGACTTTCTCACTGACGGGAAAGGAGTTTGGAAGATTAAGCAGCGGGAAAGGGTAAATTTCCCTCTTTCTATGTTAAATGCAATCTCTAAAGCCTGGCATTATTTTATTTGCTCTACATTGTTACCCACTTATCACCATAGTGAGGTAACAAGAGATAGAGCAATTCTAAATTTCTGTATTCAGAACAATAGGAGCATCAACATAGGTAACATTATTTATAGAAATATCTTAGCCACTGCTCGAAGTGAGAGTGGAGGAGGATTGGGACATCCTGGTTTGATTTTTGCACTCTGCCAACTCTCTGGAGTTGAGGCAAGAGAAGATGAGGAATGGATAGAGCCCATGAAACCTATCACTCCCTCCAATATTAAGACTTATGAATTCCATGAGGGATGGAGATCAGGAACGAGGAGTTACATGCCTTCATCAAGTAGAGATATCCCCTCTACCAGTTATGATCCTCCTCAGCCCACCCCTACCCTTCAAGATCTGATGAATGAGTTAACCTTGAGTAGAAAGAGTTTTGAACAGTTTGGAGAGACTATGGAGAGAAGATTTGATCATCTGGATCACAGGATTGATGGAATGGAAAGAAGACATGATTACGATAGTGAATATCTTCAGCATCATTCAGAATATGAAATTGCATACTATGAGGCTGAACATCGATATAGGAGTGGTGATTTAGATGTCTTTTCTGAGTGCCCCCGCTATTCACAGTACCAGCCTGCTCAGCCTTCTCAGCCTGGAGATCAGGGAGATGACATAGTTTGGGATTTTGATGCAGAATTTTAGAGCTTTTGTTTGGTTTGTTTAGTTTGTTTAGATTTGTTGTTTTGGAAACTTTATTATTTTGGATGTAATTAGTCTGTACTTTCTAGAGACTGTGGATGTTGGTATATTTTCTTATGCTA
This sequence comes from Papilionanthe hookeriana x Papilionanthe teres, assembly GCA_022702705.1. Lineage (NCBI taxonomy): Eukaryota > Viridiplantae > Streptophyta > Magnoliopsida > Asparagales > Orchidaceae > Papilionanthe > Papilionanthe hookeriana x Papilionanthe teres. The sequence goes on from CM040423.1 coordinate 22,366,315, forward strand.
TGATATTAGATTTCTTATGTGTGTTAAATTAGTTTACAATTTTTTATATATATAGGATGTTAGTTTAAAATTTTATAAGTTATGAATGTTAACATTGTTTAGATTGTTTTAATATGTTTTAAAATAGGTTAGTTGATTGTATGTATAGAAATAGATTAAGTTTTCATTTGTTATGTTTTATGTTTATTAAAAATTTCTTACCCCAGCATTTCTTTTAAATATTATATATGTGTGGAAGAATACTAACAGTACAGGTTCTGTAAGTAATGAAAAAGCCTGCAAAAATTTCAAAGAAAAGAAATACCTAAAGCTCAAAGGTATGATGAATTTTACTATATACTTTCCCTTTTTCACTATTTAGTATAAATAAAAAAATTTAAGTTTGGGGAAAGGTAAAAATACAAATTTAATTATTAAAATTGTTCTCAATTTTTATTTTCAAAAATTATTATTAAATGATTTTCTATAGTAGTTTTTCAATTCAATAAACATGAATTACTTTATTTAATTATTATATAAAGTTAAATAAAATGTTTATAGTAATTCAATTAATTAATAGAATAAGATATTTGGTTAAAAGGAATAAGAATATAGTAAAATATTTAAAGTAAAGAAAACTATATTCTAAAAATTGAAAATTCTCAAGTATTTAAGTGAAAAAGAAAGGATAGAAACTCAATGAAGTAAAGGCTATGAAATATATATAAGCGAGGAAATATTTTAAGTTTCAAATTTAGGAAGAGAAATTGAAGTTCAAAATTATTAACGAGTCTATCCAGGATACGATAATCCTCACTTGAAAAAGAAAAAAAAGAAAAAGGATTGAAAATCAATCCAAAAAGGAAAAAAAAAGAAAGAAAAAAAAAGAAAAATATAAGTGAGGAGAAGCTTGAGGAGATGTCTTATCAAAAATTGGCTTCAATGGATTCAACCTAAAAGGTAGAACTTAATTATATTTCTAAACTTATATATATATATATATATATATTAGTATTTTACTAAATAGTGTTTTCTTGAACTTCCTATCATCTAAATATCTTAAGTAATTTACTCTTTTAATTATAGTCATTCCTGAAATAAATAGAAAACTAGAAATCTTAGACCTGATAACTAAATAATCTTATATCTATAAAGTTAATTTAATTACCTAAAAATATTTCTATTCAACTTTACTATAATATTATTTAAATTTAATTCATAGTATATACTGAATTGAAAAATTCTATTACGAAATTATTATTTTTATTTAGTATTAAAATTACTTGAGGACAAGTAATAATTAAGTTTGGGGGATTTTGATCACAGAAAAATACATTAAGAAATTCATATCTATTTTTGATGAAATTGCACTTTAAAGGAAGGTATTTTCTTTATTTTACTGCAAGAATGAAGATTTATAAGTGAAGGAAGCAAAAAGCATGAAATGGAGCGAATTTGGATCAAAAAGGAAAAATTCATGCAAATTGAACTAAGTCGCTGACGGCGAGATCAAGACCGCCGACGGCGAGATCATAAGGAGAATTTCTGAAGGAATTATAACTACCTCGCCGACAGCGAGCCCGAGCCCGCCGACAGTGAGATAGCTTGGTTTGAAGACCTTCTAGAAGCCCCGCTGACGGCGAGGTCGTTTCCCGCCGACGGCGAGACAGTTCAAAATGCAAATACCTTGAACCTGGACACTTTTTGAAGAGGTGTTTAAGCACCCCTTGGACCATTGCCTACCTCTATAAATAGAGGCCGAATTCTAGTGTCTTGGTGTGTCTCTTGAGTATTCTGTGTGTACTATTTCGGAGAGTGCGAGTCTCTTTTTGGTGTCTTAAGTGTGTCTGTTGTTTATCATTAGTGAGTTTCTTTAGTTTATTTGAGTGCTATTTAAAAGTTTGTTGTACTAGAAGGAAAAGTCAAAGGAACTTCAATGAGTCTGCTTGGGGAGGAAATTAAGATAAGTATTTTGTTTATTGTTGTTGTTAACTTTAAATGAAATACATGTTTTATTTTATTCCCATGCATTCTGAGTAGTTTTCTTAGTCTTTCTCCTTGTTTATGAATATTATGTGAATTGATGAAATTAAATAGAAGTACCTAATATATTAAAATAAATTGTGATAATTTTTACTTAAAACTTAATTTACTTTCAATCTGGCCAATTGAGTAGTTAAAATATGTTGAATTATCAACTATAGTAAAAATTACATCCAATATTCAAGGAAGTAGAAAACCTTGGAAGGAGGGTGTAAATAAATATGGAAATATTAATTATCGGACGTAGAATTGGACATTTTAGTGTGACGGACTAAAATATTCAATTTGGTCCTATTGCTTGAGAGCTGAAGTGTAGATTTTAGCCCTCGAGGTGAGGGGAACGTGGGAGCTCGAAGTGGCGGCCGGTATCCTCCCGGCCTAGCCGCGGATTCGGTAATCAAACATAGGATTAGTCGATGTTCTTTGCACTGGACCAAAGGGTAAAGAATAGGAATGCTCCTATTTGTCACAATACAATTTAAGAATTCTATTTAAAATCATCATTCACTTAATTTTCTAAAAACAAGGAGAAGGATACTTTTTCTGAATTATTTAAATCAACTTTATTTCAAGCATTAGTTTACTTTAGTTTGCTTTAGTTACTTTAAATTTCCGTTTACTATATTAGTAAGTAATTCCTTTAAATTTAGCTGATAACAAATCTATTAAAAACTTCCTTGTGGGATTGATAACCAGGACTCCACTAGAGCCTTGTATTACTTGATACGATACGTATACTTGCGTAGAATCCATATTAAACATTCAATCATATAATTATATATATATATATATATATATATATATATATATATATATATTAAAGCGGAATCAAGTTTTTGGTGCCATTGCTATAAACATAAATTGCAAACATATTAAAAAGTGGGTCAGCAGTCCATAAAAACCATTGATCCTTTTTGGAGTAAATCCTACTCCAACACCACTGATGAAGACTTCGTAGTCTCCCGCATCCAAAAAGTTAGCAAAAAACTTGTACACGACTGGAATAACAGCAACAGCGGTGAAATAATAGAATCTTTGCCAGTTGTGAGCAACGATCGTGTTCTCGATCATTTCACCGTGATTGTAAAAGCTTCGCTCTGAGATAAATTTTTTGGACGTCGCAAATTCGTAATATCGAAAATGCGCTGCCGCAGGCGTGAATTTGCTACTGTCAAAATTTTCTCGTGTCTTTCCTCGCTTAGATTTCGGTGCCATCTAAACGCGAAAGAAAACTCAAATAATTTAAGAATCAAAGATTTAAACTCTTTTTAAGCTTAAGAAACTAAAAATGTGTTTATAAATTCATAGAGAAACACTAAAAATCAAAATTTTTCTCAAATTTTTGGTTTTTAGTCAAAAATAGGAAAAACTATGGTTAAAATAAAAATAAATGGATTAGAGTATAGATTTGACCTTGAGATGAAGAAATCAAGTGATTTCGGGCTCAAAATCTTGATGTTTTGACCTCAAAATGGATTTAGGAGGTGGGTTTTTGCGAAAAAGAGGAAGAAGATGAAGCTTAGGCATTAAAAATGGCTAATAGGGGTTTTAAATGGTGTTTTTTGGGTAAGCAGGCAGAACCGGTGCCTGGGCGCCGAATTCTGGCGCCTAGCGCCAGACTCGCCTTTCCAAAAAAATCTCTTAAAAATTTTATTTTCCACCAAAATTCATAAATTAAACTTCTAATTACTCATATAAGAGTATTTCTTCAGTTTCCATCTTCCAAAATATTTTTCAAAAATTTTAAAAATTAAAAATTAAATCCACCAATTAAACACAAGTTTAAATCAAACTCTTCTAATTCCATTCATGATTTTCAATTTCGGGCTTGTCGGCATATTTTTAGATTGTGTATTGTATTTTGAAAAGGGGTCGTCAAACGAAATTGTCGGTGAATTTTAAATTTTAAATATAATTTAAATATATATATAATTTGGAAAGTAGCATTTGATTTTGAAAATAATTTTAAGTTTGAAAGTTTTAAGATGTGAAATCAAATCGATCTCACATCCCAAATAGTTTATATAAACGAGCACCGCACCACAAACTGTATATCTATCCCGGAGAATAGACACACTGCTTGATGATGGGGCTCAATTAAATAAACTAGAAGATTTGTGACATTCGTTTGGTCTGCGAACCAATTTTATAAGCCGACAAGTTCCCCTTACTTAATATAAAGGAATTAAGCAGGGTTTATATTACCTGGGTTCTTAAAGTTCCCTATAAGGGCAAGCCCCTATAGTTAATTACATCTTAAGTGACGAGAATCACCTAAGAAAACTCTCGATAATAATCAATATTTCTGCTCTCAAGAATTTCAAAGTTTAAGTTTTTCAAAGGATTGGATTTTTGAAATTTCAAAAGGGATTAGCTCAAATTTGGAACATTTATTTTCAGGAGTCCAAAAGGAAGAGAAATAGGAGAAGGCGAGGATCCGAAGAATCTTGGCAACTTCCCGAACTATCCTATTGTTTGGTTTGGATTTAGGAAAGTCCTAATATTTATTTAATGTTTTGATCTTGCCAATTTTAATTAATTAGGGCTTATGTTCGTATGACATGATCATACAAATAGCCTCGAAGATGTGAGGGTTTATGTCGTATCGGACGACTACCTCGGAATCCTAAGACCGGTTAGGGCTTAATTTGCAATGCAAATGCCTAACAAAAGGTTGAGGATTTATGTTGCACTAGGCAACCTACCTCGAAGTCCTATGGCTTAGTTATTTAATTCTTAAGAAAGTTTTGCTTTGAAGTAGATTCGAGGTTTTGCTGATGACGATGGTCGTCTTTGCCCACCATGCTCAGAGCTCCTTGTTGTTGCAGAGGTTTAGTTTTAGAAGTCATAAATCGGGAGATGAGAAAAGTGTTTTGGTTTAGAGAAATTCTTAATTTCCAAGTGTTTTTTATGTTTTAATTAAAATAAATCTTAAAGTTGATTATAACAACACCGGTTAAGATCCCACGGTTCCATCCTTCCGGCATCGATATTTTTATCGGATTCACTTAGTCCAGATGAATTTGCTAAATTCAACTAAATGAGTTCCACACTTTCATTTAGACCGTGGGAAATCCTGTTAGCAACACGTAGGTTACATCATCCGAGGTATTCCCGATCATCCAACAAGACATTTTAATTTAGTTGTAGCTGTAGTTTTGTATTATGTTTGTGATTAAATTTTGAGTTGTTTTATATTTTGAAATGTTGTGGCGGTGAATTTTATCTTGTAATGACTTTTAATTTAGTTTTGGTTTCGGTTTTAGGGACTATCCTAAAAGTGTGGGTTTTCATGCAACAGTTGTTTATCATGCAAGAAAAGTAAGTGCGATGCGATTAAGTAAATTGCAATAAAGTAAATCGCAACAAAATAAAAGCGTACTTGGAGGTCTTCCCGTCATCCCAAGCTGCATTCAAACACAATTTAGAATATTTAAGCATTTAGAACAAGTTCCTAGGTAAAACTAAGGGAAGGGTTATGGTTTTCTACCAAGTTCCTAATCCTATAGCTAGTCATCTCCTATGACGTCCAGGTTCTTGTGTTTTTGTTTGAGGACGATTTTCTTCATCAAAGAACAATTAAGTTCAGTTGTTCTTGTAAACATCCTATCATATTGAGAAAGTGTTTAAGAAGAATCTTAAACATCTTTTCAGTATTGCTAGAATTGTTTTAAGTCCAAATGAATTTAATCATACAAATGAATTAATCGTCCGGGAATTCAAGTTTTATTGTTATCTTACTCAGTGAACTAGGACATTTGAATATCCTATGACGGAAGTAACATTTCATTTAACGTTCTGTTTCGGAGTTATGACAACAAAAGCTTTCGAGGGCAAACTGATGTTCAAATGGTTTATGATTTAATTTCAGTTAGTGGGTTTAAATTTGGAATAGTGTTCAAGTTGTTTTATTTTTGAATTTCTTTATGTCTTAGGTGATGTTATTTTTAATTCAATTTAATTTAACTTTAATTTAATTTAATTTGGTTTAGTTTTAATTTTAATTTAATTTAATCTAATTTTAATTTTAACTTGATTCTATTATTTAATTTAATTTAATTTAATTTAATTTGATTTGATATGATTTAATTTAATTTAATTTAATTTAATTTAATTTAATTTGATTTAATTTAATTTAATTTAATTTAATTTACTTTAATTTAATTTAATTTAATTTAATTTAAATTTTAATTTAATTTAATTTTATTATTTTAATTTAATATTTTATTATTTTTTTTATGTTTTAAAGATGATTTAATTTTAATTATTAAAGTATTAATTTAATTGAAATTTTAAAATGATTTAATTTAAATAATTTAACTTTAATTTAATTTAATGATTAAGTCTTTTAGCATTTTAAATCTTAAATTTGGATTATCATTTTAATTAGGAATTAAATATTATTGAGATGATTAATTTAGAGTTTCTTAAATTAAAGAACAAATCTCTTCCTAATAATATCCCTATTTTAATAATTCCAATTTTATTATTCTTCCAAATTTAATCAATTATTTAATTAAGGTTTATTTCAATTATTTTTAAATTGTTTAATAGGTTTCTACCCTTATTATTCAAATTTCAATCATCCAAATCAGATTAGGATCAATTACTTTACTCCTTAATTTTATTAAGCCTAAAGTTTTAATCAAAGGTTAAAATTTTAATTACCATTTTGCCCTTCAAGCTTAATAATTTCATAAGTCACTAAATTGAGCTTAAATGAACTTAAAATTTTTATGTGACTTCACTCATATGTCAATAAAGGCATGAGAGGAGAAAATGTGATTTTTCTGTATTTAATTTATTTATGTAATTATTTTTGGTGGAAAATAGGGATTTCCGAGGAAAATTTAATAATATGACCAAGGGAAAGTTTATGTCCTTAAGAAAATTATGGAACATTCCTAATGACCAAAGGATCACTTGGACCAATTTTGGTGATTTTTGAATTATATTCTTTTTATTATAATTATTTTGATTTTTGGAGTATTAATTAATTTAAAAATAAAATAAAGGTTGAAAAATGAATTTTATATTTTTCAAAAATCTCTCTGATATCAAGGAAATCAGAGAATCAATTTTTATAATTTTCTAATTTTTCTTTGATTTATTAGAATTATTTTAGTGGAAATACTAAAAATATACATTTTTTTAATTTTAAAATTACCTAAGAGCTTTAAAATTTAATATCTCATTAGAGAGACTTAAGAAAAATATGGGGTTTGTTCCTAAGTGATTTAAATTCAAAATGTGACATTTTGGTGAATTTTATTATTTTTGTGATTTTTATTATTTTTTAATTATTAAAATATTAAAATAATGTAAGAAAATCAACTTTTTTGAAAAATTGCAATTTTATTTTTCTTAAATACCCCTGATATCAGAGAGGCTCCAAAACCAATTTGGTGAACTTTTGAAAAGTATTTTGAAAGTTATGAATTTTTAAAGTTTAAATTAGCTAAATGGTTTAATCAACCCATTTGGTGGGGCTAACCAAGTCCAATTGACTTTAAATTTTTATGGTGGGTTCCTCTGATCCTAAATGTCAGTGGAGAATTGATTTCAAGTCAATTTGATGTAGGATTATCTCTAATTATTTAAGGACCTATTTTGGGTGTTTAAGCCAATTAGGGTTATTCCATGTGGATTAATTCAAAACTTATTTTTCCTAGGTTCCTCTGGTCATAAAAAACATCACCAAATTTTCCTAGAATTTATTTCACAATATGCAAATTATTGGAATTAAAATACTCAAACTAGTAACCTAGAGTTGAAAAATCGATAACTCTTCGTAGGGATAGCCTCGACTTTGGAAAATTCGGGGAATGTTCCCAAATTCGAGAGGCTTAAAAGTCCTATGGTCTCATGTCATGGTGAATTGTATACTTGCATGGAGAATTGAAAATGTGCAGAGAGAAAATAAACTATTAAAAATCAAATACTCAAAGAAATTAAATGATTTGTTTTCCACATTATTATCCTCTGTTCACTGACCAAGAGGGTATTTTTATTTTATTTTTACGATTTTTCTACACAAAGTTATGCATTTTTCAAGTTCTGGTTATTAAATAAATAGGAAAATAGCCTAATTTTCTACTTATCCACGTGACGCCCTGTCATCCTCGACATCTCCGAACGGCCACGCGGCGCGCTCCAATTCGACGCCGCCTTCCGACTCAGCGCCACGCGGCTCGCGGTTCACGTATCATCTCTTGGTCCGACGCCATCTGAGCCGTCTGTCCGCGCGTGTATTGAATGAACGACATCCGTTCATCGTCCCCAAGCCTCCTAGCCCGAGAAGCCGTCCGTCTTCTGGGCCTAAGATCTCACTCGATACTTGACCAAATTGAACGTTGTTATGCTCTATGGATTCGTCTCGAGAAGACGAACACATCCATACGGTTTAAGTGGCATGAAATTGACTCAATAAAAATGGAGAATGTTCATAAGCTCGGGAAGAAGAGTGAGGCCATACCTTTGTTCGGAGAAGTGTGGCTTCGATCCGAGGGTTGTGTCACCTTCGATTGCATCCGGCAAGCTCCGGATGAAGTCTCTGGCACAGTGAATTATCTAGGTAGGATTTCGACCACGGCCGATTACAAAGCTTGGACTCGGAACGGATGGGTGACACGGAGAGGGGCTTTTGCTAGTGGACTTCTTCCCTTGGTCTGGTGAAGGTGTAGGATCAATCGATTTGGGGATTGGTCCACTATGAAGAAGTGTCCTGGTTTTGTGCTTGAAATTTAAACTCGAAATTGAGCTCGACTAGAGGGAATTGGAGGCTGGAATCCAGTGGGTATCAAGTGCTCTATGTGTAGAGAGTGGTCTGGAATGATTTTGGCAGAGTTTCCTTTAGGTTGGTTTAGCACCTCTCCCATGGCTGAGAGAGGGGGTGTTTAAATAGGAGAGGCTGGAGGGCCTCCCAGGGGGAGTTAGGGACTGGGATCAGCTGCTCTTGACAAGAGAAGAACAGCTGCAATGGCCACTGGGGATGGGGCAGCTCAGCAGGTGGGAATTCCAATTTTGGCTCCTCCCAAGGTCTCAACCATGGTGTTTTCCGGCGACCCAGGCGGCTGGCCGGCAGACATGGGTCACCCTTAGGTCCAGGTGGGTCAGGGCAGGAGGTTTGTGCAGTCAATTGGCCATGGACATGTGTAAAGGGTTTGAATCAAAGTGGAATGGGAAAGGGATAGTTTTGGGTCTAAATGGGTCAACCCTTGGTTTTGGGTTAGGTCCACCATCCAAGGCCAATTTGGCCTGAAGGGAAAGTCACTTGGATCAGCTTGATTAGTGGGGTCAAGTCACAATCCAAGTACAATTAAGCTTAAGCAAGAGTTAGGGGAGACATGGGAGTGGTTAATCACTCTTAAGAGAATCATTAAAGGGTCCCCTCTTCTTGCAATTTTGGGTATGGTGAAGTGTCCAAGGCTTTCATGGCTCACATGTGGCTCATGCATGACTTCATGGCTCACCTTTGGCTTGGAAAAAGCTAAGTCAACTTTCATGAAAGAGGTTTTTAGGAATTTTGGTAATTTAGGGGTGATTTGATAGGATTTGGCATATGGCTTAGTTTAGAAAAATTTGATGGCTAATTTAGAACTTAGTGATGATTTTAATTGAGTGAGGATGAGATGAGATTGTAATGTGGGCCTTAGGATGGGTTTGGACTTTTGAAATTATTTTAGTAATGGGCTTTTGGATTTCAAAACAAATTTTAGGTTGATAATTTTGTAAAGGATTGGATATAATAAGTGTTGAATTTAATTTAGGAAGGTTTCATGAATGATTTGGAATAAATTTGAAGTGGTTTGGGCTTGAATTGGGTTGGATTTGGACCTCTTTGGTAAATGGGCCAATGTAGGTCAAATTGGGCTAACTTGGGCCAATGTTAGGCTAGGGTTCAAATTGATGTAAAATTAATATTGGGAAATGTTTATGGGAGTGTTTCAAAGAGGTTTTGACTTTGGTTGGGTTTTGATTTTGGGTTTTGGGCTTATTTGGGTTAGGTTTGGGTTTAGGTCAAAATTAGGCTTTTTGGCTTTGGGTTGAATTTGAGTGGGGTTTGGGTCTAAATTTTGTGTAAATCATGTTAATGTTTTGTTTGTTGGGATGTTAAGGAATGTTTAGAAAAGGTTTGGGGTTAATTGGAGTTGAATTAGGTTAGTTTGGGTCATGGGTCCAAATTGGGCTTTAAGGCCAAAAGTGAAATTGGATTCAAATGTCAACCAAATTGGACTTGGATCTGGTCTAGATTGGTGTTGGGAATGTTAAATTGAAGTTTAGAATTGAATTGGACTAGAATTTGGGTCAATTGGGTAGGTTTGGCTTGACATTGGGTTCATTTTGGGTTAAAATGGATCAAATTGGGGGTTTTGACAAAAGTAGGGTAAATTGAAAAAATTGGCCCATGGTGTAGTTGAAAAAAATGAAATTGGGAATATTTGGGATTTTCTGGAATGTTCTGGGAATTTTCTGAATTTTTGGATTTTTGGGTCATGAGGGGTATTTTGGGTATTTGGAGGGTATTGGGAGGTATTTTTGGAATTTTTTGTATTTTTGGCTATGGATGATCAACTTGATTGGTGAGGAAATGTTCAAGGTTAATTTTGGGGAATTTTTGGTGATTTGAAAATTTTGAAAAATTTGGGTAATTTCAAGGGCTTTGGGTAGGCTAGGCGGGTGTAGGGTCCCAGGGGTAAAAAATTGAATATTTGCAAAATTGAAGATTGAGTAATTGTAAGTGGAATGAAATCATTTTGGTTGAGCCATGAAGCCATATCAAGCCCACATGAGCCATGAAGGGACTTATTTGAGGTATTCACTATGTTGTTCCTAACCCTCTTGCCGAGGGCTTAGGGGTTAAAGACCATCCATGTGAATCAACTTTCATTTGTCGGGAGGTCGAGTTAGGTATGGGTGTGTTTTTAGGAGGTGTGTGAAAGTGTAGTGTATAAGTGTAGTGTGTGTGTAGGTCAGCCCTTCACCGGACCAGGACCACCAGGGCGGTCCTGAGGCCAAAGAGTCCATAGGAACTCATCCTTTAAACTTCCACATTTGATTTCAACGCTCTAGGTGATTAGGGGTCTATAATCAAGTTTGTGGAGTTTGCAGGGAGCTAAGAAGTGGTTTGAAATTCTAGGTGGTGGGTCCCAATCCTAATCCTCTAAGATAGTCAAAGGAAAAGCCTAATGCTAGATCCTAAGTACTAAAAGAAGAAGAGAAGACCTCACCAAAATTGAGGTCAACAAATGGACCCCGATAGGTGTGGTGAGCCGACGAGCACACCACGCGTATTGGTGTTGACCGAAGTGATCAACAAAACCAACACAAAAGTCCAAGTAACAAACTTAGGACAAAGTAGAAGAGTTTCCGCTGGGGAGTGTCAAGAATATCTCTGAGACTGGAAATTCCTGAACTCTCGCTAGGGAAAGGAAAAGGAGGTGAATCCCAAATCACATGATCTGGGGGAATTTCAATTTAGATTTTCTTTTGTTTCAATTTAAGTTTTGATGTGTGAGCTTAGATTTTAGTTTGAGTTTAAATTTAGATTGAAGTTTTGTTAAGATTAATTTGAAGGGATTTGAACTTGAAATGAAAAAAGGAATTTTGTGGTTTTAGATGTAACATCTTCGACCTCAAGAGAAAATTGAATTGATCGGATTGAATCATTGCAACAAGGAGAGATCTCAGAGCAATGCAGTATTGGATGTAAAATCCTTAACCTCAAGAGTTTGATTTTGATGTATTTCATTGTGATAGGGAAAGAATCCTAAAGCAATGCAGTCTCGGATGTAAAATCCTCAACCCCAGAAATTTGAATTTTGATGTATTTCATCGCGATAGGGAAAGAATCCTAAAGCAATGCAGTCTCGGATGTAAAATCCTCAACCCCAAGAATTTGATTTTGATGTATTTCATCGCGATAGGGAAAGAATCCTAAAGCAATGGAGTCTCGAATGTAAAATCCTCAACCCCAAAAATTTGATTTTGATATATTTCATCGCGATAGGGAAAGAATCCTAAAGCAATGCAGTCTCGGATGTAAAATCCTCAACCCCAAGAATTTGAATTTGATGTATTTCATTGCGATAGATAAAGAATCCTAAAGCAAGGCAGTCTCGGATGTAAAATCCTCAACCCCAAGAATTTGAATTTGATGTATTTCATTGTGATAGGGAAAGAATCCTAAAGCAATGCAATCTCGAGTGTAAAATCCTCGACCCCGAGAATTTGATTTTGATGTATTTCATTGCGATAGGGAAAGAATCCTAAAGCGATGCGGTCTCGGATGTAAAATCCTCGACCCCAAAATTTGATTTTGATGTATTTCATTGCGATAGGGAAAGAATCCTAAAGCAATGCGGTCTCGGATGTAAAATCCTCGGCCCAAGAATTTGATTTTGATGTATTTCATTGCGATAGGGAAAGAATCCTAAAGCAATGCAGTCTCGGATGTAAAATCCTCGACCCCAAGAGTTTGATTTTGATGTATTTCATTGCGATAGGGAAAGAATCCTAAAGCAATGCAGTCTCGGATGTAAAATCCTCGACCCCAAGCGTTTGATTTTGAATGGTAATTGATTTTGCAAAGATTTGCAGTGTGGAATTTTGGTGTTTCGAGAATTTCATGAAAGTTGTAAAAGATTTTTTTTTTTGTGGAAAGAAACAAATTAGGAGGGAATATGTAGATGCTACATATCCCATTCAAAAGAGTTGATTGAGAGTTGTTGGTTTGGATTGGATATAATTCCTTACCACTAGATTAGAATCGAAAACCCCTCGTGGCTCCATGTCAATGGAATCGACCGCTTCCATCCCAGGCAAAGGAGAGAGCAGAACGGATTGGATTTCAGATTTGGAAGATTGAGTTTGAATTTGATTGAGATTTGATTTGAGATCTGGAAGGTTGAATTTGAATTTTTGATTGAGATTTGATTTGAAATTTGGAAAGTTGAATTTGAATTTTTGATTGAGATTTGATTTGAAATTTATGTTCATTTTGTTTGTCTTTTATCGATTCAAATTTATTTTATCATTCATTTAATGTTCATGTGAATTTGGTGTTCATCATTTTTTAGATTTTTAAGGAAAGTTTTCTTTTATCCTTTTTTTGTTTCTTTTTTGTTCTTTGTTAGAAGTTCATTTAACTTTAATGGCGTTTCTCAGTCAACTTGCACAAAAGAGGTGAAGGCCAAAAATGTGACACAGTCACTTTCATTCTAATCATGTTGAAGATACATCATACAACTCGATCTGGAATACATCTCATACAATCCATATAGACTCAAAACGGACTATGTATGATCTTTGCCGATCCATCCAAAAAAGGTATCTGACAAAAATCCATGTCTGAATAGTGAGGTACATGGTCAATAACATCACCTTCCAAGCCATCCTTGGCAAGGATGCCGTATGGATGTACATTGGAGGTTTGATATTTTCTATGTAACTCACAGCTCGTAAGGCCGGAGGCTCTCTAGCTCCGGGTCTGGCTGGAAGTGATAAGGCGCTTTCCTGTCATCCATCCTTCCGAAGGTAAGCGAGATCCACTTCATTGGTACTCCGGTATGCAATGTTTAGCGACATACGCTCCGTTGCCCTTTAGTATCATGATGGAACCTACCGGTAATGGTATCTTTACCGGCCTTCGGAACTCACACGGGCCTGCTATTCGGAGGTCGGATCCGAACATGATATTACATTCGTTCGAAAAGAAGCTGTGCGAGAAGGTCGACAAAGTCGTGGTGATCTATGTGCGGGGGTATGCGGTCACCCTTCTTGTAAATGTTAATGATGCAACTCGTTGGGTATGCAATCCGTCGGCGGTACCCTCCACGTTATCATTCTCTTTACCATCCTTTTGATGACTAACGACATTGGATATACCTTGCCATGACGGAGTATTCCCGGTGGGTTTCCCTTCCTGTCTTCTGCGAAGTTGTAGCAGCATCCACATTATATTGTAATTCTACCTTCCCCTGGCATCCATCTCCGGGGTTCCGAGTAAGTGTTTTCTCTTAGGCGGCCCGCCCGGCCCATTCTTTTCAAATCCCGGATGCAGTCCACGATTTGTTGTTGTTCGTATTCTGAAAACACGTCTGTATGTAGCTCGAGGCCTTCTAGTATATTGATCCTCCTGCCTCTGATTCTCTCGAAGTATTCAAAAGTTTTCTTCTCGACATTTTGCATTCTTTCTAGCTCGTATTCTGGAATAATCTGCAAATGGCGAGGCCTGGTGACGTATTGTGGGATATATGGCTCAATCCCTTCATGTTCTCCTGCATACCTCGGCTCCTCGGGGATGGTGTCCGTCGGGACATCCTCCGGGGTTGCTTCCGCAACATGGTTATGCATTGCGGTGGCTTTATGCGGTGGCATTGTAGCCTTCCTTCTTACGTTCTTCTTAAGATTTCCCTCGTCTCTTCCGTTATCCTCGGAGCTGGCCTCCTTCCTTCGAGTACACAGTGAGCTGGCGTCCTTGAAGTATATGTGCGCGTAGCAAGCTGCCTCGTTGCGCCGGTCATTGCTAGTTTAGTTAACATCTTGCGGATACGGCGATTTTTATTTCTTCGGCTGAGTTGCTTGTGAGAGTAGCTCTTCGTACTTCCTGAATTTACGTGGGCGCGGCGGCGATAAGCTGCCCTCCGTTGTAGCGACTACGGACTTGATTCTCTTGTCTTCTTCGGTGCTTGTTTTCCTTTTCTTCTGCTGTCGGAGTGGTGGCTTGGGCCACCCACTTTCATTACTTGTCCGGCGGGCGGTTCGTCTCGGTCGATTGGGACCCGGTCACCTTCCTCGTATTGCGAGCCTGCGGGTGCGAAGTACGAGTCAATCTCTATTATCGCTCCATCTTTCACCCTCCTTTCATCGAGTGCGAGGCTTACGCCATTTCTAAAGTTCGGGACCGAACCGCCGTTCGACATTTCCCTGCGAAAAGACAAGGAAAATGATCAGGGGCTGTACTAAGAATAAGAACATTAAGAAAATGTTTATTAAAGATAGTTTTTTTTATTACTTTTTGTATTTTTAAATTTAACGGGAATGAAGTGGGATAAGATCAGGAAAGAGATTTTGATATGGAAGAGAAAACAAGGAAAACTTTATTATCAGGATTTTATTTATTTTAGCACATTTTTTATTATTTTTGGGTTCGGACCCACTCATAAGTAACTACTTCACCCGTGCTTCTAGGGATGAAAGATCCATTCCTTCGAAACATCAGGTAGCGTAATACTTTTTCAAGTATCGTCCATTGATCAGAAGCATATGTCGTTTTCCTTGGCAATTCACTAGGCTGGTAGGAGCCTCACGAGTAAGCTTGCCTCGACCACAAACGGTCCTTCCCAAGTGGGTTCAAATTTTCCTCCTATCTTGCGGTGTGCAAGAATAGGTCTTTTGAGAACGAGAACTAAGTCATCAACTTTGAAGGTTCTTGGGCGGACCAATCTGTCATGGGCTTGAACCATCATAGCTTGGTATAGTTCTAAATTCCGTTGTCTCTGCAAGTCTTTTCCCTTCCGAGGCTTTCTAATTCCTCTAGTCGTAATTTGGCATTCTCTTCGTCGTGATTTAGTTTGCAGCTGCAATCTGAGTGAAGGAAGGTCTGAACCTCTAAAGGTAACACTTGCCTCGGACCCATACACGAGAGCGTAAGGTGTAGCTTGAGTAGGAGTTACGAAGGTTGTCCGGTAGGCCCATAAGGCTTCTAATAACTTCTCGTGCCAATTTCTCTTATTATCGTCCAAGGTTTTCTTTAAGATTTGAACGAGAGTTTTATTAAAAGCCTCGACCGGGCCGTTTGCTCTTGGGTAGTAAATTGTTGAATATCGCCGGTCGATTCCGTGTCTCACGACAAAATTGTTGATTTGTGTGCTTCGAATGCTGAACCATTATACGAGATGATCTGCGCGGCACTCCGAAACAGTAGACAACTTGGTTCTTGAAAAGCGTAGCACGTGGTGTGCTTTCACTTCTCTGAGTGGAACTGCCTCTGCCCACTTGGAAAAGTAATCTGTAGCCGCAAGAATGAAGCGATGTCCTTTTGAAGATGGTGGTTCTATTGGACCCACTATATCTGTGCCCCAACATTCAAATGGCTACGACGCAATTGTCGGATGTAGCACATTTGGAGGTTGGTGTAGAACCACTCCGTGCACTTGGCATTGGTGACAGCTCTTGGCGATTTTCATGCAGTCGGTCATCATCGAGGGCCAGTAGTACCCTAGTCTTTTAATTTTCATTTTCATCGTCGGACCCGGCGGTGAGCGCCACGAGTCCTGAATGGACCTCTTTAACAATTTCACGGGCCTCGGACCCGCTTAGGCACCTTAGCCACATTTGATCGAAAGACCTTACGTATAACGTGTTGTTTATTAATGCGTAGGACGAGTTCTTTTCTTGATCGATGGGCTAGCGACCTATCGTCCGGTAGTTTTCCTGTTTGCGGGTTGTCAGTAATGGTCGTCGCCAATCTTACGTGTTTTTACATCCTCTGTTGCAACCGATTCTTTTTCTTTTTCGATTTGTGTATTGTGTCTATGTCGAGTTTGTGATAGGACCTGACGTCCCTGAACTGACACTTCCACTGATTCATCTTGCAAGCAGGAAAATTCTTTTGCGAGGTGGGCTAACGCATCTGCTAAAGCGTTTTCTCTCCTGGGAATTTTGTAAATTGTCACATTCGGAATCTGTTCCAACAACTGTATGGCATACTGGAAGTATTGCTCGAGTCTTGGCTTTAAAATTCTGTACTGTCCGGCGATCCCCGTAGTTGAATGATTAACTGCGAATCCCCGTAGATGTTGATGTACGTTATCCCCATTTGAATAGTTAATTCCGAGTCTCGTTATGAGGGCTTCGTATTCTGCTTCGTTGTTTGTACACGGCTCTGTCGAGTGGTAGGAGTATCTTAACATCCCCGCTCCGGTGTTATAAAGATTAATCCGATCCCTGCCTTAAAGAGCACTATCACTTGCGATTCTTCATCTTTGTGTGCTGAAGATGCTCCGTCGAAATATAATTCCCAACGTCGATCATCAGGGTCTTCTAGGCTCATTATTTGTTCATCTAGCAAATCGTCATTGAGAGGAGATTCTGCCGGCAAAGGGTGTCTTTGCGAGGAAGTCTGCTAAGACTTGTCCCTTTACGGCACGAAGAGGCACGAAAGTTATATAGAATTGCGATAATGTCATTGACCATCCGGCAAGTCTGCTGGGAAAGCCTTGGACGAGTCATCGAGTATTGCAATGGATTAAATTTCGAGATCAGAGTTGACCTTATGAGAAAGCATGTAGTGCACGAGCTTTTGAGCGGCGAAGATCGAGGACGAAACAATGCTTTTCTATTGCGGGATACCTTATTTCCGTCGGAAGTAAACGACAGCTTAGGTAGTAAAGATCATTTTCTTTACCCTCATCATTGACCTGGGCTAACAGGGCTCCGAGAAAGTCGTCTAAAGTCGCGGTATAAAGTATCAGCGGTCTACCTGAGACTAGGGCTGCTAAGACAGGAGGTGTCATTAAATATTGCTTAATGTCCTCGAAGTCCCTCTGGCATTTCTCTTCCCAAATAAATTTGGCGTCCTTTTTAACTAGTGCCGAGAAAGTGACACCTACACGACAAGTTTGAGATAAAGTGTCGAAGATATGCCAGCTTCCCTTGAAAAGATCGTAGTTGTTTTAATGTTTTGGGAGGCGGCATTTCTAAGATAGCTTTAATCTTTTCGGGTCGATTTCAATTCCACGATGTCGGACAACGAATCCTAAGAATTTCCCGTAGGTGACGCCGAAGGCGCATTTTAAGGGATTCATCTTAAGGTTAAATTGTCTTAATCATTCGAAAACTATTCTCAAATCATATAGGTAGTTGTCCTTTACTTTGCTTTTGATGACCTCATCGTCCACGTAGCATTCGACTTGATTGTGGATGAGATCATAAAAAATTCTTGTCATCGCTCTTTGGTATGTTGCTCCTGCGTTCTTCAGTCCGAATGGCATCCTTTGTGTAGCAATATACTCCGATCAGGCGTTACGAATGCTTGTAAGTTTTTCATCTTCCGGAGCCATTTTTATCTGGTTGTATCACGAAGATCCATCCATGAATGAGAATATTTCATGTGTCGAAGAAATGTATATCATTAATTACGGGATCGGTAGAGGGAATTCATCCTTTGGACATGCCTTGTTTAAATCTACGAAATCCACACAAATTTTGATCGACCATTCTTCTTCCTAACTGGTACCACATTGGCTAACCAAGTCGGTTATTGTTCTTCGCGGACAAATTTAGCGTCTATTAGCTTTTTAACTTCAGCTATGACTTGTTGTTCGATTTCCAGGCGCATTCTTCTGGGAGCTTGTCTGACTGGGACAGAAGTAGGATCAACTCCTAGCTTATGAACTGCGACCTCTGGAGCTAATCCTGGCATCTCATCGTAGTTCCAAGCAAAACAGTCTTTAAATTCCATTAATAACTTGATTATTTCTTCGTAGACTTCTTTATTGAGTAAGGAGCTAACAAAGGTAGGTCTAGGCTCTTCGCTAGTACCTAAGTTAACTTCCGTTAACTCATCTATTGTAGATTTAATCTCTTCTTCGAATTACGGTGGAGCGTCTCCAATTTGTAAATCTTCAAATTCTTACGTAGTTTCCATGCGGTTTTCATTAGACTCGCAAGTGACAACCAAGCAAAATTCAGCATCATCAGCTGATCCTCTTGTGCCGAATCCGAGACCATGTTTTGAATTGGGTGGACGACCGGAGTTATTCCATAATTTTTCAAAATGTTGTGATTGACCTTTTGTCCATTGTCGAGGTAAGAAACCTCGTTGAATTAAATTTTGAACACGGGGAGAGTACCACTCAAAGGTAATTCCATTAATTCGATGAAGTGACATCTTGAGTGTACATTATTTTCGGTTTTGGAGGAAGGAGCACCACGGTAGAATTTGATGGGATTTGCACCGCCGCTACGTACCTCTTTGACCACCATACCCTCGATCTTATTAGAATGGATCGGGGTCAGGTTCATAGTATGTACATAGTGGTTAATCTTCTCGTACGTCGATTTGTATTCTTCATTCTTTTCATCTTCGAGCGGGATCCTGAATTGCGGCTTCTTCCGACTTATTGTCGCTGCTTCTTGCTTGATTTCTTTTTCTTCTTCGGAACTATCTTCCCAATCAACATTGATGGCCGGTTTCCTCTGTCCAACTGTCTTAACGTCTCTGCCACGACCTCGTCCCCGGCCTCGACCTCGGATGCGAGTTGTGGAGAAACCTTCGCCATCTCGCCGTAAGGGAGTGGTGAGTGACTGTTGGACTAGAAATTCAGGTTCTTAGTCGTCCCGAACTTCCTTTGCTTCATTCTTTATGGTATCTCTGGAGAAGATTATTTTCTTCGGAGGTGTGTAATAAGCTGCATCTTCATGAATTCCAATTTCATGTACGGAGAATGGTTGTAAGTCACCTTTGATGCATTGTTCCCCTCCATCGTAGTGTTTGATGCACTGGTGTAGGGATGATGGTACCATCCTGTTTTCATGTATCCATGGTCGGCCCAGTAGAGCGTTGAATGACGTTTCTGAATCAATTATGTGAAATTTCGCGGTTTTCTTTGCCAAGTCACCGGTTTTCATTAGCAGTGTTATTGATCCGAGGGCTCTTTCTCCTTTATGGTTGAATCCTCTTAATAACATTTTGTTTGCTTCAAGCTCGCGAGCATCAATTTCCAAATATGCTAGCATTCGAAGATTCATTATGTTGATTGATGCTCCTGGATCCACCAATACTGCGGAGAGTGTAAACTTCCCTATTATGGCTGAAATGTACAACGGTCGGTTGTGGTCTGCTTATCCCAAGTAGCAGATCATTGTCCGTGAAGGTAACACCTCGTCTGTTCCTTTAACGAGCAAACCTCATCTAAGGAATCTCCGGTCATTTGAGCTAAGCAAATTTCCGGATCGAGTAAGGCCTTGATCGAGCTTCTCTCATCTCCTTTGATAAGATGAGAGCGTCGTAGATGCTCGGTTTGGCGGTAGTTTCTTAAGATGGGCTAGCACGTTGTAGTCCACTTTATTTCCATGTGTCTCGATTTCTTCCCGAATGGGTATTTCTTACGTCGGGGTTGGTTCTTCTCGAACAACCACCCTTTCCTTTGTCCTTTGGACCCATTCTCGAAGGTAGAACTCTTCCACTTCTTAAGTTAACTTCGTAATTTCTTCGAATCTAGTATTGAGTTTCGTTGGTGTCTCCTCTTGAATCGGAATGACGGGTTCTTCCGGATTAGCTTCGAGTCTGAAGGCTCTAACTCTATCTTGACTGGAGCTCCTCAAAACTCGCAAATAGATTCGTTGCTTGTTGAACTCTCGTAGCATCTTTGGTGGATGTCTTCTTTGTCATTGTGATTGTCGAGATTGTGTATGATTTGAGAATTGTCATTTGTATCGGAATCGATGTCCGGATTGTCGCTAGTTACGTAATCATTAGAAACAGTCAAAACGTAGCCAACGCCATAACCCTTATCATTATAAGATTCCACTGGAGTGAGCAAATAATCATACAGAGTCAGAGGTTCGAGAAATTTCTCCCCCGAATCGGAAACAACTATCCTAGGATAAGCAACCCCTAGTCTAGCCTTAAGAGCCTCGGTCTTCTCTTCTTCGTCGATTTTCTTCTTCTCTTCAATCATCTCTTGTTGATGTGGTTCTTCTATCGCAAGTGATAGTACCGACTTGACAGGTTTCAAACTCTGAATTGAGGCTTGCACCAAAGCGGTTTGGATGTGATCCAAAATCTTCTTCAAAGACTTTGTCCAAGCGGTAGTCCATCCATCATTAGTCGCATAGGGATCTATCGGAACAATGAGATCCGTCGAGATAACATTGACGGAACCTCCTTTACGGGGTTCCTTCATGTACTCCTTCGGGATCGTTATATTCCCTTTCCGAAGATTGTCGTTGAGCCAACTTTTGAAGGTAATACAATCTTCTATCTTATGCCCAAGCATCTGATGATATGGGCAAAAGTTGGGATCATCTTTCTTGTCGACTTCTTCTGGTCTCTTAGGTTCTGGTAGTTGGAAATTTGGAGTCTTCATCAGACTGCGGAACATTTTCGGCACTGCCTTATTCTTGAACGGATACTCCCTGCTCAAAAGCTCCTTTAGCGTACGTTGTGGACGAGGCGGTTGTTCATAATGTTGGGATGACTGATAGTTGGGTCGGGGTTGATGCGGCCGTTCTGACGGTATTTGTATCGGCTGCTTGCCTTTATCGACAGCTGCGACGTTCCTGGACTTCTTTTCAAAAGTTTTCACGGGCTTCTGTTTGTCTGTTTTGTCGATGAAACTTAATTGCTTTGCCTCCTCTTGCAAGCTTCCGGCCTTGCTTAACAACTTCTCAAAAGTCTTAATAGTAAATCCCTTGAGGAGAAGTGCTATCGGGCCATGAATGCTCTTAAGTAAAATGCAGATTGCATGTTGTTCTTGTAGCTGTGGCTCACACTTCATACTTAGATTTCTCCATCGAAGTATGTAATCTACCAAAGTTTCGTTCGGCTTCTGCTTCTCTACCACTAAATCACCTATAGTGATGTGGTGTTGAGCTCCGACAAATTGCTTGATGAAGAGGTTCTCTAATTCTGAAAATGTCTTCACCGAACCGTTCGGTAATTCTGCATATCAATCAAAGGTGATCCCTGACAGGCTGCTGACAAATTGTCGGAAGAGTAAAGCATCACTTTCGTCGGCATTGCAACAACTGGCACGAAAATGTGCAAGATGCTGCTGAGGGTTTCCGGTTCCATCAAAGGTCTTGAACGAGAGGTGGTACAAAGCCTTTAGGATATTGGACGGCGTCGAATTCTTCGGGGTAAGGTCTACCCGTCCGAATGGATGTCCCACTCTTTGATTGTGCCAAGGCTTCTCGCACCTGCTGTTCCACCATGCTCTTAATATCCTTTTCCAGAATCATGCTTTGTGTTGCATCCTTCTTTAATTGATCATCCCTGTTGACGGACGTAATCTCCTTTCGTCCATCTACAATGTGAATGACTTCTGAGGGTGTTTCTCTTTAGGGTTGAACCTGACTCTGGAGAGTGGCTAGGGCTACAGCCATCTCTTTCATCCTTTTTGCCATTTGGGCGATCGTATCATCTTTCTCTTGAAGCTGCCTCCTCATTACTTCCGGCTCCTCTCTTCTACGCGGCTGCAGGAGCACCTTGTGAAGCTGATGAAGCTCGCGTTTCAACCATGTTAATTTCTGTATATTCATCATCCATGAACTCTGACGAGTCGACTTCATCTCCAAATTTCTCTTCTCTTTCTCTTGCTAATCGACGAATATCAGTTCTTAGCTTTTCCATAGCATCTTCTAGTGGTCTTTTCTGTACATCTTTGTAGTTGTCATGCGATAGCTGTCGGGTTTCCTTCTCATGAGTCCCCTTTACTGCGGTAGCACTTTCTTCAGACTCAAGTCACCTGACGAAACTTTCCTTTTCAGGTTGTTGTTTTAATCTTAATTGTCCGGTAGTGGGACGCCATACCATCCTTCTAGCGAGCGAAGGTCTAGGACCGGATGGTGCGTCGACCAAATGCTTTGGAAGGTGGTATCCTCCCTAATTTGTAGTCCTGAAACAACGGCAGGTGGACTAGCTTTCATTCTCTTATTCGGCTTTTCTGCAGCGATAGTAGGCTCTACTCGCGGCCCAAGATGAGATTTGGCCAGCACCCGCCCTATCCTTCTTAAAATTTCTAATACAGGGCATTTTTCTTTCTTTGCTAACTTTTCTATCACAGTCTGCAGTCGAGCAAATGGCATAATTCTAGCCCTTTTCTTACGGTTGTCGTTGTAGTATGCGGGCTGAGGCAATGCAGAAGCAATCTTGCAGACATTTTCTTCATCCTCTGTGGCGGAGAGGGGATGGAACCTGCTTCCTCCCAAAAGTGGTATGTATTCAGGCAGCGGTGTATACTCAGGCAGTTCTGGGACTTCTTCTAGGAAAGCAACTTCAGCGGCTGCGGCTTCTCTAGCAATCCTTCTACTTCGTTCCTTCTGCGAGTCCGTGTCGGCGATGGAATTCTCGAGCTGGACCCGATTTCAAAAATAGAAGGTTTCACGGGAAGATCCGTACCCTCCACGGTAACGGGTTCATCATAGTTACGAATTTCCTTTCCCTTTAGTTTGGCGAAGCCGGGGTAGGTACAGAGACAACTAGACCAGTGGGGGTAGCAACAACAGTCCTTCTGCGAACGACAATACTCCTCTCAGTTGGAATATTTTGCAGAGGAGGGAATTCATGAGTTGACTTGAGGTTAAACTCAATCAACGGCTTCTCAGTTTCTGGCACTTTGCTTGTGAGTGAAAAGAGAGTGACGTCGGAGATTTTGATGTCGGTGTCCCCGAATCCTTGTCCGAATCAAATAATTCCATTATCAGGCAGTTCGTCCTTGAACACGGCCAGGTCAAGTCCGTTGACGAAGGAGAAGATCAGTTTTGGGGCTTCCATTTCTACAGGGCAAATTCCAAGTGCTAGTCTCCGAATCGTGCTTCTTCTTGTCGTAAAACTTATGACGAAAAAAAGAAAGAGTCTGAACACATTTCTGTTTATCTTAGTGTATTTGTGGTATTAAAAGAAAATTGTTTTTCGAAAAGATTTGTTCGTTAGGAAGGAGAATTATTTAAAGAAGGAGAGTTGTAGGAAGAGTAAAAGGAATTGATTAGGAACTGGAAAAGGAAGAGAAAGTCTTGTAGAAACTTCTCGACCCGCAAGACCGCTCCTAAACTAATACCTATTGGAGGCCCACCCCACCTCCAAAATGAGGTAAAAGGATCTCGAAACCTCTCTGTTTAGGGGTGTCTAAACAGTGGCTCCTAAATCCGAGAGAATGTTGGCTGTACTTGTTCAAGGTAGAAATGAACATAGTATTCCAACGGAAAGAAGGGTAGTTTGATCCAGAAGGGACATGGATACACTACCGGTTTTTGAAAGCAGAACTATCTGATTAAAAATGGAGAGAGGAACTTTCCCCAGCGGAGTCGCCAGAAGTTGTCGGCATATTTTTAGGTTTGTGTGTTGTATTTTGAAAAGGGGTCGTCAAATAGAAATTGTCGGTGAATTTTAAATTTTAAATTTAATTTAAATATATATATAATTTGGAAAGTAGCATTTGATTTTGAAATTAATTTTAAGTTTGAAAGTTTTAAGATGTGAAATCAAACCGATCTCACATCCCAAATAGTTTATATAAACGAGCACCGCACCACAAACTGTATATCTATCCCGGAGAATAGACACACTGCTTGATGATGGGGCTCGATTAAATAAACTAGAAGATTTGTGACATTCGTTTGGTCTGCGAACCAATTTTATAAGCCGACAAGTTCCCCTTACTTAATATAAAGGAATTAAGCAGGGTTTATATTACCTGGGTTCTTAAAGTTCCCTATAAGGGCAAGCCCCTATAGTTAATTACATCAGTGACGAGAATCACCTAAGAAAACTCTCGATAATAATCAATAATTCTACTCTCAAGAATTTCAAAGTTTAAGGTTTTCAAAGGATTGGATTTTTGAAATTTCAAAAGGGATTAGCTCAAATTTGGAACATTTATTTTCAGGAGTCCAAAAGGAAGAGAAATAGGAGAAGCTGAGGATCCAAGAAGAATCTTGGCAACTTCCCGAACTATCCTATTGTTTGGTTTGGATTTAGGAAAGTCCTAATATTTATTTAATGTTTTGATCTTGCCAATATTAATTAATTAGGGCTTATGTTCGTATGACATGATCATACAAATAGCCTCGAAGATGTGAGGGTTTATGTCGTATCTAACGACTACCTCGGAATCCTAAGACCGGTTAGGGCTTAATTTGCAATGCAAATGCCTAACAAAAGGTTGAGGATTTATGTTGCACTAGGCAAACTACCTCGAAGTCCTATGGCTTAGTTATTTAATTCTTAAGAAAGTTTTGCTGAAGTAGATTCAGGTTTTGCTGATGACGATGGTCGTGCTGCCCACCATGCTCCGAGCTCCTTGTTGTTGCAGAGGTTTAGTTTTAGAAGTCATAAATCAGGAGATGAGAAAAGTGTTTTGGTTTAGAGAAATTCTTAATTTCCAAGTGTTTTTTATGTTTTAATTAAAACAAATCTTAAAGTTGATTATAACAACACCGGTTAAGATCTCACGGTTCCATCCTTCCGGCATCGTTATTTTTATCGGATTCACTTAGTCCAGATGAATTTGCTAAACTCAACTAAATGAGTTCTACACTTTCATTTAGACCGTGGGAAATCCCGTTAGCAACACGTAGGTTACATCATCCGAGGTATTCCCGATCATCCAACAAGACGTTTTAATTTAGTTGTAGTTTTGTATTTTATTTATGATTAAATTTTGAGTTGTTTTATATTTTGAAATGTTGTGGCGGTGAATTTTATCTTGTAATGACTTTTAATTTAGTTTTGGTTTCAGTTTTAGGGACTATCCTAAAGTGTGAGTTTTCATGCAACAGTTGTTTATCATGCAAGAAAAGTAAGTGCGATGCGATTAAGTAAATTGCAATAAAGTAAATCGCAACAAAATAAAAGCGTACCTGGAGGGTCTTCCCGTCATCCCAAGCTGCATTCAAACACAATTTAGAATATTTAAGCATTTAGAACAAGTTCTTAGGTAAAACTAAGGGAAGGGTTATGGTTTTCTACCAAGTTCCTAATCCTATAGCTAGTCATCTCCTATGACGTCTAGGTTCTTGTGTTTTGGTTTGAGGACGATTTTTTTCATCGAAGAACAATTAAGTTCGGTTGTTCTATAAACATCCTATCATATTGAGAAAGTGTTTAAGAAGAATCTTAAACATCTTTTCAATATTGCTAGAATTGTTTTAAGTCCGAATGAATTTAATTATACAAATGAATTAATCGTCAGGAATTCAAGTTTTGTTGTTATCTTACTCAGTGAACTAGGACATTTGAATATCCTATGAGGGAAGTAACATTTCATTTAACGTTCTATTTAGGAGTTATGACAACAAAAGCTTTCGAGGGCAAATTGATGTTCAAATGGTTTATGATTTAATTTTAGTTAGTGAGTTTAAATTTGGAATAGTGTTGAAGTTGTTTTATTTTTGAATTTCTTTATGTCTTAGGTGATGTTATCTTTAATTCAATTTAATTTAACTTTAATTTAATTTAATTTGGTTTAGTTTTAATTTTAATTTAATTTAATCTAATTTTAATTTTAACTTGATTCTATTATTTAGTTTAATTTAATTTGATTTGATATGATTTAATTTAATTTAATTTAATTTAATTTGATTTAATTTAATTTAATTTGATTTAATTTAATTTAATTTAATTTAATTTAATTTAATTTAATTTAATTTAAATTTTAATTTAATTTAATTTTATTTTTTTTAATTTAATATTTTATTATTTTTTTTATGTTTTAAAGATGATTTAATTTTAATTATTAAAGTGTTAATTTAATTGAAATTTTAAAAGGATTTAATTTAAATAATTTAACTTTAATTTAATTTAATGATTAAGTCTTTTAGCATTTTAAATCTTAAATTTGGATTATCATTTTAATTAGGAATTAAATATTATTGAGATGATTAATTTAGGGATTCTTAAATTAAAGAACAAATCTCTTCCTAATAATATCCCTATTTTAATAATTCCAATTTTATTATTCTTCCAAATTTAATCAATTATTTAATTAAGGTTTATTTCAATTATATTTAAATTTTTTAATAGGTTTCTACCCTTATTATTCAAATTTCAATCATCCAAATCAGATTAGGATCAAATACTTTACTCTTTAATTTTATTAAGCCTAAAGTTTTAATTAAAGGTTAAAATTTTAATTACCATTTTGCCCTTCAAGCTTAAAAATTTCATAACTCACTAAATTGAGCTTAAATGAACTTGAAATTTTTATGTGACTTTACTCATATGTCAATAAAGGCATGAGAGGAGAAAATGTGATTTTTCTGTATTTAATTTATTTATGTAATTATTTTTAGTGGAAAATAGGGATTTCCAAGGAAAATTTAATAATATGACCAAGGGAAAGTTTCTGTCCTTAAGAAAATTATGGGACTTTCCTAATGACCAGAGGATCACTTGGACCAATTTTGGTAATTTTTGAATTATATTCTTTTTATTATAATTATTTTGAGTTTTGGAGTATTAATTAATTTAAAAATAAAATAAAGGTTGAAAAATGAATTTTATATTTTTCAAAAATCTCTCTGATATCAAGAAAATCAGAGAATCAATTTTTATAATTTTCTGATTTCTCTTTGATTTATTAGAATTATTTTAGTGGAAATACTAAAAATATACATTTTTTAATTTTAAAATTACCTTAGGGCTTTAAAATTTAATATCTCATTATAGAGACTTAAGAAAAATATGGGGTTTGTTCCTAAGTGATTAAAATTCAAAATGTGACATTTTGGTGAATTTTATTATTTTTGTGATTTTTATTATTTTTTAATTATTAAAATATTAAAATAATGTAAGAAAATCAACTTTTTTGAAAAATTGCAATTTTATTTTTCTTAAATTCCCCTGATATCAGAGATGCTCCTAAACCAATTTTGTGAGTTTTTGAAAAGTATTTTGAAAGTTGTGAATTTTTAAAGTTTAAATTAGCTAAATGGTTTAATCAACCCATTTGGTGGGGCTAACCAAGTCCAATTGACTTTAAATTTTTATGGTTGGTTCCTCTAATCCTAAAGGTCAGTGGAGAATTGATTTCAAGTTAATTTGATGTATGATTAGCTCTAATTAATTAAGGACCTATTTTGGGTGTTTAAGCCAATTAGGGTTATTCCATGTGGATTAATTCAAAACCTATTTTCCTAGGTTCCTGCGAGTCATAATAAACATCACCAAATTTTCCTAGAATTTATTTCACAATATGCTAATTATTGGAATTAAAATACTCAAACTAGCAACCTAGAGTTGAAAAATCAATAACTCTTCATAGGGATGACCTCGACTTTGGAAAATTCGGGGAATGTTCCCAAATTCGGAGGCTTCAAAGCCACATGGTCTCATATCATGGTGAATTGTATACATGCATGGAGAATTGAAAATGTGCGAGAGAGTAAATAAACTATTAAAAATCAAATACTCGATGAAATTAAATGATTTCTTTTCCACATTATTCTCCTCTGTTCACTGACCGAGAGGGTATTTTTATTTTATTTTTACGATTTTTCTACACAAAGTTATGCATTTTTCAAGTTACGGTAATTAAATAAATAGGAAAATAACCTAATTTTCTACTTATCCACGCGAAGCCACTGTCATCCTCGGCATCTCCGAACGGCCGCGCGGCACGCTCCCATTCGACGCCGCCTTCGACTCGGCGCCGCGGGGCCCGCGGTTCACGTATCATCTCCGGTCGACGCCATCTGAGTCGTTCGTCCGCGCGTGTATTGAATAAACGGCATCCGTTCATCGTCCCCAAGCCTCCTAGCCCGAGAACCGTCCTTCTTCTAGGCCTAAGATCTCACTCAATACTTGACCAAATTGAACGTTCTTATGGTCTATGGATTCGTCTCGAGAAGACGAACACATCCATACGGTTTATGTGGCATGAAATTGACTCGATAAAAATGGAGAATGTTCGGAAGCTCGGGAAGAAGAGTGAGGCCATACCTTTGCTCGGAGAAGTGTGGCTTCGATCCGAGGGTTGTGTCACCTTCGATTGCGTCCCGGCAAGCTCCGGATGAAGTCTCACGGCACGGTGAATTGTCTAGGTAGGATTTCGACCACGGCCGATTACAAAGCTTGGAGTGCGGAACAGATGGGTGGCTTGGAGAGGGGGCTTTTGCTGGTGGACTTCTTCCTTGGTGCAGTGAAGGTTTAGGATCAATCGATTTGGGGATTGGTCCGCTGTGAAGAAGTGTCCTCGTTTTGTCTTTGAAATTTGAACTCGAAAATTGAGCTCGGCTAGAGGAATTGAGGTGGAATCCGGTGGGAATCAAGTTCTCATGTGTAGAGAGTGGTACGGAATGATTTTGGCGAGTTTCCTTAAGGTTGGTTCGGCACCTCTCCCATGGCCGAGAGAGGGGGTGTTTAAATAGGAGAGGCTGGAGGGCCTCCCGGGGGAGTTAGGGGCCGGGATCTGTTTGCTCTTAGCAAGGGAAGAACAGTGCACGATGGCCAGCTGGGGATGGGGCGGCTCGGCAGGTGGGAATTCCAAACTTTGGCTCCTCCCAAGGTCTCGGCCATGGTGTTTTCCGGCGACCCAGGCGGTTGGCCGGCAGGCATGGGTCACCCTCAGGTCCAGGTGGGTCAGGGCTGGAGGTTTGTGCAGTCAATTGACCATGGACATGTGTAAAGGGTTTGAATCAAAGTGGAATGGGAAAGAGCTAGTTTTGGGTCTAAATGGGTCAACCCTTGGTTTTGGGTTAGGTCCACCATCCAAGGCCAATTTGGGCTGAAGGGAAAGTCACTTGGATCAGCTTGATTAGTGGGGTCAAGTCACAATCCAAGTACAATTAAGCTTAAGTAAGAGTTAGGGGAGACATGGGAGTGGTTAATCACTCTTAAGAGAATCATTATAGGGTCCCCTATTCTTGCCATTATGGGTATGGTGAAGTGTCCAAGGCTTTCATGGCTCACATGTGGCTCATGCATGGCTTCATGGCTCACCTTTGGCTTGGAAAAAGCTAAGTCAACTTTCATGAAAGAGGTTTTTAGGAATTTTGGTAATTTAGGGGTGATTTGATAGGATTTGGCATATGGCTTAGTTTAGAAAAATTTGATGGCTAATTTAGAACTTAGGGATGATTTTAATTGAGTGAGGATGAGATAAGATTGTAATGTGGGCCTTAGGATGGGTTTGGACTTTTGAAATTATTTTAGGAATGGGCTTTTGGATTTCAAAACAAATTTTAGGTTGATAATTTTGTAAAGGATTGGATCCAATAAGTGTTGAATTTAATTTAGGAAGGTTTCATGAATGATTTGGAATAAATTTCAAGTGGTTTGGGCTTGAATTGGGTTGGATTTGGACCTCTTTGGTAAATGGGCCAATGTAGGTCAAATTGGGCTAACTTGGGCCAATGTTGGGCTAGGGTTCAAATTGATGTAAAATTAATGTTGTGAAATGTTTATGGGAGTGTTTCAAAGAGGTTTTGACTTTGGTTGGGTTTTGATTTTGGGGTTTGGGCTTATTTGGGTTAGGTTTGGGTTTAGGTCAAAATTGGGCTTTTTGGCTTTGGGTTGAATTTGAGTGGGGTTTGTATCTAAATTTTTTGTAAATAATGTTAGTGTTTTGTTTGTGGGGATGTTAAGGAAGGTTTAGAAAAAGTTTTGGGTTAATTGGAGTTGAATTGGGTTAGTTTGGGTCATGGGTCCAAATTGGGCTTTAAGGCCAAAAGTGAAATTGGATTCAAATGTCAATAAAATTGGACTTGGATCTGGTCTAGATTGGTGTTGGGAATGTTAAATTTAAGTTTAGAATTGAATTGGACCAGAATTTGGGTCAATTGGGTAGGTTTAGCTTGACATTGGGTTCATTTTGGGTTAAAATGGGTCAAATTGGGGGTTTTGACAAAAGTAGGGTAAATTGACAAAATTGGCCCATGGTGTAGTTTAACAAAATGAAATTGGGAATCTTTGGGATTTTCTGGAATTTTCTGGGAATTTTCTGAATTTTTGGATTTTTGGGTCAAGAGGGGTATTTTGGGTATTTGGAGGGTATTGGGAGGTATTTTTTGGAATTTTTGGTATTTTTGGTTATGAATGATTAACTTGATTGGTGAGGAAATGTTCAAGGTTAATTTTGGGGAATTTTTGGTGATTTGGAAATTTTGAAAAATTTGGGTAATTTCAAGGGCTTTGGGTAGGCTAGGCGGGTATAGGGTCCCAGGGGTCAAAAATTGAAAATTTGCAAAATTGAAGATTGAGTAATTATAAGTGGAATGAAATCATTTTGGTTGAGCCATGAAGCCATATCAAGCCCACATGAGCCATGAAGGGACTTATTTGAGGTATTCACTATGTTGTTCCTAACCCTCTTAGCCAAGGGCTTAGGGGTTAAAGACCATCCATGTGAATCAACTTTCATGAGTCAGGAGGTCAAGTTAGGTATGGGTGTGTTTTTAGGAGGTGTGTGAAAGTGTAGTGTATAAGTGTAGTGTGTGTGTAGGTCAGCCCTTCACCGGACCGAGCCACCTGTAGGCGATCCTAAGGCCAAAGAGTCCTATAGGAACTCATCCTTTAAACTTCCACATTTGATTTCAACCCTCTAGGTGATTAGGGGTCTATAATCAAGTTTGTGGAGTTTGCGAGGAGCTAAGAAGTGGTTTGAAATTCTAGGTGGTGGGTCCCAATCCTAATCCTCTAAGATAGTCAAAGGAAAAGCCTAAGGCTAGATCCTAAGTACTAAAAACAAGAAGAGAAGACCTCACCAAAATTGAGGTCAACAGGGCTCAATACAATTCAGATAAGTATCATAACATGATTCAAGTTCTAACAACAATCAAACAACACAAATTTGAAAGCAAATACAACACACATTGAAGATGAAAGCAAACACACAAACAAACACAATCGATTTACTAAATCGATACAACGACACACTAGATAAATCACAATCTCACCAAATCACTATCTAATTCCTATTATCTTCACAATGAAGATTGCTTGGCCTACTTTGGAAGAATACTAACGCTCTCGAAAAATCCATAGCCGTTTTCTTGTCGATTCAATTGTTCTTCGCATACATCTCCACTTGAGCATCTTGATAAGCTGCTAGATGATCAAATTGATGTTTCGCCTACCATTCCAGATGTTCAATTTGATGATACATCTCATGGAGGTGATCTCCAATGCTTTTAAACCATGCTTCAAACTTATCTAGATGACTAGAAATTTTCTCCAAACTTACAACGATGAAACCATTGAAGTAGGGTTGAGGATCCTCTGAAACCTTGTCTCTAGCCTCTTCTCCAAGATTTCTCCTCTCCATTTCTTTAAAAATCCTCTCTAATCTCTCACGAATAGGGTGTATGGGTTGAAATAATGATTGCATAAGGATT
Source organism: Papilionanthe hookeriana x Papilionanthe teres (assembly GCA_022702705.1). Taxonomy (NCBI): domain Eukaryota; kingdom Viridiplantae; phylum Streptophyta; class Magnoliopsida; order Asparagales; family Orchidaceae; genus Papilionanthe; species Papilionanthe hookeriana x Papilionanthe teres. The sequence continues at coordinate 22,398,394 of CM040423.1, forward strand.
GGGGATGAAGATAGGGTCAATTATAAGAGAAAATCGTGTGAAAAACTGAAGATTTTCGGTTTTGACACGATCCAGTAACTGTGGCGCTTAGGCGCCAAATCTGGCGCCTAGGCGCCGGACCCATCGACACAAAGTTTTACTCTGGCGCTTTGGCACCAAATCTGGCGCCTAAGCGCCGGAACCATGTTTGACTCCGTTTCAACTAACGTCAAATTTCAAAGTTTCGTTCTCCAAAATAGGTAGTTTAGAATGGTAAGATCAATATAGACTCAGTAACACAAATTATAAGCAATCCTAGTGAAGGTTAACTTGATCTCCTTTTTACTCATATATGAAATAGAGTGATCCAATGTCTAAGCTTTATATAATTCGAGATAATTTTCAGCTTAAGTCAATAAAGACTTGTTAGCATTCAAATTTTCTAAAATAATATAAAATTAAACAAGATCGAGGCATAACCTTACATTACAAATGTAAAAACACACAAAACAACAAATAACTATGGGTTGCCTCCCACAAAGCGCTTGGTTTAATGTCGTCAGCCCTACCTAATTAAGTCTTTTAATCAGGTAGACTCAACTCATAAGCCTTTTTATAAATCTTTTTAAAATCTCCCAAATAAGGCTTCAGTCTTAATCCATTAACTTAAAAAATTTTTCCTGTTTTGGGATCTTTAACATCCACAGCTCCATAATGGTATACTCTTTCAATTATATATGGTCCTATCCATTTTGATCTTAATTTTCCAGGAAAAAGTCTTAAACGAGTATTAAATAATAATACTTCTTGTCCAGGCTCAAATATGTTTCTTGAAATCTTTTTATCATGTAATATTTTCATTTTCTCTTTATAAATCCTTACATTTTCATATGATTCATTTCTTATTTCATCCATCTCATTCAATTGCAATAATCGTTTTTCTCCTGCGGTATTCAAATAAATATTAAACTCCTTTATCGCCCAATAAGCTTTATGTTCAAGTTCAACAGGTAAGTGACAATGTTTACCATAAACTAACCGGTAAGGTGACATTCTGATTGATGTCTTATAAGCTGTTCTATAAGCCCATAATGCAGAATCAAGTCTATCAACCCAATCAGTTATTTAGGATTAACAGTCTTCTTTAAAATTCTTTTAATTTCTCTGTTTGATACTTCAGCCATTCCACTTGTTTGTGGGTGATATGCAGTTGCAATTCTGTGTTTGATTCCAAATTTTTCCAATAATGATTGAATTCTTATATTTCTCAAATGACTTCCACCATCTGTGATAATTACCTTAGGCATTCCAAATCTTGAAAGAAATCATCTTCTTTAAAAATTTTGAAACACTTTTGGAATCACAACTAGGTAAAGCTACGGCTTCAATCCACTTTGAAATGTAATCAACTGCTAATAAAATATAAATCTTTCCAAATGATGGTACAAATGGTCTCATAAAGTCTAAACCCCATATATCGAAAATTTCAACTTCCAATATATATTTTAAAGGCATTTCATCTTTCTTGGATATATTTCCCATCCTTTGACATCGATCACATGTTTTCATATAATGTCTCACATCTTTAAATAAGGTAGGCCAATAAAATCCTGAATTTAAAATTTTAAATGCAGTTTTATCTACTCCAAAGTCTCCTCCAAATTCGAAATCATGACATTTTTGAATAATAGCATAAGTTTCTTCATAAGGTACGCATCTACGAATTAAGAATCTCTTCCTAATTTAAATAGATGAGGATCTTCCCAAATATAAGATTTAGCATCATTTTTAAATTTCTTAATAAATTTGTTATCCAATCTATAAGATAAAATATTGCTAACTAAATAGTTAACTATATATGCATACCAAGGTGTTTGGTATTCTTCTATAACATACAAATGTTCATCAGAAAATTTCTCATTTATATTTTCTTTAGTAATAACATCATTCTTAATTCTAAATAATGATCAGCAGTTTGATTGTCCGTTCCTTTTTTATCCACCATTTGAAAGTCAAATTCTTGTAAAAGTAAAACCCATCTTATCAGTCTAGGTTTAGCATCTTTTTTCGTCATTAAATATTTAATAGCGGAATGATCAGTATGAACTATGCATTTGGTACCAAGAAGATAAGGTCTAAATTTATCAAAGGCATATACTATAGCTAAAAGCTCTTTCTCAGTAGTAGTGTAATTTCTTTGAGTTTCAGTAAGAGTTTTACTAGCATAATATATAACTTTGAAAATTTCTTATATTTTGTCCCATTACAGCTCTAATTGCAAAATCACTTGCATCGCACATTAATTCAAAAGGTTTATTCCAATTAGGTGCAATAATTATAGGTGCAGTTATTAATTTGTCTTTTAAAATATTGAATGCATTAACACAGTCTTCATTAAATTCAAATTTAGCTTCTTTTTCTAGTAAATGACCAAGAGGTTTGGCAATTTTAGAAAAATCCTTTATATATCTTCTATAAAATCCAGCATGACCTAGAAAACTTCTCACATCAGTAACAGTAGAAGGGGGTTGCAGTTCAACAATAATTTTTATTTTTGCTTGAACAACTTCCATCCTTTTTGTGAAACTTTATGACCAAGTACAATGCCTTCTATGACCATAAATTAACATTTTTCCCAGTTAAGAACTAAATTTGTTTCTTCATATCTTTTTAGAACTTTGGAAATATTTTCCAAACAAGTCTCAAAAGAAGTTCCAAAAACTGAAAAATCGTCCATGAATACTTCAATTCCTTTGTCAATCAAATCACAAAATATTGACATCATACATCTTTAAAGAGTTGCATGTGCATTACATAAACCAAAAGACATTTTTCTAAAGGCAAATGTTTCATAAGGACTTGTAAATGTTGTTTTCTCTTGGTCCTCAGGAGCAATAAGTAATTGATGATAATCAGAATATCCATCCAGAAAACAAAAATATGAGTGTCCAGCTAATTTGTCAAGCATTTGATCCAAGGTAGGTAAAGGAAAATGATCCTTTCTAGTGGTGTCATTTAACTTCCGATAATCAATGCAAATTCGCCATCCAGTAACTTATCTTGTAGGAATTAGTTCATTTTTATCATTAACAATGACAGTTACTTCTCCTTTCTTCGGAACACAATGAATAGGACTTACCCATTGGCTATCCGAAATAGGATAAATAATTCCAGCATCTAACCATTTTAAAATTTCTTTTTTAACAACCTCTTTTATGATAGGATTTAATCTTCTTTGCTATTCAATAGTAGGTTTAAAGTTTTCTTCCATTAAAATTCTATGCATACAAATGGAAGGGCTTATTCCTCTTGTATCAGAATAGTCCAACCAAAAGCTTTTTTATAATTCTTTAACACTCCTATTAATTTTTCTTCTTGATCTAAAATTAGCTCAGAAGAAATAATAACAGGTAAAATTAATGAATTTCTAAGAAATGCATACTTTAAATGTGAAGGTAACATTTTTAAATCCAATTCAGGGGCTTTTTTAATTGAGGGTAAAAGTATATCATTTTGAGTTATGTCTAAAGTTTCCCAGTTGTTTTTCATATAATGAGTTTCTTTAAGTAATTCATCTTCTTTTAGTTCTTCATTTTCATCAGTTAAAAATTTAATTTCTTCTTCGAGAATGATTTTACATTTTTCTCGATAGTGTTTTTCAATTATAAAATCAAAAATATCCATTCGATAACATTTTTCTTTGTCAGGGTACTTCATCGATTTAAGAACATTGAATTTAATCTCTTGATCATTAACTCTTATAGTTAATTCTCCTTTTTGCACATCAATCATAGCTCGTCCGGTAGCTAGAAAAGGTCTCCTTAAAATAATTGGTATTTCTTTATCTTCTTCCATATCAAGCACAATGAAATCCACAGGGAAGATAAATTTATCTACTTTAACAAGTACACCCTCTATAACTCCTTTAGGGCGAGTGATAGATCTATCAGCTAACTGAAGGGTTACAGTGGTGGGAGTAATCTCTCCTAAATTCAACCTTCGATAAATAGAAAATGGCATGAGATTAATACTTGCTCCTAAATAACACAAAGCTTTTCCACAAAATTTTTCTCCAATAGCACCAGGTATAGTAAAACTTCCATGATCTTTAAGTTTCTGTGGTAATTTATTTTGAATTATTGCACTACATTCTTCACTTAGTGCAACAGTTTCAAAAGCTTCAAATTTTTGTTTCTTACTTAATATATCCTTCATAGATTTTGCATAAGTTGGCATCTGTTCCAAGGCTTCAGCAAAGGGTATTTATAGTAAGTTTCTTAAAAATTTCAAAGAACTTAGAAAATTGATGATCAAGCTTCTGTTGTTTTAATCTTTGAGGAAAAGGTGGTGGTAGTTTTTCAACTTCCACATTAATAGAAATATTAGTTTGATCTTGATTAGGAGAAGGAGTTTCTTTAGATTTTTCAATCTCTTCAACCTCAATCTCTTTTTCAATTTCACTCTGCATTCTTTCTTTTAATTCCTTTCCACTTCTAAGTTGTACAGCTTTAACATGTTCATGTTCTTTTCTAGTTTCTTTTGGATTAATTTCAACATTACTAGTAAGTGTTCCTAGAGGTCTGTAATTAATTAAATTAGCGATTTATCCCAATTGATTCTCACTATTACGAATAGCCGTATTTTGATTTTGTAATTGAATATTCATTTGTAAAATTAATTCTTCTATTGATAACTTTTTCTATTGATTATTAAATCCAGGTGGTTTATAATTTGAATTTACTTGATTATTCCAATTTCCAGTTGGATGGGATTGATTATTACCCCATTGTTGTTGTTGATTATTTCAGTTAAAATTAGGGTGATTTTTCCATCGAGGATTATAATAGTTTGAATATGGATTATTTTTACTAGCAATAGCTTGTAAAGTTTCAATAGTTTGAGAATCTTTAATATTAGATGAGTTGTTATGTGATATGTTGATGGCAAAATTATCTAATTTCTTAGATATTGCAGCTACTTGTGAAGCTAAGATAGAAAAGGCTTCGTTATCTTGAATACTTGACATTCTTTTAGGATTAATCCTTTCAGAAGGCCATTGAAAATTATTATTAGCCATTTCTTCAATTAAAGTATAAGCTTCTTCAAATGATTTAGACATTAAAAGACTTCCAGCAGCAGCATCAATAATTGATTTTAGTGATCCAATTAAACCATTATAAAATGTTTGAATAATTAACCAATCAGGTAAAGCATGATGAGGACATTTTCTTAATAGTTCTTTAAATCTTTCCCAAGTTTAATAAATTGTCTCCCCGTCAAATTAACTAAATGAAGTAATATCATTTCTTAATTTAGCAGTTTTAGAAGGAGGAAAATATTTAGCAAGGAATTTTTGTGCCATTTCAGCCCATGTTTTAATAAAACCTGTTGCTAATGAGTTCAACCACATCTTTGCTTTATCTCTTAAAGAAAAAAGAAAAAGTCTAAGTCTAATAGCATCATCAGAAACATTGTTATATTTAAAGATAACACAAAGTTCTAAAAAACTAGGAAGGTGTAAATTTGGATCCTCATTTGGTGTTCCTCCAAATTGATTATTTTGAACCATTTGAATGATAGATGGTTTAAGCTCAAAAGAATTAGCATCTACACTTTGAATACTACTATGAAGTTCATCAACTGTAGGGTTAGCATAATCCCTTAATAGTTTGTAAACATTTTGTTCATTAATTTCAATTGAATTTAGTAAATTATTATGTAAATTAGCCATCTCTTGAATTTTTTTAGTTTGTTTTCCTTTTAATTCTTTTAATAGTTCTTTCTAATTCAGAATCTAAATGTAATAATCCGTCAGATCCAGCACTACGCATAAAAAGTAAATTAACAAGAAATAAAATCTCTACTTATAAAAAAAATTTATTTTATTATATATATATATATATATATATATATATATATATATATTGGTATTTTATATTTTTGACAATAAAAGAAAATGAATAAAATAAAAATATTTAAAATCTACTCCGCTCCTCCCCAACAACGGCGCCAAAAACTTGGTCCAATGCTATATATATGCGTACTAAAAATTCAATCCACGGTAACGGTGCTAAAAACTTGACCCGCAATCCGCTGATGATAAATATAATAATTAATGCTTTCAAATATATGTAACAGATAATAATAGCAACTAGTGTATACAAATATAATTTTATTGAAAATATTTTACACACTATGGGTACTACGCGAGTATACGTATCGTATCAAGTAATATAGGGCTTTGAAACAAAGACCCCAATATCGATCCCACGAGGAGTGAGTTATGGATTTTTAAATATTTTAATTTTATTTTTATGTATTTCTTTTATAGTTTATAAATTTTATATTTTTAATTTACTAGATGCAATAATAAAGCAGTAATGAAAGATACAATAATAAAGTAGTAATGAAATGATTGGTGTAAATAACAATAAGAACACAACTTTTTTCCTTTCAATTAATCCAAGATTTTCTAAGATAATGATAATATTCGTAGAGAATATAAATTTATGGTATTGTGTCAAATAGAAGCATTCATATTCTTTACCCTTTGATCCAGGTGGAACGAACAATGGCTAGCCTATAGATCAGGTCCGGATGTATTGTTAGTAGAATGAGTTAATCTAGGCTCACACTACTACTTGTCCAAGGGTGGCTATGGTCGGCCCTACTAGTGACCCTTTCCTTCTCTATAAACCAAATCACAAGAATTTAATCTGTCACTCTAAAAACTTATTAATTCTATGCCCATTATATAATATCTTCCTATTTATTTGCACTTCACCTTGAATAACCCGCACAAGTCCTTCGACTACCCAAGGATTCATGTGATATCTACTAGTTAAGAATTCATCTCCTTCTAGGTATCAAAACTCTTCAACAGATTTTAACAATACAAGTGATCAATTTGTAAAGTAAATGAAGATTCGGTATTAATATCATCACAATGTTTTAAAATATAAATAGTTTTTAATTTTCCATCAAACTTTATATTATCTTATTTATTTTTTCATAATTGAAAGGAGAAAGTAAACTAACTACTCAGATCAGATTGAATTTAAACAACAAAACATGATAATAAAACTTTGAATAAAATTACAAATACTTATCTCAAGTGTTTCTCCTACTGAACCTCTGAATTCTTCTAAATCCAAAGCAAATAATCTTCAAAAGCACCAACTCTTTAAACTCTCAATACACACTCTAAATAAACTCACTAATTAATAAAAGTGGCCCTAAAGTATTTCTCTAATTCTCTCTCTAGATGGGGCTCTAGATAGGGGGATGTATGGGGGCCATTTTCTCTGAAGGTGTACCCTCCTATTTATAGGCTTCAAGGGTTGCCTTGAGGCACCACTTCAAAAATGTGTCCACATTCAATGAATCTTTTAGAAGGTGTGTCTAGCGCCTAGGCGCTGGTCTCTGCGTCCAGTTCTTCGTACCTCTTCACTTTAGATCTCACCTCTTCGCGATTAAAACCATTTCCAAGCGTCCAAATACAATGTATCACATGTCCTATAAACCAGGAACAACTGCCAGTATTCTAGAAGGTCCAATAACCACTAACACCTGTCGGCATTATTTTTTAGGTTATGTGTTTTATTTTAAAAAGGGGGTCGCCTAACAGAGGTATGTCGGCCAATTCTTAATTTAGTTTAAATAAATAATTTTAAAAAGTAGTATTTGATTTTGAAAAATAATTTTAAATTTGAAGGTTTTAAGATATGAGATTAAACCGATCTCACATCCCAAATAGTTTATATAAATGAGCACCGCACCACGAACCGTGTATCTATCCCTAAGGATAGACACATCGCTTGATGGTGGGGCTCGATTAAATAAACTAGAAGATTTGTGACATCCGTTTGGTCTGCGAACCAATTTTATAAGCCGACAAATTCCCCGCTTAATATGAAAGTATTAAACAGGGTTTATATTACCTGGGTTCTTTAAAATTCCCTATAAGGGCAAGCCCCTATAGTTAATTACATCTTAAGTGACAGGAATCACCTAAGAAAACTCTCGATAATAATCAATAATTCTGCTCTCAAGAATTTCAAAGTTTAAGTTTTCAAAGGATTGAATTTTGGAATTTCAATAGGGAATGGATCAAGTTTAGAACATTTTGTTTTGAGAATTCAAAGGAAGAAAGGTAGGAGAAATTACGGATTCGAAGTGAACTTCGATAATTTCCCGACTATCCTATTGTTTAGCTTGGATTTAGGAAAGTCCTAATGTTTATTTAGTATTTCAATCTTGCCAATTTTAATTAATTAGGGCTTATATTTACATGACAGAATCATACAAATAGCCTCGAAGATGTGAGGGTTTATGTCGTATCCGACGACTACCTCAGAATCCTAAGACCGGTTAGGGCTTAATTTGTAGTGCAAATGCCTAACGAAGAGTTGAGGATTTATGTTGCACTAGGCAAACTACCTCGAAGTCCTATGGCTTTGTTATTTAATTCTAGGAAAGTTTTGCTGAAGTAGACTCAGGTTTTGCTGATGACGATGGCCGTGCTGCCCACCATGCTCCGAGCTCCTTGTTGTCGCAGGGGTTTAGTTTTAGAAGTCATAAATCAGGGGATGAGAAAAGTGTTTTGGTTTAGAGAAAATCTTAATTTCCAAGTGTTTTTTACGTTTTAATTAAAACAAATCTTAAAGTTGATTATAACGACACCGGTTAAGATCCCACGGTTCCATCCTTCCGACATCATTATTTTTATTGGATTCACTTAGTCCAGATGAATTTGCTAAACTCAACTGAATGAGTTCCACACTTTCATTTAGACCGTGGGAAATCCCGTTAGCAACACGTAGGTTACATCATCCGAGGTATTCCCGATCATCCAACAGGACGTTTTAATTTAGTTTTAATTGTAGTTTTGTGTTTTGTTTGTGATTAAATTTTGAGTTGTTTTATATTTTGAAATGTTGTGGCGGTGAATTTTATCTTGCAATGACTTTTAATTTAGTTTTGGTTTCAGGTTGAGGGCTATCCTAAAGGTGTGGGTTTTCATGCAACAGTTGTTTATCATGCAAGAAACGTAAGTGCGATGCAATTAAATAAATTGCAATGATGTAAATTGCAGGAAAGTAAATTGCAATAAAATAGAAGCGTACCTGAAGGGTCTTCCCGTCATTCCAAGCTGCACTTAAAACACAATTAGAATATTTAAGCAAGTTCCTAGGTAAAGCTAAGGTAAGAGTTATGGTTTTCTACCAAATTCCTAATCCTATAGCTAGTCATTTCCTATCACGTCTAGGTTCTTTGTGTTTTTTGTTTGAAGACGATTTTTTTCATCAAAGAACAATTAAGTTCAATTGTTCTTATAAACATCCTATCATATCAAGGAAGTGCTTAAGATAAATCTTAAACATCTTTTCAATATTTCTAGGATTGTTTTAAGTCCAAATGAATTTAATTATACAAGTGAATTAATCGTCCGAGATTTCAAGTTTTGTTATCTTGCTCGGTGAATTAGGACATTTGAATATCCTATAAGTGAAGTAACATTTCATTTAATGTTCTGTTTAGGAGTTATGATAACCAAAGCTCTCGAGGGCAAGTTGGTGTTCAAATGATTTAATTTAAGTTAATGGGTTTAAATTTAGAATAGTGTTCAAGTTGCTTTAGATTTATTTTGAATTCTTTATGTCTTTGGTGATGTTATATTTAATTCAACTTAATTTAATTTAATTTAATTTAATCTTTAATTTAATTTAGTTCAATTTAATTCAATTTAGTTTGATTTGAAGTTAAATTAAATTAATTTGATTTGATTTAATTTCATTTAATTTAATTTAATTTAATTTAATTTTATTTTATTTAATTTAATTTAACTTAATTTAATTTGATTTTATTTATTTAATTTAATTTAATTTAATTTAATTAATTAATTTAATTTAATTTAATTTAATTTAATTTAATTTAATTTATTCATTTAATTTAATTTAATTTGTTTATTTCCTCTGCTGTAGAGACTACAGACTTCATTTTCTTATCTTCTTCAGTGCTTGTCTTTCTTTTCTTGCTGCTGGATTGGTGGCTTGGGCCACCCACTTTCATCACTATCTGCCCGGGCAGTTCTTCTCGGTCAACCGGGACCCGGTCACTTTCCTCGTACTCGTAGGCTCGCTGGTGCAAAATCCGAGTCAATCTCGATTATCGCTCCATCTTTCACCCTCTTTTCATCGAGTGCAAGGCTTACGCCATTCTTAAAGTTCGGGACCAACCGCCCGTTCGACATTTCCCGTGAAAAGACAAGGAAAAGGATCGGGGGCCGTACTAAGAACAAGAACATTAAGAAAATGTTTATTAAAGACATTTTTTTATTTCTTTTTTTATATTTTTAAATTTAACAGGAATGAAGTAGGATAAGATCAGGGAAGAGATTTTGATTTGGAAAAGAAAACAAGGAAAACTTTATTATCATGATTTTATTTATTTTAGCACATTTTTTATTATTTTTGGGTTCGAACCCAGTCATAAGTAATTACTTCGCCCGTGTTTCTTAGGGATGAAGAATTCATTCCTTCGAAACATCAGGTAGCGTAATACTTTTTCAAGTATCGTCCGTTGATCGGAAGCATATGTCGTTCTCCCGGCAATTCACTAGCCGGTAGGAACCTCCTGAGTATACTGCTTCAACCACAAACGGTCCTTCCCAAGTGGGTTCAAATTTTCCTCCTATCTTACGGTGTGCAAGAATAGGTCTCTTGAGAACGAGAACTAAGTCACCAATTTTGAAGGTTCTTGGGCGGACCAGTTTGTCATGGGCTTGAACAATCTTAGCTTGGTATAGTTCTAAATTCTGTTGCGCTGCAAGTCTTTTCCCTTCCAGGCTTTCTAATTCTTCTAGTCGTAATTTGGCGTTCTCTTCCGTTGTGATCTTGTTTGCAACTGCAATTCTAGTGAAGGAAGCCGAACCTCTAAAGGTAATCTCGCCTCGGACCCATACACCGGAGCGTAAGGTGTAGCTTGAGTAGGAGTTCTGAAGGTTGTCCGGTAGGCCCATAAGGCTTCTAACAACTTCTCGTGCCAATTTCTCTTATTATCGTCCAAAGTTTTCTTTAAGATTTGAACGAGAGTTTTATTAAAAGCTTCAGTGAGGCCGTTTGCTCTTGGGTAGTAAATTGTTGAGTATCGCCAGTCGATTCCGTGTCTCCTGAAAAAATTGTTGATTTGCGTGCTTCTGAATGCTGACCCATTATCCGAGATAATCCTGCGCGGCACTCCGAAACGGTAGACAACTTGGTTCTTGAAAAACTGTAGCACGTGGTGTGCTTTCACTTCTACGAGTGGAACTGCCTCGCCCACTTGGAAAAGTAATCTGTAGCCGCAAGAATAAAGCGATGTCCTTTCGAAGATGGTGGTTCTATCGGACCCACTATATCTGTGCCCCAACATTCAAATGGCCACAACGCAATTGTCAGATGTAGCACATTTGGAGGTTGGTGTAGAATCACTCCGTGCACTTGGCATTGGTGACAGCTCTTGGCGATTTTCATGCAGTCGGTCATCATTGAGGGCCAGTAGTACCCTAGTCTTTTAATTTTCATTTTCATCTTCAGACCCGACTGGTGAGCGCCACAGAGTCCTGAATGCACCTCTTTAACAATTTTACGGGCCTCGGACCAGCTTAGGCACCTTAGCCACATTTGATCAAAAGACCTTCTGTACAATGTGTTGTTTATTAATGCGTAGGACGAGTTCTTTTCTTGATCCGATGGGCTAGCGACCTATCGTCCGGTAGCTTTCCTGTTTGCGGGTAGTCTCACTAATGGCCGTCGCCAATCTTCTGTGTTTTCCGTCACTCGTTGCAACCGATTCTTTTTCTTTTTCCGATTTGTGTATTGTGTCTATATCGAGCCGTGATAGGGCTCGACGTCCGTGAACTGACACTTCCACTCGATTCATCTTGCAAACGAGCAAATTCTTTTGCGAGACGGGCTAAAGCATCCGCTAAAGCATTTTCTTTTCGGGAATTTTGTAGATCGTCACATTTGGAATTTGTTCCAACAACTCGTATGACATACCGGAAGTATTGCTCGAGTCTTGGCTTTAGAATTCGTATCGTCCGGCGATCCGTTGAATGATTAACCGTGAATCCCCGTAGATGTTGATGTCTCGTTATCCCCATTTGAATAGTTAATTCCGAGTCCCGTTATGAGGGCTTCATATTCTCGCTTCGTTGTTTGTACATGGTTCTGTTAAGTGGTAGGAGTATCTTAACATCCCCCGCTCCGGTGTTATAAAGATTAGCCCGATTCCTGACTTACCGGGCACTATCACTTGCGATTCTTCATCTTTGTGTGCTGAAGATGCTCCGTCAAAGTATAATTCCCAACGTCAATCATCGTGGTCTTCTAGGCTCATTATTTGTTCATCCGGCAAATCGTCATTGAGAGGAGATTCGCCGGCAAAGGGTGTGTCTGCGAGGGAGTCCGCCGAGACTTGTCCCTTTACGGCACGAAGAGGCACGAAAGTTATATCGAATTGCAATAATATCATCGACCATCCGGCAAGTCCGCTGGAAAGTGTTGGACGAGTTATCAAGTATTGCAATGGATTAAACTTCGAGATCAGGTTGACCTTATGAGAAAGCATGTAGTGCCTGAGCTTTTGAGCGGCGAAGATCAGGGCCAAACAATGCTTTTCAATTGCGGGATATCTTATTTCCGTCGGAAGTAAACGATGGCTTAAATAGTAAAGAACATTTTCTTTACCCTCATCATTGACCTGGGCTAACAGGGCTCCGAGAGAGTCTTCTAAAGCCGCGGTATAAAGTATCAGCGGTCTACCCGAGACTGGGGCTGCTAAGACAGGAGGTGTCATTAAATATTGCTTAATGTCCTCAAAGGCCTTCTGGCATTTCTCTTCCCAAATAAATTTGGCGTCCTTTTTTACTAGTGCCGAGAAAGGCTGACACCTACCTGACAAGTTTGAGATAAAGCATCGAAGATATGCCAACTTCCCTTGAAAAGATCGTAGTTGTTTTAAGGTTTTGGGAGGCGGCATTTCTAAGATAGCTTTAATCTTTTCCGGGTCGATTTCAATTCCACGATGTCGGACAACGAATCCTAAGAATTTCCCGAGGTGACGCCGAAGGCGCATTTTAAGGGATTCATCTTAAGGTTAAATTGTCTTAATCGTTCTAAAACAATTCTCAAATCATACGAGTGGTTTTCCTTTACTTTGCTTTTGATGACCACATCGTCCACGTAGCATTCGACTTGATTGTGGATGAGATCATCAAAAATTCTTGTCATCGCTCTCTGGTATGTTGCTCCTGCGTTCTTCGGTCCGAATGGCATCACTGTGTAGCAATATACTCCGATCGGCGTTCTGAATGTTGTAAGCTTTTCATCTTCAGGAGCCATTTTTATCTGGTTGTATCCTGAAGATCCATCCATGAATGAAAATATTTCATGTTTCGAAGCAATGTCGATCATTAATTCTTGGATCGGTAGAGGGACTTCATCTTTTGGACATGCCTTGTTTAAATCTCTGAAATCCACACAAATTCGATCCGACCATTCTTCTTTCGATCGGCACTACATTGGCTAGCCAAGTCGGGTATTGTTCTTCACGGACAAATTTAGCATCTATTAGCTTTTTAACTTCGGCTATGACTTGTTGTTCGATTTCTAGACGCATTCTTCCGGGACCTTGTCCGATCGGGACGAAGTAGGATCCACTCCTAGCTTATGGACTGCGACCTCTGGAGCTAATCCTGGCATCTCATCGTAGCTCAAAGCAAAATAATCTTTAAATTCCATTAATAACTTGATTATTTCTTCGAAGTCTTCTTTATTGAGTAAGGAGCTAACAAAGGTAGGTCTAGGTTCTTCGCTAGTACCTAAGTTAACTTCCGTTAACTCATCTATTGTAGATTTAATTTCTTCTTCGAATTCTAGTGGAGCATCTCCAATTTGTAAATCTTCGAGTTCGTCCGTAGTTTCCATGCGGTTTTCATTGGACTCGCAAGTGACAACCAAGCAAAATCTAGTATCGTCAACTGATCCTACTGTGCCGAATCCGAGACCATGCTTTGAGTTGGGTGGACGACCGGAATTATTCCATAATTTTTCAAAACGTTGTGATTGACCTTTTGTCCATTGTCGAGGTAAGAAACCACGTTGAATTAAATTTTGAACACAGGGAGAGTACCACTCAAAAGGTAATTCCATTAATTCTGATGAAGTGACATCTTCGAATTGTACATTATTTTCAGTTTTGGAGGAAGAAGCACCACGGTAGAATTTGATTGGCTTTGCACCGTCGCTACGTACCTCTTCGACCACTATACCCTCGATCTTATTAGAATGGATCGGGGTTAGGGTCATAGTATGTACGTAGTGGTTAATCTTCTCGTACATTGATTTGTATTCTTCATTCTTTTCATCTTCGAGAGAGATCTTGAATTGCGGCTTCTTCCGACTTATTGTTGCTGCTTCTTGCTTGATTTCTTTTTCTTCTTCAGAACTATCTTCCCAATCAACATTGATGGCTGGTTTCCTTTGTCCAACTCGTCCTAACGTCTCTACCACGGCCTCGTCCCCGGCCTCGACCTCGGATGCGAGTTGTGGAGAAACCTTCACCATCTCGCCGGAAGGGAGTGGTGAGTGATCGTTGGACTAGAACTTCAGGTTCTTCGTTGTCCTGAACTTTCATTGCTTCATTTGTTACGGTATCTCTGGAGAAGATTGTTTTCTTCGGCGGTGCATAATAAGCTGCGTCTTCATGGATTCCAATTTCATATACGGAGAATGGTTGCAAGTTACCTTTGATGCACTGCTCCCCTCCATCGTAGTATTTGATGCACCGATGCGAGATGATGGTACCATCCCGTTTTCATGTATCCATGGTCGGCCCGAGTAGAGCGTTGAACGATGTTTCGAATCAATTATGTGAAATTTTGCGGTTGTCTTTGCTAAGTCACCGGTCTTCATTAGTAGCGTTATTGATCCGAGGGCTCTTTCTCCTTTCTGGTTGAATCCTCTTAATAACATTTTGTCTGCTTCGAGCTCACGAGCATCAATTTCCAAATATGCTAGTGTTCGAAGACTCATTATATTGATTGATGCTCTTGGATCCACCAATACTCTGGAGAGTGTAAACTTCCCAATTGTAACTGAAATGTACAACGGTCGGTTGTGATCTGTCGTCCCAAGTAGTAGGCCATTGTCCGTGAAGGTAACACCTCGCTGTTCCTTTAACGAGCAAACCTCATCTAAGGAATCTCCGGCCATTTGAGCTAAGCAAATTTCTGGATCAAGTAAGGCCTTGATCAGAGCTTCTCTCATCTCCTTTGATAAGATGAGAGCATCGTAGATGCTCAGTTTGGCCGGTAGTTTCCTAAGATGGGCTAGGTCCACTTTATTTTCATGTGTCTCGGCTTCTTCTCGAATGGGTATTTCTTCTGCTGGGGTTGGATCTTCTTGAACAACACCTGCTTTCCTTTGTCCTTTGGACACATTCTCGAAGGTAGGACTCTTCCACTTCTTAAGTTGACTGCTGTAATTTCTTCTGAATCTAGTGTTGAGCTTGCTGGTGTTTCTTCCTGAATCGGAACGACAGGTTCTTCTGGATTAGCTTTAGAGTCTGAAGGTTCTAACTCTATTGTGACTAGAGCTCCTCGAAACTCGCAGACAGATTCTTTGCTTGTTGAACCCTCGTAGCCTCCTTGATGGATGTCTTCTTCGTCATCGTGATCGTCGAGATTGTGTATGATTTGAGAATTGTCACCGGTATCGAAATCGATGTCCGGATTGTCGCTAGTTACGTAATCGTTAGAAACAGTCAAAACGTAGCCAACGCCATCACCCTTATCATTATATGATCCCACCGAAGTGAGCGAGATAATCATACGAGTCGAGGTTCGAGGGATTTCTCCCCCGAATCGAAACAACTATCCTAGGATAAGCGGCCCCTAGTCTAGCCTTAGGAGTCTCGGTACTCTCTTCTTCGTCGATTTTCTTCTTCTCTCAATTGTCTCCTGTTGAGGTGGTTCTTCTATCGCAAGTGATAGTACCGGCTTAACGAGTTTCGAACTCCCGAATTGAAGCTTGCACCGAAGCGGTTTGGATGCTGTCTAAAATCTTCTTCGAAGACCTTGTCCAAGCGGTAGTCCATCCATCGTCAGTCGTATAGGGATCTATCGGAATGATGGGATCGGCTGAGATAACATTGATGGAACCTCTTTCTCGGGGTTCCTTCATGTACTCCTTCGGGATCGTTATATTCCCTTTCCGAAGGTTGTCGTTGAGCCAACTTTTGAAGGTAATGCAATCTTCTATTTTGTGTCCAAGCATCCGGTGATAGGGAAAATGTTGGGATCACCTTTCTTGTTGACTTCCTCCGGTCTTTTAGGCTCGTCTGCTCGGAAATCTGGAGTCTTCATCAGACTACGGAACATTTTCGGCACTGCTTCATTCTTGAATGGATATTCCCTGTTCAGAAGCTCCCTTAATGTACGTTGCGGACGAGGCGGTTGTTCATACTGTGGAGATGACTGATAGCTTGGTCGGGGTTGCTGGTAATTCTGTTGAGGTTGTTGCGGCCGTTCGGACGATATTTGTATTGGTTGCTTGCCTTTGTCGACTGCTGCGACGATCCCAGATTTCTTTTCGAAAGTCTTCACGAGCTTTTGCTTGTCTGTCTTGTCGGCGAAACTTAATTGCTTCGCCTCCTCTTGCAAGCTCCCGACCTTGCTTAACAACTTCTCGAAAGTCTTAATAGTGAATCCTTTGAGGAGAAGTGCTATCGGGCCGTGAATGCTTTTAAGTAAGATGCCGACTGCATGTTGTTCTTGTAGTTGTGGTTCGCACTTCATGCTTAAGTTCCTCCATCGAAGTATGTAATCCACCAGAGTTTCATTTGGCTTTTGTTTCTCTACCACTAAATCACCTATAGTGATGTGGTACTGAGCTCCAGCGAATCGCTTGATGAAGAGGTTCTCTAGTTCTGAGAACGTCTTCACCGAACCATTTGGTAATTCTGCATACCAGTCGAAGGCGATCCTCGATGTGCTGCCGACGAACCGTCGGAAGAGTAGTGCATCGCTCCCGCCGGCATTGCAACAACCGGCACGAAAGTGTGCAACATGCCGTCGGGGTTCCCGGTTCCATCAAAGGTTTTGAACGGAGGTGGTACGAAGCCTTTTGGGTATTGGACAGCCGTCGAATTCTTCCCGGTAAGGCCTACCCGTCCGAATGGATGTCCCGCTCTTTGATTGTGCTAAGGCTTCTCACTCTCGCTGTTCCACCAAGTTCTTGATATCCTTTTCGTGGATCATACTCGTGTTGTATCTTTTTCAGCTGATCATCCCCGTTGACGGATGTAATCTCCTTTCCTCCGTCTACAATGTGAATGACCTCTCGGGGTGTCTCTCTTTGTGGTTGCACTCGACTCCGGAGAGCGGCAGAGCTATAGCCATCTCTTCCATCCTCTTCGCCATTTGGGCGATCGTATCGTCTCTTTCTTGAAGCCGTCTTCTCATCACTTCGGCTCCTCTCTTCTGCGCGGCTGCAGGAGCACCTCGTGAAGCCGATGAAGCTCGTGTTTCGACCATGTTGATTTCTGCATATTCGTCGTCCATGAATTCCGATGAATCAATCTCGTCTCCGAATTTCTCTTCGCTTTCTTTTGCTAATCGTCGGATATCAGTTCTCAACTTTTCCATGGCATCTTCTAGCGGGCCTTTATGTGCGTCCTCGCGGTTGTCGTGCTATAGCTGCCGGGTCCCCTTCTCACGAGTCCCCTTTACCGCAGTGGCGCTTTCTTCAGATTCAAGTCTCCTGACGAGACTTTCCTTCTTGGGCTGTTGTTTCAATCTTAACTGCCCAGTAGTGGGACGCCATACCATCCTTCTAGCAGCAGAAGGTCTAGGACCAGATGGTCCATTAGCCAAATGCTAGAAGGTGGTATCCTCCCTAATCTGTAATCCTGAGACGATGACAGGCGGACTAGCCTTCATTCTTTTACTTGGCTTTTCTGTCATGACGGCGGGTTCTACTCGGGGTCCAAGACGGGATTTGACTGGCACCCGCCCCATCCTTCGTAGAATCTCCGATACGGGGCACTTTTCCTTCTTTGCTAGCTTCTCTACCAAAGTTTGCAGTCGAGCAAACGGCGTAGTTCTAGTCCTTTTCTTCCGGCTATCGTTGTAATATGCGGGCTGAGGCAATGCGTCAGCAATCTTGTGAACATTTTCCTCGTCCTCTGTGGCGGAGAGGGGATGGAACCTGCTTCCTCCCAAAAGTGGTATGTATTCAGGCAGCGGTGTATATTCAGGCAGCGGTGTATACTCGAGCGGTTCCGGGATTTCCTCCAGAAAGCAATTTCGGCGGCTACGGCTTCTCTAGTGATCTTCCTACTTCGTTTCTTCTTTGGGTCCTTGTCGGTGATGGAATTCTTGAGACTCGGACCCGATTTCAAAACGAAGGTCTCACGAGAAGATGCGTACCCTCCACGGTAACGAGTTTACCATAATTCCGGATTTGTTTCCCCTTTAATTTGGCGAAGTCGGGGTAGGTGCGGAAACAACTAGACCGAGTGGGGGTAGTAAGAACGGTCCTCCTTCGGACGGCGAGTACTCCTCTCGGTCGGGGTCTTTCGCGGGGAGGAAACTCTTGGGTCGACCTAAGGTTGAACTCGAGCGGCGGCTTCTCAGCTTCAGATACCTTGTTCCTCAGTGCAAAGAGGGAAACGTCGGTGATCTTGACATTCGTGTTTTCGAATCCTTGTCCAAATCGGATGATCCCATTGTCAGGCAGCTCATCCTTATAGACAGTGAAGTCCGAGTCCATTGGAGAAGGAGAAAATCGGCTTTGGGGCTTCCATTTCACGGGGTAGATTCGGTTGTCGGTCCCGAGTTATGCTTCCTTTCTTTAGGACGAAAAGAAAGGAATTGAAAAGAGTCCGAACTCATTCTTGTTCATGTATTTATAAGAAGGAATCATTTATTAAAAGAGTCATTTATTAAAGGATTTGTTTATTTAGAACGAAATGTTCAAAGGTGTAGAGAAGGTAAGGAATCTGATTCAGAGTTGGAAAGGAAAAGAAGGTCTTATGCAAGACTTCTCGACTCGAAGGATTACTCCTAAACTAACACCTATTGGGGGTCCACCCCACCTCGGAAATGAGGTAAAAGGATCTCGGAACCTCTCTCGTTTAGGGGTGTCTAAACGAGTGGCTCCTAAATCCGAGAGAATGTTGGCTATACTTGTTCAAGGTAGAAATGAACATGGTATTCCAACGGAAAGAAGGGTAGTTTGATCCATTAGGGACATGGATACACTACCGATTTTTGAAAGCAGAATTGTCTGATTAAAATGGAGAGAGGAATCCTCCCCAGCGGAGTCGCCAGAAATTGTCGGCATATTTTTAGGTTATGTGTTTTATTTTAAAAAGGGGGTCGCCTAACAGAGGTATGTCGGCCAATTCTTAATTTAGTTTAAATAAATAATTTTGAAAAGTAGTATTTGATTTTGAAAAATAATTTTAAATTTGAAGGTTTTAAGATATGAGATTAAACCGATCTCACATCCCAAATAGTTTATATAAACGAGCACCGCACCACGAACCGTGTATCTATCCCTAAGGATAGACACACTGCTTGATGGTGGGGCTCGATTAAATAAACTAGAAGATTTGTGACATCCGTTTGGTCCGCGAACCAATTTTATAAGCCGACAAACTCCCCCGCTTAATATGAAAGTATTAAACGAGGTTTATATTACACTGGGTTCTTTAAAATTCCACTATAAGGGCAAGCCCCTATAGTTAATTACATCTTAAGTGACGAGAATCACCTAAGAAAACTCTCGATAATAATCAATAATTCCGCTCTCAAGAATTTCAAAGTTTAAGTTTTCAAAGGATTGAATTTTGGAATTTCAATAGGGAATGGATCAAGTTTAGAACATTTTGTTTTGAGAATTCAAAGGAAGAAAGGTAGGAGAAATTACAGATTCGAAGTGAACTTTGGTAATTTCCCGACTATCCTATTGTTTAGCTTGGATTTAGGAAAGTCCTAATGTTTATTTAGTATTTCAATCTTGCCAATTTTAATTAATTAGGGCTTGTATTTACATGACAGAATCATACAAATAGCCTCGAAGATGTGAGGGTTTATGTCGTATCCGACGACTACCTCGTAATCCTAAGACCGGTTAGGGCTTAATTTGCGAGTGCAAATGCCTAACGAAGAGTTGAGGATTTATGTTGCACTAGGAAAACTACCTCGAAGTCCTATGGCTTTGTTATTTAATTCTAGGAAAGTTTCTTTGAAGTAGACTCGGAGTTTCATTGATGACGATGGTCGTGCTGCCCACCATGCTCCGAGCTCCTTGTTGTCGCACGGGTTTAGTTTTAGAAGTCATAAATCAGGGTATGAGAAAAGTGTTTTGGTTTAGAGAAAATCTTAATTTCCAAGTGTTTTTTACGTTTTAATTAAAACAAATCTTAAAGTTGATTATAACGACACCGGTTAAGATCCCACGGTTCCATCCTTCCGGCATCATTATTTTTATTGGATTCACTTAGTCCAGATGAATTTGCTAAACTCAACTGAATGAGTTCCACACTTTCATTTAGACCGTGGAAATCCCGTTAGCAACACGTAGGTTACATCATCCGAGGTATTCCCGATCATCCAACGGGACGTTTTAATTTAGTTTTAATTGTAGTTTTGTGTTTTGTTTGTGATTAAATTTTGAGTTGTTTTATATTTTGAAATGTTGTGGCGGTGAATTTTATCTTGCAATGACTTTTAATTTAGTTTTGGTTTCAGTTTGAGGGGCTATCCTAAAGGTGTGGGTTTTCATGCAACAGTTGTTTATCATGTAAGAAACGTAAGTGCGATGCGATTAAATAAATTGCAATGATGTAAATTGCAGGAAAATAAATTGTAATAAAATAAAAGCGTACCTGAAGGGTCTTCCCGTCATTCAAAGCTGCACTTAAAACACAATTAGAATATTTAAGCAAGTTCCTAGGTAAATCTAAGGTTAGGGTTATGGTTTTCTACCAAATTCCTAATCCTATAGCTAGTCATTTCCTATGACGCTAGGTTCTTTGTGTTTTTTGTTTGAAGACGATTTTTTTCATCAAAGAACAATTAAGTTCAATTGTTCTTATAAACATCATATCATATCGAGGAAGTGCTTAAGACAAATCTTAAACATCTTTTCAATATTTCTAGGATTGTTTTAAGTCCAAATGAATTTAATTATACAAGTGAATTAATCGTCCGAGATTTCAAGTTTTGTTATCTTGCTCAATGAATTAGGACATTTGAATATCCTATAAGTGAAGTAACATTTCATTTAATGTTCTGTGTAGGAGTTATGATAACCAAAGCTCTCGAGGGCAAGTTGGTGTTCAAATGATTTAATTTAAGTTAATGGGTTTAAATTTAGAATAGTGTTCAAGTTGCTTTAGATTTATTTTGAATTCTTTATGTCTTTGGTGATGTTATATTTAATTCAACTTAATTTAATTTAATTTAATTTAATCTTTAATTTAATTTAATTTAATTCAATTTAATTCAATTTAGTTTGATTTGATGTTAAATTAAATTTATTTGATTTGATTTAATTTTATTTTATTTTATTTTATTTTATTTTATTTTATTTTATTTAATTTAACTTAATTTAATTTGATTTTATTTATTTAATTTAATTTAATTTAATTTAATTTATTTATTTATTTTAATTTAATTTAATTTATTCATTTTATTTAATTTAATTTGTTTACTTAATTTAATTTAATCTTTAATTTAATTCAACTTTTAATTTTAATTTAATTTAATTTAATTTAATTTACTTAATTTAATTTAATTTTTAATTTAATTTTATTTTTAATTTTAATTGAAATTTTAAAAGAGTTTAATAATTTAATTTTAGTTTAATGATTAAGTCTTTTAATATTTTGAATTTGAGTTATCATTTTTAATTAGAAATTAAATATTATTGAAATGATTAATTTAGGGATTTTTAAATTAAAGAATAAATCTCTTCCTAATAATATCCCTATTTTAATAATTCCAATTTTATTATTTTTCCAAATTTAATCAATTATTTAATTAAGGTTTAATTATTTTAAATTGTTTAATGGATTTCTACCATTTAATTATTTAAATTTCAATCATCCAAATCAGATTAGGATCAAATATTTTACTTATTAATTTTTATTAAACCTAAAGTTTTAATTAAGGGTTAAAATTTTAATTACCATTTTGCCCTTTAAGCTTAATAATTTCATAACTCACTAAATTGAACTCAAATGAACTTGAAATTTTTATGTGACTTCACTCATATGTCAATAAAGACATGAGAGGAGAAAATGTGATTTTCTGTATTTAATTTATTTATATAATTATTTTTGGTGGAAAATAGAGATTTCCAAGGAAAATTTAATAACATGACCAAGGGAAAGTTTCTGTCCTTAAGAAAATTAGGGGACATTCCTAATGACCAGAGGACCACTTGGACCAATTTTGGAGATTTTTTGAATTATATTATTTTTATTATAATTATTTTAAATTTTGGAGTGTTAATTAATTTAAAAATAAAATAAATGTTGAAAAATGAATTTTATATTTTCCAAAAATCTCTCTGATATCAAGGAAATCAGAGAATCAAATTTTGCAATTTTTTGATTTTTCTATGATTTATTATAATTATTTTAGTGAAAATGGTAGAAAATACATTTTTTAATTTTAAACTTACCTTAAGGCTTTAAAATTTAATATCTCACTAAATAGACCTAAGAAAAATATGGGGTTTGTTCCTAAGTGATTAAAATTCAAAATGTGACATTTTGGTGAATTTTATTATTTTTGTGATTTTTATTATTTTTTAATTATTAAAAATATTAAAATAATATTAAAAATCAACTTTTTTGGAAAATTGAAATTTTAATTTTTTTAAATTCCCCTGATATCAGAGAGGCTCCAAAACTAATTTGGTGAATTTTTGAAAGATATTTTGAAAGTTATGAATTTTTAAAGTTTAAAATGGCTAAATGGCTTAATCAACCCAATTAGTAGGGCTAACCAAGTCCAATTGACCTCAAATTTTTATGGTGGGTTCCTCTGATCTAAAAGGTCAGTGGAGAATTGATTTCAAGTCAATTTGATGTATGGTTAGCTCTAATTAATTAGAGATCCATTTTGGGTGTTTAAGCCAATTAGGGTTGTTTTAAATGAACTAACTCAAAACCTATTTTTCTTAGGGTCCTCTGGTCATAAGGAACATCACCAAATTTTCCTAGAATTTATTTCGCAACATGCTATTTATTGGAATTAAAATACTTAAAACAGTAACATGAATTTGAAAAATCAATAACTTTTCATAGGGATGGCCTCTGACTTTGGAAAATTCAGGGAATGTTCCCAAATTCAGAGGCTTCAAAAGCCCTATGGTCTCATGCCATGGAGAATTGTATACATGCATGGAGAATTAAAAATATGTAGAGAGTAAATAAATTATTGAAAATAAAATACTTGATGAAATTAAATGATTTCTTTTCCACATTATTCTCCTCTGTTCACTGAGCAAGAGGGTATTTTTATTTTATTTTTCTGATTTTTCTACACAAAGTTATGAATTTTTGAAGTTTAGGGAATTAAATAAATCAGAAAAATCCCTAATTTTCTATTTATCCACGCGGCGCCGCGTCAACCTCGGCAGCTCCGAAACACCGCGTGGCGCGCTCCCATTCGACGCCGCCATTTGACTCAGCGCTCCGGGGGCCCGCTGTATCGTTCCGTCTCCTGATCCGACGCGATCCTGGCCGTCCGTACGCGCGTGTATTAAATGAACGACATCCGTTTATCGTCCCCAAGTGTCCTCACCCGAGAGCCGTCCACACTAAATCCCTAATATCTCACTCGATACTCAATGGATTTTCATGTTTTTATGCTCTATGGATTCGTCTTGAGAAGACGAACACATCCATACGGTTTATGTGGGATGAAATTTACGCAATAGAAATGGAGAATGTTCGAAGCTCGGGAAGAAGAGTGAGGCCATACCTTTGCTCGGAGAAGTGTGGCTTCGATCCGAGGGTTGTTGCACCTTCGATTGGATCCCGGCAAGCTCCGGATGAAGTCTCATGGTCGGGTGAATTGCTCAGGTGTGATTTCGACCAAGCCCGATCACAAAGCTTGGAGGCCGGAGCAACCGGGTGGCCTCGGAGATGGGGCTTTTGTCGGCGGACACCTTCCCTCGGTCCGGTGAAGGTGTAGAACCAATCAATTTGGGGATTGGCTCACTCGTGGAGAAGTGTCCTGGTTTTGGGCTTGGATTTCAATTCCGAAATTGAGCTCGCGAGAGGAGAAATGGCGAGGGGATTTCGGTGGGGATCAAGTGCTATGTGTATGGGGATTAGTCTGGAACAATTTTGGCAGAGTTTCCTTAAGGTTTTGTTTCAGCCCCTCTCATGGCCGAGAGGGGTGGTGCTTAATTAGGAGAGGGTGGAGGGCCTCCAAGGGAGAGTTAGGGCTTGGGATCAGCTGCTCTTGGCAAGAGAAGAACAGCTCTAATGGCCACCTGGGGATTGGGCGGCTCGGCGAGTGAGAATTCCAAGTTGGGCTCACATGTGAGCTCTCGGCCCGGTGGTTTCCGGCGGCCGTGGTGGCTGGCCGGCCGAGGTCGAGTCACCCTCAAGGTCGTGGAGGTCGTGGCTGGAGGTTTGTGCGATCAATTGGCCATGGACATGTGTAAAGGAGTTGAATTGAAATGGAATGGGGGATGAGCTCATTTTGGGTCCAAATGGGTCAACCCACCTTTGGGCTTGGTTCACCTCCCCATGGCTGATTTGGGCTGAGGGAAGATCGATGGATCAGCTAGGAAAGGGTGGAGAAGTCACCATCCATGAATATTTTGATTAAACATGGATTAAGGTGAAGCATTAAAAGGGTTAAAACCTTTTTAAGGGGGCTTAAAAGAGGCTCCTCCTTTTGCCATTAGTGGCTTGATCACATGTCAAGCCTTCCATGGCTTCATGTGGCTTGTCCATGGCTTGCATGGCTCACCTTTGGCTTGGGAAAAGTGGAGTCAATTTCATGGAAATGGATTTAAGAAAAATTTTGGTATTTAGGGGTGATTTGGCATGAGGCTTGATTTGGAATTATTTGATGATGAATTTAGGACTTAGGTAATGGCTTTAATTAAGTGGATGGCAAATGGAGATGTCATGTGGGCTTTAGGGTGGATTTTGGGCTTTTTTGAAATGGTTTTAGATGGGCTTTTAAGATGGTTTAGGAAAGTGGGCTTTTGAATTTTAAAATGGATTTTGGGATGAAATTTTGGTAAAGGCTTGGGCCAAATAATTGTTGGGTTTAGCTCATAGATGTGTCATGAGTGACTTGAAGCAAATTGGGGGTGATTTGGGTTTGAATTGGGTTGAATTTGTGCTCTTTAGGTGAATGGGCCAATATAGGTCAAAGTGGGCTAACTTGGGCCAATGTTGGGCTAGGGTTGGAATTGATGTAAAATTAACGTTGCGAAATGTTTATGGGAGTGTTTCAAAGAGGTTTTGACTTTGGTTGGGCTTCGATTTTGGGGTTTGGGCTCATTTGGGTTAGGTTTGGGTTTAGGTCAAAATTGGGCCTTTTAGCTTTGGGTTGAATTTGAGTGGGGTTTGGGTCTAAATTTTGGGCAAATCATGTTATTTTTTTGCTTGTGGGGATGCTAAGGAAGATTTAGAAAAGATTTGGGGTTAATTGGAGTTGAATTGGGTGAGTTTGGGTTAGGTTTGGGTCATGGGTCCAAATTAGGCTTTAAGGCCAAAAGTGAAATTGGATCCAAATGTCAATCAAATTGGACTTGGATTTGGTCTATATTGGTGTTGGGAATGTTGAATTGAAGTTTAGAATTGAATTAGACCAGAATTTGGGTCAATTAGATAGGTTTGGTTTGACATTGGGTTCACTTTGGGTTAAAATGGGTCAAATTGGGGGTTTTGACAACAGTAGGGTAAATTGACAAAATTGGCCCATGATGTAGTTGGACAAAATGAAATTGGGAATATTTGGGATTTTCTGGAATTTTCTGGGAATTTTCTGAATTTTTGAATTTTTTGGGTCAAGAGGGGTATTTTGGGTATTTGGAGGGTATTGGGAGGTATTTTTGGAATTTTTGATATTTTTGGGTATGGATGATCAATTTGAGTGATGTGGAAATGTTTGGGATTGATTTTGGGGAATCTTGGGTAATTTAGGTGATTTTGAGAAATTTGGGTAATTTCAAGGGCTTTGGGTAGGTTAGGCGGATGTAGGGTCCCGAGGGGTCAAAAATTGAAAATTGAAAATTTGGAAAATTGAAGATTGGGTAAATTTGAGTGGAATGAAATCATTTTGGTTGAGCCATGAAGCCACATCAAGCCCACATGAACCATGAAGGGACTCATTTGAGGCATTCACTATGTTGTTCCTAACCCTCTTAGCCAAGGGCTTAGGGGTTAAGGACCATCCATGTGAATCACCTACATGAGTCGGGAGGTCAAGTTAGGTATGGGTGTGATTTTAGGAGGTGTGTGAAAGTGTAATGTATGAGTGTAGTGTGTGTGTAAATCAGCCCCTTCACCAGATCAGGCCACCCAGGGCAGTCCTAAGGCCAAAGAGTCCTATAGGAACTCATCCTTTAAACTTCCACATTTGATTTCAACCATCTAGGTGATTAGGGGTCTACAGTCAAGTTTGTGGAGTTTGCAGGGAGTTAAGAAGTTGTTTGAAATTCTAGAAGGTGGGTCCCAATTCTAGTCCTCTAAGATAGTCAAAGGAAAAGCCTAAGGCTAGATCCTAAGTACTAAAGAGAAGAAGAGAAGACCTCATCAAAAATGAGGTCAACAACACCGTCAAAATAATCGTCCAAAAGTCGTCAAAATTCTTAACAGATCCCGTATCAACCTAGAATCTGGCACCGATAATTGTATCACCGTCAAAATAACCATCCAATAACCGCTTAGGCGCAGGACTCTGGTGCCTACGCGCCATACCAATAATTTTGACAATTTTGCATTTTGGCTCCATTTTGGTTCCTTTTTGTTCCTTTTTGCTCCGTTTTAACTTTCTTTTCTTCTTGAACATTTTTCCATCACCTATATCCAAAAACACAAAAATACCTTTCATTAAAGCATAATATCCTTAAAATTTTGATAAAATTTAAGGCATAAAAATGGGTATTTTTTTCATGGATCAGTATCTCCACTGGCCCTCGGAATTCTCCGTGGCTGATTATCTGGAGTTCTGTCTCAAACATGATGTTGCATTGGTTGATGAAGGAAACAGTGCAAAAGGGTCTCAAAAAGTCATGGTGGTCCACGTGAGGTGGAGTGTAGTCTCCTTCTGCATAGATTTTGATTATACAACTGTTTGGAATGCATCCAGTGGTCCTCTTTATCATTTTCTTAACCAGAACCGGCATTGGATCCACTTCATCGTAGCGGAGTATCCCTGGCGGATTTCCTTTCCTGTCATCACCAAAATTGTAACAACATCCGAATTGGATCGTAATCCTGTCCTTGCCTCGTTTCCATTTCTTTGGCTCGGAGTAGGTCCTGCTACGTAGTCGCCCTTCACAACCCTGCTTTTTCAGCTTGTCGACATAGTCCACGATCTCACTCTGCTCGTAGTGAGAGAAGACGCCCGTATGTAACTCCAGTCCTTCCAGGATGTTGACATATCTGCCTCAGATTCTCTGAAATTATTCAAAATTTTGTTTCCACATCCTCTGGATCATCTCCAACTCGTGCTCTGAAATTATTTGCAACTATTGGGGTCTGGTGATGTACTGTGGGATGTACAGCTCCACACTGTCACGTTCTCCTGGAATCATCATTGTCTTAGGTGCAGGCTCTGTAGTAACCTTCTCTAGAATAACCTCTGCTATGGTGCTCCTGAGGACCGGTCTTTCTGGGGTAACTGCTGTAGCCGTTGGAATTTCCTCTTTGTTCTGTTCTTCTGTTAATTTCATCAACATCTTGGCGATACGGCTTCTGAGTCAACCTCGATCACTACACCAGCTTTCAGCTCTTCTTCATTAAGTGCAAGACTTACGCCATCCTTAAAGTTCAGAAACAACCGCCCATTCGACATTTCCCTGCGAGAAGAGAAAAATAAGGGAAAGGATCAGAGGCTATACTCAAAACGAGAACAATAAGAAAGTTTACTTATTAATGGAAAATTATTATTCATCATTTTCATTTTTTGTTTTTTCAAATTTAAGTAAGAGTAAGAGAAAAGATGAGGAAAGATCAGGAGTGAGATTGGCTTGAAAGGAAAGATCAAAGTTTATTATTATAATGATTTCACACGTTTTCTTTTAACCCATTTTTTTATATCATCATTTTTTTATTATCATTCTTTTTTTTTTATATTTTGGGTTCCGACCCAGTTACAAGTGATTACTTCACCCGCGCTTCTAGGAATGAGATTTCATTCTTTGAGACGTGAGGTTGCGTAATACTTCTTCAAATATCATCAATTGATTGGAAGCATAAATTGTTCTCCTCGGCAATTCACAAGCTGGTAAGAACCTCCTGAGTAAATTGTCTCGACCACGAACGGCCCCTCCCAAGTCGGTTCAAATTTACCTCCTATCTTGCGGTGTGTAAGAATAGGTCTCCTGAGAACTAGAACCAAGTCACCGACTTTAAATGTCCTTGGGCGGACCAATTTATCGTGGGCCTGGATCATCTTAGCTTGATACAATTCGAGATTCTGCTGTGCTGAAAGTTGTTTCCCTTCCAAGCTTTCCAGTTCTTCTAGCCGTAGTTTGGCGTTTTCTTCTGTAGTAATCTTCTCTGCAACTGCAATTCTGAGTGACGGAAGCTGAACCTCCAAAGGCAAGACGGCCTCGGACCCGTACACTAGAGCGTAAGGCGTAGACTGAGTAGGAGTTCTGAAAGTCGTTCTGTAGGCCCATAAGGCTTCTAACAACTTCTCGTACCAATTTCTTTTGTTGTCGTCCAAAGTTTTCTTTAATATTTGGACGAGAGTTTTATTAAAAGCCTCGGCCAAGCCATTTGCTCTTGGGTAGTAGATCGTCGAATAGCACCAGTCGATCCCGTGTCTTCTGACAAAATTGTTAATCTTCATGCTTCTGAATGCTGACCCGTTATCTGAGATGATTCTGTGCGGTACCCCGAAACGGTAAACGACTTGATTCTTGAAGAACTACAACACATGGTGTGCCTTCAATTCTCTGAGCGGTACTGCTTCTGCCGACTTAGAAAAGTAATCAGTAGCTGCAATAATAAAGCGATGTCCTCTTGAAGAAGGCAGTTCTATCGGACCCACAATATCTGTGTCCCAACATTCAAATAGCCATGACGTGATTGTCGAGTGTAGCACATTTGGAGGTACATGTAGAACCACTCCATGCACTTGGTACTGGTGACAGCTTTTAGCAACCTTCATGCAGTCGGTCATCATTGAGGGCCAGTAGTACCCTAGTTCGGAACCTGACTGATGAGCACCACAAAGTCCTGAGTGCACTTCTTTAACAATTTCACGAGCCTCGGACCCACTCAGACACCTTAACCACATCTGATCGAAAGACCTTCTGTATAACGTATTGTTTATTAATGCGTAAGATAGAATTCTTTTATTGATTTGATGAGCTAATGACTTGTCATCCAGTAAGTTTCTTGTTTGCAGGTAGTCTATTAACAGCTGCCACCAATCTTCTGCAGTTTCTGTTACTGCGGCAACTGATTCTTCCTCTTTTCCTTCTGATTGGTGTATTGCATCCATGTCGAGCTGTGAGAGGACTTGTCATCCCTGATCTGACATTTCAACTGACTTATCCAGTAAGCAAGCAAACTCTTTCGCAAGGCGGGCTAACACATCTGCGAGAGAATTTTCTCTCCTGGGAGTCTTGTAGATCGTTACATTCGGAATCATTTCCAACAACTTCATTGCATATTGAAAGTACTGCTCGAGTCTTAGCTTCAGAATTCTGTACTGTCCTCCGACCTATTGAATGATCAACTGTGAATCACTGTAGATGTTGATATCTGTTATACCTATTTGAATGGTCAATTCCAGTCTAGTTATAAGGGCTTCATATTCTACTTCATTGTTCATACACGGTTCTGTTAGATGGTAGGAGTATCTTAACATCCCCCGCTCTAGTGTTATAAAGATTAGCCCGATTCCTGCTTTACCGGGCATTATCATTTGCAATTCTTTGTCTTTCTGTGTTGAAGATACTCTGTCAAAGTATAGTTCCCAACGTTGATCATCGGGGTCTTCTAAACTCATTATCTGCTCTTCTGGCAAGTCGTCGTTAAGAGGTGATTCTGCCGGCAAAGGGTGTGCTGCGAGGAATTCTGTTAAGACTTGTCCCTTTACGGCACGAAGAGGAACGAAAGTTATATTGAATTGCAATAATATCATCGACCACCTGGCAAGTCTGTCAGAAAGCGTCGGTCGGGTCATCAAATATTGCAATGGATTAAACCTCGAAATAAGGTTGACTTTACGAGAAAGCATGTAATGCCTGAGCTTTTGAGCGGCGAGGATCAGGGCCAAACAATGCTTCTCAATCGTGGGATGCTTTACTTCTGTCAGAATTAGACGAAGACTTAGGTAGTAGAGTGTGTTTTCTTTCCCCTCGTCATTGACCTGGGCTAGCAGGGCTCCAAGGGAGTCGTCTAAAGCTGCGGCATAAAGTATCAACGGTCTTCCCGAGACTGGAGCTGCTAAGACAGGATATGTCATTAAATACCGCTTAATGTCCTTGAAGGCCCGCTGGCATTTTTCTTCCCAAACAAATTTGGCGACCTTTTTATTTAATGCTGAGAAGGGCTGACACCTACCAGACAAATTCGAGATAAAGCGTCGAATATATGCCAATTTCCCTTGAAAGGATCGTAATTGTTTCAAAGTTTTAGGAGGCGGCATTTCTAAGATAGCTTTAATCTTTTCCGGATTGATTTCAATTTCGCAATGTCAGACAACAAATCCAAAGAATTTCCTAGAGGTGATGCCAAAGGCGCATTTCAGGGTATTCATCTTAAAGTTAAATTGTCTTAATCGCTCGAAAACAATTCTCAAATAATACAGGTGATCTTCTTTCAGTTTGCTTTAGATGACCACATCATCCACGTAGCACTCGACTTGATTGTGAATGAGATCATCAAAGATCCTCGTCATTGCTCTCTGGTAGGTTGCTCCTGTGTTCTTCAATCAAAAAGGCATCACTGTGTAGCAGTACACTCTGATTGGCGTTCAGAAGGTTGTAAGCTTTTCATCTTCCGGTGAAATCTTTATCTGATTGTATCCTGATGATCCATCCATGAAAGAGAAGATTTCGTGTGTCGAAGCGATGTCGATCATCAATTCTGGAATCGGTAGCGGAAACTCACCTTTTGGACATGCTTTATTCAAATCTCTGAAATCCACACAGATTCTGATCTGTCCATTCTTCTTTCTGACAGGTACCACATTGGCTAACCAAGTTGGATATTGTTCTTCATGGACAAATTTAGCGTCTATTAGTTTCTTAACTTTAGCTATAACTTGTTGTTCGATCTCTAGATGCATTCTTGTGGGAGCTTGTATGACTAGAACGACAGCGTGATCCACTCCTAGCTTGTGAACTACAACTTCCGGAGCTAATCCTGGCATTTCATCATAACTCCAAGCAAAACAGTCTTTGAATTCCATTAATAGCTTGATCATGTCTTCGGAGTCTTCTTTATTGAGTAAGGAGATAACAAAGGTCAGCCTAGGCTCTTCGCTAGTACCTAAGTTAACTTCCATTAACTCGTCTATTGTAGATTTAACTTCTTCAAATTCTGGTGGAGCATCTCCGATTGGTAGATCTCCGAGATCATCTGAAACTTCTAAGCAGTTTTCATTAGGCTAGCAAGTAACAACCAAGAAAAATTCTGAATCATCAGCTGGTGCTACTGTGCTGAATCCGAGACCGTGCTTTGAATTGGGCAGTCGACCGATATTATTCCATAATTTTTCAAAGCATTGTGATTGACCTTTTGACCACTGTTTATGCAAGACACCACGTTGCATTAAATTCTGAACACAGGGAGAATACCACTCAAAAGGCAATTCCATTAATTCGGAAGAAGTAACATCTTTGAATTGTACATCATTTTCAATTTTGGTAGAAG
This sequence comes from Papilionanthe hookeriana x Papilionanthe teres, assembly GCA_022702705.1. Lineage (NCBI taxonomy): Eukaryota > Viridiplantae > Streptophyta > Magnoliopsida > Asparagales > Orchidaceae > Papilionanthe > Papilionanthe hookeriana x Papilionanthe teres. The sequence continues at coordinate 22,430,524 of CM040423.1, forward strand.
AAGCACCTCGGTAGAATTTGATCGGCTTAGCACCGCCACCATGAACTTCCTTGACCACCATACCCTCGACCTTATCTGGGTGGATCGGGGCTAGGGTCATAGTATGCACATAGTGGTTAATGTTCTCGTACATTGATTTGTATTATTCATTCTTTTCATCTTCAAGAGAGATCTTGAACTAGGGTTTCTTTTGACTTATTGTTGCCGCTTCTCTCTTGATTTCTTCTTCTTAGGAACTGTTCTCCTAATTAACATCGATGACTAGTTTCTTCTGTTCAACTGTTCTATCGTTTCTTCCACGACCTCGTCTCCGGCCTCGACCTCGGGTACTAGTTATGGAGAAACCTTCACCATCTCGCCGCAAGGGAGTGGTGAGTAACTGTTGGACAAGAATTTCAAGTTCTTCGATGTAATTATATGGAATTTTGTCGTTGTTTTTGCCAAATCACCGGTCTTCATTAATAGCGTTATCGATCCAAGGGATCTTTCTCCTTTCTGATTGAAGCCTCTCAGTAACATCTTTTCTGCTTCAAGGTCGCGAGCATCAATTTCTAAATATGCTAATGTTCGAAGGTTCATTATGTTGATCGATGCTCCTGGATCAACTAACACTCTGGAGATTGTAAAATTTCTAATAGTAACTGAGATGTACAATGGTCGGTTGTGATCAGCTGTTCCAAGTAGTAGGTAGTTGTCCGTGAAGGTAATGCCACGCTGTTCTTTCAACAAGCAAACCTCGTCTAAGGAATTACCAGCCATTTGAGCTAAGCAAATTTTTAGATCAAGTAAAACCTTGATCAGAATTTCCCTCATCTCCTTTGATAGGATCAGCGCGTCGTAGATGCTCAGTTTGGCTGGTAGCTTCCTAAGATGGGCTAGCACGTTATAATCTACTTTATTACCAGGTTCTCAATTTCTTCCCGAGTGAGCAATTCTTCCGTTGGGGTTGGCTCTTCCTGAACAACCACCTGCTTTCCTTTATCTTTTGGACCCATTCTCGGGGGCAAAACTTTTTTGCTTCTTAGATTGACTTCTGTTACCTCTTCTGTATTTGGTGCTGGATTTGCTGGTGCTTCCCCTTGAATTGGAACGACTGGCTTTTCTGGTGTTGCTTTTGAGTTTGATAACTCCAATTCTATCGTGATCGGAGCTCCTTGGAATTCACAGATGAACTCGTCGCTTCTCGAGCTTCCGTAGCCACCCTTGTGAACGTCTTCTCCTTCATCGTGGTTGTCGAGGTTTAGTATGATTTGAGAATCGTTATTCGTATTGAAGTCAAGATCTGGATTAGGTTTGTTGTCGTTAGTTACGTAATCGTTAGAAACAGTCAAAACGTAGCCAACACCAAAACTCTTATCATTATAAGATCCCGCCGGGGCGAGCAAATAATCATACAGAGTCAGAGGTCTGAGGTGTTTCTCCCCCGAATCAGAAACAACCATCCTAGGAAAAGCATCTCCTACTTTACCCTTCAAAGCCTCGGTCTTTTCTTCTTCCACGATCTTCTCCTCCTTCTAGGGTGGTTCTTCAATCGCAAGAGATAGTGCCGACTCGGCAAGTTTCAAACTCTGAATTGAAGCACGCACCGAAGCTGTCTGGATGAGATCCAAAATTCTCTTTGAAGACTTCGTCCAGACAGTACTCCATCCATCGTCAGTCGCGTAAAGGTCTATCAGAACAATAGGATTTGTTGAAATAATATTGACAGAATGATCCAAAAAAATGCCTATTTTTATGCCTTGATTTTTATTAAATTTTAAGGATATTATGCTTTAATGAAAGGTATTTTTGTGTTTTTGGATATAGGTGATGCAAAAATGTTCAAGAAGGAGAAAAATATGAAAAAGGAGCAAAAAGGAACAAAAAGGAGCAAAAATAGAGCCAAAATGCAAAATTGTCGAAATTATTGGCCTGGCGCCTAGGCGCCAGCTCGATACAGAAAACAGTTAAGTTTTTGATGACTTTTGGGCGGTTATTTTGACGGTGTGGGCGGTTATTGGACCTTCTAGAAGACTGGCAGTTGTTCCTGGTTTATAGGACATGTGATACAATGTATTTGGACGCTTCACAACGGTTTTAATCGCGAAGAGGTGCAATCCAAAGTGAAGAGGTGTGAAGAACTGGATGCGGTGTCCGGCGCCTAGGGGCCAGATTTCGGTGCCTAGGTGCCAGACACACCTTCTAGAAGATTCATTGAATGTGGACACATTTTGAAGAGGTGCCTTGAGGTAACCCTTGAAGCCTATAAATAAGAGGCTATTCCTTCAGAGAAAAAGGCCCCATCTACCCTCCCTATCTAGAGACCAATCTAGAGAGAGAATTAGAGAGATCATATTAGGGCCACCATTTTACTTTCCTTCATAAATTAGTGAGTTTATTTTAGATTTTGTATTTAGAGTTTGAAAGAGTTGGTGCATCTGTAAGTTCATTACGCTGTGGAGTCAATAGGAATCAGAAGTTCAGTAGAAGAATCATCTAAGAAAAGTATTTTTATTTTGATTCAAAGTTTATATATTATGTTTTGTTATTTAATTTCAATGTGTTCTGAGTAGTTACTTTACTTTCTCCTTTCAATTATGAAAAGATAAATAAGATAATGCAAAATTTGTCGGAGAATTAAAAATCATATTTTTCAAAACATTGTGATGATATTAATATCAGTTCTTAATTTACTATTTAAATTGGTCATTTAAATTGTTAAAACCTGTTGAAGAGTTTTGAGACCTAGAAGGAGATAAATTCTTATCTTGTAGATATCACATGAATCCTTGGGTAGTTCAAGGCCTTGTGCAGGTTATTCAAGGTGAAGTGCAAATAAATAGGAAGATGTTATATATTGGGCATAAAATTGATAAGTTTTTAGAGTGACAGACTAAAATCTTATGATTTGGTTTATAGAAAAGGAAAGGGTCACTAGTAGGGCCGACCATAGCCACCCTTGGACATCTAGTAGTGTGAGCCTAGAATAACCCATTCTACTAATAATACATCCGGACCTGATCTATAGGCTAGCCAATGTTCTTTGCACCTGGATCAAAGTGTAAAGAATATGAATGCTTCTATTTGGCACAATATCATAAATTTATATTCTTCACGAATATTATCATTATCTTAGAAAATCTTGGATTAATTGAAAGGAAGAAAGTTGCTTTCTTATTACTATTTACATCAATTATTTTATTTCTGCTTTATTATTGCATCTAGTAAATTAAAGATATTTTATTTTTAATTTTAAAAGAAATACTTTAAAATAAAAATATTTAAAGATTTATAACTCTCTCCTCGTGGGAACGATACTGGGGTCTTTGTTTCAAAGCCCTATATTTCTTGAAACGATACGTATACTTGCGTAGAACCCCTAGTGTGTAAAATATTTTCCATAAAATTATATTTATATACACTAGTCGCTATTATTATTTATAACATATATTTTTGAAAGCATTAATTAGTATGTTGATCTTCAGAGGACTTCGGGTCAAGTTTTTGGCGCTGTTGCAGGGGAAGAAGATTTTAGTACACATATAGTTATATCGGGTCAAGTTTTTGGCGCCGTTGCCGGGGAGAGCAGAAGCAAACTTTTAGATTTTAAGTATTTTTATTTTATTTATTATTCTTTATTATAAAAAAAACAAAAAAACATATATATAATAATAATATTTATTTTAATTCTTGCTAATTGACTTTTTATGCATAGTTCTGGATCTGAAGGATTATTACCTTTAGATTCTGAAATAGAAAGAACTCTTAAAAGAATTAAAAAAGGAAAACAAATTCAAAATATTCAAGAAAAGACTAATTTACATAACAATTTACAAAATCCAATTGAAATTAATGATCAAAATATTTATAAACCATTAAGGGATTATGCGTACCCTACAGTTGATGAACTTCATAGTAGTATTCAAATGCCCACTGTAGATGCTAATTCTTTTGAGCTTAAACCGGCTATTATTCAAATGGTTCAAAACAATCAATTTAGTGGAACACCAATGAGGATCCAAATTTACACCTTGCTAGTTTTTTAGAACTTTGTGCTACCTTTAAATATAACAATGTTTCTGATGAAGCTATTAGGCTTAGACTCTTTCCTTTTTCTTTAAGAGATAAATCAAAGATGTGGCTGAACTCATTAGCAACGGGTTCTATTAAAACATGGAGTCGAAATGGCACAAAAATTCCTTGCTAAATATTTTCCTCCTTCTAAAACTCGCTAACTTAAGAAATGATATTACTTCATTTAGTCAATTTGACGAGGAGACAATTTATGAAACTTGGGAAAGATTTAAAGAACTATTAAGAAAATGTCCTCATCATGCTGTACCTGATTGGTTAATTATTCAAACATTTTATAATGGATTAATTGGATCTTTAAATTCAATTATTGATGCTGCTGCTAGAGGTTCTTTAATGTCTAAATCATTTGAAGAAGCTTACACATTAATTGAAGAAATGGCTAACAATAATTTTTAATGGCCTTCTGAAAGGATTAATCCTAAAAGAATGGCAAATACTCATGATAATAAAGCCTTTTCTATTTTAGCTTCACAAGTAGCAGCAATGTCTAAGAAATTAGATAGTTTTGCTATTAAGATATCTCATAATAACTCTGCTAATATTGAAAATTCTCAAACTATTGAAACTTTACAAGCTATTGCTAGTAAAAATAATCTTTATTCAAATTATTATAATCCTGGATGGAAAAATCATCCTAATTTTAACTGAAATAATTCACAGCAATGGGGTAATGGAAATTGGAATAATCAAGTTAATTCAAACTATAAACCACCTGGATTTAACAATCAACAGAAAAAGTTATCTATTGAAGAATTAATTTTACAACTAAGTAATCAATTACAAAATCAAAATACTGTTATTCGTAATATTGAGAATCAAATGGGACAAATCGCTAATTTAATTAATTATAGACCCTCAGGAACACTTCCTAGTAATGTTGAAATCAATCCAAAAGAAACTGGAAAAGAACATGAACATGTTAAAACTGTACAACTTAGAAGTGGAAAGGAATTAAAAGAAAGAATGCATAATGAAATTGAAAATGAGATTGAGGTTGAAGAGATTGAAAAATCTAAAGAAACTCCTTCTCCTAATAAAGATCAAACTGATATTTCTATTAATATGGAAGTTGAAAAACCACCACCACCTTTTCCTCAAAGACTTAAACAGCAGAAGCTTGATCATCAATTTTCTAAGTTCTTTAAAATTTTTAAGAAACTTACTATAAATATACCTTTTGCTGAAGCTTTGGAACAGATGCCAACTTATGCAAAATTTATGAAGGATATTTTAAGTAACAAATGAAAATTTAAGCTTTTAAACTCGTTGCATTAAGTGAAGAATGTAGTGCAATAATTCAAAAGAAATTACCTCAAAGACTTAAAGATCCTGGAAGTTTTACTATACCTTGTGCTATTGGAGAAAAGTTTTGTAGAAAAGCTTTATGCGATTTAGGAGCAAGTATTAATCTCATGCCATTTTCTATTTTTTAAAGGTTGAATTTAGCAGAGATTACTCCCACCACTGTAACCCTTCAATTAGCTGATAAATCTATCACTTACCCTAAATGAGTTTTAGAAGATGTTCTTGTTAAAGTAGATAAATTTATCTTCCCTGTAGATTTCATTGTACTTGATATGGAAGCATTGTTGACCTCATTTTTGATGAGGTCTTCTTTTCTTCTCTTTAGTACTTAGGATCTAGCCTTAGGCTTTTCCTTTGACTATCTTAGAGGACTAGAATTGGGACCCACCTTTTAGAAATTCAAACCACTTCTTAACTCCCCGCAAACTCCACAAACTTGACTGTAGACCCCTAATCACCTAGAGGGTTGAAATCAAATGTGGAAGTTTAAAGGATGAGCTCCTATAGGACTCTTTGGCCTTAGGACTGCCCTGGGTGGCCTGGTCTGGTGAAGGGGCTGGCTTACACACACACTACATTTATACACTACACCTACACACTACACTTCCACATACCTCCTAAAACCACACCCATACCTAACTTGACCTCCTCGACTCATGTAGGTGATTCACATGGATGGTCCTTAACCCCTAAGCCCTTGCGCTAAGAGGGTTAGGAACAATATAGTGAATGCCTCAAATGAGTCCCTTCATGGCTCATGTGGGCTTGAAATAGCTTCATGGCTCAACCAAAATGATTTCACTCCACTCAAATTCACCCAATCTTCAATTTCCCAAATTTTCAATTTTTGACCCCGGGACCCTACACCCGCTTAGCCTACCCAAAACCCCCGAAATTACCCAAATTTCTCAAAATTTCCAAATTATCCAAAATTCTCCAAAATCATTCCCAAACATTTCCACATCACTTAAATTGATCATCCATACCCAAAAATACCAAAAATTCCAAGAAAACCTCCCAATACCCTCCAAATACCCAAAATACCCCTCTTGACCTAAAAATCCAAAATTTCAGAAAATTCCCAGAAAATTCCAGAAAATCCCAAATATTCTCAATTTTATTTTGTCTAACTACACCATGGGCCAATTTTGTCAATTTACCCTACTTTTGTCAAAACCCCCAATTTGACCCATTTTAACCCAAAGTGAACCCAATGTCAAACCAAACCTACCCAATTGACCCCAATTTTGGTCCAATTCAATTCTAAACTTCAATTCAATATCCCAAATACCAATATAGACCAAATCCAAGCCCAATTTGATTGACATTTGGATCCAATCTCACTTTTGACCTTAAAGCCCAATTTGGACCCATGACCCAAACCTAACCCAAACTCACCCAATTCAATTCCAATTAACCCCAAATCTTTTCTAAATCTTCCTTAACATTCCCACAAACAAAATACTAACATGATTTGCCCAAAATTTAGACCCAAACCCCACTCAAACTCAACCCAAAGTTAAAAGGCCCAATTTTGACCTAAACCCAAACCTAACCCAAATGAGCCCAAACCCCAAAATCAAAGCCCAACCAAAGTCAAAAACTCTTTGAAACACTCCCATAAACATTTCTCAACATTGATTTTACATCAATTTCAACCCTAGCCCAACATTAGCCCAACATTAGCCCAAGTTAGCCCAATTTGACCTACATAGGCCCACTTACCAAATAAATCCAAATTCAAACCAATTCAACTCCAAATCACACCAAATTGACTCCAAGCCCTTCATAGAAAATCCCTAAACCAATTATGACATTTATTTGACAAATTTCTTTACAAAATCTTTACCCAAATGCCCATCCTAAAATCAAAAAGCCCACTCCCCTTAAACTTTCCTAAAAGCCCACTTCACCACATTCAAAAGCCCAAATCCATCCAAAGCCCACATGGCATTTCCCCTCATCATCCATTTAATCAAAATCACCCCTAAGTTTCAAAATCATCAATTAAACCATTCCAAATCAAGCTTCATGCAAATTTTCACCAAAATATCCAAAATTCTTAAAACCCATTTCCATGAAATTGACTCAACTTTCCCCAAGCCAAAGACAAGCCATGCAAGCCATGGACAAGCCACATGAAGCCATGGAAGGCTTGACATGTGACCATGCCATTAATGGTAAAAGGAGGGGCCCCTTTCCTAATCTTTCATTAAGCATTTTTTTCCTAAAGCATGTCACACACTAAACCATGTTTAGCCACCTCATCATGGATAGAGACCACACCACTCTCCCTTGGCCGACCCAACTGATCCTCTCAGCCCAAAATCAGGCCATGGGGAGGTGCACCCAACCCAAACCAATGGGTTGACCAAATTAAGGCCAAAATGACCCCCTCCCCATTCCATTTTAATTCAAAGCCTTTACACATGGCAATTGCCAATTGATTGCACAAACCTCCAACCCTGACCCACCTGGACCCGAGGGTGACCCATGCCTGCCGGCCAGCCGCCTGGATCGCCGGAAAACACCATGGCCGAGACCTTAGGAGGAGCCAAAGTTTGGAATTCCCACTTGCTGAGCCGCCCCATGCCAAATTGTTACTATGGCCGTTCTTCTCCTCACCGAGCAAGCTCGATCCCATGCCTCAACTCCCCCGGAAGGCTCTCCAGCCTCTCCTATTTAAACCCCTCACCCTCATGGCCATGGAGGAGAGTTGCACAAACCTTGCCGAAACTCGCCAAAATTGTTCCAAACCCTTCTCCACCCTTAGAGCGAGCTTGATCCCCAGTGTCAATTTGCCCTAATCCCCATTGATAAAATCCAATTTCCCAACTGAAATTCCACCCAAAACCAGGACACTTCTCCACAGTGAGCCAATTCCCAAATTGATTGGTTCTACACCTTCACCAGACCAAGGGAAGGTGTCCACCAGCAAAAGCCCCATCTCCAGGCCACCCAATTGCTCCAGCCTCCCAGCTTTGTGATCGGGCTTGGTCGAAATCACACTTAGACAATTCACCAGACCAGGAGACTTCATCTGGAGCTTTCTGGGATCCAATCGAAGGTGCAACAACTCTCAGATTGAAGCCACACTTCTCTGAGCAAAGGTATGAGCTAATGTTTCATCCCGAGCTTCTAGAGATTCTCCATTTCGAATGCTTTAATTTCAATGCATGATAGCCGTATAGATGTGTTCGTCTCTTCAAGACGAATCCATAGAGCATAAGAACATGAAAATCCATTGAGTATCGAGTGAGATCTTAGGGATTTAGTGTGGACGGCTCTCGGGTGAGGACGCTCGGGGACGATGAACGGATGCCGTCCATTCAATACACGCGCGGACGAACGGCTCAGATGGCGTCGGACCAGGAGACGGTACGAGAACCGCGGGGCCCGGGCTGCTGACTCAGGTGGCGGCGTCGAATGGGAGCGCGACACGCGGCGTTTCGGAGATGTCGAGGATGAGTTGGCGCCGCGTGGATAAATAGAAAATTAGGGTATTTTTTGATTTATTTAATTCCCTAAACTTCAAAAATTCATAACTCGTGTAGAAAAATCAGAAAAATAAAATAAAAATACCCTCTTGCTCGGTGAACGAGAGGAGAATAATGTGGAAAAGAAATCATTTAATTTCATCAAGTATTTTATTTTTAATAATTTATTTACCCTCTGCACATTTTTAATTCTCCATGCATGTATACAATTCACCATGGCATGAGACCATAGGAGCTTTTGAAGCCTCCGAATTTGGGAACATTCCCAGAATTTTCCAAAGTCAGAGGCCATCCCTATGAAAAGTTATTGATTTTTCAAATTCATGTCACTGTTTTGAGTATTTTAATTCCAATAAATAGCATGTTGTGAAATAAATTCTAGGAAAATTTGGTAATGTTTCTTATGACCAGAGGACCCTAGGAAAAATAGGTTTTGACTTAGTTCATTTAAAACAACCCTAATTGGCTTAAACACCCAAAATAGGTCTTTAATTAATTAGAGTTAACCAGGCATCAAATTGACTTGAAATCAATTCTCCACTGACCTTTAGGATCAGAGGAATCCACAATAAAAGTTTGAGGTCAATTGGACTTGGTTAGCCCCACTAATTGGGTTGATTAAGCCACTTAGCCATTTTAAACTTTAAAAATTCATAACTTTTAAAATACCTTTCAAAAATTCACCAAATTGGTTTTGGAGCCTGTCTGATATCAGGGGAACCTAAAAAAATTAAAATTTCAATTTTCTAAAAAAGTTGATTTTTGATAATATTTTAATATTTTTAATAATTAAAAAATAATAAAAATCACAAAAATAATAAAATTCACCAAAATGTCACATTTTGAATTTTAATCACATAGGAACAAATCCCACATTTTTCTTAGGTCTATTTAGTGAGATATTAAATTTTAAAGCTTTAAGGTAATTTTAAAATTAAAAAAAATGTATTTTCTAGCATTTTCACTAAAATAATTATAATAAATCATATAAAAATCAAAAAATTGCAAAATTTGCTTCTCTGGTTTCCTTGATATCAGAGAGATTTTTGAAAAATATAAAATTCATTTTTCAACATTTATTTTATTTTTAAATTAATTAACACTCCAAAACTTAAAATAATTATAATAAAAATAATATAATTCAAAAAATCACCAAAATTGGTCTAAGTGGTCCTCTGGTCATTAGGAATGTCCCCTAATTTTCTTAAGGATAGAAACTTTCCCTTGGTCATGTTATTAAATTTTCCTTGAAAATCTCTATTTTCTACCAAAAATAATTATATAAATAAATTAAATACAGAAAAATCACATTTTCTCCTCTCATGTCTTTATTGACATATGAGTGAAGTTACATAAAAATTTCAAGTTCATTTGAGTTCAATTTAGTGAGTTATGAAATTATTAAGCTTAAAGGGTAAAGTGGTAATTAAATTTTTTAACCCTTAATTAAAACTTTAGGTTTAATAAAAAATTAACAAGTAAAATATTTAATCCTAATCTGATTTGGATGATTGAAATTTAAATGATTAAAGGGTAGAAACCCATTAAGCAATTTTAAAATGATTAAACTTTAATTAAATAATGGATTAAATTTGGAAGAATAATAAAATTGGAATTATTAAAATAGGGATATTATTAGGAAGAGATTTATTCTTTAATTTAAAAAACCCTAAATTAATTATCTCATTAATATTCAATTCTTAATTAAAATGATAACTCAAATTTAAAATATTAAAAGACTTCATCATTAAACTAAAATTAAATTATTAAACTCTTTTAAAAATTTCAATTAAAATTAAAAATAAAATTAAATTAAAATTAAATTAAATTAAATAAATTAAATTAAATTAAATTAAATTAAATTAAATTAAGATTAAAAAATTAAATTAAATTAAAGATTAAATTAAATTAAATTAAATCAAATTAAATTAAATTAAACAAATTAAATTAAATTAAATTAAATTAAATTAAATTAAATCAAATTAAATCAAATTAAATTAAATTAAATTAAATCAAATTAAATTAAAATTAAATCAAATCAAATTAATTAAACATCAAATCAAATTAAATTTAACTATATTGAATTAAATTAAATTAAAACTCAATTAAATTAAATTAAATTAAATTAAATATAACATCACCTAAAACGAAAGAAATTAAATATAAAGCAACTTGAACACTATTCCAAATTTAAACCCATTAACTTAAATCAAACCATTTGAATACCAATTTACCCTCGAAAGCTTTGGTTATTATAACTCCTAAATGTGAACATTAAATGAAGTGTTACTTCACTTATAGGATATTCAAATGTCCTAGTTCACTCGAGCAAGTTAACAAAACTCGAATCCTGGACGATTAATTCATTTATATAATTAAATTCATTTGGACTTAAAACAATCCTAGAAATATTGAAAAGATGTTTAAGATTATTCTTAAGCACTTCCTCAATATGATAGGACATTTATAAGAACAATTGGACTTAATTGTTCTTCGATGAAGAAAATCGTCCTCAAACCAAAACACAAAGAACCTAGACGTCATAGGAAATGACTAGCATATAGGATTAGGAACTTGGTAGAAAACCATAACCCTTACCCTAGCTTTACCTAGGAACTTGCTTAAATATTCTAATTGTGTTTTAAGTGTAGCTCGGGATGACGGGAAGACCCTCCGGGTACGCTTTTATTTTATTGCAATTTACTTTCTTGCAATTTACATTCTTGCAATTTATTTAACCGCATTGCACTTACTTTTCTTGCATGATAAACAACCGTTGCATGAAAACTCACACCTTTAGGATAGCCCCTAAAACCGAAACCAAAACTAAGTTAAAAGTCATTGCAAGATAAAATTCACCGCCACAACATTTCAAAATATAAAACAACTCAAAATTTAATCACAAACAGAACACAAAACTACAATTACAACTAAATTAAAACGTCCCTGTTGGATGATCGGGAATACCTCGGATGATGTAACCTACGTGTTGCTAACGGGATTTCCCACGGTCTAAATGAAAGTGTGGAACTCATTCGACTGAGTTTAGCAAATTCATCCGGACTAAGTGAATCCGATAAAAATAATGATGCCGGAAGGATGGAACCGTGGGATTTTAACCGGTGTCGTTATAATCAACTTTAAGATTTGTTTTAATTAAAATATTGAAAACACTTGGAAATTAAGATTTTCTCTAAACCAAAACACTTTTCTCATCCCCTGATTTATGACTTCTAAAACTAAAACCTCTGCAACAACAAGGAGCTCGGAGCATGGTGGGCAGCACGGCCATCGTCGTCAGCAAAACTTGAATCTACATCAGCAAAACCTTCCTAGAACTAAACAACCAAGCCATAGGACTTCGAGGTAGTTTGCCTAGTGCAACATAAATCCTCAACTCTTCGTTAGGCATTTGCATTACAAATTAAGCCCTAACCGGTCTTAGGATTCCGAGGTAGTCGTTGGGTACGACATAAACCCTCACATCTTCAAGGCTATTTGTATGATTCTATCATATAAATATAAGTCCTAATTAATTAAAATTGGCAAAATCAAAACATTTAAATAAATATTAGGACTTTCTTAAATCCAAGCCAAACAATAGGATAGTCGGGAAATTACCGAAGTTCACTTCGAATCTGTGATTTCTCCTACTTTTCTTCCTTTGGATTCCCAAAACAAAATGTTCCAAACTTGATCCATTCCCTATTGAAATTCCAAAATTCAATCCCTTGAAAATCTTAAACTTTCGAGATCCTCGAGAGCAGCATTATTGATTATTATCGAGAGTTTTCTTAGGTGATTCCCATCACTTAAGATGTAATTAACTATAGGGGCTTGCCCTTATAGGGAATTTTAAAGAACCTGGTAATATAAACCCCGTTTAATGTTTTCATATTAAGCGAGGGAATTTTGTCAGCTTATAAAATTGGTTCGCGACCAAACGGATGTCACAAATCTTCTAGTTTATTTAATCGAGCCCCACCGTCAAGCAGTGTGTCTATCCTTAGGGATAGATACACGGTTTGTGGTACGGTGCTCGTTTATATAAACTATTTGGGATGTGAGATCGGTTTAATCTCATATCTTAAAACCTTCAAATTTAAAATTATTTTCAAAATCAAATACTACTTTTCAAATTATTTATTTTAATTAAATTAAAAATTCGCCGACAGCTTCTGTTAGGCGACCCCCCCTTTAAAATAACACACAACCTAAAAATATGCCGACAAGATTTCTGGCGACTCCGCTGGGGAAAATTCCTCTCTCCATTATAATCAGATAATTCTGCTTTCAAAAATCGGTAGTGCATCCATTTCCTTAGTGGATCAAACTACCCTTCTTTCCGTTGGAATACTATGTTCATTTCTATCTTGAATGAGTATAGCCAACATTCTCTCGGATTTAGGAGCCACTGTTTAGACACCCCTAAACAGAGAGGTTCCGAGATCCTTTTACCTCATTTTCGAGGTGGGGTGGACCCCAATAGGTGTTGGTTTAGGAATGATCCTTCGAGTCGAGAAGTCTTGCTTAAGACTTTCTTTTCCTTTCCAACTCTGAATTGGATTCCTTACCTTCTCTACACCTTTGAACATTCCGTTCTAAATAAACAAACCCTCTAATAAGTGATTCTTTTAACAAATGATTCCTTCTTATAAATACATGAACAAGAATGAATTCGGACTCTTTTCAATTCCTTTCTTTTCGTCCTAAAGAAAAGAAGCATAGCTTGGGACTGACAACCAGAATCTACCCCGCGAAATGGAAGCCCCGAAACCGATTTTCTCCTTCACCAACGGATCGGACTTCGCCGTCTATAAGGATGAGCTGCCCGACAATGGGATCATCCGATTTGGACAGGGATTTGAAAACACGAACGTCAAGGTCACCGACGTCTCCCTCTTTGCACTGACGAACAAGGTATCTGAAGCTGAGGAGCCACTGCTTGAGTTCAACCTTAGGTCGACCCAAGAGTTTCCTCCCCTGCAAAGGATCCCGACTAGGAGGAGTACCGCCGTCCGCAGGAGGACCGTTCTTACTACCCCCACCGGTCTAGTTGTTTCGCACCTACCCCGACTTCCGCCAAATCAAAGGGGAAAGAAATCCGTAACTATGGTAAACCCGTTACCGTGGAGGGTACAGATCTTCCCGTAAGACCTGTTTTGAAATCGGGTCCGGCTCAAAGATTCCATCACCGACAAGGACCCAAAGAAGAAACGAAGTAGAAGGATCGCCGGAGAAGCCGTAGCCGCCGAGATTGCTTTCCCGGAGGAAACTCCGTAACCGCCCGAATATACACCACCGCCGAATATACACCGCTGCTCGACTACATACCACTTTTGGGAGGAAGCGAGTTCCATCCCCTCTCCGCCGCAGAGGATGAGGAGAATGTTCGCAAGATTGTCGCCACATTACCTCGGCCCGCATACTACAATGATAGCCGCAAGAAAAGAACTAGAACTACGCCGTTTGCTCGACCGCAAACTTTGGTAGAAAAGTTAGCAAAGAAGGAAAACCGCCCCGTATCGGAGATTCTACGAAGGATAGGGCGGGTGCCGCTCAAATCCCGTCTTGGACCCCGAGTAGAACCCGCCGTCATGACAGTAAAAGCCAAGCAAAAGAATGAAGGCTAGTCCGCCCGTTGTTGTCTCGTGATTACAGATTAGGAGGATACCACCTTCCAAGCATTCGGCCGATGCGACCATCCGGTCTTAGACCTTCCGTCGCTAGAAGGATGGTATGGCGTCCCACTACTGGGCGCTGAGATTGAAACAAGCAGCCCGAGAGAGAAAGTCTCGCCGGGAGGCCGGAATCCGAAGAAAGTGCTACCGCGATAAAGGGGACTCGTGAAAAGGGACCCGACGAGCCTATCGCATGACAACCGCAAAGACACACGAAAGCTCCGCTAGAAGATGCCATGGAAAAGTCGAGAACCGATATCCGACGATTGGCAAAAGAAAGAGAAGAAAAGTTCGGAGATGAGATCGATTCATCGGAGTTCATGGACGACGAATATGCAGAAATCAATATGGTTGAGACACGAGCTTCATCAGCTTTGCAAGGTGCTCCTGCAGCCGCAGAAAGAGAGGAGCCGGAACTGATGAGAAGATAGCTTCAGGAAAAGGACGACATGATCGCTCAAATGGCAAAAAGGATGGAAGAGATGGCCGTAGCTCTGGCCACTCTCCAGAGTCAAGTACAACCACATAGAGAGACACCCCGTAAGTCATTCACATTGTAGACGGAGGAAAGGAGATTACATCCATCAATGGGGATGATCAGCTAAAAAAGGATACAACACAAAGTATGATCCCTGAAAAGAATATCAAGAACTTGGTAGAACAGCAGGTGCGAGAAGCCTTAGCACAATCGAAGAACGGGACATCCATTCGGACGGGTAGACCTTACCCAGAAGAATTCGACGCCGTCCAATACCCGAAAGGCTTCGTACCACCTCTCGTTCAATACCTTCGACGGAACCGGGAACCCCCGACAAGCATGTTGCACACTTTCGTGCCGCTTGTTGCAATGCCGGCGGGAGCGATGCGTTACTCTTCCGACAGCTTCGTCGCCGATCCGTCGAGAATCTCCTTCGACCGGTATGCGAATTACCCAATGGCTCGGTGAAGACATTCTCGAGCTAGAGAGCCTCTTCATCAAGCGATTTGTCGGAGCTCAGCACCACATCACTATAGGTGATTTAGTGGTAGAGAAACAAAGGCCGAATGAAACTTTGGTGGATTACATACTTCGATGGAGAAACTCGAGCATGAAGTGTGAACCACAACCGCAAGAACAACATGCGATCGGCATCTTGCTTAAAAGCATTCACGGCCCGATAGCACTTCTCCTCAAAGGATTCACTATTAAGACTTTTGAGAAGTTGTTAAGCAAGGCCGAAGCTTGCAAGAAGAGGCGAAGCAATTATGTTTCGCCGACAAGACGGACAAGCGTGAAGCCGGTGAAGACCTTCGAAAAGAAATCCGGATCATTGCAGCGAGTTGATAAAGGCAAGCAACCGATGCAAATACCACCGTAACGGCCGCAAGAACCACAACAGAATTACCAAGCAACCCCGGTCTAGCTATCGGTCGTCTCCGCAGTATGAACAACCGCCTCGTCCGCAACGTACATTAAGGGAGCTTCGAGCGGAGAATATCCGTTCAAAAATGAAGCAAGATCGAAAATGTTCCGTAGCCTAATGAAGACTCCGATTTCCAACCGCGAACCTAAAAGACCGTAGGAAGTCAACAAGAACGGTGATCCCAACTTTTGCCCCTACCATCGGATGCTCGGGCACAAGATAGAAGATTGCATTACCTTTAAAAGTTGGCTCAACGACATCCTTCGGAAAGGAAATATAACAATCCCGAAGGAGTACATGAAGGAACCCCGTAAAGGAGGTTCCGTCAATGTTATCTCAACCGATCCCGTCATTCCGATAGATCCCTATGCAACTGACGATGGATGGACTACCGCCTGGACGAGGTCTTCGAAGAAGATTTTAGACAGCATCAGAACCGCCTCGGTACGAGCTTCAATTCAGAGTTCGAGACCTGTTAAACCGGTACTATCACTTGCGATAGAAGAACCACCTCGACAGGAGACGATCGAAGAAAAGAAGAAAATTGACGAAGAAGAGGGGACCGAGACTCCTAAGGCTAGACTAGGGGCCGCTTATCCTAGGATAGTTGTTTCCGATTCGGGGAGAAATCCCTCGAACCTCCGATTTTGTATGATTATCCGCTCACTTCGGTGGGATCATATAATGATAAAGGTGATGGCGTTGGCTACGTTTTGACTGTTTCTAACGATTACGTAACTAGCGACAATCCGGACATCGACTTCGATACCAACAGCAATTCTCAAATCATACACAATCTCGACAAGCAAAATAACGAAGAAGATATCCATCAAGGAGGCTACGAGAGTTCAACAAACAACGGATCTATCTGTGAGTTTCGAGGAGCTCCAGTTACGATAGAGTTAGAGCCTTCAGATTTTGAAGATAATCCGGAAGAGCTCGTCATTCCGATTCGGAGGAGACACCGACAAGTTCAACACTAGATTCAGAAGAAATTACAGAAGTCAACTTGAGAAGTGGAAAAGTTCTACCTCCAAGAATGAGTCTGAAAGACAAAGGAAAGCAGGTGGTTGTTCAAGAAGAACCGACCACAGCAGAAGAAATACCCATTCGAGAAGAAGCCGAGACGCATGAGAACAAAGTGGACTACAACGTGCTAGCCCATCTTAGGAAACTACCGGCCAAACTGAGCATTTACGATGCTCTCATCTTATCAAAGGAGATGAGAGAAGCTCTGATCAAGGCCTTACTTGATCCAGAAATTTGCTTAGCTCAAATGGCCGGAGATTCCTTAGATGAGGTTTGCTCGTTAAAGGAACAACGAGGCGTTACCTTCACGGACAATGACCTACTACTTGGGACACCGGATCACAACCGACCGTTGTACATTTCGGCTTACAATTGGGAAGTTTACGCTCTCCGCAGTATTGGTGGATCCAGGAGCATCAATCAATATAATGAGTCTTCGAACACTAGCATACTTGGAAATTGATGCTCGCGAGCTCGAAGCGTACAAAATGTTATTAAGAGGATTCAACCGTAAAGGAGAAAGAGCCCTCGGGTCAATAACGCTACCGATGAAGACCGGTAACTTAGCAAAGACAACCGCAAAATTTCACATAATCAATTCGAAACGTCGTTCAACGCTCTACTCGGGCCGACCATGGATACATGAAAACGAGGATGGTACCATCATCTCCGCATCGGTGCATCAAATACTACGATGGAGGGGAACGAGTGCATCAAAGGTGACTTGCGAACCATTCTCCGTACATGAGATTGGAATCCATGAAGATGCGATTATTATGCACCGCCAAAGAAAACGATCTTCCCCGGAGATACCGTAACAAATGAAGCAAAGAAAGTTCGGACAACAAAGAACTCGAAGTTCTAGTCCAACGATCACTCACCACTCCCTTCCGGCGAGATGGCGAAGGTTTCTCCACAACTCGCATCCGAGGTCGAGGCCGGGACGAGGCCGTGGTAGAGACGTTAGGACGATTGGACGAGGAAACCAGCCATCAATGTCGATCGGGAAGATAGTTCCGAAGAAGAAAAAGAAATCAAACAAGAAGCAGCGCAATAAGTCGGAAGAAGCCGCAATTCAAGATCTCCCTCGAAGATGAGAAGAACGAAGAATACAAATCAATGTACGAGAAGATTAACCACTACGTACATACTATGACCCTAACCCCGATCCATTCTAATAAGATCGAGGGTATGGTGGTCAAAGAGGTATGTAACGACGGTGCAAGGCCAATCAAGTTCTACCGTGGTGCTTCTTCCCCCAAAACTGAAAATAATGTACAATTCGAAGATGTCACTTCATCAGAATTAATGGAATTACCTTTTGAGTGGTACTCTCCCTGTGTTCAAAATTTAATTCAACGTGGTTTCTTACCTCGACAATGGACAAAAGGCCAATCACAACATTTTGAAAAGTTATGGAATAACTCCGGTCGTCCACCCAATTCAAAGTATGGACTCGGATTCGGCACAGTAGGGTCAGTTGACGATACTGAATTTTGCTTGGTTGTCACTTGCGAGTCTAATGTGAACTGCATGGAAACTACAGACGAACTCGAAGATTTACAAATTGGAGACGCTCCACCAGAATTCGAAGAAGAAATTAAATCCACAATAGATGAGTTAACGGAAGTTAACTTAGGTACTAGCGAAGAGCCTAGACCTACCTTTGTTAGCTCCTTACTCAACAAAGAAAACTCCGAAGAAATAATCAAATTATTAATGGAATTTAAGGACTGGTTTTGCTTGGAACTACGATGAAATGCCGAGATTGGCTCCGGAGGTTGCGGTTCATAAGCTAGGAGTGGATCCTACTTCGTTCCAATCAGCCAAAGTCCCGTGAAGAATGCGTCTAGAAATCGAACAACAAGTCATAGCCGAAGTTAAAAAGCTAATAGACGCTAAATTTGTCCGTGAAGAACAATACCCGACTTGGTTAGCCAATGTGGTGCCGACGTAAAGAAGAATGGTCAAATCAGAATTTGTGTAGACTTCAGAGATTTAAACAAGGCATGTCCAAAGGATGAATTCCCTCTACCGATCCCAGAATTAATGATCGACATTGCTTCAACACATGAAATATTCTCGTTCATGGATGGATCTTCAGGATACAACCAGATAAAAATGGCTCCAGAAGATGAAAAGCTTACGAGCATTCGAGACGCCGATCGGAGTATTTTGCTACACAAGAATGCCATTCGGATCGAAGAACGCAGGAGCAACCTACCAAAGAGCAATGACAAGAATTTTTGATGATCTCATCCACAATCAAGTCGAATGCTACGTGGACGATGTGGTCATCAAAAGCAAAGTAAAGGAAAACCACCTGTATGATTTGAGAATTGTTTTCGAACGGTTAAGACAATTTAACCTTAAGATGAATCCCTTAAAATGCGCCTTCGGCGTCACCTCCGGGAAATTCTTAGGATTCGTTGTCCGACATCGTGGAATTGAAATCGACCCGGAAAAGATTAAAGCTATCTTAGAAATGCCGCCTCCCAAAACCTTAAAACAACTACGATCTTTTTAAGGGAAGCTGGCATATCTTCGACGCTTTATCTCAAACTTGTCAGGTAGGTGTCAGCCTTTCTCGGCATTAGTTAAAAAGGACGCCAAATTTATTTGGGAAGAGAAATGCCAGAAGGCCTTCGAGGACATTAAACAATATTTAATGACACCTCCCGTCTTAACGACCCGGCCTCGTGTAGACCGCCGATACTTTACACCGCGGCTCTAGACGACTCTCTCGGAGCCCCGTTAGCCTAGTGTCAATGATGAGGGTAAAGAAAATGCTCTTTACTACTTAAGCCGTCGTTTACTTCCGACGGAAGTAAGGTATCCCGCAATTGAAAAGCATTGTTTGGCCCCGATCTTCGCCGCTCAAAAGCTCGGGCACTACATGCTTTCTCATAAGGTCAACCCGATCTCGAAGTTTAATCCATCGCAATACTCGATGACTCGTCCAACACTTTCCGGCGGACTTCCCGGATGGTCAATGATATTATTGCAATTCGATATAACTTTCATGCCTCTGCGTGCCGTAAAGGGACAAGTCTTAGCGGACTTCCTCGCAGACGCACCCTTTGCCGCAGAATCTCCTCTCAATGATGATTTGCCGGATGAACAAATAATGAACCTAGAAGACCTTGATGATCGACGTTGGGAATTATATTTCGACGGAGCATCTTCAAGCACACAAAGACGAAGAATCGCAAGTGATAGTGCCCGGTAAGGCAGGAATCGGGCTAATCTTTATAACACCGGAGCGGGGGATGTTAAGATACTCCTACCACTCGACGTAACCGTGTACAAACAATGAAGCGTAATACGAAGCCCTCATAACAAGACTGGAATTAGCTATTCAAATGGGGATAACAGACATCAACATCTATGGGGATTCGCAGTTAATCATTCAACAGATCGCCGGACAATACAGAATTTTAAAGCCATGACTCGAACAATACTTCCAGTATGCCATACAGTTGTTGGAACAGATTCCAAATGTAACGATCTACAAAATTCCCAGGAAAGAAAATGCTTTAGCAGATGCTTTAGCCCGTCTCGCAAAAGAATTCGCCTCTTTGCAAGATGAATCAGTGGAAGTGTCAGTTCACGGACGTCAGGTCCTATCACAGCTCGACATAGACACAATACACAAATCGAAAAACAAAAAGAATCGACTAGCAGCGAGTGACAGAGAACACGAAGATCGGCGACGACCATTAATGAACTACTCCGCAAACAGAAAGCTACCAGACGATAGGTCGCTAGCCCATCGGATCAAGAAAAGAACTCGTCTTACGCATTAATAAACAACACATTGTACAAAAGGTCTTTTCGATCAAATGTAGCTAAGGTGCTTAAGCGGGTCCGAGGCCCGTGAAATCGTTAAAGAGGTGCATTCAGGACTCCGTGGCGCTCACCGACCGGGTCCAAAGATGAAAATGAAAATTAAAAGACTAGGGTACTATCGGCCCTCGATGATGACCGACCGCATGAAAATCGCCAAGAGCCGTCATCAATGCCAAGTGCACGGAGTGGTTCTACACCAACCTCCAAATGTGCCGCACCGGACAATTGCGTCGTGGCCATTTCGAATGTTGGGGCACGTATATAGTGGGTCCAATAGAACCACCATCATCAAAAGGACATCGTTTCATTCTTGCGGCTACAGATTACTTTTCCAAGTGGGCAGAGGCGGTCCACTTAGAGAAGTGAAAGCACACCACGTGCTACGCTTTTCAAGAACCAAGTTGTCTACCGTTTCGGAGTGCCGCGCAGGATCATCTCGGATAATGGCTCGCATTCGAAGCACACAAATCAACAATTTTGTCGGGAGACACGGAATCGACCGGCGATACTCAACAATTTACTACCCAAGAGCAAACGGCCTCGCCGAGGCTTTTAATAAAACTCTCGTTCAAATCTTAAAGAAAACCTTGGATGATAATAAGAGAAATTGGCGCGAGAAATTGTTAGAAGCCTTATGGGCCTACCGGACAACCTTCGAACTCCTACTCAAGCTACACCTTACGCTCCGGTGTATGGGTCCGAGGCAAGTGTTACCTTTGGAGGTTCGACCTTCCTTCACTCGGAATTGCGCTGCAAACAAGATCACGACGGAAGAGAACGCCAAATTACGACTCGAAGAATTAGAAGGCTTGGAAGGGAAAAGACTTGCAGCAGCAATGTAATTTAGAACTATACCAAGCTAAGATGGTTCAAGCCCATGACAAACCGGTCCGCCCAAGAACCTTCAAAGTTGGTGACTTAGTTCTCGTTCTCAAGAGACCTATTCTTGCACACCGCAAGATAGGAGGAAAATTTGAACCCACTGGGAAGGACCGTTTCGTGGTTGAAACAAGATACTCAGGAGGTTCCTACCAGCTAGTGAATTGCCAGGGAGAACGACATATGCTTCCGATCAACGGACGATACTTGAAAAAGTATTACGCTACCTGATGTTTCGAAGGAACGAATTCTTCATCCCTAAGAAACACGGGCGAAGTAATTACTTATGATTGGGTTCGAACCCAAAAATAATAAAATGTGTTAAAATAAATAAAATCATGATAATAAAGTTTCCTTGTTTTCTCTTCCAAATCAAAATCTCTTCCCTGATCTTATCCTACTTCATTCCTGTTAAATTTAAAAAAAAAATACAAGAAGTAATAAAAAAATGTCTTTAATAAACATTTTCTTAATGTTCTTGTTCTTAGTACAGTACCCTCGATCCTTTTCCTTGTCTTTTCGCAGGGAAATGTCGAACGGCGGTTGGTCCCGAACTTTAAGAATGGCGTAAGCCTTGCACTCGATGAAAAGAGGGTGAAAGATGGAGCGATAATCGAGATTGACTCGGATTTCGCACCGACAGCCTACAAGACGAGGAAAGTGACCGGGTCCCGCTAACCGAGAAGAACTACCCGGCAAACAGAGGATGAAAGTGGGTGGCCCAAGCCACCAATCTAACAACAAGAAAAGAAAAGCAAACACCGAAGAAGATAAGAAAATTAAGTCCGTAGTCGCTACAAGCAGAGGGCGAGCTTGTCGCCGCCGCGCCCACAGTAGATTCAAGAAGTGCGAAGAGCTACTCTTACGACAACGCAACGAAGAAATAAGAATCGCCGTATCCGTAAGATGTTAACAAAACTAGCCGCGGACCAGCGCGACGAGACAGCTTGCTAATGCCGCACATACACTTCGAGGACACCGGTTCACCAGAACCCGAAGAAAGGAGGCCAGCTTCCTAGGATAACGTAAAGAATCGTGGAAATCTCCGAAGATCGAAGAAAGAAGGCTACCACGCCACCGAATAGAACCACCAAGTGATGCATGACCTTGTTGCAGAAGCAACCCCGGGGATGTCCCGACGTGCATCATCCCCGAGGAGCCGAGGTATGCAGGAGAACGTGAAGGGATTGAACCATATATCCCACAATATGTCACAAGGCCTCGCCATCTCAGCATCATTCCGGAATACGAGCCGGAGAGAATGCAAAATGTTGAAAAGAAAACCTTTGAATACTTTCGAGAGAATTAAAGGAAGAAGAATCAACATACTAGAGGGCCTCGAGCTACATACCGACGTATTCTCGAATATGAACAACAGCAGAATCGTGGATTGTATCCGGGATTTGAAAAGAATGGGCCGAGCAGGCCGCCTAAGGGAGAATACCTACTCGTAACCCCGAGATGGATGCCGTGGAAGGGAAGAATCACAAAACAATGCGGATGCTGCTACAACTTTGTCGAGGACAAGAAGGGAAACCCACCGGGAATACTCCGTCATGGGCAAGTAGATCCGATGCCATTAGTCATCAAGAGAATGGTAAAAAGATTGATAACATGGAGGGTACCGCCACAGATTGCATACCCAATAGCCGCATTATCAACATCTACAAACAGGTGACCGCATACCCCCACATATAGATCACCACGACTTCGTCGGACCTTTCCGCACAGCCTCTTTCTTGAACGAGTGTGACATCATGTTCGGATCCGACCTCCGGATAGCAGTGCCGGGTGAGTTCCGAGGGCCGCAAAGATACCTTTACCGGTAGGTTCCGTCATGATACCGAAGGGCAACGGAGCAGTATATCGCTAAGCATTGCATACCAGGAGTGCCGTGAAGCGGATCTCGCTACTTTCGGGAGAATGGATGACAGGAAGACACCTTACCATTTTCAACCGCACCCGCAGCTAGAGAACCTCCGGCCTTACGAGCCGTGAGTTACATGGGAGATATCACACCTCCAACGTACATCCAGCCGGCATCCTTGCCAAGGATGGCTTGGAAGGTGATGTTATTAACCATGTACCCCACTATTCAGACATGGATTTTTTGACAGATGCTTCTTTGGATGGACCAACAAAGGTCATGCACAGTCCGTTTTGAGTTTACATGGATTGTATGAAATGTATTCCAGATCGAGTTGTATGATGTATCTTCAACATGATTGGAATGAAAGTGACCATGTCACATTTTTGGCCTTCACCTCTTTTGTGCAAATTGATTGGGAAACGACATTAAAGTTAAATGAACTTCGAACAAAGAACAGAAAAGAAATAAAAAAAGGGATAAAAGAAAACTTTCTTTAAAGATCTAAAAATGACAAACACCAAATTCACATGAACATTAAATAAACGATAAAATAAAATTTGAATCATTAAAAGATAAACGAAATTAACATAAATGTTAAATCAAATCACAAATCAAATTCTCAATCAAATTTCAAATTCAATCTTTTCAAATTCCAAATCAAATTTCAATCTTTTCAAATCACAAATCAAATTCTCAATCAAATTCCAAATCCACTCCCGATCAAGTTTCAAATTTGATCTTCCAAATTTCAAATCAAATCTTAAATCAAATTTCAATCGAGTTCAAACTCATCCTTCCAAATCTCAAATTCAATCTTTCCGCATTTCAAGTCTCAATCAAATTCAAATTCAATTTCTTCCGGATCTCGAATCAAATATCAATCAAATCAAATTCAAACTTTTGGGTCGAGGATTTTACATCCAAGACCGCACCGCTTTAGGATTCTTTCCTATTGCAACCGAAGTACATCAAATTCAAACTTTTGGGTCAAGGATTTTACATCCAAGACCGCACCGCTTAGGATTCTTTCCTACGGCACCGAAATACATCAAATTCAACCTTTTGGGTCGAGGATTTTACATCCAAGACCGCACCGCTTAGGATTCTTTCCTATTGCACCGAAATACATCAAATTCAAACTTTTGGGTCGAGGATTTTACATCCAAGACCGCACCGCTTTAGGATTCTTTCCTATTGCACTCGAAGTACATCAAATTCAAACTTTTGGGTCGAGGATTTTACATCCAAGACCGCACCGCTTTAGGATTCTTTCTTATCGCATCGAAATACATCAAATTCAAACTTTTGGGTCGAGGATTTTACATCCAAGACTCGCATCGCTTTAGGATTCTTTCCTATTGCACTCGAAATACATCAAATTCAAACTTTTGGGTCGAGGATTTTACATCCAAGACCGCACCGCTTTAGGATTCTTTCCTATTGCACCGAAATACATCAAATTCAAACTTTTGGGTCGAGGATTTTATATCCAAGATCGCACTCGCTTTAGGATTCTTTTCCTATTGCACTCGAAGTACATCAAATTCAAACTTTTGGGTCGAGGATTTTACATCCAAGACCGCACCGCTTTAGGATTCTTTCCTATTGCACCGAAGTACATCAAATTCAAACTTTTGGGTCGAGGATTTTACATCCAAGACCGCACCGCTTTAGGATTCTTTCCTATCGCACCGAAATACATCAAATTCAAACTTTTGGGTCGAGGATTTTACATCCAAGACCGCACCGCTTTAGGATTCTTTCCTATCGCACCGAAGTACATCAAATTCAACCTTTTGAGTCGAGGATTTTACATCCAAGACTGCACTGCTTTAGGATTCTTTCCCTATTGCACTGAAGTACATCAAATTCAACCTTTTGGGTCGAGGATTTTACATCCAAGACTGCACTGCTTTAGGATTCTTTTCCTATTGCACTGAAATACATCAAAATCAAATTCTTGAGGTTAAGGATTTTACGTCCAACACCGTATTGCTTCGAGATCTCTCCTCATTGCAATGATTCAATCCGATCAATTCAATTTTCTTTCGAGGTCGAAGATGTTACATCTAAAACCTCAGAATTCCAATTTTCATTTCAAATCAAATCTCTCAAATTAATCTTGACAAACTTCAATCTAAATTGAAATTCCAAACTAAAATCTAAACTCACACATCAAAACTTAAATTGAAACAAAATAAAATCTAAATCGAAATTCCCTGTGTCATGTGATTTGAGATTCACCTCCTTTTCCTTTCCCCAAACGAAAGTTCAGAATCTCCGATTTCGTAGATATACTTGCTACTCCCCAACGGAAATTCTTCTATTTCGTCCTAAGTTTGTCACTGGACGTCCGTGTTGGTTTTGTTGATCGTTTCGGTCAACGCCAATACGCGCGTGTGCTCCGTCACCACCACACCTATCGGGGGTCCATTTGTTGACCTCATTTTTGATGAGGTCTTCTTTCTTCTCTTTAGTACTTAGGATCTAGCCTTTAGGCTTTTCCTTCGACTATCTTCGAGGACTAGAATTGGGACCCACCTTTTAGAAATTCAAACCACTTCTTAACTCCCCGTAAACTCCACAAACTCGATCGTAGACCCCTAATCACCTAGAGGGTTGAAATCAAATGTGGAAGTTTAAAGGATGAGCTCCTATAGTGACTCTTCGGCCTTAGATCGCCCCTGCGCGCCTCGGTCTCAGTGAAGGGGCCGGCTTACACACACACTACATTTATACACTACACCTACACACTACACTTCCACATACCTCCTAAAACCACACCCATACCTAACTTGACCTCCCGACTCAAGTAGGTGATTCACATGGATGGTCCTTAACCCCTAAGCCCTCGCTAAGAGGGTTAGGAACAACATACAGAATGCCTCAAATGAGTCCCTTCAAGGCTCATGTGGGCTTGATATGGCTTCATGGCTCAACCAAAATGATTTCACTCCACTCAAATTCACCCAATCTTCAATTTCCCAAATTTTCAATTTTTGACCCCGGGACCCTACACCCGCTAACCTACCCAAAACCCTCGAAATTACCCAAATTTCTCAAAATTTCCAAATTATCCAAAATTCTCCAAAATCATTCCCAAACATTTCCACATCACTTAAATTGATCATCCATACCCAAAAATACCAAAAATTCCAAGAAAACCTCCCAATACCCTCCAAATACCCAAAATACCCTCTCGACCTAAAAATCCAAAAATTCAGAAAATTCCCAGAAAATTCCAAAAATCCCAAATATTTCCAATTTCATTTTGTCCAACTACACCATGGGCCAATTTTGTCAATTTACCCTACTTTTGTCAAAACCCCCACTTGACCCATTTTAACCCAAAGTGAACCCAATGTCAAACCAAACCTACCCAATTGACCCCAATTTTGGTCCAATTCAATTCTAAACTTCAATTCAATATCCCTAATACCAATCTAGACCAAATCCAAGCCCAATTTGATTGACATTTGGATCCAATCTCACTTTTGACCTTAAAGCCCAATTTGGACCCATGACCCAAACCTAACCCAAACTCACCCAATTCAATTCCAATTAACCCCAAATCTTTTCTAAATCTTCCTTAACATTACCACAAACAAAATAATAACATGATTTGCCCAAAATTTAGACCCAAACCCCACTCAAACTCAACCCAAAGTTAAAAGGCCCAATTTTGACCTAAACCCAAACCTAACCCAAATGAGCCCAAACCCCAAAATCAAAGCCCAACCAAAGTCAAAAACTCTTTGAAACACTCCCATAAACATTTCTCAACATTTATTTTACATCAATTTCAACCCTAGCCCAACATTAGCCCAACATTAGCCCAAGTTAGCCCAATTTGACCTACATAGGCCCACTTACCAAATAAATCCAAATTCAAACCAATTCAACTCCAAATCACACCAAATTGACTCCAAGCCCTTCATAGAACATCCCTAAACCAATTATGACATTTATTTGACAAAGTTCTTCACAAAATCTTTACCCAAATGCCCATCCTAAAATCAAAAAGCCCACTCCCCTTAAACTTTCCTAAAAGCCCACTTCACCACATTCAAAAGCCCAAATCCATCCAAAGCCCACATGGCATTTCCCCTCATCATCCATTTAATCAAAATCACCCCTAAGTTTCAAAATCATCAATTAAACCATTCCAAATCAAGCTTCATGCAAATTTTCACCAAAATATCCAAAATTCTTAAAACCCATTTCCATGAAATCGACTCAACTTTCCCCAAGCCAAAGACAAGCCATGCAAGCCATGGACAAGCCACATGAAGCCATGGAAGGCTTGACATGTGACCATGCCATTAATGGTAAAAGGAGGGGCCCCTTTCCTAATCTTTCATTAAGCATTTTTTGCCTTAAGCATGTCACACACTAAACCATGTTTAGCCACCTCATCATGGATAGAGACCACACCACTCTCCCTTGGCCGACCCAACCGATCCTCTCAGCCCCAAAATCAGTGCCATGGGGAGGTGCACCCAACCCAAACCAATGGGTTGACCAAATTAAGGCCAAAATGACCCCCTCCCCATTCCATTTTAATTCAAAGCCTTTACACATGGCAATTGCCAATCGATTGCACAAACCTCCAACCCCGACCCACCCGGACCCGAGGGTGACCCATGCCTGCCGGCCGCCGCCCGGATCGCCGGAAAACACCATGGCCGAGACCTCGGGAGGAGCCAAAGTTTGGAATTCCCACTTGCGAGCCGTCCCATGCCAAATGGTCACTATGGTCGTTCTTCTCCTCACCGCAGCAGACTCGATCCCATGCCTCAACTCCCCCGGAAGGCTCTCCAACCTCTCCTATTTAAACCCCTCACCCTCACGGCCATGGAGGAGAGTTGCACAAACCTTGCCGAAACTCGCCAAAATTGTTCCAAACCCTTCTCCACCCTTAGAGCAAGCTTGATCCCCAGTGTCAATTTGCCCTAATCCCCACCGATAAAATCCAATTTCCCAACCGAAATTCCACCCAAAACCAGGACACTTCTCCACAGTGAGCCAATTCCCAAATTGATTGGTTCTACACCTTCACTCGTACTAAGGGAAGGTGTCCACCAAAGAAAAGCCCCATCTCCAGAGCCACCCAATTGCTCCAGCCCTCCCAGCTTTGTGATCGGGCTTGGTCGAAATCACACTTAGACAATTCACTGCACTCGGAGACTTCATCTGGAGCTTTCTGGGATCCAATCGAAGGTGCAACAACTCTCAGATTGAATCCACACTTCTCTGAGGAAAGGTATGAGCTAATGTTTCATCCCGAGCTTCTAGAGATTCTCCATTTCGAATGCTTTAATTTCAATGCATGATAGCCGTATAGATGTGTTCGTCTCTTCAAGACGAATCCATAGAGCATAAGAACATGAAAATCCATCGAGTATCGAGTGAGATCTTAGGGATTTAGTGTGGACGGCTCTCGGGTGAGGACGCTCGGGACGATGAACGGATGCCGTCCATTCAATACACGCGCGGACGAACGGCTCGGATGGCGTCGGACCGAGAGACGCGTACGAGAACCGCGGGGCCCGGGCCGCCGACTCGAGTGGCGGCTTCGAATGGGAGCGCGACACGCGGCGTTTCGGAGATGCCGAGGATGAGTTGGCGCCGCGTGGATAAATAGAAAATTAGGGTATTTTTTGATTTATTTAATTCCCTAAACTTCAAAAATTCATAACTCGTGTAGAAAAATCAGAAAAATAAAATAAAAATACCCTCTTGCTCAGTGAACAGAGGAGAATAATGTGGAAAAGAAATCATTTAATTTCATCAAGTATTTTATTTTTAATAATTTATTTACCCTCTGCACATTTTTAATTCTCCATGCATGTATACAATTCACCATGGCATGAGACCATAGGGCTTTTGAAGCCTCTGAATTTGGGAACATTCCCAGAATTTTCCAAAGTCAGAGGCCATCCCTATGAAGAGTTATTGATTTTTCAAATTCATGTCACTGTTTTGAGTATTTTAATTCCAATAAATATCATGTTGTGAAATAAATTCTAGGAAAATTTGGCGATGTTCCTTATGACCAGAGGACCCTAGGAAAAATAGGTTTTGACTTAGTTCATTTCAAACAACCCTAATTGGCTTAAACACCCAAAATAGGTCTTTAATTAATTAGAGTTAACCAGGCATCAAATTGACTTGAAATCAATTCACCACTGACCTTTAGGATCAGAGGAATCCACCATAAAAGTTTGAGGTCTATTGGACTTGGTTAACCCCACTAATTGGGTTGATTAAGCCACTTAGCCATTTTAAACTTTAAAAATTCATAACTTTTAAAATACCTTTCAAAAATTCACCAAATTGGTTTTAGAGCCTTTCTGATATTAGGGGAACCTAAGAAAATTAAAATTTCAATTTTCTAAAAAAGTTGATTTTTGATAATATTTTAATATTTTTAATAATTAAAAAATAATAAAAATCACAAAAATAATAAAATTCACCAAAATGTCACATTTTGAATTTTAATCACATAGGAACAAATCTCACATTTTTCTTAGGTCTATTTAGTGAGATATTAAATTTTAAAGCTTTAAGGTAATTTTAAAATTAAAAAAAATGTATTTTCTAGCATTTTCACTAAAATAATTATAATAAATCATAGAAAAATCAGAAAATTGCAAAATTTGCTTCTCTGGTTTCCTTTATATTAGAGAGATTTTTCAAAAATATAAAATTCATTTTTCAACATTTATTTTATTTTTAAATTAATTAACACTCCAAAACTTAAAATAATTATAATAAAAATAATATAATTAAAAAAATCACCAAAATTGGTCTAAGTGGTCCTCCGGTCATTAGGAATGTCCCCTAATTTTCTTAAGGACAGAAACTTTCCCTTGATCATGTTATTAAATTTTCCTTGAAAATCTCTATTTTCTACCAAAAATAATTATATAAATAAATTAAATACAGAAAAATCACATTTTCTCCTCTCATGTCTTTATTGACATATGAGTGAAGTTACATAAAAATTTCAAGTTCATTTGAGTTCAATTTAGTGAGTTATGAAATTATTAAGCTTAAAGGGTAAAGTGGTAATTAAATTTTTTAACCCTTAATTAAAACTTTAGGTTTAATAAAAAATTAACAAGTAAAATATTTGATCCTAATCTGATTTGGATGATTGAAATTTAAATGATTAAAGGGTAGAAACCCATTAAGCAATTTTAAAATGATTAAACTTTAATTAAATAATGGATTAAATTTGGAAGAATAATAAAATTGGAATTATTAAAATAGGGATATTATTAGGAAGAGATTTATTCTTTAATTTAAAAATCCCTAAATTAATTATTTTATTAATATTCAATTCTTAATTAAAATGATAACTCAAATTTAAAATATTAAAAGACTTAATCATTAAACTAAAATTAAATTATTAAACTCTTTTAAAAATTTCAATTAAAATTAAAAATAAAATTAAATTAAAATTAAATTAAATTAAATAAATTAAATTAAATTAAATTAAATTAAGATTAAAAAATTAAATTAAATTAAAGATTAAATTAAATTAAATTAAATCAAATTAAATTAAATTAAACAAATTAAATTAAATTAAATTAAATTAAATTAAATTAAATCAAATTAAATCAAATTAAATTAAATTAAATTAAATTAAATTAAATCAAATTAAATTAAAATTAAATCAAATCAAATTAATTAAACATCAAATCAAATTAAATTGAACTATATTGAATTAAATTAAATTAAAACTCAATTAAATTAAATTAAATTAAATTAAATATAACATCACCTAAAACAGAAAGAAATTAAATATAAAGCAACTTGAACACTATTCCAAATTTAAACCCATTAACTTAAATCAAACCATTTGAATACCAATTTACCCTCGAAAGCTTTGGTTATTATAACTCCTAAACAGAACATTAAATGAAGTGTTACTTCACTTATAGGATATTCAAATGTCCTAGTTCACTCGAGCAAGTTAACAAAACTCGAATCCCTGGATGATTAATTCATTTATATAATTAAATTCATTTGGACTTAAAACAATCCTAGAAATATTGAAAAGATGTTTAAGATTATTCTTAAGCACTTCCTCAATATGATAGGACATTTATAAGAACAATTGGACTTAATTGTTCTTTGATGAAGAAAATCGTCCTCAAACCAAAACACAAAGAACCTAGACGTCATAGGAAATGACTAGCTATAGGATTAGGAACTTGGTAGAAAACCATAACCCTTACCCTAGCTTTACCTAGGAACTTGCTTAAATATTCTAATTGTGTTTTAAGTGTAGCTTGGGATGACGGGAAGACCCTCCAGGTACGCTTTTATTTTATTGCAATTTACTTTCTTGCAATTTACATTCTTGCAATTTATTTAACTGCATTGCACTTACTTTTCTTGCATGATAAACAACTTTTGCATGAAAACTCACACCTTTAGGATAGCCCCTAAAACTGAAATCAAAACTAAGTTAAAAGTCATTGCAAGATAAAATTCACCGCCACAACATTTCAAAATATAAAACAACTCAAAATTTAATCACAAACAAAACACAAAACTACAATTACAACTAAATTAAAACGTCCTGTTGGATGATCGGGAATACCTCGGATGATGTAACCTACGTGTTGCTAACGGGATTTCCCACGGTCTAAATGAAAGTGTGGAACTCATTCAGTTGAGTTTAGCAAATTCATCCGGACTAAGTGAATCCGATAAAAATAATGATGCCGAAGGATGGAACCGCGGGATCTTAACCGGAGTCGTTATAATCAACTTTAAGATTTGTTTTAATTAAAATATTGAAAACACTTGGAAATTAAGATTTTCTCTAAACCAAAACACTTTTCTCATCCCCCGATTTATGACTTCTAAAACTAAAACCTCTGCAACAACAAGGAGCTCTGAGCATGGTGGGCAAGCACGGCCATCGTCGTCGCAGAAACTTGAATCTACATCAGCAGAAACCTTCCTAGAACTAAACAACCAAGCCATAGGACTTCGAGGTAGTTTGCCTAGTGCAACATAAATCCTCAACTCTTTGTTAGGCATTTGCATTGCAAATTAAGCCCTAACCGGTCTTAGGATTCCGAGGTACCGCTGGGTACGACATAAACCCTCACATCTTCAAGGCTATTTGTATGATTCTATCATATAAATATAAGTCCTAATTAATTAAAATTGGCAAAATCAAAACATTTAAATAAATATTAGGACTTTCTTAAATCCAAGCCAAACAATAGGATAGTCGGGAAATTACCGAAGTTCACTTTGAATCTGTGATTTCTCCTACTTTTCTTCCTTTGGATTCCCAAAACAAAATGTTCCAAACTTGATCCATTCCCTATTGAAATTCCGAAATTCAATCCCTTGAAAATCTTAAACTTTGAGATCCTTGAGAGCAGAATTATTGATTATTATCGAGAGTTTTCTTAGGTGATTCCCATCACTTAAGATGTAATTAACTATAGTGGGCTTGCCCTTATAGTGGAATTTTAAAGAACCTGTGTAATATAAACCCCGTTTAATGTTTTCATATTAAGCAGGGGAATTTTGTCGGCTTATAAAATTGGTTCGCGTACCAAACGGATGTCACAAATCTTCTAGTTTATTTAATCGAGCCCCACCGTCAAGCGCTGTGTCTATCCTTAGTGGATAGATACACGGTTTGTGGTGCGGTGCTCGTTTATATAAACTATTTGGGATGTGAGATCGGTTTAATCTCATATCTTAAAACCTTCAAATTTTAAATTATTTTCAAAATCAAATACTACTTTTCAAATTATTTATTTTAATTAAATTAAAAATTCGCCGACAGCTTCTGTTAGGCGACCCCCCCTTTAAAATAACACACAACCTAAAAATATGCCGACAAGCATATAAAGAAATACCTATTATTTTAGGGAGACCTTTTCTAGCGACCGGACGAGCTATGAATGATGTGCAAAAAGGAGAATTAACCATGAGAGTTAATGATCAAAAGAATAAATTTAATGTCCTTAAATCAATGAAGTACCCTGACAAAGAAAAATGTTATCAAATGGATATAATTGATTATTTAATTGAGAAACATTATCAAGAAAAATGTAAAGTAATTTCTGAATAAAAATTTAAATTATTAATCGATAAAGATGAAGAACTAAAAGAAGAAGAAATTCATTATATTAAAGATAATTAGGAAACTTTGGACATAACTCAAAATGATATACTTTTATCCTCAATTAAAAAGCCCCTGAACTGGAATTAAAAATGTTACCTTCACATTTAAAGTATGCATTTATGGGAAATTCATTAACTTTACTCGTTATTATTTCTTCTGAGCTAAGTTTAGATCAAGAAGAAAAATTAATAGGAGTGTTAAACAATTATAAAAAAAGCTTTTGGTTGGACTATTGCTGACATAAGAGGAATAAGCCCATCCATTTGTATGTATAGAATTTTAATGGAAGAAAATTTTAAACTTACTATTGAACCGCAAAGAAGATTAAATCCTATCATGAAAGAGGTTGTTAAAAAAGAAATTGTTAAATAAGTTGATGCTGGTATTATTTATCCTATTTCGGATAGCCAATGGGTAACTCCTATTCATTGTGTTCCAAAAAAAGGAGGAGTAGCTGTCATTGTCAATGATAAAAATGAACTAATTCCTACAAGACAAGTTACTGGATGGCGAATTTGCATTGATTATAGGAAATTAAATAACGCCACTAAAAAGGATCATTTTCCTTTACCTTTCTTGCATCAAATGCTGATAAATTAGCTGGGCACTCATATTTCTGTTTTCTGGATGGATATTCTGGTTATCATCAATTACCTGTCGCTCCTGAGGACCAAGAGAAAACAACATTTACAAGTCCTTACGGAACATTTGCCTTTAGAAGAACACCTTTTGGTTTATGTAATGCACCTGCAACTTTTCAAAGATGTATGATGTAAATATTTTGTGATTTAATTGACAAAGGAATTGAAATATTCATGGACGATTTTTCAATTTTTGGAACATCGTTTGAATCTTGTTTGGAAAATATTTCCAAAGTTCTGAAAATATGTGAAGAAATAAATTTAGTTCTTAACTGGGAAAAATGTCAATTTATGGTCACAGAAGGCATTGTACTTAGTCACAAGATTTCACAAAAAGGGATGGAAGTAGATCAAGCAAAAGTGAAAATTATTGTTGAATTACAACCACCTACTACTGTTACTGATGTGAGAAGTTTTCTAGGTCATGCTGGATTTTATAGAAGATATATAAAGGATTTTTCTAAAATTGCTAAACCTCTTTGTCATTTATTGGAAAAAGATGCTAAATTTGAATTTAACAAATACTGTGTTAATGTTTTTAATATTTTAAAAGAAAAATTAATTATTGCACCTATCATTGTTGCACCTAATTGGAATAAATCTTTTATATTAATGTGCGATGCAAGTGATTTTGCAATTGGAGCTGTATTGGGATAAAAATATGAGAAAATTTTCAAAGTTATATATTATGCTAGTAAAACTCTTACTAAAACTTAATGAAATTACACTACTACAGAGAAAGAGCTTCTAGCTATAGTATATGCCTTTGATAAATTTAGACCTTATCTTCTTGGTACTAAATGCATAGTTCATACTGATCATTCCGCTATTAAATATCTAATGCCAAAAAAGGATGCTAAACCTAGACTGATAATATGGGTTTTACTTCTATAAGAATTTGATTTTCAAATAGTGGATAGAAAAGGAACGGACAACCAAATTGCTGATCATTTATCTAGAATTAAGAATGATGTTATTACTGAAGAAAACATAAATGAGAAATTTCCTGATGAACATTTATATGTTATTCAAGGATTCCAAACACCTTGGTGTGCGGATATAATTAACTATTTAGTTAGCAATATTCTACATTATGGATTGGATGAAAAATTTATTAAGAAATTTAAAAATGATGCTAAATATTATATTTAGGAAGATCCTCATTTATTTAAATTAGGAAGAGATTCTATAATTCGAAGATGCGTACCTTATGAAGAAACTTCTGCTATTATTCCAAAATGTCTTGATTCCGATTTTAGAGGACACTTTTGATAGATAAAACTGCATTTAAAATTTTAAGTTCAGGATTTTATTGGCCTACTTTATTCAGAGATGTGAGACATTATGTTAAAACATGTGATCGATGCCAAAGAATGGGAAATATATCTAAGAAAGATGAAATGCCTTTAAACTATATATTGGAAGTTGAAATTTTTTATAAACGGGATTTAGACTTTATGGGATTATTTGTACCATCATCTGGAAAAATTTATATTTTATTAGCAGTTGATTATGTTTCAAAGTGGATTGAAGCTGTAGCTTTGCCTAATTGTGACTCCAAAAGTGTATCTAAATTTTTAAAGAAGATGATTTTTTCAAGATTTGGAATGCCTAAGGTAATTATCACAGTATGGTGGAAGTCATTTTAGAAATATAAGAATTCAATCATTACTGCAAAAATTTAGAATCAAACATAAAATTGCAACTGCATATCACCCACAAACAAGTGGAATGGTTGAAGTATCAAACAGAGAAATTAAAAGAATTTTAGAGAAGACTGTTAATTCTAAAAGAACTGATTGGCTTGATAGACTTGATTCTGCATTATGGGCTTATAGAACAGCTTATAAAACACCAATCAGAACGTCACCTTACCGGTTAGTTTTTGGAAAACAATGTCACTTACCAGTTGAACTTGAACATAAAGCTTATTGGGCGATAAAGGAGTTTAATTCTGATTTGAATACTGCAGGAGAAGAATGATTATTGAAATTAAATGAGATGGACAAAATAAGAAAATGAATCATATGATAATGCAAAAATTTATAATGATAAAATGAAGGTATTACATGATAAAAAGATTTCAGGAAAAATATTTGAGCCTGAACAAGAAGTATTTCTATTTAATACTCGTTTAAGACTTTTTTCCTGAAAAATTAAGATAAAAAAGGATAGGACCATATATAATTGAAAAAGTATGCCAATATGGAGCTGTGGATATTAAAGAACCCAAAACGGGAAAAATTTTTAAAGTTAATGGATTAAGATTAAAGCCTTATTTGAGAGACATTAAAAAGATTTATAAAGAGGCTTATGAATTAAGTCAACCTGATTAAAGAATTACTTAGGTCGGGCTGATGACGTTAAACCAAGCGCTTAATGGGAGGTAACCTATATATTTTATTTTTAGTATGTTTTTACATTTTTAATGTATAGTTATGCCTCGATCTTGACTAATTTT
The DNA here is from genome assembly GCA_022702705.1 of Papilionanthe hookeriana x Papilionanthe teres. Classification (NCBI taxonomy): domain Eukaryota; kingdom Viridiplantae; phylum Streptophyta; class Magnoliopsida; order Asparagales; family Orchidaceae; genus Papilionanthe; species Papilionanthe hookeriana x Papilionanthe teres. The sequence goes on from CM040423.1 coordinate 22,467,381, forward strand.
ATATAACTTCAGAAAATTAAAAATTATCTTGAAGTATATAAATTTTGGACTTTGGATCACTCCATTTCATATGTGAGTAAAAAGGAGATCAAGTTAACCTTCATTGAAATTATGTATAATTGTGTTATTGAGATTGTTCTGATCTTAACATTATAATTTACCTATTTTTGGAGAACGAAACCTTGAAATTTGACGTTAGGTGAAACGGAGTCAAACATGGTTCCGACGTCTTGGCGTCAGAATTCAGCGCCTAAGCGCCAGAATAAGTTGTGTGTCGATGGGTCATGCGCCTAAGCGTTAGATTTGACACCTAAGCGCCACGGTTACTGGGTCGTGTAAAAACCGAAAATTTTCAGTTTTTCACATAATTTTCACCATTAAATTAACCCATCTTCATCCCCAATCCCTCTGCAGTCATTATTTCGACCCATACACTCCATTCTTGAGAGATTATAGAGGATTTTTGAAGAAATAGAGAGGAGAAATCTTGGAGAAGAGGCTAGAGACAAAGGTCCAAAAGATCCTTAACCCTACTTCAATGGTTTCATCGCTGTAAGTTTGGAGAAAATTTCTAGTCGTCTTGATAAATTTGAAGCGGATTTCAAAAGTATTGGAGATCGCCTCCATGAGATGTATCATTAGATTGAACATCTGGAATGGCAAGAGAAACTTCAATTTGATCATCTAGCGGCTTATCAAGATGCTCAAGTAGAGATGTATGCGAACAACAATTGGATCGACGAGAAAACGACTACAGATTTTCTTAGAGCATTAGTATTCTTCCCAAGTAGGCCAAGCAATCTTCATTGTGAAGATAATGTAAATTAGATAGTGATTTGGTGAGATCGTGATTTATCTAGTGAGTCGTTGTATCGATTTAGTGAATCGATTGTGTTTGTTTGTGTATTTGCTTTCATGTTCAATGTGTGTTGTATTTGTTTTCAAATTAAATTGTTTGATTGTGTGTTAGGACTTGAATTATTATATTATACTTATCTGAAGTGTATTGAGCCAATATTGAAGATTATAAATGGAAATTATAGGAGTTTGATTTAATCCTTGTGTTTGATTGGTGGATTTAATATTTAATTTTTAAAAATTTTTGGAAAATGTTTTGGAAGTTAGAAACTGAAGCCCTACTCTAATATGAGTAATTGGAAGTTGAATTTATGAATTTTGGTGGAAAATAAAATTTTTAGAGAGATTTTTGTGAAAGGTGAGTTTGGCGCCTAGGCGCCAGAATTCGGCGCCTAAGCGCCGGTTCGGCTTGCTTACCCGAAAAACACCACATAAACCCCATTAGCCATGGATGACGCCTAAGCTTCATCTACTTCCCCATTTTCGCGAAAATAAACCTCTTAGATCCATTGTGAGGTCAAAACATCAAGTATTTGGGCGCGAAATCACTTGATTTCTTCGTCTCGAGGTCAGATCTACACTCTAATCCATTTATTTTCGATTTTCACCATAGTTTTTCCTATGTTTTGCTAAAAACCAAAATTTTGAGAAAATTTTGATTTTTAGGTATTATATTTGGATTTTTAAACTTATTTTAAGTTTCTTAAACTTAAAAAGAGTTTAAATATTTGATTCCTAAATTTGTTCTTGTTTTCTTTCACGTTTAGATGACACCAAAATCTAAGCGAGGGAAGGGACAAGAAAATTTTGACAGTAGCAAGTTCGGGACTTCGGCAGCGCATTTTTGATATCACAAATTTGTGACGTCGAGAAAGTTTATCTCGGAGCAAAGCTTTTACAATCCGGGTGAAATGATCGAGAACACAATCGTTGTGCACAACTGGCAACGATTCTGTTATTTCATTGTTGTTGTTGTTATTCCAATCATTCGCGAATTTTATGCTAACTTTTTAGATGCGGAAGACTACGAAGTCTTCGTCAGAGGTATTGGAAAAGGATTTACTCCGGAGAGGATCAATGTGTTTTATGGACTGACACCTACCATCGAGTGCCACTATTCTGGATTATCTCCATCTGAGGGAGATCTTGAAATGATTATTGCTTATTTGACTAAAGGCACTAAATCCTAGAAGATCCGGAATGAAAAACGGGTAAACTTCAAATCTTCTAAGCTAAATGGTGTTTCAAAGGCTTGGCATTATTTTATTTCCGCTAGACTTCTAGCTTCCAACCACCCGAGAGAAGTTACCAGAGATCGAGCTATCTTAAACTACTGCATTCAGGAGAGGAAGCCGATAGATGTCGACAGCATTATTTATGATTCTATGGAGTCTACTGCTAGATCTAGCACTTTTGTGGGACTGGGATTCCCATTTTTGATCTATTCTTTATGTGTTAGAAATGTAGTCACTACTGATATTTCTGAGGAGAAGCTGAAGTCTACCAAGCCAATTGGGCAGAAGAGTGTTAGTATTTATGATCGTCTTCGAGGGAAGAGATCGACCGCTCCTTCTATTTCTGCACACACTTCAGGTAGACCTTCCACTTCCAGACCTTCTACTTCTACTGTTGAGCCACCATCTAGTTTTTGGGAATCGATGCATGATCAATTTATGGAGCAGCAGCATGAGTTATTTCAAACTCACTGCAGAGTTGATTCTATTGATAAGAAAATTGATCATTTATCTGAGTATACCTAGAGGAAGAGTAGTTACGATGCTAAGTATGATGAAGCTCTCGTTAGATTCCTGAAGGGAGAGCATGATGTTTAGTTTCCTACCTGTCCTAGTTTTTCACCATATGTTGATCCTAAGGATGTTGAGTTTTTTTGGTGATGATGACAATGATGAGGCTACAGACAGTGATTAGTGGCCTGATTTACCTTTGAGGTGTGCTAAGTCTGTTGTTAGTTTAGTTTGTTTGCTAGTATTTTTTGTTGTTTGATTTTTATTAGTTTAGATTTATTTATGTACTTTGTGTGGATTGTTGGGTATTGAGACTGTTGTTAGAGTACTTTTAATGTATTGTGTTTAAGATTGAAATTTGGATAAATTTATGTTTATTTCTATTTCAACCTACTGTTTAGTAGTTAGTATTGTTGTTCTATTTTTGTTATTATAAGTAGTATAGTCATTTAATTTAATTACTAATGAGTCTGCTTAATTTTATACCTGCTTCATTATTTCAGTATTATTCATAAAATCATGTGTAGAAGTAATTTTTTCTTTCTAGAATGTTTTTTACATACTTATAAAAATTCCTTTTTAAAATTAAGTTTTTCTTTCTCTTATACTTTTTTTAAAAAAAAATTCATGATAGACCAAAACTTACGTTTAGGGGAAAGGGAAAATACATTGAAATTTAAATTTTATTTGTCCTTTAAGAACTAATATTTTCTTAAAATAAAATTTTTTAACATAACATAAGGAATGAAGAATCTATTTAAGATCACTTAAATTTTTGAAATTATAAATAATTTAGTGGACTTAATAAAAAATTTTAATAACTTTGATTGATTTTAAGAATAGAATTATTCAACTTAAAGAAGAATAAGATTAAGAAATTTTTCTATTCATAGTAGAGATAATTGAATTTTAGAAGTATTAAGAAATCAAAAATTATAACTCGAAAAAGAATAGATTGAAATTCTTTTTGAAATCTATGTATGTTATAATAATTAAGTGAAAAAGTATAAGTTTGAAAATATAAGTTAAGGATAGTGAAGTTCAAAACCATTAACAAGCTATCCAGATACAGTAATCCTCTCTTAAAAAAAAAAAAGAGAGAGAGGAAAAGCTTGAGAAAATGCCTAATCAAAAATTGGCTTCACTTGAATTAACTTATAAAAAGAAAACTGATTACATATATTACTTAATTTTTATGCATGTATTTTTATTAGAAAAGAATTTCATGAAGATCTTTTTCTTGTGAATAATTTATGTGATCTTAATATAAAAAACTACAATTATTTTCGAAGTGAATGAAAAATTTTTGAAGTCTTATGATTTGGTAGTTAGAATATTCTTGAAATTCTTAAAATTAAACTTAGTGAAATTTGGTTAATGATTTACTAAAGCCTTTATAAAATCAAAAATCATAAGAAGTTTTAAATATTTACCTTTTTATTCCAAATGTTATACATTTTATATAGTAAAAAGGGTTACTTGAGGACAAGTAACGTTTAAGTTTGGGGGATTTAGAACAAAGAAAAAAATACATATTTTTATGCCTTGAATTTTATTAAATTTTAAGGATATTATGCTTTAATGAAAGGTATTTTTGTGTTATTGGATGTAGGTGATGCAAAAATGTTCAAGAAGGAGAAAAATATGAAAAAGGAGCAAAAAGGAGCAAAAAGGAACAAAAATAGAGCCAAAATACAAAATTATCAAAATTATTGGTCAGGCGCCAGAGTCCGGCGCCTAAGCGCCAGCTCGATACAAAAACTGTTAAGTTTTTTACTACTTTTGGGCGATTATTTTGACGGTGTGAGTGGTTATTGGACCTTCTAGAAGACTGACGGTTGTTCCTAGTTTATAGGTCATGTGATACAATGCTTTTGGACGCTTCAAAATGGTTTTAATCACGAAGAGGTGCGATCCAAAGTGAAGAGGTGCGATCCAAAGTGAAGAGGTGCGAAGAACTGGATGCGGTGTCCGGCACCTAGGAGCCAGATTCCGGCGCATAGGCGCCAGACAGACCTTCTAGAAGATTCATTGAATGTGGACACATTTTGAAGAGGTGCCTTGAGGTAACTCTTGAAGCCTATAAATAGGAGGGTATTCCTTCAGAGAAAAAGGCCCCATCTACCCTCCCTATCTAGAGTCCAATCTAGAGAGAATTAGAGAGATCATATTAGGGCCACCTTTTTACTTTCCTTCATAAATTAGTGAGTTTATTTTAGAGTTTGTATTTAGAGTTTGAAAGAGTTGGTGCATCTGTAAGTTCATTACGCCGTGGAGTCAATAGGAATCGAAGTTCGAGAGAAGAAACATCTAAGATAAGTATTTTTATTTTGATTCAAAGTTTATATATTATGTTTTGTTATTTAATTTCAATGTGTTCTGAGTAGTTACTTTACTTTCTCCTTTCAATTATGAAAAGATAAATAAGATAATGCAAAATTCGTCGGAGAATTAAAAATCATATATTTTCAAAACATTGTGATGATATTAATACTGATTCTTAATTTAATATTTAAATTGGTCATTTAAATTGTTAAAACCTGTTGAAGAGTTTTGAGACTTAGAAGGAGATAAATTCTTAACTTGTGGATATCACATGAATACTTGGGTAGTCGAAGTCCTTGTGCGGGTTATTCAAGGTGAAGTGCAAATAAATAGGAAGATGTTATATATTGGGCGTAGAATTGATAAGTTTTTAGAGTAACAGAATAAAATCTTATGATTTGGTTTATAGAGAAGGAAAGGGTCACTAGTAGGGCCGACCATAGCCATCCTTGGACATCTAGTAGTGTGAGCCAAGATTAACCCATTCTACTAACAATACATCCAGTACTCGATCTATAAAGCTAGCCAATGTTCTTTCCACCTGGATCAAAGGGTAAAGAATATGAATGCTTCTATTTGGCAGAATACCATAAATTTATATTCTTCATGAATATTATCATTATCTTCGAAAATCTTGGATTAATTGAAAGGAAGAAAGTTGCTTTCTTATTGCTATTTACATTAATTATTTTATTTCTGCTTTATTATTGCATCTAGTAAATTAAAGATATTTTATTTTTAATTATAAAAGAAATACTTTAAAATAAAAATATTTAAAGATTTATAACTCTCTCCTCGTGGGAACGATACTGGGGTCTTTGTTTCAAATCCCTATATTACTTGAAACGATACGTATACTTGCGTAGAACCCCTAGTGTGTAATATATTTTCCATAAAATTATATTTATATACATTAGTCGCTATTATTATTTATAACATATATTTTTGAAAGCATTAATTAGTACATTGATCTTCAGAGGACTTCGAGTCAAGTTTTTGGCGCCGTTGCAGGGGAAGAAGATTCTAGTATGCATATATTTATATCGGGTCATAGAACCTCCTTTTTGGGGCTCCTTCATGTATTCCTTCAGGATCATTATGTTCCCTCTCCGAAGATTGTCCTCGAGCCAATTCTTGAAGGTGAAGCAGTAATCTATCTTATGTCTGAGCATCCTATGGTAGGGACAGTAGTTCGGATGATCCTTCTTATCGACTTCCTATGGCCTTCTGGGCTCTGGTAGCTGAAAGTCGGGTGTCTTCATCAAACTGCGAAACATCTTGGCCACTGCTTTAGTCTTGAAGGGATACTCCTTATTCAAAAGTTCCTTCAGGGCACGCGGTTGACGAGGCGGCGGTCGATAATCGTCGCAGCCGATCGATAACTTGGTAGAGGCTATTGATAGCTCTGCTGAGGTTGTTGGTAAGTCCGTTGCGGTGGTTGATAACTTGGTTGCGGCCGCTCTGGCTGTATCTGCACTGGCTGCTTACCCTTATCTACTGTCGCGACGATTCCTGATTTCTTCTCAGATGCTTTTATCGGCTTCTGTTTATCAGTCTTGTCGACAAAACTCAGTTGTTTCTCTTCCTCTTGCAAGCTCCCGACCTTGCTAAGCAACTTCTCGGAAGTCTTAATTGTGAATCCTTTAAAAAGAAGTGCTATCAGGTCATGGATACTCTTTAGTAGGATACCAACTGCATGTTATTTCTGAAGCTGGGGTTCACACTTCATACTTAAATTCCTCCATCGAAGTATGTAATCCACCAAGGTTTCGTTCGGTTTTTGTTGCTCCAACACTAAATCACCTTTAGTGATTTGGTGCTGAGCCCCGACAAACCGCTTAAAGATGAGGCTTTCCAATTCTGCAAAGGTTTTGATTGAACCGTTTGGTAATTCTGCATACCAGTCGAGGGCAATTCCTGACAAACTGCTAATGAACTGACGAAAGAGTAAGGCGTCGCTCCCACCGGCATTGCAGCAACTAACACGAAAGTGTGCTATATGCTGTCGGGGGTTTCCCGTACCATCGAAAGTCTTAAACAGAGGTGGTACGAAGCCCTTCGGGTATTAGACTGTATCAAATTCTTTAGGGTAAGGTCTACCCGTCTGAGTAGATGCTCCACTCTTAGACTAGGCTAAGTCTTCTCGTACGGGTGTTCCACCATACTCTAAATATCCTTCTCGGGATTCATATTCTGCGCAGAATCCTTTTTTGGCTGTTCATCTCCATTGACAGATGTAATTTCTTTTCCTCCATCTACAATGTGAATGATCTCTGGGGGTGTTTCCTTCTGAGGTTGAAGCTGACTCTGGAGAGTGGCTAAGGTAGCTGCCAACTCCTCCATCATCTTTTCCATCTAAAAGATCGTGTCATCCTTTTCCTGAAGACATGCTCTCATCGCTTCTGGTTCATCTCTTTCTGAGGTTGACAGAGCTCCCTGTAAAGCTGTTGCTGCTCGGGTCTCAACCATGTTGATCTCAGCATACTCTTCATCCATAAACTCTGATGAATCTATGTCATTTCCCAATTCTTCTCCTCTTTCCCTTGCCAACCTTCGGATGTCCGTTCTTAACTTCCCTATGGCATCCTCAAGTGATCTCTTTCGAAGGTCTCGCGGTTGTCAGGCGATGACTGTCAAACTTCTTCTTCAGGAGTTTCTTTTAATGCAGCAACACTTTCTTCGGATTAGAGCTCTCTGACGAGACTCCTCCTCCCAGAACATTATGTCGGTATCGGCTCAATAATAATAGGTCGCTACACCATCCTTCTTGTAGTGGAAGGCCTAGGACCAGATGGTCTGTCGGCTGTACATCGGTAGGTGGTGTCCTCCCTAATATGGTGACCCGATACAACAACAGGCGGACTAGCTCGCATCTTCTTCCTTGCTTTCTCCACGGCAGTGACGGGATCTACTCGTGGTCCGAGGCAGGATGTAGTTGGTACTCGTCCCATTCTTCTCAGGACCTCTGCTACGAGGCAACCTTCCTTCTTAGCTAACTTCTCCACTACCGCTCGCAGTAGGGTAAGCGGCGTAGTCTTGATTTTCTTCCTCTTGCAGTCACTGTAGTATGCAGGTCGGGGTAATGCAGTGGCGATTCTATGGGCATCTCCCTCATCAAATGCAGCAGAGAGAGGGTGGAACTTACTTTCTCCCAACAACGGTGAGATCTAATGCAGCTCTTCAATTTCCTCAAGAATCTCTTCAAGAAAGGCAGCTTCAGTAGCCCTAGCCCTTCTGGTCTTAGCAATCTTTCTACACTTATTTCTCATTTGTGTCCGGGTTAAGGGTCTAAACTTTGAAGATGACCCTATCTTGAAAAGAGACGGTACAGCAACAAAGTCTGAACCCTCCACGGTAACAGGCTCATTACAGACTTGGACTTCCTTCCCCTTCAGTTTGGCGGGAGCCGGGGTCGGTGCAGTGATGACTAGACCGGTGGGGGTAGAGATGATGGTTCTGGGGGTAGCAGCTAACCTCCTGTGAGCAGCAGCGTTCCTTTCAGCTGGGATCCTTTGCAAAGGGAGGGAACTCTTGAGCCGATTTCAGGTTGAACTCAATTATGGGCTCCTCAGTTTTCGGTACTTTGTTTATCAGTGCGAAAAGAGTAACATCGGCGAACTTAATGTCATATTGTCGAACCCTTGTCCAAAGCGAATGATCGCATCATTAGGCAGCTCATCCTGGTAGACAGCTAAGTCTATCCTGTTGGTGAAAGAGAAGATCAGCTTCGGTGCAGACATCTTCTGCAGGGTAGATTTCGATCGTTAGTCCTGAATTACGCTTCCTTCCGTTACAAAACTTTCTAGGATGAAAAAGAATGAACTTTTCCAAAAAGAGTCCGAACACATTTTCATTTATCTTTCCTTAATTTTCTTAGTTTTCTTTACGAGGTATTTTCAGATTTTATTTTATTCGTATATTTGTGTTTTAAAAGAGTTTGTTTAAAAAAAGGTTGTTTATTATAACATTTATTTGTTTAGGAACAAAACCGCTAATGGAGGAAGGTTATAGAAAAGGTAAAAGATTTGATTCAGAATTGGAAGGAAGAGAGAATCACGTAAGACTTCTCGTCCCAAGGGATCGCACCTTAGCTAACACCTATTGAGGGTCCACCCCACCTCAAAGAGGCAAAAGGATTCTGGAACCTCTCTGTTTAGGGATGTCTAAACAGTGGCTTAAAAATCCATGAGAGTTGACTATACCCGTTCAAGGCAGAAATAAACGTGGTATTTCAATGGAAAGAATGATAGTTTGATCCATAAGGGGCATGTATCGACTATCGATTTATGAAAACAAAACCATCTGATAAAAATGGAAAGAGGAACTAGTCCCCAGCGGAGTCGCCAAAAATTTTCGGCATATTTTAGGTTATGTGTTTTAAAAAGGGGGTCGCCTATAGAAATTGTCGGCGAGTTTTTAGATTTTAAGTTTAATATATATATATATATATATATATATATATATATATATATAATTTGAAAGGTAGCATTTGATTTTTGAAAATAATTTTTAAGTTTAAAAATTTTAAGATATGAAATCAAACCGATCTCACATCCCAAATAGTTTTTATAAACGAGCACCACATCACCAACCGTGTATCTATCCTGAAGAATAGACAAACTGCTTGATGATTAGGCTCGATTAAATAAACTAGAAGATTAGTGACATTTGTTTGGTCTGCAAACCAATTCTATAAGCCGACAAGTTCCCCTGCTTAATATGAAGGGATTAAGCAGGGTTTATATTACCTGGGTTCTTAAAGTTCCCTATAAGGGCAAGCCCCTATAGTTAATTACATCTTAAATGGAGGGAATCATTTAAGAAAACTCTCGATAATGACAAGTGGTTTTGCTCTCAAGAATTTCAAAGTTTAGGGTTTTCAAACAATTGGACTTTGGAAAATTTAAATAAGGAATAGCTCAAATTTGGAACAGTTTATTTCAGGAGTCCAAAGGAAGAGAAGTAGGGGATGTCACGGACCCGAAGTGAACTTCGGTGACTTCCCAACAATCCTATTGTTTGGCTTCAATTTGAGAGTTTATTTAATGTTTCAATCCTGCCAATTTTAATTAATTAGGACTTATATTTATATGACATAATTATACAAATAGCCTCAAAGATGTGAGGGTTTATATCGTACCAAACGATTACCTCGGAGTCCTAAGATGAGTTAGGGCTTAATTTCCATAATGTGATTATGAAAATGCCTAACGAAAAGTTTAGGATTTATGTTGCACTAGGCAAACTTTCTTGAAATCTTGTCTTTGTTATTTAATTCTAAGAAAGGTTTAGCTGAAGTAGACTCAAGTTTTGCTGTTGAAGATGGTCGTGCTGCCCACTGTGCTCCAAGCTCCTTATTATTGCGGAAAGTTTAGTTTTAGAAAGTGGCAATCAAGAGATGAGAGAAGTGTTTTGGTTTAGAAGTCTTAAGGTTCAAATATCTTTATGTTTTAGTTAAAATAAATCTTAAAGTTGATTAAACAGAACAGATTATGATCCCACCGTTCCGTCATCCCGACACCGTTATTTTCATTGGATTCACTTAGTCCAAATGAATTTGCTAAACTCAACTGAAAGAGTTCCACACTTTCATTTAGACCGTGAGAAATCTCATTAGCAACACGTGGGTTACATCATCCGAGGGATTCTCGATCATCCAACGAGTCGTTTTAATTTAGTTGTAGTTGTAGTTTTGTTGTTCTGTTTGTGATTAAATTTTGAGTTGTTTTATATTTTGAATATTATGACGGTGAATTTTATCTTGTTGTGACATTTAATTTAGTTTTGGGTTTCAGTTTTATGGCTATCCTAAAAGTTCCATTTTTCATGCAGGGTGACATTCTTGTTTAACATGTAAAAAAGTAAAGTGAAGTAAAGTTAAGTAAATTGTAATAAAGTAAAAGCGTACCTGGAGGGTCTTCTCTTCATTCCCGGCTGCACTTAAAACACATATCAGAACATTTATATATTTTCAGCAAGCACCTAGGTAAAGCTAAGGGAGGTTTTGGTTGTCTGCCAAAATCATAATCCTATTGCTAGTCAATTCCTATGATGTCTAGGTTCTCGTGTTTTGTTAAGGATAATTTTTCTTCACCAAAGAACAATGAAGTTTCACTGTTCTTTGAAACATCCCATTAAGTTAGAGAAGTGCTCGAAATTGAATTCTGAGCATCTTCTTAAACATTTTTGGGATTACTTTAAGTTCAGTTCGTTTCATTGAGGTGGCGAATCAATCACCCGGGTTACTCTTGCTCTGTGAATTAGGATGTTTGATTATCCTATGAGTGGAGTGACATTTCATCTGATGCTTCATTTAAGAGTTATAATAATGATCATCTTTAGGGGTCAAATTAGTTTATTAAAAAATTTAACCGCCTTAATTAAAGTTGAGTTGGGGATTTGAGATAATTCAATTTAGTTTCAAAATCTGGGTTGATTTGCTTTTAAGTATTTTGATCTTAATTAAATTGAAAGAAGTGTTTAAATTATTTAATTAAATTAAACTTTGATGATTTAAATTTAATTTAATTTAATCATATTACTTTAAGTTGAATTCAATTGGTTTAATCTTCACATTTTCTTTTCGTTATGTATTGTTTTGGGATTAATTTTGATGTTTTAAATTTGTTTTAAGTTTATTATTAGTTGATTTTAGTTCTGAAGTAATTTTAAATTAATTTTAATGTCTTACATTTATTTTTGATTTAATTATTAAATCATTTAATGCTTTAAGCTTTAATTTATCTTTTTTAAAAAATATTTTTTTAGTATTTTTAGTTATTATTAATTTCAGTTATCATTAAGAATTATTATTAGAGTGATTCATTTTAGGGATTTTTAGATTACAGAATTGATATCTTCTTAAGTCATATCCCTAACCTTAATAATCCAAATTTTAATTTATTCTTCCAAAATTAAATGATTTAATTAATTAAGGTTTCATTTTGATGTGTTAAAAGTGAATAATGGGTTTCTACTTTTTAGATGTCCTATGTTTCAATCATCCAAGAAAATTAAAATCAAATATTTTACCCTCCCTCTTGATTAGACCTAAAGTATTAATTAGGGTTAAAATCTTTAATGACTTTTATGCCCTTTTAAACACATTCATCTCATAACTTATCAAATTAAGCTCAAATAAACTTGAAATTATTATGTCACCTTACTCATATGTCAATTAAGACATTAGAGGGGAAAAAGCAATTTTTCCATTTTTATTTTAATTTATATATTTATTTTAAGGGAAAATAAGGATTTTCCATGAAAATTCAACAACATGACCAAGGTTCCTATCCTTAGGAAAATTATGGGATATTTCTACTAGCTAGGGGACCACTTGGACCAATTTTGGTGATTTTTTGAATTATACTTTATTTATTATAATTATTTTAAGTTTTAGGGTATTAACTAAATATAAAATAAAATTAAAGTCAAAAAATAGATTTTATATTTTTCTTAAGTCCCTCTGACCTCAAGGAGTTCAGAGAAACAAATTTTATATTTTCTTGATTTTTCTTTGTTTTACTAGAATTATTTTGGTGGGAAGGGTTGAAAATTTATTTTTTTAATATTCAAAATTGTCTTAAGCCTTAAAAATTCAATATCTCAACCTAGGGAGTTAGGAAAAATATTTGGTTGGTTCTTAAGTGATTTGGGGACCAAATGTGACATTTTTGTGATTTTTAATATTTTTGAGATTTTTATTATTTTTTAATTATTAAAATATTCAAAAATAGGTTAAAAATGAAATTTTTAGAAAAATCTCAATTCTAATTTTCTTAGACTCCTCTAATACCAGAGAGGCTTCAAAATAAATTTGGTGAATTTTTGAAATGTTTTTAGGTTTTATGAATTTTTAAAGTTTAAAGTAACCATATTATTTAGAAAATGCATTTGGTGGGTTAAAACATTCTCAATTGACTTCAAAATTTTTATGTGGTTTCCTCTAATCCTAAAGATCAGTGGAGAATTGATTTCAAGCTATTTTGATGAGTGGTTACTTCTAATTAATTCTATCTTAGTTTTAGGGTTTTGACCAAATTAGGGTTCATTTGAATGATTTAAGCCAAGCCATAATTATCCTAGGGTCCTCTGGTCTAGAGATACTTCCCATAATTTTCCTAGATTTTATTAATCAACCTGCTAATTATTGGAATTAAAATACCAAAACAGGTACATAAACTTTGAAAATAAATAACGTGCCACAGAGATAGCCTCTGGCCTTAGAAAATTCAGAAAATGTTCCCAAGATCAGAGGCTACAAAAGCCCTAAGGTCTCATGCCATAGTGAATTGTATACATGCATGGAGAATTAAAATATTCAGAACAGTATTAAATTAATTAAAAATAACATACTCAACAAAATAGATCAATTCTTTTCCACATTATTCTCCTCTGTTCATTGAGTAAGAGGGTATTTTTAGTTTATTTTTATGATTTTTCTATGCAAAGATATGAATTTTTAAAGATTCTTGTATTTAAATAAATCAGAAAATCCCTAATATCCTACTTAAACCAGTCAGCGCCAAATCATCCTCGGCAGCTCCGAAGCCCTACGCGGTGCTTTCTGATTCATCGTCTCCACTTGACTCGGCAGCCACGCGGCCCGCGGTTCATGTCCCATTGTTCTATCTGGCACGATCCTAGTCGTCCGTCCAATACACGCACGATCTAACGGTATCCGTTCATCGTCCCGACTGATGTGAGCCGAGAGCCGTCCAGCTTATATCCCTAAGATCTCACTCGATACTTAACCAAATTACACGTTCTTGTACTCTATGAAATCATCTCGACAAGACGAACACATTTATACGGCTAACATGCATTGAAATCAAGCCAAACCAAATGGAGAATCGCTGGAAGCTCAGGAGGAAGAAGAGGGCAATAACTTGGCTCTGAGAAGTGAAGCTTCTATCAGAGAGGTAGGCACGTTCGTTGGAGCTCAGCGAAGCTAGAGATGGAGCCTGGAGTTGTGGTGAATTGCCTGGGTATGACTTCAACCAAGCCCGATTTCAAGCTTTGATGGCTGGAAGGATTGGGTGGCCTGTTGAGGGGGCTTCCATTGGGGAACTTCTTCTCTACCTCTGGCGAAGATGTGGGAAGAGGTAATTTAGATTTGGTGAAGTTTCAGAGAGTGTCCTGTTTTATAGCTTGAGATTGAGCTCAAAAATTGAGCTCAGCCTGTGGGGATGAAGGCAAGAAAGCAGTGGGGTTCTTCTTCTTTAGGCTGGGAGAAGCTCTGGGAGTGATTTGGGGAGGTTCTGTTGAGAAAAATTTCAACACCTCTCACATGGCCGAGAGGTTATACTTAAATGTCCAGGGCCATTGGGCTGAGCTAGGGCTTAATTGATGGGTGAATTCAGTTGCTTAGGTGGAGGGCAGAGAGGCTCCATTGTTTAATTTGGCTGAGGTGGCCAATTGGGTGAGTTTGGGTGTGTTTAGGTAGATGGTGGCTCTCGGTTTTGACCCCCTCTGGCAGTTAGGCCAGCCGGCAAGGACAGGGGAACTGGCCCCTGAGGTCAGGTGAGTCATGGAGAGGTTTAATGGTGATTAGCAGTTATGGGGATGTTTTGGGGTAAGGCAAAAGAGGATTTATCCACTTAAGGGAAGAGATCCCTTAAAATGGGGAACCTTTGGTCCATGGCTCACTTAGCTTGGGCTAGGTGGATCTAGGGTGGTTCCTAGGGTTCACTTGGTGGCTATGGAAAAGTTGGTTTAGCCACACTTGGTTCAATTTGGTTTGATTAGGCCATAGGTACAAATTGGCTCACTTGGATTTGGGTTAGGCTAACTTGGGTCTGGGTTTGATTTAGGACCAAGTGTCTTGAAAAACATTGTATAAATGATTGCCATGAATAACTTTCATGAAGACATGTAAAGGTTTTGAGTTCAATTGGAAGGTCAATTTGGTGGATTTTGGTATTTTGGTTAATTTAGGCAAAGTTGAATTAACTTGGGTCCAAATTGGGTTAAGGTGGAGTTTAGACCCAATTTAAAGTTTCAATTGAATTAGGTGAATGTGGTGAAGAGTTCCCAACATCAATTGGGAAGATATTTTAGGATTTTGCTAACCAATTTGGTAGGTTTAGCGCATGGATCCACTTTAACCTAAAATGGGGTATTTTTGGTTTTCAAATAGATTTAGGTTAAGCTTAGGCTCAAATTGGGATAATTGAAGGTTGGATAGGTTTCATCGGCATGTCATGGAATGTTTAGGATTGAAATTTGGGGAAAAAAATTAAAAAAAAAGTTGGTATTAGGTTAATTGGGGGTTTTGGATTAATTAGGCAAAATTAGGGATTTTGGATTTCAAATGAAATTGAACTCAAATGTGAATCAATTTGGATTTTTATTTGGTCTAGATTGATAGTGATGATGTTGAATTAAAGATTAGAATTGAAATGGGGTAAAATTGAGGTCAAATGGGTTGGTTTGGTTTGACATTGGGTCCATTTAGGTTAAAAATGGGTCAAATTGGGGATTTTGATAAAAGTTGGTTAAATTGGCAAAATTGGCCTATAGTGTAGTTAGACAAAATTAAATTGGGAATATTTTGGATTTTTTGAAATTTTTTGGGAATTTTTGGAATTTTGGGCTAAAATGGTATTTAGGGTATTAAGAGGTTATTTGGAGAGTATTGGGGTATTTTGATGGATTTGAGAGTTGGGGATTGTTTCAAAATTATTTTTAAGAATTTTGGTAATTTTTGGAAAATTTGTGAAGGTTTTAGTGGTTGTAGGGGTATTTTAAGTAAATTTGGGTAGGCTTGAGGACCAAATGTCAAAACCAGAAATTTTGGCAAAAAATAGTATTTGATTATGGTTGGGAAGTGTAGAAAAGCTTAGAGTGAGCCATGGACCAAGAAGGTGTTCATTTTGAACATCTCATATGTTGTTCATAACCCTCTTAGCTAAAGGCTAGGGGTTTGGACTTAGCCACCTGAGTGCTCTAATGAACTAGGGGTAGGAATTGGGTAAGGATGATTCAGGTTTTAGGATGAGTGTGGGAGTGTAGTGTGTGTGCCAACCAACCCTCACCAAGACCAGGCCACCCAGGGCAGTCCTAAGGTTTAAATATCGTATAGGAATTCATCTTTGTCTTCTTACACATTGGTCCCAACCTTCCAAGTGATTTAGAGGTTAGTGACTATCTATGTAGGATTCCAAAGAGAATCAGGATTTGGTTTGAATTTCTAAAAGATGGGTTCCATCTCTAGTCCTCTAGGATAGTCAAGGAGAAGTCATATGGCTAGATCCTAAGCACTAAAAGGAAAGGAGGGGACCTTACCAAAATGAGGTCAACACAACCTAACTTAAACCTAAGTTAACCCAAACTTAAGTTCAACCCATATTTAACGTAAGTTAAACATCTAACTTAGGTTCAACCTAACTTGAACCCAAGTTAACCCAAACTTAAGTTCAAACCATATTGAACTTAAGTTAAACTTCTAACTTAGGTTCAACATAACTTGAGCCCAAGTTAACCCAAGCTTAAGTTCAACTCATATTCAACTTAAGTCAAACTTCTAACTTAGGTTCAACATAACTTAAACCCAAGTTAACCCAAATTTAAGTTCAACCCATATTGAACATAAGTCAAACTTCTAACTTATGTTCAACCTAACCTGAACCCAAGTTAAACCAAACATAAGTTCAACCCATATTGAACTTAAGATAAACTTCTGACTTAGGTTCAACCTAACCTAAACCGAAGTTAACCCAAACTTAAGTTCAACCATATTGAACTTAAGTCAAACATCTAACTTAGGATCAACCTAATTTTAATCCAAGTTAACCCAAACTTAAGTTCAAAACATATTGAACTTAAGTCAAACTTCTAACTTAGGTTCAACTTTACCTAAACTCAAGTTAACCCAAACTTAAGTTCAACCCATATTGAACTTAAATCGAACATGTAACTTAGGTTCAACCTAACTTGAACTTAAGTTAAGCCAAACTTAAGTTCAACCCATATTAAACTTAAGTCAAACATCTAACTTAGGTTCAACCAAATCTGAACCCAAGTTAACTTAAACTTAAGTTCAACCCATATTAAACTTAAGTCAAAATTCTAAATTAGGTTCAACCTAACTTAAACCCAAGATAACACAAACTTAAGTTCAACCGATATTGAACTTAAGTTAAACTTCTAACTTAGGTTCAACTAAATCTTAAACCAAGTTAAGCCAAACTTAAGTTCAACCTATATTGAACTTAAGATAAACTTCTAACTTAGGTTCAACCTAACTTAGGTTCAACCCATATTGAATTTAAGTCAAACTTCTAACTTAGGTTCAACTTAACCTGAACCCAAGTTAAACCAAATTTAAGTTCATGCCATATTGAACTTAAGATAAACTTCTAACTTAGGTTCAACCTAACTTGAACCCAAGTTAACCCAAACTTAAGTTCAACCCATATTGAATTTAAGTCAAACATCTAACAGGTTCAACCTAGTTTGAACCCAAGTTAACCCAAAGTACAACCCATATTGAACTTAAGTCAAACTTCTAACTTTGGTTTAACCTAACCTGAACAAGTTAACCCAAACTTAAGTTCAACCCATAATGAACTTAAGTCAAACATCTAACTTAGGTTTAACCTAATTTGAATCCAAGTTAACCCAAACTTAAGTTCAACCCATATTGACCTTAAGTTAAACTTCTAACTTAGGTTCAGCATAACTTGAACCTAAGTTAACCCAAAATTAAGTTCAACCCATATTGAACATAAGTCAAACTTCTAACTTAGGTTCAACCTAATCTGAACCCAAGTTAACCCAAATTTAAGTTCAACCCATATTGAACTTAAGTCAAACATCTAACTTAGGTTCAACCTAACCTTAACCCAAGTTAAGCCAAGTTTAAGTTCAACCCATATTGAACTTATGTTAGACTTCTAACTTAGGTTCAACCTAAATTGAACCCAAGATAACCCAAACTTAAGTTCAACCCATATTGAACTTAAGTCGGACTTCAAACTTAGGTTCAACCTAACCTGAACCCAAGTTAAGACAAACTTAAGTTCAACCCGTATTGAACTTAAGATAAAATTCTAACTTAGGTTCAACCTAACCTGAACCTAAGTTAACCCAAACTTAAGTTCAACCCATATTCAACATAAATCAAAAGTAAACTTTGGTTCAACCTAGCTTGAACCCAAATTTAACCAAACATAAAATTTAACCTACACTAAATATAAGACAAAACAAAGTTCAACTTAAACAAAACCTTTAGGTTCAACTTACATTGAACTCAACTCAAACAAACTTTGAGTTTAAATTGAACTTAAACCAAGAATTGAATCACCTTAGACGCCGAACTAAGAACTAATTCTAATTTGTATTGGACTTAGTTAATATCTTTAAATTCAAATAATATCGAATCTAAAATCTTAAAGTCTAACTTATGTTAGATTTTACTTAATTTAAGTCTAATTTACATTAGGCTTAACACCTTTAGATTCAAATGACATCGAATCTAAAATTTTTAAGTCTAACTTATGTTAGATTTTACTTAATTTAAGTCTAATCTACATTAGACTTAAAACCCTTAGATTCAAAATACATTGAATCTAAATTCCTAAATCTAATTCATATTATATTTAACTTGAAAAGATTAAATTCAAATGACACTGAATCTAAATTCTGAAGTCTAATTTACATTAGACTTAATTCAAAACCTTTAGGTTCAAAAACATTGAATCTAAATATCATTAGATTCAAAAGATACTGAATCTAAAAGTCTCATGTCTAATTAGATCTCACAGACATTAGATCTAAATAAACTTGACTCATTTCTTTAGGTCTAAATTACATTAGACTTAAATAAATAAATCAAAATCGACATAAAAAATCAGTCAAAATTACTTTGTTAATAAATCGTAAACAAATTAAAATTTTCAAACCTAAAATCCAAAAAGATATTAAAACTTAATTGAAACAATAATGAATAATGATCACCGAATGCAACTTGAACCCCAGTGCTCTTGATCTACGAAGATTTCTTGAACGATGCAATCCTGGTTGTTGACAAGAGTCATTAGATACTGGTTTAAACACCTTTCGACTAAGTAGATCAAGGCCTCTGACGACCCTAGGACGACGGAGCCATTGACATCTTGACTGGCTTGTCTAAAAATTAAAACTTAATAAACTAAATCAACAATTTAAGAAATAAAATCGACATTATTTCTTTTTTAAGAATAACTCTGACACTGTTTTTCTTGTAGGTTGAAGACAAGTTCCATTTTAGATTTATTTTGCATGTTATTAGGGTGTGCTATTGCAGGGTGACATTATGAAGGCGGGACAAACAACAATAAAAACAAAAATGATAAAACTATAACAACACAAAACTTAAATTTCTATGATAGTCACAAAACTTAAACTTTCAGGATAGCCACCAGACGAATACAAAACAAAAATAAAATGACAATAAAGCAAACAAAAAATTACAAGACATTAAAACAAAAAAAATAAAATAAAGCCGTCATAACAATAATAAAATTGACAAAATCATACCTTTATGGTAGCATGTGACACTTAGAAACATGTTACCCCTATGATTGAAAATTGACGTTTCTTTCCTTAATCTTAGAATTTCTTAGAAAATGAATGTTTGACATTAATCAGGAGTTTTCTTAGGTAACTTTAATCACCTAAGATGTAATTAACTATGGGAGTTTGCTTCTATAGGAGAATTAAAGAACTCAAATTAGAATCTCTAGTCATAAAATTTTCTATATGATTCTCTCTATATGAAAACTTCAGTGTTGACATATTCTGAAGAATTCCACTATAGTTTTATCATTTGATATTTTCTTTTCTCTATTTTTTATAATTCTTAGCCCTTCTCCTTTATTCTCCCAAGTTTATTAAATTTCTAAAGGATTCTTGGCAAATCCAAATAGAATAATTTATTTGGGAATTAGGGCAATAAGATAGATAAACAGAGTAACGACTCCTCAAACGATAATACACCCTTTCCATTCATCAAACAAAAAAGTGTCAGTACCTCTAGTAGCGATGGCAACGACAGGTCCGAACGCCACTAGATATTTCAATAAAATTATGAGGAGATCCTAAGAAGACAGAGATAGTCAGGTAGGAATTCCATGGATCATCATTCAAAGCTATAAAAACTCTAAATCTACTTGGTCATGGAGGTAGTTGATCCAACTTAGTGAGAGATCTCTTGTTAGCAACCCATGTGTTTCTTCTTCTAAGGAATGTGATGCACCAAAAATATATACTATTTTTCCTATATAATTTTACCCATTTTTGGTGATATTGCACTTTAAAGAAAGGTAGTTTTCTTGATTTATTGCAGATATGATGATTTTAGGTGATTGGAGCGAAAAGAATTAAAATGGAACAAATTTGGAGCAAAAAGGAGCAAAATGGAAGAAACTAGCTTCTGGCACCGCCGGCGCCCAAATCTAGAGACTTCAGCAATTAATTGACGATAGAGCGCCGTCGGCGCCCTATGTGAGTGCAATTCAAAAATGAAGAGTTTTGGCGAATTTTTGAAGGGATGCTTAAGGAAACTCTTGGGAATTCGTTTCTAACATATATGTAACTGTTTTTTGACGAAAAAAGAGAGGTTTTGGAGAGGGAGAGAAGAGTGTAGAAGTGAGATAGTGTGTGTTTTGAGTTAGGGTTTGGAAGAGTGAGTGTAGAAGTGAATAATTGAGAGGGATTCTTCTCTAAGGAGTGAAGGCGAAGGAGTAAAGTGACAAATTGCTTCTTCCTTTCAATTCTAAAGAGGGAATTGAGTGTTGCAAAGAAGAGAGAAAAGGATTCAAAGGAACTTCAAGGGATTTACTTAGGAAAGAGAAAGACATAAGTTATATTTGCTATTGTGGTTTATATGACTTTTCTTTTATATATAAGATCCATGTTTTATTGTGTCTTCTCTATGAAATTTGAGTAGTCTCATTTGTCTTTCTTCTTGCATAGAGAAGTGATGATGTGATGATGTAGATTTGAAGTGCTTTTAAAGTATTGAAGAAATTGTGATGGTTTTTCATTTCGAACTTAATTTACTTTTCGATCTGGCCAATTGAATTGTTAAAATCTGTTGTTGTACATTATCTCTAAAGGATTAAGTTTCCTATAATAATAATGAAGAATACATTCAATGTCCATGAATGAATTTCCTAGTTCATGGGAATTGAGTGCAAATAAATAGGGAAATGTCTTTTGATGGGTTTCAAATTGGAGGTTTTAGGGTGACAGGCTGAGATCCTCAATTTGGACCTAAGATTGGTAACTAAAGTCGAAGGTTAGCCTTCAGGTGAAGGGTGAGTGGGAGCTCCGTAGTGACAGCCGGTATCCTTCCAGCCTAGCCTTATATTTAGTGACTGAACTTAGGATATGTCAATGCTCTTTACATGCCTGGAAGAGGGGGGTACTCTTTTGAGGGCAAGGAAACATTTATGCTCCTATTTGACAGAATAGAATAAATTATCATTCTATATCATTCACACATCATATACTCATTGCAAGAGAAAAGACACTTTTCATTTATATATCAAAACCTTTTAAATACAAAGCTTAGTGTGTGTGTGTTAGTTAATTTTGTTTAAAGATATTAGAAGTAATTGTGGTTTTCTTAAACTGTTACTGTTTTCTGCATCTTGTTAGTAGAAGTAAACTTAAACTTTAATTGCGATTTGAGTATTGGATTTCAGTATTACGCTAGTAATTGTAAGGAACGTGCCTTCCCTGTGGCATCGATAACCAGGACTCCATTAGAGTCCTGTATTACTTGATACGATATGTATACTTGCGTTGAAGTTTGGACTTTAGAAAATCTTTATAAATATAAAAATTTGGGTTCATAAGTTCTTGCATAATTAAAAAGTCTGCATCAAGTTTTTGGCATCGTTGTCGGGGAAGGTATAAACGGTATCTATTGATAAATAGTAACTGAAAACCTTTACTTTGTAGTGTGTAATTGTGTGTTTTTTTACTTGTTAGAGTATTTGTGTGATTTTATACGCGTAGTAGTAGATCTATAGGTTTAGTACCTTAGGATTTGGAGTTAGAGCGTACAGTTAGAAAAATTAGAAAACAACAAAAAACAAACTGAAAATCCTTGTGAAATGGCGATTAACAAAGATAATCAGAGAAATGATATTGGAAATTTGCCAAGAACTTTAAGAGATTATGCTAACCCAACAACATATGAAATTCATGTGACTATTCAAAATCCCGATGTTACTGCTAATTCATTTGAGCTTAAACCTGTTATTATCCAAATGGTACAAAATAATTAATTTTGAGGAACACCTAATGAGGATCTAAATTTACATCTCGCTAGTTTTCTAGAACTGTGTGCTACTTTTAAATATGATGAAGTGTCGAGTGATGTTGTCAAACTTAGACTTTTATCTTTTGCATTAAGGGATAACGCTAAGGCATGGTTAAATTCGTTAGCAACTGGATCTATTAGAACTTGGGGAGAACTTTCTCAAAAATTTCTATCAAAATTTTTCCCTCCATCAAAGACTGCTAAGCTAAGAAATGATATCACATCTTTTAGTCAGTTTGAAAGGGAATCAATATATGAAGCTTAGGAAAGATTTAAAGATCTTCTTAGGAAGTGCCCACATCATGCTTTACCAGACTGGTTAATAATTCAAACATTTTACAATGGATTAGTGGGATCATTGAGATCGATTATAGATGTTGCTGCTGGTGGATCGTTAATGTAAAAACCTCTTGATGAAGCATACTCATTAATAGAAGAAATGACTACTAATAAATTTCAAATGCACTCTGAACGGGTAAATCCTAAGAGATTAGCTAGTTTTCATAATTCAGATATGATTACTATGATAGTTTCTTAAATTGTAGCCCTTTATAAGAAAATAGATCAGTATGGAATGAATTATTCTCAACCACCCCAAGTGTTAAAGTAAAATTCATTTGGACAGATAACAGAATATCAAACACCTTACAAGACTTTGAATGCTATTGATAAAACTAATAATCCTTATTTGAATTATTATAATTCTGGTTGGAAGAATCACCCAAATTTCAATTGGAATAATAGCAATGCCAATGTTAACCCACAATGGGGAAAAATTCTATAAATCCAATTGGAAATTCGAACAATAAAGGAAATACCAATTTTAGACCTTCTTATCATTATGGATTCAATAGTAACCCATAATTTAAGGATAAGAAGTTGTCTACTGAAGAAATGATTCTGAATATAGGAAATCAACTACAAGCTCAAGGTGTTGTGATGAAAAATATTGAAAATCAATTGGGGCATATTTTCACTGCACTTAATAATAGACCTTCTGGAACACTTCCAAGTAATGTTGAGATCAATCCAAAAGATCAAAACAAGGAACAAATTAAGGCTATTCAATTAAGTAGTGGAAAGGCATTGGAGACAAGAGTACAAAAAGAAGTTGAAATAGAGAAAGAGAAGGTGGATATTGAAAAAGGTTCAAACAAGATTTTTCCAGACATGGAATATCCTCTTGAACCAATGAAGATTACTGTTGAAAAACCACCGCCTCCATTTCCTCAAAGATTGAAGAAACAAAATAGGGATAACGGATTTGAAAATTTTTTTGAGATCCTTAAGAAATTAACGATAAATATTTCTTTTGATGAAGCATTAGAACAGATGCCTGACTATGTTAAGTTTATAAAGGATATTCTCAAAAAGAAAAGAAAGTTCACAGATCATGAAACTTTTGCACTTAGCGGAGAGTGTAGTGCAATAATTCAGAATAAGCTGCTGGAAAAACTAAAGATCCTGGTAGTTTCACTATCACGTGTGCTATAAGTGAAAAATTTTTTGGAAGAGCCTTATGTGATATGGGAGCTAGTAATAATCTTATGCCTTTATCAACTTTCAAAAGGTTGGGAATAGGAGAAATTTCTTCTACATCTGTGACTCTTCATTTGGCCGATCATTCCATTACTTACCCTAAAGGAGTGGTGGAAGATGTGTTAGTGAAAGTGGATAAATTTATCTTTCCTATAGATTTTATTGTACTTGATATGGAGGAAGATAAAGAAATTCCAATCATTTTGGGAAGACCATTCCTTGCTACTGGGAGAACAGTGATTGATGTTCAAAAAGGAGAACTAACTATGAGGGTTAATGATCAAGAGGTGACCTTGAATATTTTGAAATCTATGAAATATCCCTCAATGGCAAAAGAAGATGAAAGTTTTAGGATGGAGGCTTGTGAATATTATAGAAAGGGTCATTTTGAAATTATATTTGAAAAAGAAGTGGAGTATGAAAATATGTTTGAAGAAGGAATTGAAAATGAATAAAATTCAGATAGTAAGAAGAATAAAGATATGGAGTATGTTCAGGAGAGATTTGAAGTATTAGACACTATGGAAGGTGGAGATAAATGTTTAATTGCATCTATATTAAAACCTCATGAACTTGAGATGAAAATTCTCCCTAATCATTTGAAGTATATGTGTTTAGGAGAATCGTCTACCCTACCAGTTATTGTGACTTCAGTGTTAACCGAATATCAAGAACAAAAATTGTTGGAAATTTTAAAAAGATACAAAAAGGCTTTTGGATGGACTTCAGCGGATATTAAAGGAATTAGTCTTTTGATTTGTATGCACATGATTTTATTAGATGAAGTACTTAAATTGATTGTTAATCCACAGAGGAGATTGAATCCAATAACGAAAGAAGTATTTAAGAAGGTGATTATAAAATGGTTGGATGTTGGAATTATTTATCCTACTTTGGATAGTGCTTAGGTGAGTTCAATACATTGTGTACCAAAAAAGGGAGGAGTGGCTCTTGAAGTGAATGAATGGAATGAAATTATACCCACAAGACAAATTAATGGATGGAGAATTTGTATTGACTATAAGAAATTAAATGCCGCCACCCGAAAAGATCACTTTCCTCTTCCTTTTCTCGATCAAATGCTGGATAGACTTGTTGGACACAAGTTCTACTGCTTTTTGGATGGATATACTGGTTATCATCAAATACCTATTGCTCCAGAGGATCAAGAAAAGACAACATTTACTAGCCCTTATGAATCCTTTGCTTTTCGAAGAATGCCTTTTGGACTGTGTAATGCACTTGCAACGTTTCAGAGATGTATGATGTCTATCTTCAACGGTATAATGGATAATGGAATAGAAGTTTTCATGGATGATTTCTCTGTATTCGGGACTTCATTTGAAATCTGTTTGAAAAACATAGCAAAAGTTTTGGAGCTTTGTGAGAAAACAAATTTAGTTCTGAATTGGAAGAAATGTCAATTTGTTGTTGCAGGAGGAATTGTGCTTGGGCATAAAATTTCCAAATTTGGTATGGAGGTCAACCCTGCAAAAACTCGAGTGATTGAGAGATTGCCACCACCCACTACCGTGAGAGAGGTGAGGAGTTTTCTTAGGACACACTGGATTTTACAGGCGATATATTAAAGATTTTTCTAAAATTATCAAACCTTTGTGCCAACTTCTAGAAAATGATAGAAAATTTTATTTTAATGATGAATGTTTGTGTGCTTTTGAATTATTGAAAGAGAAATTAATCACTGCACTTATAATCGTTTCACCTGACTGGGAGAAACCATTTGAACTTATGTGTGATGCTAGTGATTATGACTTCAAAGAGGTTTTAATGCTGAGTCATCTCGATTAACTAAATGATTTATCGGGTTAACGACATTAAATCAAGCGCTTTATGAGAGGCAACCCATATGTATCTTTGTGGTGTGTTTGCTTGTTTGTTGTAGTTGTGCTTTTAGATAGTTATTTTGGAATCCTAATCGCTCCTAAATACTTTTAAAAATTGATAAATATTGGATCAAATTGAGATATTGGAATATTTCGGGCCAAACGAAGTTCAGTGAAATTTTTTACCACTGTCGCGGCCGGCGCCAGAATGGGCCCCGTAGGGGCCCAAATACAGAGAGTATGCTGAACTTCAGGATTTGAGCACCCAAATCCTGGTTACGGTTATTTGAGTTTAAAAATTTGATTTTTGGCGGTTTTGAGCGGGATCTTCTTCTTTATAACTCCCAAAACTCCATTTTAAACCTTTAACCACCAGAAAAATGAAAACTTTCTTTCCCAATTCGCATCACATGGATTCCAACTCCATAGAACCCCCTCGATCTCGCATTTTCAACTGACGAAAGTTTATCAGTTTCGAGGCACAGGGATTATTCACCAAGGTGATGATGAAGAGGAAGATTATCAAGGAGAGAGGCTTTATCAATCGAGTTTGGATAATCCTACTGCAAGAGTTGAAGAGATAATAAAGAAAAGGCTTTGGGAAGTTCTATGTTACACTACCGCTGCCGTAGTTATTCCAGTTGTAAAGGAATTCTATGCAAATCATCACGAGATTAACCAAGGATTCGTTTATGTGGGAGGTAGGTTTGTGCAGTTCACTCCTGCGAGAATTAATGATCTCTTTATGATTGAGAATGTACCTATCTGCTACTATTCCAATTTTAATGCGACGAAAGAGGTTTATCGTTACTTGAAGGATGAAAATGAAGTTTGGGAAGTAAGAGACAATGGATATATTAGTTTCCCTTCTACATCTTTTAATCTGGTGTCAAAGTAGTGGCATTATTTTATTTCAGCGAAGTTATTTCCAACTTTGAAGATTAGTAAAGTAACCAAGGAAAGTGTTATTTTAAATTTTTGTATTCAAACTGGAAGGCCATTGATATTGGAAATATAATTGTGAAATCTGTTTTGGGATTGATAGTTCATGGATCTAAATATGGGCTTGGACACCCATCCACCATATTTCTGTTGTGTAGTTGATCACAAGTTCCGTATGAGAGTTGAGAAAAGGCTCTTTTTCCCTGGAGGCCTATTGATCCAACTAATCTTTATGACTACCAAAAAATAGGAGATGAAGGTGATATGGATCTTCTTACTGATCAAACAACTCAAACTCCCCAACCCATTCAGCCTTACTTTACTGAAAATTCCAGAGTGATACTGAAGAAAATCAAGCAGTTGGAAAAAGAGGTACAGAATGTTTTGAATTTCATAATAATATTTCTGATTTATTTGATCACATAGGCTGGAGGATAAAGGAACAATTTGATCATACTGGTCAGATTGAAATGTGCCTGATTAATTTGATGAAGAAGAATGTTGTGATTACTGAGGATTCATCTGATGAATTCTCATTTCGTCCCTTCTATAATTTGTTCGTGCATCATCAATCTATTGGAGATATCAGAGAGGAAAATAGTTCGGAGACTAATGAGGAGTGACTACTGGATTTTGCTTGTGCTTGATGTGTGTTTGTTTTGCTTTGCTTAATTTTGTTTGGTGTGTTTAGTATTTGCTTTGTGTTGCTTTGCAGTTTGGATTTGGATTTACAATGCTTAATTTCGTTGTGTGTGCTTAAATTTTAGTGTTTGCTTATCGTAGTGTACTTGCAACACTAAAAATCTAAGGGTTGTTGATTTGATTTGATGAACATGTTAGTGTTTATGTTGTAATGTGAATTTTATATATAGAAATTATGTTTTGTGTTGTTTTTGTAAGAATTGTGTTAGTTATTGCTTGTGCGATGAAATAGATGCTTAATGAAGTGTTAAATGAGATTGTGGAGGATGAAATGATTGAAATTACGAAAAAAATTTCGGATCCAGAAAAATTTTTGCACTGGCGCTACCGACGCCCAAACACAGAGACTTTTGGCTAATTGAATAAATAAAGCCCCGTCGGCACCTGAATACAGAAAAAGGCCAAAAACCTTTTATTTCGTGATTTTGACCCTGGGACCCTCTAATTTCTCCCTTGCTTTAGTCTTCCTCCTCCATTTTTGCGACTTTGAAGAACTAGGGCTTGCTAGATCTTGAATTTGAAGCGATTTCCAGGCTTTTCGAGACCGAATCTACACTTCTCTTGATAAGAGCTCCACTTTGAGTTAAAAATTTTTTATCTCACATTGCTTAGATTGGAATTTTGGGATTTTTGAAGAAATTTTGGGATTTCCTATGATTAAATTTGCTCTTACTTGTTTAGAATAGTATTTGGAGTTTGTTACATTATGGATTTGGAATTTATTAGAATTTTCTTGCTATTTTTAGAAATTCATATGGCTCCAAGGATGAGTAAGGCGAAGAGAAAATTTGATTATGATGAAAAAAAATTTGTCAATGTCAAGGCGCAATTTCATTTTAATTCTTACCTTTACAATAAGAAGTGTATTCAGGATCAAGCTTTTGACAATCTTTGTGGATCTGTTAAACAATTAATTATCGAGCGGAAATGGGAAGAATTTTGTTATTTTACTGCAAATGCTATTTTGGGTGTTGTAAGAGAATTCTATGCAAACGTGCCCTATACTGAGACAGAATATGTGCTAGTTCGAGGAAAAATGGTTGAATTCACCCCTCAGCGTATCAATGCATTTTATCAGACTTAGGAACCTTTTGTATGTGAATATGAAGCTTTTGATACCCGAGAAGCGAATATGAAGAAAGTGATTGCTTTTCTGACAGACGGAAAAGGGGAATGGAAAGTGAGTCAAAAATAGGTGATTAACTTCCCTGCTTCTAAGTTAAACAATGCATCTAAAGTCTGGCATTATTTCATCTCTGCAAGATTGGTACCTTCTTATCACCATAGTGAAGTTGCAAGAGATAAAGCAATTTTAAATTATTGTATTCAAACTATGAAGAAGATTGATATTGAAGCTATTGTCTTCAATAACATTTAGTCTATTGCTAGAGGAGAGACCACTGGAGGATTAGGACATCCTGCCCAGATTCATGCCCTCTGTGTACAGTCTGGAGTAGAATTCAACAGTTCTGAAGAGGTAGCTATACCACTGAGACCGATTAACAAGACTATCATTCGCACTTATGAGTCTCATGTGGGAGCACGAGATGAGAGTAGGAGTACTGATATTCCTACTACAAGCTACGACATTCCATCTACGTCTGAGCCCCCTACATTGTTCGATATTATGGAGCAGTTGAGATTACAGAGTGCTATTATGGATAGACTCCATGGTAGGATGGATTTTCTTGAGGCTAGAAGAGATGTGAATGAGGATTATATGAGAAGAAGAGTTGATTTTGATATTGCCTATCATGACGCCGAGGTCAGATTCATGAGGGGGGAGACTGATGTGATATTCCCTAATTGCCCCAACTATACACCGTATAGACCTGGTCCTGCTGACCCTGCTGATGAAGCTGGTGATGAAGAGTGTAGTTTGTCTGTTTCTATTTCTGTTTTTCTTTTTTATGTGTTGTGTTTTTGTAATATAGTAGTTATTTATTGCCTGTTGATGTATTGTAGTGTTGTAATGAAAAGCTGAAATTGTTAAATAAAATGTGTAGTGTTGTGATAGTTTATTTAGTATTTGTGGTGTTTTGTTGGATGTTTAGATGTTTTAAGTTGATATCTCTTTACCCTGTAAATGTTTAAAAATTTTATATCAGTGTTCATAATTTTTTCATACCTGCTAGCTGTAAATTTTGACTAATACCATATAGCTTTTGAAGATTTCAAGATCCCGACACAAAAAGGTTAGTTTCTCTTACTCTCTAATGTTTCAAATTTATTGAAAATTTTAAGTTTGGGGGACCGTAGAAAAATATTAACTCTTCTGGCAGTTGAACCTCACTTTAGATAACTAAAACTTTTTATTTCAGTTGAATATTATGGAAGGATTGGATAATAAAGGTTAATTTTATAGGGGTAAGATAATTGGTATGAAAGGATTTGATTATAGTTAATTATTTAAAGTAAAGAAAATTGTATTTTTGAAATGTTAAGGGACTTAAAGTATTGTGTGTTAAGAAGAGATGGTGACTTTATGATGAATAATAAAGCTTGTACTTAACTATAAAGTAAGGAGGTGTCTCAAGTTTGAACTTTAGAAAGAGGAGAGTGAAGTTTAAAATCATTAAAGGCAATCCAGATATAACAATCCTCATTAAAAAAAACAAAAGAAAAGAAGGATTGAAAAAAATCCCGAAAAGAAAAAGAGAAAGAAAAAAAAAGAAAAGAAAAAGAAAGAAAAATATTTATGAGGAGAAGCTTGAGGAGATGCCTAATCAAAAATTGGCTTCACTTGAGTCACCCTTAAGGGAGAAATTGATTTCATTTCTGAATTTATGTTTAAAGTATTTGCCTAGATTCAATAAAGTTTGCATGAACACCTTTTTCACATAGTCTTTTTAGGCACTCTTAATGTGACAAATTATGGTTCATCTTGAAATAAATAGAAGACTAGAACCCTTAGACTTGATTATTGAATATTCTTATACCTGTAATGTTGACCTGAGTTACTAAATTTCTTTCTGAAATCTAACCAATATATTCTTTTCAATGAAAAATTTTAGTGTCCTACAGTTGAAAAGTACATTGCCTAGAGTTATAATTTTATGTAGTAAAAAGATTACTTGAGGATAAGTAATAGTTAAAGTTTGGGAGATTTTGATACACCAAAAATATATACGATTTTTGTTATATAATTTTACACATTTTGGTGATATTGTACTTTAAAGAAAGGTATTTTTTATGATTTGTTGCAGGTATGATGATTTTAGGTGATTAGAGCAAAAAGAAGCGAAAAAAGAACGAATTCGGAGCAAAAAGGAGCAAAAAGGAGAAAAACAGGTTCTGACACCATCGGCGCCTTCTGGCACCAACGATGCCACTTGCCAGAGACTTCAGCAATATTTTGACGATAGAGCGCCGACGGCGCCCGATAAGTCGTCGGCGCCCAAAGTCGGTGGAATTCAAATTTGAAGAGTTTTGGCGACTTTTTGAAGGGATACATATGGAAACTCTTGGGATTTCGTTCCTAACTTATAAGTAACTATTTTTGGACGAACATGAGGGGGCTGTCGGCATTATTTTTAGGTCGTGTTTTATTTTGAAGAGGGGTCGCCTAACAGAAATCTGTCAGCGAATTTTTAATTTAATTAAAATAAATAATTTGAAAAGTAGTATTTGATTTTGAAAATAATTTTAAATTTGAAGGTTTTAAGATATGAGATTAAACCGAGCCTCACATCCCAAATAGTTTATATAAACGAGCACCGCACCATGAACCGTGTATCTATCCCTAAGGATAGACACACCTTGCTTGATGGTGGGGCTTGATTAAATAAACTAGAAGATTAGTGACATCCGTTTGGTCTGCGAACCAATTTTATAAGCCGACAAATTCCCAGCTTAATATGAAAGTATCAAACGGGGTTTATATTACTCGGGTTCTTTAAAATTCCCTATAAGGGCAAGCCCCTATAGTTAATTACATCTTAAGTGACGGGAATCACCTAAGAAAACTCTCGATAATAACCAATAATTCCGCTCTCGAGAATTTCAAAGTTTAAGGTTTTCAAAGATTGAATTTTGGAATTTCAATAGGGAATGGATCAAATTTTGGAACATTTTGTTTTGTGAATCCAAAGGAAGAAAGGTAGGAGAAATCACTGATTCGAAGTGAACTTCGATAATTTCCCGACTATCCTATCGTTTGGCTTGAATTTAGGAAAGTCCTAATACTTATTTGATATTTCAATCTTGCCGATTTCAATTAATTAGGGCTTATATTTGTATGATAAAATCAAACAAATAGCCTAGAAGATGTGAGGGTTTATTGTCGTATCGGACGACTACCTCGAAATCCTAAGACCGGTTAGGGCTTAATTTGCAATGCAAATGCCTAACGAAGAGTTGAGGATTTATGTTGCACTAGGCAAGCTACCTCGAAGTCCTATGGCCAAAGAGTCCTATAGGAACTCATCCTTTAAACTTCCACATTTGATTTCAACCCTCTAGGTGATTAGGGGTCTATAGTCAAGTTTGTGGAGTTTGCAGGGAGTTTAGAAGTGGTTTAAATTTCTAAAAGGCGGGTCCCAATTCTAGTCCTCTAAGATAGTCGAAGGAAAAGCCTAAGGCTAGATCCTAAGCACTAAAAGAAGAAAGGAAGACCTCATCAAAAATGAGGTCAACAAATGGACCCCCGATAGGTGTGGTGAGTCGAAGGAGCACACCGCGCGTATTGGTGTTGACCGAAGCGATCAACAAAACCAACACGGATGTCCAAGTGACGAACTTAGGACGAAGTAGAAGAGTTTCTGCCGGGGAGTGTCAAGTATATCTACGGAACCGGAGATTCTTGAACTCTCGGCGGGGAAAGGAAAAGGAGGTAAATCCCAAATCACATGATGCGAGGGAATTTCGACTTAGATTTTATTTTGTTTCAATTTATGTTTTGATGTGTGAGTTTAAATTTTAGTTTGGAGTTTCAATTTAGATTGAAGTTTTGTCAAAATTAATTTGAGGGATTTGATTTGAAATGAAAATTAGGATTTTGAGGTTTTAGATGCAACATCTCCAACCTCGAAAGAAAATTGAATTGATTAGATTGAATCGTTGCAATGAGAAGAGACCTCAGAGCAAAGTGGTGTTGGATGTAAAATCCTTAACCTCAAGAGTTTGATTTTGATGTATTTCATTGCGATAGGGAAATGATCCTAAAGCAATGCGATCTCGGATGTAAAATCCTCGACCCAAAGGTTGAATTTCGATGTATTTCGGTGCGATAGGAAGAGAATCCTAAAGCGATGCGGTCTTGGATGTAAAATCCTCGACCCAAAAGTTTGAATTTTGATGTATTTCGGTGCAATAGGAAGAGAATCCTAAAACGAGTGCGATCTTGGATGTAACATCCTCGACCCAAAAGTTTTGAATTTTGATGTATTTCGGTGCTGATAGGAAGAGAATCCTAAAGCGAGTGCGGTCTTGGATGTAAAATCCTCGACCCAAAAGTTTGAATTTTGATGTATTTTAGTGCGATAGGAAGAGAATCCTAAAGCGGTGCGATCTTGGATGTAAAATCCTCGACCCAAAAGTTTTGAATTTTGATGTATTTCGGTGCGATAGGAAGAGAATCCTAAAGCGGTGCGGTCTTGGATGTAAAATCCTCGACCCAAAAGTTTGAATTTTGATGTATTTCGGTGCAATAGGAAGAGAATCCTAAAGCAGTGCAGTCTTGGATGTAAAATCCTCGACCCAAAAGTTTTGAATTTTGATGTATTTCAGTGCAATAGGAAGAGAATCCTAAAGCAGTGCAGTCTTGGATATAAAATCCTCGACCCAAAAGGTTTGATTTTTTGATGTATTTCAGTGCAATAGGAAGAGAATCCTAAAGCAGTGCAGTCTTGGATGTAAAATCCTCGACCCAAAAGTTTGAATTTTGATGTATTTCGGTGCGATAGGAAGAGAATCCTAAAGCGGTGCGGTCTTGGATGTAAAATCCTTGACCCAAAAGTTGAATTTTGATGTATTTCGGTGCGATAGGAAGAGAATCCTAAAGCGAGTGCGGTCTTGGATGTAAAATCCTTGACCCAAAAGTTGAATTTTGATGTATTTCAGTGCAATAGGAAGAGAATCCTAAAGCAGTGCAGTCTTGGATGTAAAATCCTTGACCCAAAAGTTGAATTTTGATGTAAGATCTAGAAGATCGGATTTGAGATTTGATAGAGATTGAATTTGAATTTGATTGAGACTTGAAGCACTGGAAAGATTGAATTTGGAAATTTGGAAATTTGGAAGGATGAGTTTGAACTCGATTGAAACTTGATTTAAGATTTGATTTGAAATTTGAAAGATCAAGTTTGAAACTTGATCGAGATTGGATTTGGATTTTGATTGAGAATTTGATTTGAGATTTGGGAAGATCAAATTTGAAATTTGATCGAGAGTGGATTTGGAATTTGATTGAGAATTTGATTTTGAAGTTTGGAAGGATGGAATTTGATTTTGAAGTTTGAAAAGATTGAAATTTGATTCGAATTTGGAAAGATTGAATTTGAGATTTGTGTTGATTTCGTTTATCTTTTAATGGTTCAAATTTTATTTTGTTGTTTACTTAATGTTCATGTGAACTTGGTGTTTGTCATTTTTCGGATTTTTTTAAGAAAGTTTTCTTTTATTCTCTTTTTTTATTTCTTTTCGATTCTTTGTTCGAAGTTCATTTAACTTTAATGGCGTTTCCCAATCAATTTGCACAAAAGAGGTGAAGGCCAAAAACGTGACATGGTCACTTTCATTCCAATCATGTTGAAAATACGTCGTACAACTCGATACGGAATATATTTCATACAATCCATGTAGACTCAAAGCAGATTCGTGTATGATCTTTGTTGATCCATCAAAAGAATCATCCGTCGAAAATCCATATCTGAATAGTGAGGTACATGGTCGATAACATCACCTTCAAGCCATCCTTGGCAAGGATGCCGAGTGGATGTACGTTGGAGGTGTGATATTTCCCATGTAACTCACGGCTCGTAAGGCGGAGGTTCTCTAGCTCCGGATCCGGTTGGAAATGGTAAGGTATTTTCTTGTCGTCCATCCTCCCGAAAGTAGCTGAGATTCGCTCCACTGGCACTCTGGTATGCAATGCTTTGCGATATCCGCTCCGTTACCTTGCGGTATCATGACGGAACCCACCGGTAAAGGTATCTTTACTGGCCCTCGGAACTCACCCGGGCCTGCTATCCGGAGGTCGGATCCGAACATGATGTTGCACTCATTCAAGAAAGAGACCGTGCGAGAAGGTCGACGAAGTCGTGGTGATCAATATGTGGGGGTATGCGGTCACCTGTTTGTAGATGTTGATAATGCGGCTATTGGGTATGCAATCTGCGGCGGTACCCTCCATGTTATCAATCTTTTTACCATTCTCTTGATAACTAATGGCATCGGATCTACTTGCCCATGACGAAGTATTCCGGTGGGTTTCCCTTCTGTCTTCAACAAAGTTGTAGCGAGCATCCGCATTGTATTGTGATTCTTCCTTTCCACGGCATCCATCTCGGGGTTCGAGTATGTGTTTTCCCTCGAGCGGCCTGCTCGGCCCATTCTTTTCGAGATCCGGATACGATCCACGATTTCTTGTTGTTCATACTGCGAGAATACGTCGGTGTGTAGCTCGAGGCCTTCTAGTATGTTGATTCTTCTTCCTTTAATTCTCTCGAAGTATTCGAAAGTTTTCTTTTCAACATTATGCATTCTCTCCAGCTCGTATTCCGGAATGATCTGCAGATGGCGAGGCCTTGTGACATATTGTGGGATATATGGTTCAATCCCTTCACGTTCCCCTGCATACCTCGGCTCCTCGGGGATGATGCTCAGTCGGGACATTCCCGGGTTGCTTCTGCAACAAGGTCATGCAGCTTCTTGGTGGTTCTATCCGGTGGCGTGGTAGCCTTCTTCCTTCGATCTTACGGAGATTTCCACGGTTCTTTCGTTATTCTAGGAGCTGGCCTCCTTTCTTCGGGTTCTCGGTGAACCGGTGTCCTTGAAATGTGAGTGCTGGCATTAGCGAGTTGTCTCGTCGCGTCGGTCCGCGGCTAGTTTTGTTAACATTTTACGGATGCGGCGATTCTTATTTCTTCGTTGCGTGGGCGTGAGAGTAGCCCTCCGAACTTCTTGAATCTCGCGGGCGCGGCGGCGACAAGCCCGCCCTCCGCTGTAGTGACTACGGACTTCATTTTCTTGTCTTCTTCGGTGTTTGCTTTTCTTTTCTTGTTGTTGGATTGGTGGCTTGGGCCACCCACTTTCATCATTGTCACGCACGGGTAGTTCTTCTCGGTTAGCCGGGACCCGGTCACTTTCCTCGTCTTGTAGGCTCGTCGGTGCGAAATCCGAGTCAATCTCGATTATCGCTCCATCTTTCACCCTCTTTTCATCGAGTGCAAGGCTTACGCCATTCTTAAAGTTCAAGACCAACCGCCGGTTCGACATTTCCTGCGAAAAGACAAGGAAAAGGATCGAGGGACTGTACTTAAGAACAAGAACATTAAGAAAATGTTTATTAAAGATACATTTTTTTTATTATTCTTATATTTTGAAATTTAACAGGAATGAAGTAGGATAAGATGAGGGAAGAGATTTGATTTGAAAAAGAAAACAAGGAAAACTTAATTATCATGACTTTATTTATCTTAGCACATTTTATTATTTTTGGGTTCGGACCCAACCACAAGTAATTACTTCACCCGTGTTTCTTAGGGATGAAGAATTCATTCCTTCGAAACATCAGGTAGCGTAATATTTTTTCAAGTATCGTCCGTTGATTGGAAGCATATGTCGTTCTCCACGGCGATTCACTAGCTGGTAGGAACCTCACGAGTATCTTGCTTCAACCACAAACGGTCCTTCCCGAGTGGGTTCAAATTTCCCTCCTATCTTGCGGTGTGCGAGAATAGGTCTCTTGAGAACGAGAACTAAGTCACCAACTTTGAAAGTTCTTGGGCGGACCCGGTTTGTCATGGGCTTGAACCATCTTAGCTTGGTATAGTTCTAAATTACGTTGCGTCGTAAGTCTTTTCCCTTCCAAGCTTTCTAATTCTTCGAGTCGTAATCCGGCGTTTTCTTCGTCGTGATCTTGTTTGCAACTGCAATTCGAGTGAAGGAAGCCGAACCTCTAAAGGTAACATCGCCTCGGACCCATACACCGAGAGCGTAAGGTGTAGCTTGAGTAGGAGTTCGAAGGTTGTCCGAGTAGGCCCATAAGGCTTCTAACAATTTCTCGTGCCAATTTCTCTTATTATCGTCCGGGGTTTTCTTTAAGATTTGAACGAGAGTTTTATTAAAAGCCTCGGCGAGGCCGTTTGCTCTTGGGTAGTAAATTGTTGAGTATCGCCGGTCGATTCCGTGTCTCACGATAAAATTGTTGATTTGTGTGCTTCGAATGCGACCCATTATACGAGATGATCTGCGCGGCACTCCGAAACGGTGAGACAACTTGGTTCTTGAAAAGCTGCAGCACGTGGTGTGCTTTCACTTCTCTAAGTGGAACCGCACGCCCACTTGGAAAAGTAATCACGTAGTTGCAAGAATGAAACGATGTCCTTTTGAAGATGGTGGTTCTATCGGACCCACTATATCCGTGCCCCCGACATTCGAATGGCCACGACGCGATTGTCGGGTGTAGCACATTTGGAGGTTGATGTAGAACCACTCCGTGCACTTGGCATTGGTGACGGCTCTTGGCGATTTTCATGCGGTCGGTCATCATCGAGGGCCGGTAGTACCCTAGTCTTTTAATTTTCATTTTCATCTTTGGACCCGATCGGTGAGCGCCACGGAGTCTCGAATGCACCTCTTTAACAATTTCACGGGCCTCGGACCCGCTTAGGCACCTTAGCCACATTTGATCAAAAGACCTTACGTACAATGTGTTGTTTATTAATGCGTAGGACGGAGTTCTTTTCTTGATCCGATGGGCTAGCGACCTATCGTCCGGTAGCTTTCCTGTTTGCGGTGTAGTCCATCGATGGTCGTCGCTCGATCTTCTGTGTTTTATTCGTTACTTCTGCTATTGATTCTTTTTCTTTTTCGATTTGTGTATCATGTCTATGTCAAGTTGTGATAGGACCGACGTCCGTGAGCTGACACTTCCATCGATTCATCTTGCAAACATGCAAATTCTTTTGCGAGACGGGCTAAAGCATCTGCTAAAGCATTCTCTTTTCTAGGAATTTTGTAGATTGTCACATTTGGAATCCGTTCCAACAACTTGTATGGCATACTTGGAAGTATTGTTCGAGTCTTGGCTTTAGAATTACATGTATCGTCCGACGATCTGTTGAATGATTAGCTGTGAATCCCGTAGATGTTGATGTCTGTTATCCCCATTTGAATAGTTAATTCCGGTCCGTTATGAGGGCTTCGTATTACGCTTCGTTGTTTGTACACGGTTCGTCGAGTGGTAGGAGTATCTTAACATCCCCCGCTCCGGTGTTATAAAGATTAGCCCGATTCTGCCTTACAGGGCACTATCACTTGCGATTCTTCGTCTTTGTGTGCTTGAAGATGCTCCGTCGAAATACAATTCCCGACGTCGATCATCGGGGTCTTCTAGGCTCATTATTTGTTCATCGCGCAGATCGTCATTGAGAGGAGATTCGGCGGCAAAGGGTGTCTTCGCGAGGAAGTACTGCTAAGACTTGTCCCTTTACGGCACGCGAGAGGCACGAAAGTTATATCGAATTGCAATAATATCATTGACCATCCGGCAAGTCCGCTGGAAAGTGTTGGACGAGTCATCAAGTATTGCAATGGATTAAACTTCGAAATCAAGTTGACCTTATGAGAAAGCATGTAGTGCTCGAGCTTTTGAGCGGCGAAGATCGGGGCCAAACAATGCTTTTCGATTGCGGGATACCTTACTTCCGTCGGGAGTAAACGACGGCTTAAGTAGTAAAGAGCATTTTCTTTACCCTCATCATTGACACAGGCTAACGAGGCTCGAGAAAGTCGTCTAAAGCCGCGGTGTAAAGTATCGGCGGTCTACACGAGGCTCGAGGCTGCTAAGACGGGAGGTGTCATTAAATATTGTTTAATGTCTTCGAAGGCCTTCGGCATTTCTCTTCCCAAATAAATTTGGCGTCCTTTTTAACTAGTGTCGAGAAAGGTGACACCTACACGACGGGTTTGAGATAAAGCGTCGAAGATATGCCGACTTCCCTTGAAAAGATCGTATTTGTTTTAAGGTTTTGGGAGGCGGCATTTCTAAGATAGCTTTAATCTTCTCCGGATCGATTTCAATTCCACGATGTCGGACAACGAATCCTAAGAATTTCCGGAGGTGACGCCGAAGGCGCATTTTAAGGGATTCATCTTAAGGTTAAATTGTCTTAATCGTTCGAAAACAATTCTCAAATCATACGAGTGGTTTTCCTTTACTTTGCTTTTGATGACGACATCGTCCACGTAGCACTCGACTTGATTGTGGATGAGATCATCAAAAATTCTTGTCATTGCTCTTTGGTAAGTTGCTCTGCGTTCTTCGGTCCGAATGGCATCACCGTGTAGCAAAATACTCCGATCGGCGTTCGAATGCTCGTAAGCTTTTCATCTTCTGGAGCCATTTTTATCCGGTTGTATCCTGAAGATCCATCCATGAATGAGAATATTTCATGTGTCGAAGCAATATCGATCATCGGTTCTGGAATCGGTAGAGGAATTCATCTTTTGGACATGCCTTGTTTAAATCTGCGAAGTCCACACAAATTCGATACGACCATTCTT
The DNA here is from genome assembly GCA_022702705.1 of Papilionanthe hookeriana x Papilionanthe teres. Lineage (NCBI taxonomy): Eukaryota > Viridiplantae > Streptophyta > Magnoliopsida > Asparagales > Orchidaceae > Papilionanthe > Papilionanthe hookeriana x Papilionanthe teres. The sequence goes on from CM040423.1 coordinate 22,506,377, forward strand.
CTTTACGTGGCACTACGTTGGCTAGCCAAGTCGGGTATTGTTCTTCACGGACAAATTTAGCGTCTATTAGCTTTTTAACTTCGGCTATGACTTGTTGTTCGATTTCCGGACGCATTCTTCGGGACCTTGTCCGACTGGAACGAAGTAGGATCCACTCCTAGCTTATGGACTGCAACCTCCGGGGCTAATCTCGGCATTTCATCGTAGCTCCAAGCAAAACAGTCTTTAAATTCCATTAATAACTTGATTATTTCTTCGGAGTCTTCTTTATTGAGTAAGGAGCTAACAAAGGTAGGTCTAGGCTCTTCGCTAGTACCCGAGTTAACTTCCGTTAACTCATCTATTGTAGATTTGATTTCTTCTTCGAATTCGGTGGAGCGTCTCAATTTGTAAATCTTCGAGTTCGTCCGTAGTTTCCATGCGGTTTTCATTGGATTTGCAAGTGACAACCAAGCAAAATTCGGTATCGTCAGTCGACCTGCGTGCCGAATCCGAGTCCATACTTTGAATTGGGAGGACGGCCGGAGTTATTCCATAACTTTTCAAAATGTTGTGATTGGCCTTTTGTCCATTGTCGAGGTAAGAAACCACGTTGAATTAAATTTTGAACACGGGGAGAGTACCACTCAAAAGGTAATTCCATTAATTCGATGAAGTGACATCTTCGAATTGTACATTATTTTCGGTTTTGGAGGAAGAAGCACCACGGTAGAATTTGATCGGCTTTGCACCGTCACTACGTACCTCTTTGACCTCCATACCCTCGATCTTATTAGAATGGATCGGAGTTAGGGTCATAGTATGTACGTAGTGGTTAATCTTCTCGTACATTGATTTATATTCTTCGTTCTTTTCATCTTCGAGGAGATCTTGTATTGCGGCTTCTTTCGACTTATTGTTGCTTGCTTCTTGCTTGATTTCTTTTCTTCTTGGAACTATCATCCCAATCAACATTGATGGTTGGTTTCTTCGTCCCGATTGTCCTAGTGTCTCTACCACGGCCTCGTCCCCGGCCTCGACCTCGGATGCGAGTTGTGGAGAAACCTTCACCATCTCGCCGGAAGGGAGTGGTGAGTGAGCGTTGGACTAGAACTTCGGGTTCTTCGTTGTCCTGAACTTTCTTTGCTTCATTTGTTATGGTATCTCCGGAGAAGATTGTTTTCTTTGGCGGTGCATAATAAGTCGCATCTTCATGGATTCCAATTTCATGTACGGAGAATGGTTGTAAGTCTCCTTTGATGCACTCGTTCCCCTCCATCGTAATATTTGATGCATCGATGCGGAGATGATGGTACCATCCTGTTTTCATGTATCCATGGTCGGCCCGAGTAGAGCGTTGAACGACGTTTCGAATCGATTATATGAAATTTTGCGGTTGTCTTTGCTAAATCACCGGTCTTCATCGGTAGCGTTATTGACCCGAGGGCTCTTTCTCCTTTACGGTTGAATCCTCTTAATAACATTTTGTCGGCCTCGAGCTCACGAGCATCAATTTCCAAGTATGCTAGTGTTCGAAGACTCATTATATTGATTGATGCTCCTGGATCCACCAATACTGCGGAGAGCGTAAACTTCCCGATTGTAAGCCGAAATGTACAACGGTCGGTTGTGATCTGCATCCCAAGTAGTAGGTCATTGTCTGCGAAGGTAACACCTCGCTGTTCCTTTAATGAGCAAACCTCATCCAAGGAATCTCCGGCCATTTGAGCTAAGCAAATTTCCGGATCAAGTAAGGCCTTGATCAGAGCTTCTCTCATCTCCTTTGATAAGATGAGAGCATCGTAGATGCTCAGTTTGGCCGTAGTTTCCTAAGATGGGCTAGCACGTTGTAGTCCACTTTGTTCTCCTGTGTCTCGGCTTCTTCTCGAATGGGTATGTCTTCTGCTGGGGTTGGTTCTTCTTGAACAACCACCGCTTTCCTTTGTCTTTTGGACCCATTCTTGGAGGTAGAACTTTTCCACTTCTTAGGTTGACTTCGTAATTTCTTCGAATCTAGTGTTGAGTTTGTCGGTGTCTCCTCTCGAATCGGAATGACGAGGCTCTTCGGATTATCTTCCAAATCCGAAGGCTCTAACTCTATTGTAGCTGGAGCTCCTCGAAACTCACGAGATAGATCCGTTGCTTGTTGAACTCTCGTAGCCTCCTTGATGGATGCCTTCTTCGTCATTTTGATCGTCGAGATCTTGTATGATTTGAGAATTGTTGTTGGTATCGAAATCGACGCCCGGATTGTCGCTAGTTACGTAATCGTTAGAAACAATCAAAACGTAGCCAACGCCATCACCCTTATCATTATATGATCCCACCGAAGTGAGCGAGATAATCATACAAAATCGGAGGTTCGAGGGATTTCTCCCCGAATCGGAAACAACTATCCTAGGATAAGCGGCCCCTAGTCTAGCCTTAGGAGTCTCGGTCCCTCTTCTTCGTCGAGTTTTCTTCTTCTCTTCGATTGTCTCCTGTCGAGGTGGTTCTTCTATCGCAAGTGATAGTACCGGCTTAACGGCTCTCGAACTACGAATTGAAGCTCGCACCGAAGCGGTTCGGATGTTGTCTAAAATCTTCTTCGAAGATCTCGTCCGAGCGGTAGTCCATCCATCGTCGGTTGCATAGGGATCTATCGGAATGACGGGATCGGTTGAGATAACATTGACGGAACCTCCTTTACGGGGTTCCTTCATGTACTCCTTCGGGATTGTTATATTTCCTTTCCGAAGGTTGTCGTTGAGCCAACTTTTGAAGGTAATGCGATCTTCATCTTGTGCCCAAGCATCCGATGGTAGGGGCAAAAGTTGGGATCACCTTTCTTGTTGACTTCCTCTCGGTCTTTTGGGCTCTGGCAGTGGAAATCTGGAGTTTTCATTAAGGCTCGCGGAACATCTTCGGTGCTTGCTTCATTTTTGAACGGATATTCTCTCGCTCGAAGCTCCCTCGATGTACGTTGCGGACGAGACGGTTGTTCATACTTTGCGGAGACGAGTCGATAGCTGGACCGGGGTTGCTTGGTAATTTTGTTGTGATTGCTTTGCGGCCGTTCCGGTGGTATTTGCATCGGTTGTTTGCCTTTGTCAATCGCTGCAACGACCCCGGATTTCTTTTCGAAAGTCTTCACCGAGCTTCGCTTGTCCGTCTTGTCGGCAAAACTTAATTGCTTCGCCTCTTCTTGCAAGCTTCCGGCCTTGCTTAACAACTTCTCAAAAGTCTTAATAGTGAATCCCTTGAGGAGAAGTCTTATCGGAGCCGTGAATGCTTTTAAGCAAGATGCCGACTGCATGTTGTTCTTGCGGTTGTGGTTCACACTTCATACTTAAATTTCTCCATCGAAGTATGTAATCCACTAGAGTTTCATTCGGCCTTTGTTTCTCTATCACTAAATCACCATAGTGATGTGGTGCGGAGCTCCGGCAAATCGCTTAATGAAGAGGCTCTCTAGCTACGAGAATGTCTTTACTGGATCCGTTGGGTAATTCGCATACCGGTCGAAGGCGATTCTCGACGGATCGCTAACGAGCTGTCGGAAGAGTAGCGCATCGCTCCCGCCGGCATTGCAACAGCGGCACGAAAGTGTGCGACATGCTCGTCGGGGGTTCCGGTTCCGTCGAAGGTCTTAAACGAGAGGTGGTACGAAGCCCTTTGGGTATTGGACGGCGTCGAATTCTTCCGGGTAAGGTCTACCCGTCCGAATAGATGTCCCGTTCTTCGATTGTGCTAGGGCTTCTCGCACTTCGTTGTTCTACCAAGTTCTTGATATCCTTTTCGGGGATCATACTTTGTGTTGTATCCTTTTTCAATTTGGTCATCCCCATTGACGGATGTAATCTCCTTTCCTCCGTCTACGATGTGAATGACTTCGGGGGTGTCTCTCTATGTGGTTGTACTTGACTTTGGAGAGTGGCTAGAGCTACGGCCATCTCTTCCATCCTCTTCGCCATTTGAGCGATCGTGTCGTCCTTTTCCTGAAGCTGTCTCTTCATCAGTTCCGGCTCCTCTCTTTCTGCGGCTGCGGGAGCACCTTGAGAAGATGATGAAGCTCGTGTCTCAACCATGTTGATTTCTGCATATTCGTTGTCCATGAATTCCGATGAGTCGATCTCATCTCCGAACTTTTCTTCTCTTTCTTTTGCCAACCGTCGGATGTCGGTTCTCGGCTTTTCCATGGCATCTTCTAGCGGAGCTTTACGTGTATCTTTGTGGTTGTCATGCGATGGTTGCGGGTCCTTTTTCACGAGTCCCCTTCATCGCGGTAGCACTTTCTTCGATTCCGGCCTCTCGGCGAGACTTTCTTTCTCGAGTTGCTTGTTTCGGTCTCGATCGCCCGTAGTGGGACGCCACACCATCCTTCTAGCGAGCAGAAGGTCTATGACCGGATGGTCTATCGGCCAAATGCTTGGAAGGTGGTATCCTCCCTAATCCGTAATCCCGATACTACGACGGGCGGGCTAGCCTTCATTCTCTTGCTTGGCTTTTCTATCATGACGACGGGTTCTACTCGGGGCCCAAGACGGGATTTGACCGGCACCCGCCCTATCCTTCGTAGAATTTCCGACACGGGGCAGTTTTCCTTCTTCGCTAGCTTTTCTACCAAAGTTTGCAGTCGAGCAAACGGCGTAGTCCTGATTCTTTTATTGCGGCTATCGTTGTAGTATGCGGGTCGAGGTAATGTGGCAGCAATCTTGCGAACATTCTCCTCATCCTCTGCGGCGGAGAGGGGATGGAACCTGCTTCCTCCCAAAAGTGGTATGTAGTCGGGCGGTGGTGTATATTACGGTAGCGGTGTATATTCGGTAACTACGGAATTTCCTCCGGGAAGGCGATCTCGGCGGCTACGGCTTCCACGGCGATCCTTCTATTTCTATTTCTTCTTTGGGTCTTTGTCGGCGAAGGAATCTTCGAGCTGGACCCGATTTCGAAGACGAAGGTCTTACGGGAAGATCCGTACCCTCCACGGTAACGGGTTTATCATAGTTACGGATTCCTTTCCCCTTTGATTTGGCGAAGTCGGGGTAGGTGCGGAAACAACTAGACCGGTGGGGGTAGTGAGAACGGTCCTCCTGCGGACGGCGGTACTCCTCCTAGTCGGGACCCTTTGCGGGGAGGAAACTCTTGGGTCGACCTGAGGTTGAACTCGAGCGGTGATTCCTTAGCTTCGGATACCTTGTTCGTCGGTGCAAAGAGGGAGACGTCGGTGACCTTGACGTTCGTGTTTTCAAATCCTCGTCCAAATCGGATGACCCCATTGTCGGGCGGTTCATCCTTATAGACGGCGAAGTCCGGTCCGTTGGTGAAGGAGAAAATCGGTTTCGGGGCTTCCATTTCGCGAGGTAGATTCGGTTTGTCGGTCCCGAGTTATGCTTCTTTTCTTCGGGACGAAAAGAAAGGAATTGAAAAGAGTCCGAACTCATTCTTTGTTCATGTATTTATAAAAAAGAATCATTTGTTAAAAGAATCACTTATTAGAGGGTTTGTTTATTTAGAACGGAATGTTCGAAAGGTGTAGAGAAGGCAAGGAATCCGATTCGAAAGGAAAAGAAAGTCTTAAGCAAGACTTCCCGACTCGAAGGATCACTCCTAAACTAACACCTATTGGGGTCCACCCCACCTCGGAAATGAGGTAAAAGGATCTCGGAACCTCTCGTTTAGGGGTGTCTAAACGATGGCTCCTAAATCCGAGAGAATGTTGGCTATACTTGTTCAAGATAGAAATGAACATAGTATTCCAACGGAAAGAAGGGTAGTTTGATCCATTAGGGACATGGATACACTACCGATTTTTGAAAGCAGAATTATTTGATTATAATGGAGAGAGGAATTTTCCCCAGCGGAGTCGCCAGAAATTGTCGGCATTATTTTTAGGTCGTGTTTTATTTTGAAGAGGGGTCGCCTAACAGAAATCTGTCGGCGAATTTTTAATTTAATTAAAATAAATAATTTGAAAAGTAGTATTTGATTTTGAAAATAATTTTAAATTTGAAGGTTTTAAGATATGAGATTAAACCGACCTCACATCCCAAATAGTTTATATAAACGAGCACCGCACCACAAACCGTGTATCTATCCCTAAGGATAGACACACTGCTTGATGGTGGGGCTTGATTAAATAAACTAGAAGATTAGTGACATCCGTTTGGTACGCGAACCAATTTTATAAGCCGACAAATTCCCTAGCTTAATATGAAAGTATCAAACAGGGTTTATATTACTCAGGTTCTTTAAAATTCCCTATAAGGGCAAGCCCCATAGTTAATTACATCTTAAGTGACGGGAATCACCTAAGAAAACTCTCGATAATAACCAATAATTCGCTCTCAAGAATTTCAAAGTTTAAGGTTTTCAAAGATTGAATTTTGGAATTTCAATAGGGAATGGATCAAATTTTGGAACATTTTGTTTTGTGAATCCAAAGGAAGAAAGGTAGGAGAAATCACTGATTCGAAGTGAACTTCGATAATTTCCCGACTATCCTATCGTTTGGCTTGAATTTAGGAAAGTCCTAATACTTATTTGATATTTCAATCTTGCCAATTTCAATTAATTAGGGCTTATATTTGTATGATAAAATCAAACAAATAGCCTTAGAAGATGTGAGGGTTTATTGTCGTATCGGACGACTACCTCGAAATCCTAAGGCCGGTTAGGGCTTAATTTGCAATGCAAATGCCTAACGAAGAGTTGAGGATTTATGTTGCACTAGGCAAGCTACCTCGAAGTCCTATGGCCAAAGAGTCCTATAGGAACTCATCCTTTAAACTTCCACATTTGATTTCGACCCTCTAGGTGATTAGGGGTCTATAGTCGAGTTTGTGGAGTTTGCGGGGAGTTTAGAAGTGGTTTAAATTTCTAAAAGGCGGGTCCCAATTCTAGTCCTCTAAGATAGTCAAAGGAAAAGCCTAAGGCTAGATCCTAAGCACTAAAAAGAAGAAAGGAAGACCTCATCAAAAATGAGGTCAACAGGGGCTATCTTGGTTTTTCTTGCTCTCTCTTGGTGGTCTTGGTGTGTGTTAAGTGTTAGGTTTTAGGAGAAGAGTGCGTAGAAGTGAGCATTTGAGAGGAATTCTTCTCTAAGGAGTGAAGGAGAAGAAGTAAAGTGAGAGATTGCTTCTTCCTTTTCATTCTAAATAGAGAATTAAGTGTTGTAAAGAAGAGAGAAAAGGATTCAAAGGAACTTGAAGGGAATTGCATTGGGGAAGAGAAAGAGATAAGTTGTATTTTCTTTTGTGGTTTGTATGACTTTTCTTTTATATATAAAATCCATGTTTTATTGTATCTTCTTCATGAATTCTGAGTAGTCTCCCTTGTCTTTCTTTTTTCATAGAGGTGTGATGATGGATTGATGTGGATTTGATGTGCTTTTAATGTATTGAAGAAATTGTGATGGTTTTTTATTTCGAACTTAATTTACTTTTCAATTTGGCCAATTGAAATGTTAAAATATGTTGTTGAGCATTAATTCTGAAAGGATTTAATGTCCTACAACAATAATAAAGAATCCGTTCAATTTTCATGGATGAATTGCGTAGTTCGTGAGAATTGAGTGCAAATAAATAGGGAAATGTGTTTTGATGGACTTCACTTTGGAGATTTCAGGGTGATGGGCTGAGATCCCCAAATTGGTTCTAAGATTAGTGACTAAACTCGAAGGTTAGCCTTCAGGTGAAGGGTGAGTGGGAGCTCCGTAGTGAGAGCCAGTATCCTCCCAGCCTAGCCTTAGATTTAGTTACTAAACTTAGGATATGTCAATGTTTTTTTCATGCTTAGAAGAAGGGGTACTCTTTTAAGGGTAAAGAAACATTTATGCTCCTATTTGGAACAATAACATAGATATTTGTTCCATAACATCCACACATCACATTCTCATTGCAAGAGGAAAGATACTTTTCTCATATATCAAAAACCTTTCAAATACATAGTTTAGTGTGTTTGTTAGTTAATTTCATTTTCAAAGTTGTTAGAAGTAATTGTAGTTTAATTACTTGTTTCTGTTATCTGCATAGTGGTAGTAGAAGTAACTATTAAACTTTAAGTGCAATTTGAGTATCGGATTTTAGTGTTATATATTATATATATTGTGAAACACTTTGTTATACTTTGTACTTCTCTGTGGGATCGATAAGCAGGACTCCATTAGAGTCATGTATTACTTGATACGATACGTATACTTGTGTTGAGTGCTTGGACTTTACAAAATCATTATAAATATATAAATTTGAGTTCATAAATTCTTGCAAAAATATAAGTCCCGCATCAGGTCACTAAGACTTTCCCTATCCTAAAGATCAAAGAAAGCTAAAATATGTCCCGAGGAGATGATGGTTTTACAAAAATTAATGATTGACCTTACTTATGGTAAAAAAAATAGATGCTTTTAGTTTTGAAATATATTTTAAACTTGGTTATAATATTATTAAGATATATATTTTTTATTTTAAAATATGACCTCACATACATGGTATAGATAACCTAAGTGACACATTTTATATCTCTTTTACTATTAACGCAATCATTCAAGTATTGATTGTAATGCGATAATTCACATTGCTCATTGAGATATGCTACAGAGCAATGCTCATTAATGCATTCCAACCAACATCAAGTCACTCATCTATAGAGGAGATTTGTCATTAAGGTGTAGACCCTCCTTAGAGCTACTCATGAGAATGATGCAAAATTGAATGTTCATGCTAGATGTGAGCAAGACAAACTATTATGTTGGGTGATTTTTCATGATATGAATACTAAAGTTTGGTGTGAGAAACTCTAACATGAACAATGTGACAAGGAGGATGTGAATACTATGTTATGTGATAGTAGATACATCAGATAACATGAACAAATACATAAAATATGCTTGTTATGCATGATCTCACGATGTGAAGCAACATACATGAATGCATGTAAAAAGTAATTTACACAATCATTTCTGAGTGGTATGATTTTGTCGAAATAACATAGTATGTATATGATAATGGTAAGTGAAACCATAGATGCTAGATGTTGTAACTCATGTTTGGTGGAGTCATAGACTGAATGAAATGCCATGATATACTATTTGAAGCCATAGGCTAAGTTGTATGATTCATGCTAGGATAAGCCACATAGTAGATGAAGTAAAATGCTACGTAAACATGCTAGGTGACATCATATGCTAGTCAGGGTAAAATGATATGCTAGATAGAGGATTGTGCTAGGTGGAATGATTCATGCTAGAAGAAGTCATACACTAGGTGGGCTTTGTGGGCTAGCCACCCCCTAATGTGATATACAGGAATCTAACATGAGCAAATTAGGACATATGCTCGTTTATGGACATTGATATGCAAGTGAAAGTGCACAAGGTGTTGTGCACAAGTGGTAAGCAAATAACTAACATGAGCATATAGAGACTTTTGCTTCTGTATAGGCATTAAATAGGGAAATGCAAGTGCATAAGGTGTTATGCACATGACACACACTGTGATGTTCAATCACAAACACAATATAAATGCTTTTATTAATAACTTAAAAATGCACACATGCTTATTACTAGGCCATAAAAAAAAACAAAATGTGTTTTTTTAGCATATGCTTCACAAGAAAAATTTTAAATTTTTTTCTCACATATGCTTAATACTAGATCACAAGCACACCTTAAATTATAGTTTTATCCAATATTTCAAAGCTATACATGCACATGAAGATGTACAAATTCTCATTTCTAGATGAAACCCTAGACCTTCTCGATTAAAAATCATTCTACCTAGTAACTTCAACCTAACCCTAAATGCTTAGGTTCGACCCAACTTAAACCTAACCCTAAATCTCTAGGTTCAACCCAAATTGAACCTAACCCTAGGTTAAATCTAACTTGAACCAAACCCAAAATCCCTAGGTTCAACTTAAATTGAAGCTAATCCTGGGTTCAATCTAACTTAAACCTAACTCTGAATCCCTAAGCTCAACCCAATTTTAACATAAACCTAGGCTAAACTTAACTTGAACCTAACCCTGAAACTCTAAGTTCAAACTAACTTGAACATAACCCTAGGTTCAACCTAACTAGAACCTAACCCTATATCCCAAGGTTCAACTTAACTTGAACCTAACCCTAAGTCCCTAGGTTCAACACAAATTGAACCAAATCCTAGGATCAATCTAACTTGAACCTAACCCTAAATCCCTAGGTTCAAACCAATTTAGACCTAACTCTAGGTTCCACCTAATTTGAACCTAACCGTACATCCTAGGTTCAACTCAACTTACTTGAACCTAACCCTAAAATTTTTAGGTTCTACCTACATTAAACCTAAATCCTAAGTCTAAATTACATTAAACTTAACTAAACCATTACGTTCTACCTATATTGACCTTAAACCCTAAGTCTAACCCACATTAGACTTAGCCAATTTATTTAGGTTCTACCTACATTGAAACTAAACCCTAAGTTTAACCCACATTAGACTTAGCCAACTCTTTAGAAACCTAAATCCTAAGTCTAACCCAACATTAGACTTAGCTAACTTTTTTAGGTTCTACATATATTGAACCTAAACCCAACATTATACTTAGCTAACATTTTTAGGTTCTACCTACATTGAACCTAAATCCTAAGTCTAGCTTACGTTTGACTTAACCAAATATGTAGGTTCAACCTACATTAAAAGTAAACCCTTTACATTGAACCTACATTGAAACTAAATTATAAGTCTATCTTAAATTAGACTTAACCAAACCTTTAGGTTCAACCAAGTTTGAACCTAATCCCTTTAAGTTCAACCCACATTGAACCTAAATTCTAAGTCTAAGTTACCCTAGACTTAACCAAACATTTAGTTCAACCTACATTGAACCTAAATTATATGTCTAGGTTACCTTAGACCTAACCAAACCTTTAAGTTAAGCCTACATTGTATCTAAATCCTAAGTCTAACTTAAAATATACTTAGCCAAAATTTTAGGTTCAACCTACATTAAATCTTAACATTAACTCTAATCAACGTTAGACTTAGCGAACCTTTTAAGTTCAAGTTATATTGAACCTAAAATCTAAGTCTAGCCTAAAATTAGACTTAGTTCAAATTAAACCATTTTAGGTCTATCCTAACCAAGGACAAACATAAGTCTAACCTAATTTAGACTTAGTTCAAATTGAACTTGCCTTAGGTCTAACCTAACCTAGACCTAACATAAGTCTAAACCTAATTTAGACTTAGATCAAAATGGAATCTCCTTTAATCCAGTTCAATCTAGATTTAGTCTAATTCTAACTTGAACTTCGACAAATCAAATAAATCATCGGGTCACCTGATTAACTTAGGTTAGCCCAAATCAACTACATCATCGGGTCAAATCGATCTAACTTGAGTTAACACAAATCAACATCTTCGGGTCAACCCAATATAACTCGAGCTAACCCAAATCAACTAAATCATTAGGTCATCCGACTTAACTCGAGTTAGCCTAGATCAACACAATAACCTAGTTAACCCGATGAAACTTTGGTTAACCCAAATCAACTAAATCATCGAGTCACCCAACTTAACTCTGGTTAGCCCAAATGAACTCAATCACCAAGTTAACCCAATCTAACTTGGGTTAACCTAAATCAACTACATCATCAGGTCAACCCAATTTAACTCAAGTTAGACCAAACCAACTAAATCATCGGTTTCACCCGAATTAACTCGGGTTAGCACAAATTAACTCAATCACTAGTTAAACAGCTCTAACTCAGTTTAACCCAAATCAATTAAATTATTGGGTCACTCGACTTTACTTTGATTACCCCAAATCAACTCAATCATCGAGAATTCTTTGTATGGTTTTAGATTCTATAATAGAAGAGGGGAGACCATGAAATGTCATAATTGCAAGAAATCTGACTCTCATTCATCCAAGCATATGAAGTATTTGGCTTGCCTGAGGGTATTAAAAAAGTAGCACATTTGTCGCCAAACTTTGGATAAATAGGCAATGCCTTGTGATTCAACCAGTCAAAAATTATACTTCTTTGACATTTCAAGGAGATTTCATTTCAACTTGGGCTTGAACCTTCTCGAGATTTGCTTTCATCCATTTGAGTGCTATGAAATATCCTAAAAACATTCAAATCTTTGTAGTAAACATGCATTTGAGTTGACTAAGTTTTATATTAGATTTAATTAGAGTTTTAACGGTTTCCTCTAATTTTGTATATAGTTTTTGAGCATTTTAATTACTTTTTTACCAACACATCATCCACATACGCTTCAATGTTTCTTACTTTTTATTTTGTAAAGATTACCTCCAGGAGTCATTGGTAAGTTTCCCTTGCATTTTTCAGCTTAAAAAGCATTGCCTTATAGCAATAGACTTCCTTCTATGTAATGAATGATTTCTTCTCTAAGTAAGTCATATGCATCTTCATTTAGTGGTAGCCTTAGAAAATGTTTTTTCCGACTTTTCATTGCCTAACGGCCAAGTCCATGAGTGCGTCAATCCTTGCCAGGGGATAGCTATCTTTCTGGTATGCTACATTCAAGCCATGAAGTTGACGCACATTCAACATTTGTAATTTGATTTTGGTACCCTTACCATGTTGGAGATCCAATCTATGAATTGTATTTCCCTTATATTATGGGCTTGTAGTAACTTTTTCACTTCTTTGTGTTTCAAGTTTGCTAAAGTGATCGTTGTTAAACTCACCAACTACTTCATTGATCAAGTTGTCGGATGGACATTCAATTAGTGGTAGGTGACATCAGTGGAAGCACCATGCATTTTCGTGATTAACTAGAAACATTCTTCTCGGGGTTTTTGGAGTAGGTCGACTAAACTGTCTCATTATCGTACATTAAAAGCCAAAATAGTTGTAAATATTAAATTTTCTCTTCCGTCACAGAGGAGACCTCTTTAATGGTTTCAATAGTCTCAAGGTCATTCCCACTTTGGGTGTCTAGTTTGAGAGGTTCCCGCTATATGATGCTGATTGCACGTAGGTAGCGTGCTACTCTAGATCTCCCTAAATGGTGATAATCTCTCCATCAGCTAGAAGATTTACTCTCATTTGGAGAGTTAATGGTAAGTTGATAAGACTGCTCATAAAGAGTTGAGCGAAGGCTAACAAAAAATGTCATTATGCATTGTCAAAAACTCTATGATGAAATCCACTATGATTTGAAGTTACTTACCATCCTCCCCTAAGTAATCTCCCCTAAGTAATTTCCAGAGCTAGAATTCCAAGTGCTTTCTTTTTCTCACCCGAGAAATCAAAAACTGTTTTAGAAGGAGGAGAGAGGTGAGCAACACTCAAACTTTTTTTGTCAAAGACTGACTTATAATAATATTTATGCATCACTCATTGTCGATGAGTATACTTCTAAACTCAAAATCGACAATGAGGATAGTAACAACCATGACATCATTGTAGGAGTTTCATTTGGTCGACAAGTTTTCATTAGTGAGTAGATCGGTGGATGTAATAAGGCATGTCATGTGGGTAAGGTTGTTGAGTAAATTTTTTGTTGTCACCTTTTTAGGAGTACTTCATGGGCCGCTTCGCCATCTCCACCAGAGAGTAAGGATAATATACATCTGATGAAGGCCGACAAAACATAGGTTAGTGAATTGAAAGATCTCTTGGCTAGAACTTTACCTTGTGATTGCATCACAACATCAGTGCCATGAATTGTTTGATTCATTTTTTTCTTTGATCAGCTCGTCAATCAAGTTATGGAGTTCTTGACATTATTTCATGTCATGTCTGTGGTCTTTATGGTACACACAATATTTCCTAGGGTAATGGTGGTAGCTCTACATTTTCATTGGTGGTGCCTTCATGAAAAATTCTTTGTTTTGAATTGCGTACAATACGTCCTCCATCGATAAGCTCGGTGTACTGGGTCGAAGAAGTTTGTGGTTGAAAGCTGTGTTTTTCTTTTGTTGCATAAATTAATCTAATCACTAGAGTAATTAGATTGATCTTCGCGGTTTCTCACTATCAGATGCCTGGCTTCCAACTGTTTGGTGACTGCTTCTCTTTGTGGGGGTACCGATCGACACTCCTATCTCGATTAAAGTAGAGTTATATGCTTCTATGATTGTGTTGTTATTAGCCAATTCCAATAGCTCGACCAACATTTTAAGTTGTTGTAGTCCCAATGTGTATCTGAACAGTCTTTTCCCAAGGCCTTGCATGTGGACGGCTGCATGACCGTGGGATTGAGATATCAAAATTCTAGTGTTTCCCTATGAAAGTGAGTTATGAAAGCATATAAAAGTTTGCCTTGCCATTGGTAATGTTGGATGACAGCCTGCGAGTATCTTTGGGGCTTTTTTATGCAGGCAAACTGATGTATGAACAATCTACTAAGTTCGCAAAGGAGATGATCACTCTTAATGACAGGTCGTTGAATCATTGAAAGTCTGGCTCCCTATGAATTGTGAGGAATATGCAACATTTGAGTGCATCGCCGATCCTTACTTTGCAAGTCCCTGACTCTATAGAGGTGTTATGATTGACTGGGTCCAACTGTCCATGTTAGGGTTCTATTGTCGGGATTTTGAAATGCTTGAGTGGTTTAGCTTCAATGATTCGTCAGTAAAACACAATCATAGGCTATGCAGGCTACGGTGCTTCCATGTGATCATGCCTGCAATAGTCAAGTTATGTGGAATCCACACTATTGGGGTAGTACATATCTTGTTCCGGTTTAAGGAGAGAATTGATCTTTTCATCATTAAGGATGGCTATCCTTTGTGTGCGATGAGATGTCGTTGGTCGTGGTGGTTGCATTCTCTCTGAAGTGAGCGCACTTCTGATCATCCCTATAAGTTCCTCTTTGAGTTCATTTATATTCGAGTCATAAACTTACAGGCACAGTACATGTTGTCAGGGGCTTTCCAAGGCAGTAGTTCTTCCCGAGTCACCAACTTCTTGTTTGCGGCAAAATATTCCGAAAACTTTAGCGAAATATCTATAATTAATTTTTAAATTCTCAATTTTGTGGGCACTTTCACCTGAAAGTAATTTGAAGAGTATTTTAATTGATTATGAACTGTATTTTGTTGGTTTTTTACATTGAACATTTTGCACGAAATTATCCTTTTGGTGATATTATTGTTTTTTTTTACCAAGTCCATATAGTCAGCCAAGAAAATTGACATATTGGAATAAATAAAAGACATACACAGCCATGAATACTATTAAACTTAACGAAGATTTACAAACATACCTCTTAAATCTTATGTATTTACATATCTGACAGTTCTATTTTACATTCATACCACAGATATTTCTTTACACATCAAATGCATTACTATTTTAAGAAATACACGCACGCACGCGCGCGCGCGCGCAGATATATATATATATATATATATATATATATATATATATATATATATATATATATATATATATTGTATTAGTGTAAAAGAGTAAAATTTATGTGCTAGATATGTAAATATATAGGAATTGGTGATATTTATGTATATTCCCCTAAACTTTAATACTATTAGCCAATTAAATTTTGTGTGTCATACCTTCTTTGAATTTAACGTATTTTTAAATTAAATTTCAACGCACATATTAATTTTAGCATATCAGAAAAGAGTTAATGGCTTAATAAATGTAGATAATTATATTTTTATATTTGAGGCATTTATATGCATATAATTCTTTCTAAATATCTAAACATTATTTTTCATTTATACCACCAAAATATTTCATATAATATAAAATTTATTACATTTTAACTTTTGTAAAATTAAATACAACTTTTAATACATAAATAGAAATTTAATTATTAAATATAGTTAATTTAACTTTATAATCGTAACAATAATTTTAAATAATTTATTAACAAAATTAATCAACCGGTTATTGTCACATTAACATATCCAATTGTGAAAAAACGTTCGTTAAACGGTTGGTGAATGGGGCCAAATAAGTCGACATCAAAATTTGGACCGTCTCTCTACAATTGAAAAAAATAATAATAAAATCATTAAATTTTCAAGTCGCAGGTATTTAAAATTTATTTATAGAGAGCATGAATTTGAATTACCTTTTGTCACTGTTTAAACTTATAGGCTGATGCTAATAATGAATATGAATTTAAAATTTATAAAATTATTTTAAAATTAGTGAAATTAAAAATATCTTACTGTACTACTAACATGCTTGTCGACATGAATCTCAAAGCAATCGAGCGGCTAGGATAATAGCAGAATGATCGATGTGTCAGATCAAATGAGCATGATATGAACCGTCAATTTAACGTTCGATCGTCTGATCGAAGTCAATTGACAAACTATGACAAGGGATTCAGTCAGCGAATCAAATCTATATTCCCGATCGCATAATAGCTACTTACAAAGGCGTCTGATTGTAGCTAGTCGACCGACTCGTTTTTTTTACTTCGGTAGGAGCGACTTCCATCAACAAGTTTTTTTTGTCGACTGAACTAAAATGTGTCAACTAGTTGGTTACCTTCGAATTCAAATTCAAATTCAAATTTAAATTGTACTAAACAACATGTTTAGTATAAGATCGGTACAATTAATTACATTAAGGGAGGTTTTTATAATTGTTCCTTTGTTTCTGTAATCGTACAAACATGTCTCTATAAATATGAGGTGGAAAGACGAATAAAGGGGCTTTTCCCCAGGCTTCTCTATTGGGATTTGTCTAATTACTCTCTCTCTCTTGCTCTCTCTCTCTCTTTTCCTCTTCTCTCGGCTAACTCTTGAGGCAAGTTCATAAAAGACAATTCAAGATTCAACATCGTGAATGGTGGTGCGGTGAGCGTGGACATGCCCCAAACAAGATGTTGATCCAACTTACGAAGGAAAATCCCTGGTGAGAGAAATAGCCCCGATATAGTTCAATAAAGAGAAGGTGTGCCGAGACATATAGGAAGAGGTCCAGGCATTGTGAATGCAAATAATGTCCTAGTTCAAGGCTCTTCGAGTGGTCATGATCCTGCAAAATGGCCGACAGCAGCCCATGGAGGGAGAGTCGAGGAGCCTGCCCCAAAAGAATTCGCCAGTGCCCCACAGTTGGCCCGGTGATGGGCCAATCGAAGGACCAAGGGATTTCCAACCGGCAGACAGTGCCGCATCTACGCTTGCAGTCCTTCATAGGGTGAACTGAGTGGTGTCGGCATATTTTTAGGTTTGTGGTGTATTTTGAAAAGGAGGTCGCCTACAGAAATTGTCGGCGAATTTTAGATTTTAAATTTGATTTAAATATATATATATAATTTAGAAAGTAGCATTTGATTTTGAAAATAATTTTATGTTTGAAAATTTTAAGATATGAAATCGAGCGATCCACATCCCGAATAGTTTATATAAACGAGCACCACACCACAAACTGTATATCTATCTCGGAGAATAGACGCACTGCTTGATGATGGGGCTCGATTAAATAAACTAAAAGATTTGTGACATCCGTTTGGTTTGCAAACCAATTTTATAAGCCGACAAGTTCCCCTAGTTAATATAAAGAAATTAAGCAGAGTTTATATTACGCAGGTTCTTAAAGTTCCTATAAAGGCGAGCCCACATAGTTAATTACATCTTAAGTGACGGGAATCAGCTTAAAAAACTCTCGATAATGATCGGTGGTTTTGCTCTCGAGAATTTTAAAGTTTCGGGTTTTCGAAAGGATTGAGTTTTTAAAATTTCAAAGAGATTAGATCGAGTTTGGAACATTTTGTTTTGAGAATCGAAAGGAAGAGAAGTAGGAGAAGGCTGAGGATCCAGAAGAATCTTGGCGACTTCCCGAACTATCCTATTGTTTGGCTTCGAGTTTAAGAAAATCCTAATATTATCTGATATTTCAATCTTACCAATTTTAATTAATTTGGACTTATATTTGTATGATAAAATCATACAAATAACCTTGAAGATATGAGGGTTTATGTAGTACCAAGAAGAATCTTGGCAACTTCCCAAACTATCCTATTGTTTGGCTTCGAGTTTAAGAAAATCCTAATATTATCTGATATTTCAATCTTACCAATTTTAATTAATTTGGACTTATATTTATATGATAAAATCATACAAATAACCTTGAAGATATGAGGGTTTATGTAGTACCGAAACGATTACCTCGGAGTCTAAGACCAGGTTAGGGCTTAATTTACATGACATGATCATGCAAATGCCTAACGAAGAGTTGAGGATTTATGTTGCACTAGGCGAGCTACCTCGAAATCCTATGGCTTTGTTGTTTAATTCTAGGAATGTTTAGTCGATGTAGAGTTGTTTCTGTGACGAAGATGGTCGTCTTTGCCCACCGTGCTCCAAGCTCCTTGTTGTTGCAGAGGTTTAGTTACAAAAGGTGAAAATCTAGAGATGAGAAAAGTGTTTTGGTTTAGAAATCTTAAAGTCCAGGTGTTTTTAATATTTTAATTAAAACAAATCTTAAAGTTGTTTAAACAGAACCGATTAAGATCCCACGGTTCCAGTCATCCGGCACCGATTATTTTCATTGAATTCACTTAGTCCGGATGAATTTGCTAAACTCGACTAAATGAGTTCCACACTTTCATTTAGACCTTGGAAAATCCCGTTAGCAACACGTGGGTTACATCATCCGAGGTATTCCCGATCATTCAACGAGATGTTTTAATTTAGTTACAATTGTAGTTTTGTTGTCCTTTTTGTGATTAAGTTTTGAGTTGTTTTATATTTTTAAATGTTGTGGCGGTGAATTTTATCTTCTAATGATTTTTAATTTAATTTTGGTTTCAGCTCAGGGACTATCCTAAAGGTTTTGGTTTTCATGCAACAGTTGTTTATCATGCAAGAAAAGTAAAGTACGGTGCATGTAAGTAAATTGCGATAAAGTAAATTGCAACAAAATAAAAGCGTACTGGAGGGTCTTCCAGTCATCCCAATTGCACTTAAAACACATGTTAAGGCATTTAAATATTTTGCAGAAATACACAGGTAAATCTAAGGGTAAGGGTTTTGGTTGTCTACGCAATTCCTAATCCTATGTCTAGTCATCTCCTATGACGTACTAGGTTCTTGTGTTTTGGTTTAAGGACGATTTTCTTCATCGAAGAAATAATTAAATTCAATTGTTCTTATAAACATCCTATCATATTGAGGAAGTGCTTAAGGCGAGTCTTAAATATCTTTTCGATACCTGCAGGATTGTTTTAAATTCGAGAGAATTTAATTATACAAGTGAATTAATCATCAAGGGGTTTAAGTTTTGTTCTTTTGCTCAGTGAACTAGGACATTTGAATGTCCCATGAGTGAAGTAACACTTCATTTGATACCTCATTTAAGAGTTATAATAATAAGGGCTTTAAAAGGGCAAATCAAATTATTAAGTATTTTAATGATTTTAACTTAATAATTTAATTTTAATTTTGACTTAATTATAAAAAATTAGTTTAAGTTTGGAATAGTGTTCGAGTCATTTTAGATTTAATTCTTAATGATTTCATTTAGGTTTGTTATTAAATGATTTTAATTTAATTTAATTCAATTTAATTTAATTTTGATTTAATTTAGTTTAATTTAATTTAATTTAATTTAATTTAATTTAATTTAACTTAATTTTGATTTAGTTTAATTTAATTTAATTTAATTTAACCTTAATTTAATTTAATTTTAATTTAATTTAATTTAATTTAATTTTGATTTAATTTAATTTTTGATTTAATTTAATTTAATTTAATTTAATTTAATTTAATTTAATTTTTAATTTGGTTTAATTTAATTTAAATTAATTTGATTTAATTTAATTTCAATTTTAATTTAATTTAATTTAATTTAATTTAATTTAATTTAGTTTAATTTAACTTAATTTGATCTCAATTTATTTTTCTTTTAATTTAATTTAATTTGATTTTAATTTAATTTCAATTTTAATTTAATTGAGATTATTCTTTTAATTTTTTAATTAAGACTTAAGTATTATTGAAGTGATTTATTTAGGGATTTTTAAATTAAAGAATAAATATCCTCTTAAATAATATCCCAACTTTAATAATTCAATTTCTATTATTCTCCCAAAATTTCAATTAATTAATTAATTAAAGTTTTATTTTAATTATATTTGAAATGATTAGTAGATTTCTACCCTTAATCACTTAAGTTTCAATCATCCAAAAATCAGTTTAAAATCAAATATTTTACCCTCCCCTTTGATTAATCCTAAAATTTTAATTAAGGGTTGAATTTTTTAATTACCTTTTTACCCTTCAAGCTTAATAATTCTATAACTCACTAAATTAAGCTCAAATAAACTTGAAATTTTTATGCAACCTTACTCACATGTCAATTAAGACATTAGAGGAGAAAATGTGATTTTTCTGTATTTAATTTATTTCTGTAATTATTTTTAATAGAAAATAAGGGTTTTCAAGGAAAATTCAATAACATGACCAAGGAAATGTTTCTGTCCTAAAGAAAATTATGGGATGTTCCTAATGACCATAGGACCATTTGACCAATTTTGGTGATTTTTTTAATTATATTTTATTTATTAGAATTATTTTGAGTCTTGAAGCATTAATTAATTTTAAAATAAAATTAAAGTTGAAAAATGGATTTTATATTTTTCTTAAATCTCTTTGACCTCAAGGAGTCCAGAGAAACAAATTTTGTATTTTTCTGAATTTTCTTTGATTTATTAGAATTATTTTAGTGAAAAGGTTGGAAAATACATTTTTTTAATATTAAAAATTACATTAAGCCTTTAAAATTCAATATCTTACCCTAGGGACTTAAGAAAAATATTTGGTTCGTTCGTAAATGATTAGAATTCAAAATGTAACATTTTAGTGATTTTTAATATTTTTATGATTTTTATTATTTTTTAATTATTAAAAATATTAAAATAATGATAAAAATCAACTTTTTTAGAAAATTTTAATTTTAATTTTCATAAGTTCCTCTGATATCAGAGAAGCTCCAAAATCATTTTTGTGAATTTTTTAAAAGTATTTTGTGAGTTATTAATTTTTTTAAGTTTAATTTTATCCCTTTTGCTTAAAAGGCTTTAATCAACCCATTTGGTGAGGTTAATCAAGTCCAATTGATTTCAAATTTTTATGTGGTGTTCTCCTATCCCTAGAGGACAGTGGAGAATTATTTTTAAGTTAATTTGATGTGTGGTTAACCCTAATTAATTAAAGTTCAATTTTGGGTATTTAGGTCAATTAGGGTTGTTCCAAGTGAATTAACTCAAAAATTATTATTTCTAGGTTTCTCTGACCATAAGAAACATCACCAAATTTTCCTAGAATTTATTTCTCAACATGATAATTATTGGAATTAAAATACTCAAAACAGTAACATGAACTTGGAAAATCAATAACTTCTCATAAGGATGGCCTCTGACCTTGGAAAATTCAAGGAATGTTCCCAAGTTCAGAGGCTACAAAAGCCCTATGGTCTCATGACATGGTGAATTGCCTATGCAAATGGAGAATTAAAACAATGCAGAGAGTAAATAAATCATTAAAAATAAAATACTTAATGAAATTACTTGATTTCTTTTCCACATTATTCTCTTCTATTCACTGAGTAAGAGGGTATTTTTATTTTATTTTTAGGATTTTTCTACACAAAGTTGTGAATTTTTGAAGTTCTGGGAATTAAATAAATAGAAAACTACCCTATTTTCCTACTTATCCACCCGGCGCTGACTCAACCTCAGCGCCTCCGAAGCTCCACGCGTCGCCTCTTGATTCAGCGCTGCCATCTGATTGGGATGCCACGTGGCCCGCGGTTCATGTCCCGTTGCTCCGTCCGGTGCGATCCTGGCCATCCATCCGATACACGCGCGATCCAACGACTCCCAGTCATCACCTACGACTGGTGTGAACCCGTGACCGTCGACCTTCTAACCCTAATTTCTCACTCGATTCTCAACGGATTTTTATGTTCTTATGCTCTTGTCGGCATATTTTTAGGTTATGTGTTTTGAAAAGGGGGTCGCCTACAGAAATTGTCGGCGAATTTTCATATTTTAAATTTAATTTAAATATATATATAGTTTAAAAGATAACATTTGATTTTGAAAGTAATTTTAAGATTAAAAGTTTTAAGATATGAAATCAAACCGATCTCGCATCCCAGAATAGTTTATATAAACGGGCACCGCACCACGAACCATGTATCTATCCCTAAGAATAGACACACTTGCTTGATGATGGGGCTCGATTAAATAAACTAGGAGATTTGTGACATCCGTTTGGTACGCGAACCAATTTTATAAGCCGACAAGTTCCCTGCTTAATATAAATGAATTAAGCGAGTGTTTATATTACATGGGTTCTTAAAGTTCCCTATAAGGGCAAGCCCATATAGTTAATTACATCCTAAGTGACAGGAATCACTTAAGAAAACTCTCGATAATGATCACTGGTTTTGCTCTCAAGAATTTCAAAGTTTAAGGTTTTCAAACAATTGGATTTTGGAAATTTCAATAGGGAATAACTCAAATTTGGAACACTTTATTTTAGAAGTCCAAAGGAAGAGGAGTAGGGGAAGTTGAGGATCCAAGAAGAATCTTGGCACTTCCCAAACTATCCTATGGTTTGGCTTCAATTTGGAAAAATCCTAATATTATCTTTGTATTTCAATCTTGTCAATTTTAGTTAATTAGAACTTATATTCATATGACATAATCATACAAATAGCCTCGAAGATGTGAGGGTTTATGTCGTACCGAACGACTACCTCGGAGTCCTAAGACTGGTTAAGGCCTAATTTGCATAACATGATTATACAAATGCCTAATGAAGAGTTGAGGATTTATGTTGCACTAAGCAAACTACCTCGAAATCCTATGGCTTGATTATTTAATTCTAGGAAAGGTTTTGCTGAAGTAGACCTGAGTTTTGTTGATGACGACGGCCGTGCTGCCCACCATGCTCCGAGCTCCTTGTTGTTGCGGAGGTTTAGTTTTAGAAGTCATAAATCGGGAGATGAGAGAAGTGTTTTGGTTTAGAAATCTTAAAATCCAAGTGTTTTAATATTTTAATTAAAACAAATCTTAAAGTTGATTATAACGAACCGATTAAGATCCCATGGTTCCGTCATCCAGACACCGATTATTTTCATTGAATTCACTTAGTCCAGATGAATTTGCTAAACTCAGTCGAGTGAGTTCCACTTTTTCATTTAGACCGTGGGAAATCACGTTAGCAACACGTGGGTTACATCATCCGAGGTATTCACGATCATTCGACGAGAAGTTTTAATTTAGTTGCAATTGTAGTTTTGTTGTTACGTTTTGTGATTAAATTTTGAGTTGTTTTATATTTTGAAATGTTGTGGCGGTGAATTTTATCTTGCAGTGATTTTTAATTTAGTTTTGGTTTCAGTTTAGGGACTATCCTAAAGGTTTTGGTTCTCATGCAACTGTTGTTTATTATGTAAGAAAAGAAAGTGCAATGTGATTAATTACGAGAAGGTAAATTGCAATAAAATAAAAGCGTACCTGGAGGGTCTTCCCGTCATTCCAAGCTGCACTTGAAATACATGTTAGAGCATTTTAAGTATTTGTAGCAATTACCTAGGTAAAGCTAAGGGCAAGGTTTACGGTTTTCTACCGAGATCCTAATCCTATAGCTAGTCATTCCTATGACGTCTAGGTTTCCAATTTTGTTTTATGGATGATTTTCCGCACCAAAGAATAATTAAGTTCAATTGTTCTTATGAAAAACCCCGTCATATTGAGGAAGTGCTTAAGACGAATCTTAAACATCTTTTCAATATTGCGGGAATTGTTCTAAGTCAAAATGGATTTAATTAATCAAGTGGATTAATCATTCGCGGTTTAATTAAGTTTTGTTCTTTTGCTCAGTGAACTAGGATGTTTGAATATCCTATGAATGAAGTGACACTTCACTTAATACTCCATTTAGGAGTTATGATAACAAGAGCTTTTGAGGGTAAATTGATGTTTTAGTGATTTGTGTTTTAATTTAATTTTAATTAATGGATTTAAGTTTGTAATAGTGTTCAAGTTGTTTTAGATTTATTTTGAATTCTTTATGTCTTAAGTGATGTTATGTTTAATTTAATTTTATTTAATTCAATTTAACTTAATTTAATTTAATTTAATTTGATTTAATTTTAATTTTAATTTTAATTTTAATTTAGTTTTGATTTTTATCTTAATTTAATTTTTTTTATTTAATTTAATTTAATATGTTTTAATTTAAATTAATTTAACTTGAATTTACTTTGATTTAACTATAATTTAATTTAATTTTAATTTGATTTAATTTTTTTATTTTTAATGTTTTAAAGATGATTTAATTTAATTATTAAAGTATTAATTTAATTGAAGTTTTGATTTAATTTAGTTTAAATATTTTAATTTTAATTTAATTGAATGATTAAGTCTTTTAGTATCTTAAATCTTGAGTTTGAATTATCACTTTAATTGGGAATTAAATATTATTGAAGTGATTAATTTAGGGACTCTTAAATTAAAGAATAAATGTCTTCTAAATAATATCCCTATTTTAATAATTTCAATTTTTATTAATCTTCAAAATTTAATTAATTAATTGATTAAGGTTTATTCTTAAAAATGATTGATGAGTTTCTACCCTTTAATTATTTAAATTTCAATCATCCAAATCAGATTAGGATCAAATATTTTACTCTTTCATTTTATTAAGCCTAAAGTTTTAATTAAGGGTTAAAACTTTAACTACCATTTTGCCCTTCAAGCTTAATAATTTCATAACTCACTAAATTGAGCTTAAATGAATTTGAAATTTTTATGTGGCTTCACTCACATATCAATTAAGACATTAGAGGAGAAAATGTGATTTTTCTGTATTTAATTTATTTATATAATTATTTTTTGTGGAAAATAGAGATTTTCAAGGAAAATTCAATAAGATGACCAAGGAAAATTTTCTGTTCTTAAGAAAATTATGGGACACTCCTAATGACCAGAGGACCATTTGGACTAATTTTGGTGATTTTTTTAATTTTTTTTATTTAATATAATTATTTTGAGTTTTGGAGTATTAATTAATTTAAAAATAAAATAAAGGTTGAAAAATGAATTTTATATTTTTCAAAAATCTCTCTGATATCAGAGAAACCAGAAAACCAATTTTTATAATTTTCTGATTTTTCTTTGTTTTATTAGAATTATTTTAGTGAAAAGGTTGAAAAATACATTTTTAATATTAAAAATTACATTAAACCTTTAAAATTCAATATCTTATCCTAGAGACTTAAGAAAAATATTTGGTTTATTCCTAAGTGTTTAGAATTTAAAATATGACATTTTGGTGATTTTAATATTTTTGTGATTTTTATTATTTTTTAATTATTAAAAATATTAAAATAATGATAAAAATCAACTTTTTTAGAAAATTATAATTTTAATTTTCCAAAGTTCCTCTGATATCAGAGAAGCTCCAAAACCATTTTTGTGAATTTTTGAAAAATATTTTGTGAGTTATGAATTTTTAAATTTTGATTTCATTCATGGGGCTTAATTAACCCATTTGGTGGGGCTAACCAAGTCTAATTGATCCCAAATTTTTATGTGGTGTTCTCCTATCCCTAGAGGACAGTGGAGGATTATTTTTAAGTTAATTTGATGAATGGTTAACCCTAATTAATTAAAGTTCAATTTTGGGTATTTAGGCCAATTAGGGTTGTTTAAAGTGAATTAGCTCAAAAATTGTTTTTCCTAGGTCCCTTTGGTCATAAGAAACATCACCAAATTTTCCTAGAATTTATTTCTCAACATGCTAATTATTGAAATTAAAACACTTATAGGGATGGCCTCTGACCTTGGAAAATTCAGGGAATGTTCCCAAGTTCAGAGGCTTCAAAAGCCCTATGGTCTCATGCCATGGTGAATTTCTTATATGCATGGAGAATTGAAATAGTGCAAAGAGTAAATAAATCATTAAAAATAAAACACTTAATGAAATTACTTGATTTCTTTTCCACATTATTCTCCTCTGTTCACTGATCAAGAGGGTATTTTTATTTTATTTTTAGGATTTTTCTACAAAAAGTTATGAATTTTTGAAGTTCTGGGAATTAAATAAATAGAAAAATAGCCTATTTTTCTACTTATCCACGCGGCGCCACGCCATCCTCGGCAGCTCTGAAAGGCCACGAGGCGCGCTCTGATTCGGTGCCGCCATTCGACTCAGCATTCCAGGGGCCCGCGGTTCATCTCCCGTTGCTCCGTCCGACGTGATCCTGGCCGTCCGCTCAATACACGTGCGATCCAACGGTTTCCAGTCATCGTCTACGACTGGTGTGAACCCGTGACTGTCAACCTTCTAACCCTAATTTCTCACTCGATTCTCAACTGATTTTTGAGTTCTTATGCTCTATGGATTCGTCTTGAAGAGACGAACACATCCATACTGGTAAACATGCATTGAAATTGACCCAAACTAAATGGAGAATCTCTGGAAGCTCGGGAGGAAGAGTGAGTCCATACCTTTGCTCGGAGAAGTGAAGCTTCGATGCGAGAGTTGTGTCACGTTCGATTGGGTCCAAGCAAGCTCCGGATGAAGTCCCTTGGCACGGTGAATTGTCTAGTATGATTTCGACCAAGCCCGATCACAAAGCTTGGAGGCTGGAAGCAATGGCTGGCCTGGTGAGGGGGCTTTTGCTGGGAAACTTCTCCTCTTGGTCTGGTGAAGGTGTAGGACCAATCAATTTGGAGATTGGCTCACTGTGGTGAAGTGTCCTGGTTTTGGGCTTGAATTTCAACTCTAAAATTGAGCTCACAAGGAGGAAATGGTAGGGGGATTTCAGTGGGGACCAAGTTCTTTATGTGTAGAGAGTGGTTTGGGATGATTTTGACGGGGTTTCAGTAAGGTTTGGTTCAGCACCTCTCATGGCCGAGAGGCGGTGGTGTTTAAATAAGAGAGGCTGGAGGGCCTCCCAGGGGGGTTTAAGGGTTGGGATCAGCTGCTCTGGATAGGAGAAGAACAGCTGCCATGGCCATTTGGTGTGAGGCAGCTCAGCAAGGTGGAATTCCAAAATTTGGCTCCTCCCAAGGTCTCGGCCATGGTGTTTTCTGGCGAACCAGGAGGCTGGCCGGCAGGCATGGGTCACCCTCAGGTCCAGGTGAGTCAGGGCTGGAGGTTTGTGCGAGCAATTGGCCAATGCCATGTGTAAAGGGGTTAGATCAAAATGGAATGGGGGCTTGGCTATTTTGGCTTGGTTTGGATCAACCCATGTGTTTGGGTGGGGTTCACCTCCCCATGACTCCGGTTTTGAGTGAGAGGATCATGTGAGTCATCCTACCAAAGGTAGTGAAGTCCACATCAAGGATTAGGTGGCAAAGTATAGTTTAGAGTTTATCATGTTTAAGGTAAAAAAAGGTTTAAAAAGGTTTAAGAAAGAGATCCCCTCTCTTGCCATTAATGGCTTGGTCACATGTCAAACCTTTCATGGTTTCATATTGCTTGTACATGGCTTGTCTTTGGCTCACCTATGGCTTGGCAAGGGCTTGGTCAATTTTATGAAAAAGGGTTTTAGAAATTTTGGTAATTTAGGGGGGATTTGATGGGATTTGGCATATGGCTTGATTTTGAATCATTTCATTATGGATTTAGAACTTAGGGGATGGTTTTATCAAATGGATGATGATAGAGGATTGTCATGAGGGCTTTGTCTTGGACTTTGGGCCTTTGAAATTTAGTGAAGATGGGCTTTTGAAATGGTTTAGGGAAGGGCTTTTAAATTTAAAAAAAAATTGGTAAGTGGAAATTTTGTAAAGGGCCATGCCAAATAAATGTTGGGTTTAGTTTAGGGATGTGTCATGAGTGATTTGAAATGAATTTGAGGTGGTTTGGGTTTGAATTGGGTTGAATTTGGGTTTCTTTGGTAAATGGGCCAATGTAGGTCAAATTGGGCTAATTTGGGCTAATGTTGGGCTAAGGTTGAAATTGACGTAAAATTAATGTTGGGAAATGTTTATGGGAGTGTTTCAAAGAGGTTTTAACTTTGGTTAGGTTTTGGTTTTGGGACTTGGGCTCATTTGGGTTAGGTTTGGGTTTAGGTCAAAATTGGGTTTTTTTGGTTTTGGGTTGAATTTGAGTGGGGTTTGGGTCGAAATTTTGGGCAAATCATGTTAGTGTTTTGTTTATGGGGATGTTTGGGAAGGTTTAGAAAAGGTTTGGGGTCAATTGAAGTTGAATTGGTTTGGTTTGGACTAAGCTTGGGTCATGGGTCCAAATTGGGCATTAAGCTCAAAAGTGAAATTGGACCCAAATGTCAATGAAATTAGACTTGCATTTGGTCTAGATTGATATTGTGGATATTAATTTGAAGTTTATAATTGAATTGGACCAAAATTGGGGTCAATTGGGGAGATTTGGTTTGACATTGGGTTCACTTGGGTTAAGAATGGGCTAAATTTGGGGTTTTGGTAAAATTGGGGTAAATTGACAAAATTGGCCCATGGTGTAGTTGGACAAAATGAAATTGGAAATATTTGGGATTTCTGAAATTTTCTGGGAATTTTCTGAATTTTTGGATTTTTGGGTCAAGAGGGGTATTTTGAGTATTTGGAGGGTATTGGGGGTACTTTTGGAATTTTTGGTATTTTTGGCTATGGATGATTAATTTGAGTGGAGGGAAATGTTTAGGAATGGTTTTGGGGAATTTTGGGTAATTTAGGTGATTTTGCAAATTTTGGGTAGTTCCAAGGGCATTTGGTAGGTTTGGTGGGGCTGGGGCCCCGGGGCCAAAAATTGAAATTTTGGAAGAATGAAGATTGATCAAATTTGAGCAAAAATGGAATCACTTTGGTTGAGCCATGAAGACATATTAAGCCTATATGAGCCATGAGGGGACTCATTTGAGGCATTCACTATGTTGTTCCTAACCCTCTTAGCTAGGGGCTTAGGGGTTAAGGTCCATCCATATGAATTACCTACATGAGTCAAGGAGTCAAGTTGGGTATGGGTGTGGTTTTAGGATTTGTTTTGTGTGTGTGAGAGTGTAGAGTGTGAGTGTAGTGAGTGTGTAAGTCAACCCTCACCAGACCAAGCCACCCAGGGTGGTCCTAAGGCCAAAGAGTCCTATAGGGAACTCATCCTTTTAAACCTTCACATTTGATTTCAACCCTCTAGGTGATTAGGGGTCTACAATCAAGCTTGTGGGGTTTGTAAGGAGGCAAGAAGTGGTTCAAATTTCTAAAAGGGTGGGTCCCAATTCTAGTCCTCTAAGATAGTCAGAGGAAAAGCCTAAGGCTAGATCCTAAGTGCTAAAGAGAGAAGAGAAGACCTCATCAAAAAATGAGGTCAACAAATGGATCCCCAATAGGTGTGGTGTGCTAACCAAGCACACCGCGCGTATTGGCGTTGACCTAAGAGATCAACAAAACCAACACAGATGTCCAAGTGACAAACTTAGGACGAAGTAGAAGAATTTCCGCTGAGGAATATCAGGTATATCTCCAAGACTGAAGATTCCAGAACTCTCGCTGGGGAAAAAGGCGGTGAATTTCAGATCACAAGATTTCAAGAGATTGGATCTTATATTCGTTTCATTTTTTTTTCTTTTTTATTTTAAGTTTTAATTTTGAGTTTGAATTTCAATTTGAGTTTCAATTTTGATTTTATGCGGAGAAAAGAGTAGGGCTAAGGCCCACCCAAATGCATTTGTATGCTGAGAAGTAAGCAGGACTGAACCTATTCCATATGCTTGAGGAAGAATAGAACAAAGCACTATCCGAAATGCAGAGTGCTTTAATTTCAATTTCTTGCTGAGAGGGTCAAATTTTGAGATTGCTGAGAAAGGAGTAGGACTGTGCCTATCCCGAGTGCTGAGAATTGCTGAGCAGGGAGTAGGGCGGAAGCCTATCCCGAGTGCTGAGATTGCTGAGATGGGAGTAGGGCGGAAGCCTATCCCGAATGCTGAGATTGCTGAGATGGGAGTACGGCGAAAGCCTATCCCTAATGCCGAGATTGCTTGAGATGGGAGTACGGCGAAAGCCTATCCCGAATGCTGAGATTGCTGAGATGGGAGTAGGGCGGAAGCCTATCCCGAATGCTGAGATTGCTGAGATGGGAGTAGGGCGGAAGCCTATCTCGAATGCTGAGATTGCTGAGATGGGAGTAGGGCGTGAGATTGCTGAGATGGAAGTACGGCGGAAGCCTATCCCGAATGCTGAGATTGCTGAGATGGGAGTACGGCGAAAGCCTATCCTGAATGCCGAGATTGCTGAGATGGGAGTAAAGTGAAAGCCTATCCCAAATGCTGAGATTGCTGAGATGGAAGTACGGCGAAAGCCTATCCCGAATGCTGAGATTGCTGGATTTTGTCGAAATTTATTTATTCGGAGATTGAGGGAAATTTTGCTGAGGTCCAGTTTATGCAGTGGTTGTGAAAGATTTTGTTGATATTTGGGAATGCAGAGTTTTATGAATGCAGAGATTAAACATATTGCTGAGATTTATGAATGCAGAGATCGTGAAAATATATTGTAAAGTGCAGAGAATGTTTGTAGGAGTTCATGTGGATTTGAAGTTCTTTTTAATGTTTGGATTTTTATGAAAGAGAGTTTCTTATTTATTCTCCTTTTCTTTTCTGTTCTTTGTTCGAAGTTCATTTAACATTAATGGCGTTTCCCAGTCAATTTGCACAAAAAGAGGTGAAGGCAAAATGTGACATGGTCACTTTCATTCCAATCTTGTTGAAGATACATCACACAACTTGATCTGAAATATTTCTCATACAATCCATGACTCAAAATGGACTATGTATGATTCTTGTTGATTCATCCAAAAAGTGTCTGTTAAATCCATGTCTGAATAATGAGATACACGGTCAATATCATCACCTTCCAAGCCATTTTTGGCAGGAATGCCGCATGGATGTGCATTGGAGGTGTGCTATTTCCTGTGTAACTCATAGCTCGTAGGGCCGGAGACTCTCCAATTCTGGATCTGGCTGGAAGTGGTAAGGCGCCTTTCTGTCGTCCATCCTTCTAAAAGTGAAGGAGATCCGCTCCACTGGTACTCCCGGTATATAATGTTTTGCGATGCCTGCTCCATTTCCTTGTAATATCATGACAGAACCTACCGGAAGTGGTATTTCCATCGGCCCTCGGAACTTACCCGGGCTTGCTATCCGGAGGTCAGATCCGAACATGATATTGCATTGGTTGACGAACGAAACTGTGCAGAAATGTCTGACAAAGTCATGGTGGTCTATGTGTGGAGGTATGCAGTCGCCCTTCTGATAAATGTTGATGATGCAACTGTTGGGTATGCGGTCTGCACGGCGTACCCTCCACATTATCATTCTTTTCACCATTCTTTTAATTATTCTCGGCATTGGATCCACCTCACCGTGACGGAGTATCCCTGGTGGATTTCCTTTTTCGTCTTCTGCGAAGTTTTAGCAACATCCGCATTGTATTGTGACTCTTCCTTTCCCTAGCATCCATTTCCGGTGTTCCGAATAAGTCTTTTATCTCAGAAGACCTGCTCGACCCATCTTCTGAAGTTCTAAAATGCAATATACAATCTGCTGTTGCTCGTACTCTGAAAATACACCTGTGTGTAACTCGAGGCCTTCCAAAATGTTGATTCTTTTGCCTCTAATCCTCTCAAAGTATTCGAAGGTTTTCTTCTCAACATGTTGCATTCTTTCTAGTTCATATTCTGGGATGATCTGCAAGTGACGAGGCCTAGTAACGTATTGCGGGATGTATGGCTCAATCCCGTCACGTTTTCCTGCATACCTTGGCTCCTCGGGGATTGTCTCTGTCGGGACATCCTCCAGGGTTGCTCTCGCAACAAGGTTTCTTACCACTGATGGCTCTATCTGGCGTAGTGGTAATCTCTTTGCCTCTGGTCTTCTTAGAGTTTCGTTTATCCTTTCTGTTGTTCTTGGAACTTGTTCTCTCTTTTCAGGTTCCTGATGAACCGGCATCTTTGAAATGTTTGTGTTGGCGAAGGTGGCTGTTTCCTCTTGTTGATCCGTCTGCTAGTTTAGTCAACATCTTGCGGATACGACGATTTTTATTCCTTCTTTGAGTAGCGATGAGTGTAGCTCTCCTCACTTCTTGAATTTCGCGGGCACGGCGCTCACGAGCTCGCCCTCTCGCCGTGGCAACTACCGACTTGATTTTCTTGCTTTCCTCGGTGCTTGTCTTTCTTTTCTTGTTCTTTGGATTGGTGGCTTGGGCCACCCATCTTCATCATTGTCCGGCTATGAAGCTCTTCTCGGTCCACAGGGACCCAATCATTTTCTTCATACTGTAGGCTGGCTGGTGTGAAGTCAGAATCAATTTCAATCACTACTCCATACTTCACCCTCTTTTCATCGAGTGCGAGACTCACACCATTTTTAAAGTTTAGGACCAACCGCCCGTTCGACATTTCCCTGCAAAGAAGACGAGGAAAGGATCGAGGGTCGTACTAAGAACAAGAACATTAAGAAAGTATTTATCATCGAAGATTCTTATTCACTTATTCCAATTTTAATTTTTAAGGAAAGCGAGGAAAAGATGAAGAAAGATCGGGAACAAGATTTGATTTGAAAGGAAGGGTAAAACTTTATTATTATGATTTTCACATATTTTATTTTTAGCACATATATTTTTATCCATTTTTTATGTTTTTGGGTTCGGACCCTGTCACAAAGTGATTACTTTACCCGTGTTTCTAGGAATAAGTCTCTATTTTAGAGGCCACCCTTCGAAACATCAGGTTGCGTAATACTTCTTCAAATATCGTCCGTTGATTGGAAGCATTTGTCGTTCTCCTTGGAAATTCACAAGTTAGTAGGAGCCTCCTGAGTAGACTGCCTCAACTACAAACAGCCCTTCCCAAGTTGGTTCAAATTTGCCTCCTATCTTGCGATGTGCAAGAATAGGTCTTCTGAGAACAAGAACTAAGTCACCAACTTTGAAAGTTCTTGAGCGGACCAGTTTATCATGGGCTTGGATCATCTTAGCTTGGTACAGTTCCAAATTTTGTTGTGCTGCAAGTCTTTTTCCTTCCATGTTTTCCAGTTCTTCCAGTCATAATCTGGCATTTTCTTCAATAGTAATTTTATTTGCAATCGCAATCCCGAGTGATGGAAGTTGAACCTCTAAAGGTAAAGCGCCTCGGACCCGTACACCAAAGTGTAAGGTGTAAGGCGAGTAGGAGTTCGAAAGTTGTCCTGTAGGCCCATAAGGCTTCTAACAACTTCTCGTGCCAATTTCTCTTGTTGTCATCCAAAATTTTCTTTAAAATTTGAACGAGAGTTTTATAAAAAGCCTCAGACAAGCCGTTCGCTCTTGGGTAATAGATTGTTGAGTATCGCCAATCGATTCCATGTCTTCTGACAAAATTATTGATTTTTGTGCTTTTGAATGCAGACCCATTATCTGAAATGATTCTGCGCGGTACTCCGAAACGGTATACAACTTGATTCTTGAAAAATTGTAGCACGTGGTATGCCTTTACTTCTCTGGGTGGAACTGCTTCTGCCCATTTAGAAAAGTAGTCTGTAGCTGCAAGGATGAAGCGATGTCCTCTTGAAGAAGGTGGTTCTATCGGACCCACTATATCTGTGCCCCAACACTCAAATGGCCACGATGCAATTTTCGGATGTAGCACTTTTGGAGGTTGGTGTAGAACCACTCCATGCACTTGGCACTGGTGACAGCTCTTGGCGATCTTCATGCAATCAGTTATCATCGAGGGCCAATAATACCTAGTCTTTTAATTTTCATTTTCATTTTAGGACCCGACTGATGAGCGCCACAAAGTCCTGAATGCACTTCTTTGACAATTTCACGAGCCTCGGACCCGCTCAGGCATCTTAACCACATCTGATCAAAAGACCTTCTATATAATGTATTGTTTATTAATGCATAAGACAGAGTTCTTTTCTTGATTTGATGTGCTAATGACTTATCGTCTGGTAATCTCCCTGTTTGTAGGTAGTCTATTAACGGTTGACACCAATCTTCTGTGTTTTCTGTCATTGCTGCAACTGATTCCTCTGCTTTTCCTGATTTTTGTATCATATCCATGTCGAGCTGTGATAGGACTCGTCGTCCTTGAACTAACATTTCAACCGACTCATCTTGTAAGCGAGCAAATTCTTTTGCAAGGCGAGCTAGCGCATCCGCGAGAGCATTTTCTCTTCTGGAAATCTTGTAGATTGTTACATTCGGAATTTGTGCCAACAGTTTCATGGCATACTGAAAGTATTGCTCGAGTCTTGGTTTTAAAATTTTGTATTGTCCTGCGACCTGTTGAATGATCAACTGAGAATCTCCGTAGATGTTTATATCTGTTATTCCCATTTGAATGGTCAGTTCTTGTCCTGTTATGAGGGCTTCGTATTCTGCCTCGTTGTTTGTGCACGGCTCTGTTAAGTGGTAGGAGTATCTTAACATCCCCCGCTCCGGTGTTATAAAGATTAGTCTGATTCCTGCTTTACAGGGCACTATCGTTTGCAATTCTTTGTCTTTCTGTGCTGATGATGCTCCGTCGAAGTATAGTTCCCAATGTCGATCATCGGTGTCTTCTAGGCTCATTATCTGTTCGTTAGGCAAATCGTTGTCGAGAGGCGAATCTGCTGGTAAAGGGTGTGCTGCAAGGAAGTCAGCTAGCACTTGTCCCTTTACGGCACGGAGAGGAACGAAAGTTATGTCGAATTGCAATAGTATCATCGACCACCTGGCAAGTCTGCCAGAAAGTGTTGGACGGGTCATCAAATATTACAACGGATTAACTTTTGAGATAAGGTTGACCTTATGAGAGAGCATGTAATGCCTGAGCTTTTGAGCGGCGAAGATCAAGGCCAAACAATGCTTCTCAATTGGAGTATACTTTACTTCCATCGGAATCAAACGACGGCTTAAGTAGTAGAGAGCATTTTCTTTTCCCTCATCATTGACCTGGGCTAGCAGGGCTCCAAGGGAGTCGTCTAGAGCCGTGGTATAAAGTATCAACGGTCTACCTGAGACTGGGCCTGCTAAGACAGGAGGTGTTATTAAGTATTGTTTAATGTCCTCGAAGGCCCATTGGAATTTTTCTTCCCAAACGAATTTGGCTTCCTTTTTAACTAATGCCTGTTGACCTCATTTTTGATGAGGTCTTCTCTTCTTCTTTTTAGTACTTAGGATCTAGCCTTAGGCTTTTCCTTTGACTGTCTTAGAGGACTAGAATTGGGACCCACCACTTAGAAATTCAAACCACTTCTTAACTCCTCGCAAACTCCACAAACTTGACCGTAGACCCCTAATCACCTGAGGGTTGAAATCAAATGTGGAAGTTTAAAGGATGAGTTCGTATAAGACTCTTTGGCACTTAGGACTACCACAGGTGGCTCAGTGCAGTGAAGGGCTGACTTACACACACTACATTTATACACTACACTTTCACACACCTCCTAAAACCACACCCATACCCAACTTGACCTCCTGACTCATGTAGGTGATTCACATGGATGGTCCTTAACCCCTAAGCCCTTGACTAAGAGGGTTAGGAACAACATAGTGGATGCCTCAAATGAGTCCCTTCATGGCTCATGTGGGCTTGATATGGCTTCATGGCTCAACCAAAATGATTTTATTCCACTTATATTCACCCAATCTTCAATTTTCCAAATTTTCGATTTTTGACCCCAGGACCCTACACCACTAGCTCTACCGCAGAACCCTTGAAACTACCCAAATTTCTCAAAAATTCTCAAATCACCCAAAATTCTCCAAAATCAATCCCAAACATTTCCACATCACTCCAATTGACCATCCATACCCAAAAATACCAAAAATTCCAAAAATACCTCCCAATACCCTCCAAATACCCAAAATACCCCTCTTGACCCAAAAATCAAAAAATTCAGAAAATTCCCAGAAAATTCCAGAAAATCCCAAATATTCCCAATTTCATTTTGTTCAACTACACCATGGGCCAATTGTATCAATTTACCCTACTTTTGTCAAAACCCCCAATTTGACCCATTTTAACCCAAAGTGAACCCAATGTCAAACCAAACCTACCCAATTGACCCAAATTCTGGTCCAATTCAATTCTAAACTTCAATTTAACATTCCCAACACTAATCTAGACCAAATCCAAGTCCCATTTGATTGACATTTGGATCCAATTTCACTTTTGGCCTTAAAGCCCAACTTGGACCCATGACCCAAACCTAACCCAAACTCACCCAATTCAACTCCAATTAGCCCCAAATCTTTTCTAAACCTTCCTTAACATCCCTACAAACAAAACACTTACATGATTTGCCCAACATTTAGACCCAAACCCTACTCAAACTCAACCCAAGGCTAAAAGGCCCAATTTTGACCTAAACCCAAACCTAACCCAAATAAACCCAAACCCCAAAATAAAAGCCCAACCAAAGTCAAGACCTCTTTGAAACACTCCCATAAACATTTCCCAACATTAATTTTACATCAATTTCAACCCTAGCCCAACATTGGCCCAAGTTAGCCCAATTTGACCTATATTGGCTCATTCACCAAAGAAGCCCAAATTCAACCCAATTCAAACCCAAATCACTCCAAATTAATTTCAAATCACTCATGACATATCCCTAAACCAAACCCAACAATTATTTGGCCCAAGACTTTAGCAAAATTTCATCCAAAAATCCATTTTAAAATTCAAAAAGCCCACTTCCCTTAAACCTTCCTAAAAGCCCACTTCCTTCAAATTCAAAAGCCCAAATTCATCCAAAGCCCACATGACACTTCCCCTCATCATCCATTTAATCAAAATCACCCCTAAGTTTCAAAATCATCATTAAACCATTCCAAATCAAGCTTCATACAAATTCCCACCAAAATACCAAAATTTTCTTAAATCCATTTCCATGAAATTGACTCAACTTTTCCCAAGCCAAAGATGAGCCATGAAGCCATGCATGAGCCACATGGAAGCCATGAGAGCCTCTTTACATGTCACCATACCACATTGGGTAAGAGGAAGGGGAGCTTTCCTTAATTCCTAAAAGTCTTTAACCTCACCCATGATACCCCTTAACCAAGATTTAATCCAAATATTCTTGGATAAGGACATCACCACCTTTTGACCAGCTAACCTAATTGATTTTCTCAGCCCAAGGCTAGCCATGGGGAGGTGAACCCGGCCCAAACAAATGGGTTGACCAAACCTAGCCAAGATTAGCCATATCCCCATGCCATTTTGATCCAAGTGCTTTACACATGGCATTTGCCAGATTGCCTACACTAAACCCCAGCCACGACCCACCTGAACAAGATGGTGACCCGAGACGCGGCCGGCCGGCCACCACGGCCGCCGGAAACCACCGGGCCAAGAGCTCGCATGTGAGCCCAAACTTGGAATTCTCACCTACCGAGCCGCCCCATCCCCAGGTGGCCATTGCGAGTACTGTTCTTCTCTTGCCAAGAGCGAGCTGATCTCAAGCCCTAACTCTCCCCGAGAGGCCCTCCACCCTCTCCTATTTAAACACCACCCCCTCTCGGCCATGAAAGGGTGCTTGAAACAAACCTTAAGGAAACTCTGCCAAAATTGCTCCGGATCACTCTCCATACTTAGAGCGATTGATCCACCGGTGCCAATTTGCCCTAATCCCCACCAACGAACTCGATTTCTCGACCAAAATTCCACCCAAAACCAGGACACTTCTCCACAGGTGAGCCAATCCTCAAATTGATCGGTCCTACACCTTCACCGGACCAAGAGGAGAAGTCCACCAGGCAAAAGCCCCCTCTCCGAGGCCACCCGGTTGCTCCAGGCCTCCAAGCTTTGTGATCGACTGTGGTCGAAATCATACCTAGGTGATTCACTGCACCGGGAGACTTCATCCGGAGCTTGTTGGGATCCAATCGAAGGTGACACAACCCTCGGATTGAAGCCACACTTCTCCGAGCAAAGGTATGAGCTAATTCTTCATCCCGAGCTTCGGAGATTCTCCATTTCAAATGCTTTAATTTCAATGCATGATCACCGTATAGATGTGTTCGTCTCTTCAAGACGAATCCATAGAGCACAAGAACACGAAAATTCGTTAAGTATTGAATGAGTTCTTAGGGTTTTAGTGTGGACGGCTCTCGGGTGAGGATGCTTGGGGACGATGAACGGATGCCGACAATTTAATACACATGCGGACGGACGGCTCAGATTAGGTCGGATCAACTGATGATACGCGGAAGGCGGGACCCGGGCTGCTGACTCAAGTGGCGGCGTCGAATGGGAGCACGCCACGCGGCACTTCGGAGATGTTAAGGTTGACGCGGCGCCGACTCGGATAAATAGAAAATTAGGGTTTTTTTTATTTATTTAATTCCCTAAACTTCAAAAATGCATAACTTTGTGTAGAGAAATCAGAAAAATAAAATAAAAATACCCTCTTGCTCAGTGAACAGAGGAGAATAATGTGAAAAAGAAATCATTTAATTTCATCAAGTATTTTATTTTTAATGATTTATTTCCCTTCTGCATTGTTTTAATTCTCCATGCATATAGGAAATTCACCATGACATGAGACCATAGGGCTTTTGAAGCCTCTGAATTTGGGAACATTCCCTGAATTTTCCAAAGTCAAAGACCATCCCTATGAGAAGTTATTGATTTTTCAAATTCATGTTACTGTTTTGAGTATTTTAATTCCAATAATTAGCATGTTGTGGGATAAATTCTAGGAAAATTTGGTGATGTCTCTTATGACCAGAGGACCCTAGGAAAAATAGGTTTTGAGTTAACTCATTTAAAATAACCCTAATTGGCTTAAACACCCAAAATAGATCCCTAATTAATTAGAGCTAACCATACATTAAATTGACTTGAAATCAATTCTCCACTAACCTTTAAGATCAGAGGAACCCACCATAAAAATTTGAAGTCAATTGGACTTGGTTAGCCCTACTAAATGGGTTGATTAAGCCATTTAACCATCTTAAACTTCAAAAATTCATAACTTTCAAAATACCTTTTAAAAATTCACCAAATTGGTTTAGGAGACTCTCTGATATTAGGGAAATTTAAGAAAATTAAAATTTCAATTTTCTAAAAAGTTGATTTTTGTATTATTTTAATATTTTAATGATTAAAAAATAATAAAAATCATAAAAATAATACAAATCACCAAAATGTCACATTTTGAATTTTAATCACTTAGGAACAAACCCCATATTTTTCTTAGGTCTATTTAATGAGATATTAAATTTTAAAGCCCTAAGGTAATTTAAAAATTAAAAAAAATACAATTTTTGGCATTTCAACTAAAATAATTCTAATAAATCAAACAAAAATCAGAAAATTGCAAAAATTGATTCTCTGATTTCCTTGATATCAGAGAGATTTTTAAAAAAATATAAATTTCATTTTTCAACCTTTATTTTATTTTTAAATTAATTAATACTCCAAAACTTAAAATAATTATAATAAAAATAATATAATTCAAAAAATCACCAAAAATGGTCCAAGTGGTCCTCTGGTCATTAGAAATGTCCCATAATTTTCTTAAGGACAGAAACTTTCCCTTGGTCATATTATTAAATTTTCCTTGGAGATCCCTATTTTCCACACAAAATAATTACATAAATACATTAAATACAGAAAAATCACATTTTCTCCTCTCATGTCTTTATTTACATATGAGTGAAGTCACATAAAAATTTCAAATTCATTTGAGCTCAATTTAGTGAGTTATGGAATTATTAAGCTTGAAGGGCAAAATGGTAATTAAAAAATTTTAACACTTAATTAAGACTTTAGGTTTAATAAAATTAACAAGTAAAATATTTGATTTTAATATGATTTAGATGATTGAAATTTAAATAATTAAAGGGTAGAAACCCATTAAACAATTTAAAATAATTGAAATAAACCTTAATTACATAATTAATTAAATTTGGAAGAATAATAAAATTGGAATTATTAAAATAGAGATATTATTAGGAAGAGATTTGTTCTTTAATTTAAAAATCCCTAAATTAATCATCTCAATAATATTTAATTCCTAATTAAAATGATAATTCAAATTTAAGTTTTAAAATGTTAAAAAAACTTAATCATTAAATTAAATTAAAAGTTAAATTATTAAACTCTTTTAAATTTTCAATTAAAATTAAAATTAAAAAAAATAATAATAAAATTAAATTAAAGATTAAATTAAATTAAATCAAACAAATTAAATTAAATTAAATCAAATAAATTAAATTAAATTAAATTAATTAAATTAAATTAAATAATAATAATTAAAATAATTAAATTAAATTAAATTAAATTAAATTAAAACATATTAAATTAAATTAAATTAAATTAAATTAAAACATATTAAATTAAATTAAATTAAATTAAATCAAATTAAATTAAAATAAAAATCAAATAAAATTAAAATTAAAATTAAAATTAAAATTAAAATTAAAATTAAAAATAAAAATAAAAATTAAAACTAAACCAAATTAAATTAAATTAAAGTTAAATTAAATTAAAAATGACATCAACTAAAGACATAAAGAAATTAAATATAAAGCAACTTGAACACTATTCCAAATTTAAATCCAATAACTAAAATTAAACTAAATTACAAACCATTTGAACATCAATTTTCCCTCAAAAGCTTTTGTTATCATAACTTCTAAATAGAACGTTAAGTGAAATGTTATTTCCCTCATAGGATATTCAAATGTCCTAGTTCACTGAGTAAGATAACAACAAAACTTCCGGACGATTAATTCATTTATTTAATTAAATTCATTTGGACTTAAAACAATCCTAGAAATATTGAAAAGATGTTTAAGATTTGTCTTAAACACTTCCTCGATATGATAGAATGCTTATAAGAACAATTGAACTTAATTATTCTTTGATGAAGAAAATCGTCCTCGAAACCAAAGCACTGAAACCTAGACGTCATAGGAAATGACTAGTTATAGGATTAGGAATTTGGTAGAAAACCATAACCCTTCCCTTAGCCTTACCTAGGAACTTGCTTAAATATTCTAATTGTGTTTTAAGTGCAGCTTGGGATGACGGGAAGACCCTCCAAGTACGTTTTTATTTTATTGCAATTTACCTTATTGCAATTTATTTAATCGCATCGCACTTACTTTTTCTTGTATGACAAACAACTGTTGCATGAAATCCAAAACCTTTAGGGTAGTCCCTGAACTGAAACCAAAACTAAATTAAAAGTCATTACAAGATAAAATTCACCGCCACAACATTTTAAAATATAAAACAACTCAAAATTTAATCACAAACAGAGCACAAAACTACAATTACAACTAAATTAAAACGTCCTGTTGGATGATCGGGAATACCTCGGATGATGTAACCTACGTGTTGCTAACGGGATTTCCACGGTCTAAATGAAAGTGTGGAACTCATTTAGTTGAGTTTAGCAAATTCATCTGGACTAAGTGAATCCGATAAAAATAACGATGCCGGAAGGATGGAACCGTGGGATCTTAAACGGTGTTGTTATAATCAACTTTAAGATTTGTTTTAATTAAAACACAAAAGCACTTGGAAATTAAGATTCTCTCTAAACCAAAACACTTTTCCCATCTCCTGATTTATGACTTCTAAAACTAAACCTCTGCAACAACAAGGAGCTCGGAGCAAAGTGGGCAGCACGGCCATCGTCATCCGCAAAACCTGAGTCTACTCCAGCAAAACTTTCTTAGAATTAAATAACTAAGCCATAGGACTTCGAGGTAGTCTGCCTAGTGCAACATAAATCCTCAACCTTTTGTTAGGTATTTGCATTGCAAATTAAGCCCTAACCGGTCTTAGGACTTCGAGGTAGTCGTCCGATATGATATAAACCCTCACATCTTCCAGGCTATTTGTATGATTCTATCATATAAATATAAGCCCTAATTAATTAAAATTGGCAAGATCAAAACATTAAACAAACATTAGGACTTTCCTAAATTCAATCCAAACGATAGGATAGTCGGGAAATTACCGGAGTTCGCTTTGGATCTGTGATTTCTCCTACCTTTCTTCCTTTGGATTCCCAAAACAAAATGTTCCAAACTTGATCCATTCCCTATTGAAATTCCAAAATTCAATCCTTTGAAAACTTAAACTTTGAAATTCTTGAGAGCGAATTATTGATTATTATCGAGAGTTTTCTTAGGTGATTCCGTCACTTAAGATGTAATTAACTATGAGGGCTTGCCCTTATAGGGAATTTTAAAGAACTCGGGTAATATAAACCCTGTTTAATGCTTTCATGTTAAGCAGGGGAACTTGTCGGCTTATAAAATTGGTTCGCAGACCAAACGGATGTCACAAATCTTTTAGTTTATTTAATCGAGCCCTATCATCAAATAGTATGTCTATTCTTCAGGATAGATACACGGTTTGTGATGCGAATGTTCGTTTATATAAACTATTTGGGATGTGAGATCGGTTTGATTTCATATCTTAAAACCTTCAAATTTAAAATTATTTTCAAAAATCAAATACTACTTTTCAAATTATTTATTTAAATTAAATTAAAAATTCACCGACAATTTCTGTAGGCGACCCCTTTTCAAAATACAACACAACCTAAAAATATGTCGACAATGCCGAGAAGGGCTGACACCTAGCTGACAAGTTCGAAATAAAGCATCGAAGATATGCCAGCTTCCCTTGAAAGGATCGTAGCTGCTTTAAGGTTTTGGGAGGCTGCATTTCTAAGATAGCTTTAATCTTTTTCGGATCAATTTCAATCCCGCGATGTCGGACAACAAATCCTAAGAATTTCCCGGAGGTGACACCGAAGACGCATTTTAAGGGATTCATCTTAAGGTTGTATTGCCTTAGTCGCTCGAAGACAATTCTCAAATCATACAGGTGATATTCCTTCAGTTTGCTTTTGATGAACACATCATCCACATAGCACTCAACTTGGTTGTGAATGAGCTCATCAAAAATCTTTGTCATTGCTCTTTGGTATGTTGCTCCTGCGTTCTTTAGTCCAAATGGCATTCTCGTGTAGCAATACACTCCTTCGATTGGTGTTCTAGGCGTGGCTTTTGGAGTGCGGAGTGTCATCTTTATGCAGTTTGTATTCGAAGATCCATCCGTAAAAGAGAATATTTCGTGTGTCGAAGCGATGTCGGTTATTAACTCTAAGGTTGTTAGTGGAAATTCATCTTTTGGACATGCTTTATTTAAATCCACAAGTCTACGCGATTTGATGCGACCATTTTTCTTGCTAAGCGGCGGTACCGCGTTGGCTAACCGAGTAGGGTATTGTTCTTCGCGGACAAATTTAGCGTCGATTAGCTTCTTAACTTCGAGTTTATTACTTATTGTTGATTTTTAGACGCATTCTTACGGAAGCTTGTCTATTTGGAACGGAAGTAGGATCCACTCCTAGCACAATGACTGCGACACGGAACTAATCTTACGGCATTTCATCGTAACTCCGAAGCAAAC
The DNA here is from genome assembly GCA_022702705.1 of Papilionanthe hookeriana x Papilionanthe teres. Classification (NCBI taxonomy): domain Eukaryota; kingdom Viridiplantae; phylum Streptophyta; class Magnoliopsida; order Asparagales; family Orchidaceae; genus Papilionanthe; species Papilionanthe hookeriana x Papilionanthe teres. Next base: position 22,549,724 of record CM040423.1, read on the forward strand.
GAGTCCTTGAATTCCATTAATAGCTTGATCATTTCCTCGGAATCTTCTTTATTGAGTAAGGGTAACAAAGGTTGATGCAGGCTTTTCGGCTAGTACCTAAGTTAACTTCCATTAACTGCGTGTTTATTGTAGATTTGATTTCTTCTTGAGCTACGGTGGAGCGTCCCAGATTGGTAGATCTTGAGCTCTTGTGGTTTCGAAACGAGTCTTCATTAGGTTCGCAGTGACAACCAGAACAAAATTTTGTATCGTCGGCGAACTGCGTGCGGAAATCGAGACCATGTTTTTTTTTTTTGAATTGGGAGGCCGGCCAGAGCATTATTCCATAATTTTCGAAGTGTAGTGATCGGCCTTTTATCCATTATCGAGGTAAGACACCACGAGCGGTTAGAATTTTGAACACGAGGAGAGTACCGCTCGAAAAGGTAATTCCATTAATTTGGAAGAAGTGACATCCTTAGTGTACATCGTTTTCGGTATTGGAAAGAAGAAGTGCCGCGTGGGGTGATTGGCTTTGCACGGGCGCAACGTATGCTTTGTTTGACCACCATTACCCTCGATCTTATTAGGCTGGATCGAGGTCGGGGGTCATAGTGTGTACATAGTGGTTAATCTTCTCGTACATCGATTTGTATTCTTCGTTCTTCTCATCTTCGAGAGAAATCTTGGTGTGGTTTCTTCGGTTTATTGTAGCTAGCTTCTTTCTTGATTTCTTCTTCTTCTTGAGCTTGTTCTCCCGATTCACGTTGATCCTTAGGCTTTTAAATCGGCGGCGGTGTCTTCCGCGACCTCGTCCCCCGGCCTCGACCTCGGATGCGGGTCTGGAGGAAACCATCACCATCTCGCGTAAGGGAGTGGTGAGTGAGCGGTGGAGTAAGACTTCGAGTTCTTCATTGTCTCGAATTTCTTTTGCTTCATTTGGCACGGTGTTTACGGGAGAAGATTGTTTTCTTCGGAGGTGCGTATATCTGCATCTTCATGGATTCCCGATCTCGTATACCCGGAGAAAGGTTACCAAATCACCTTTAATCTGTTGTTCTCCTCCTTCGTAGTATTTTATGCCAACGGTACGAGAGACGATGGTACCATCGATTTTCATGGATGCAATCCAGAGCCCGAGTAGAGCGTTGAACGATGTCTCGAGTCGATTATGTGGAATTTTACGGTTGTCTTTGCTAAGTCACGGGGTCTTCATCAACGGTGTTATTGATCCGAAGACTCTTTCTCCTTTACGGTTGGATCCTCTTGGTAACATCTTGTCCTCTTCGAAGCTCGCGAGCATCAATTTCCCAGTAAAATTTAGCTTCCAGAAGATTCATTATGTTGATTGACGCTCCTGGATCCACCAATACTGCGAAGAGCGTAAACTTTCGATTATGGTAGGAAATGTACAACGCGGTCGGTTGTGATCGGTTGTCCGCGTGTAGTGAATTCTTGTCCATTGAAGGTAACACACCATTTGTTCCTTTAACGAAGCCCGAGCCTCGTGCAGGAATCTACGGCCATCGAGCTAAACGAATCTACCCGGATCAAGTAAGGCCTTGATCGAGCTTCCCCTCATCACTTTTGATAAGATGAGAGCGTCGTAGATGCTCGGTTTGGTACAGTAGTTTCTAAGATGGGCTAGCGCGTTATAGTCCCACTTTGTTACCATGTGTCTCGGTTTCTTCTAGAGATGCTTGATTCTTACGGTGGGGTTGATTCTTCTGAGAACGACCACACCTTTCCTTTGTCTTTTGGACCCATTCTCGGAGGTAGAATCCTTCGCTCCTTAAGTTGACACGTGATTTCTTCGAATGCAGTGCTTTGAGTTCTTGGTATCTCCTTTTGAATCGGCATGACGGGTTCCTGCGGGTAAACCGGAATGCGAAAGCTCCCCAACTCTATTGTGATTGGAGTTCCTTGGAATTCACGAATATATTCGTTGCTTGTTGAACTTTCGTAGCCTTCTTGGTGAATGTCTTCTTTGTCATCGTGATTGTCGAGGTTGTGTATGATTTGAGAATTGTTATTGGCATCGAAATCGAGATCGGATTAGATTGGTTGTCGTTAGTTGTGTCGTTAGAAACGATCAGCATTGGCAATAGCCAACTGCTATCGTTGCAGATCACGTGAGGACGACGAATAATCATACGAGTCGGAAGGTTCGAGGAATTTTCCCAGACGGAAACGACCATCTTTAGGATAAGCGGCCCTAGTCCCAGCCTTAGGAGCCTCGGTCCGCTTTCTTCTTCTACGATCTCCTTCTTTTCTATGATCTTTTCTTCACAGGCGGTTCTTTAATTGCGAGCGATAGCGGCGGCAGCCGGGTTTTCGAGCTCGGGTTGAAGCGTACTCAGAAGCGGTTTGGATGCGATCCAAAATTTTCTTCGATGACTTCCTCCGAAAGCGGTACTCCATCCGTCGCATCGGTCGTGTAAGGAGATTACATCGGAGCAATGAGATTCGTTGAAATAACATTGTGAGAACCTCCTTTTACGGGGTTCTTTCATGTATTCCTTTAGAATCGTTATGTTCCCCTTTCGGGGTGTTGTCGAACGACTCTTGAAGGCCCACGATGCAATCCTGTCTTATGTCGAAGCATCGGTGGTAAGGGCGGTAGTTGGGATGGTCTTTCTTATCGACTTCTTGGCTTCTGATTCTGGCGATCGAAAATCAGAAGTCTTATTGGCTATGAACATCTTTGTGGCTGCGTCATTCTTGAATGGATATTCTCTGTTTATAAGCTCCTTTAACGTGCCTTGTGGGCAAGGCGGTTGCTCGTATTGTTGAGTTGAGTGATATAGAGGTTGAGGTTGTTGGTAGCCTGTAGTTATTGATATTTAAATTTCTTGTTGCCCATTTGTATTTGCATTGTTTGCTTGACCTTATCGGCTAGCGACGATCCGAATTTCTTTTCGAATGTCTTCGCGAGGGCTTACGTTTGTCTGTTTGTCGACGAAGCTTCGGTGCCTCGCTTCCTCTTGCGAGCTTAGGCCTTGCTTAACAACTTCTCGAAAGTCTTCGTAAATCCCTTAAGGAGAAATCTTTATCGGGTAGTGAATGCTTTTAAAAGCAGATACGAGCGCATCTTTGCTCTTGTAGGCGTGGCTCGCACTTCATGCTTAGATTTCTCGTAGTATGTAGTCGGCTAAAGTTTCGTTCGGTTTTGTTTCTCATCCCCGCTAAGTCACGATGGTGATATGGTCTTGAGCTTCCGACAATAGTTTCACGAAGAGGTTTTCTAATTCGAAAATGTCTTTCTCGGCAGGTTGTTAACTGCAACGTGCAATCAAGGCGATCACGACGAGTTCTTGTGGCCATCGGAAGAGTAAGCGTCACTTCCCCTCGGTGTTGCAACAATGGCCTTAGTAATCGACATCTTGTCGAGGGTTTACGAGGTAAATAAAAGTCTTGAGCAGAGGTGAGTACGAAGCCCTTTGGGCATTGTACTACAGCGAATTCTTCGGGGTAAAGTCTGCCCCGTCTGAATGACCTCCGGCGCTCTTAGTACAATGTTAAGGCTTCTCGCACTGTTGTTCTCATGTTCTTGATGTCCTTCTGCGAATCATATTCGAGGTAGAGTCTTTATTGGAGTGATCCTCTCAGTTAACGGATGTAATCTCTTTTCCTCGAGTACGTAATATGAATAACCACGGAAGCGATACTCTTGGGGAGTTGAACGACTGCGAAGAGTGGTAGAGCTGCCCCAGTATCTCTTGAATCCTTTTTGCCGTTTGAGAGGGTGTATCATCTTTTTGTCGAATTTGAGCTCTTAATGCGGTTCATCTCTCTCCGCGAGCTGGCAGGGCACCTTGCGGGCGGCCGTGCTCGTGTCTCGGCCGTATTGATCTCCGCATATTCGTCATCCATGAACTGCGACGAGTCAACTTCATCTCGAACTTTTCTTCTCTTTCTCTTCTTAATCGTTGAATGTCGGTTCTTAGCTTTTCCATAACGTCCTCCGACGGTCTTTTTCGTACGGTTTCGCGATTATCATGCGATGGGCATTGGATTTCCTTCTTGGGAGTCCCCTTCATTGCGGTGGCGCTCTCTTCGGACTCGAGCCTCAGCAGGCTTTCTTTGGTCGTTGTTTGTTTTTAATTGGCCGGTAGTAGGACGCCATTACCATCAGCCCGCGGCGGGCCTCAGAATGGGATGGTGCATCGGTGAATCTTTGGAAGGTGGTATCTCTTGATACGTAAACTGGAAACGACAACGTTCAACTAGCTTTCATCTTCTTATTCGGCTTTTCGTGACGATAACGGGTTATTCGTAGCGAAGACGGGACATTGCTTCCAGCTATTCTTCTTAAAATCTACGATACGGGACATTTCTCTTTCTTTCTTAACTTCTATCCTGATCTGCCGGTCGAACGGAAATGGTGTAATCAGCCACTTTTCTTTGGTGTCGGTTATAATATGCGGGTCGAGCGATGCGTCGTCTTGCGGACATTTTCCTCGTCAATTGCGGCGGAAGGGATGGAATCTACTTCCTTCCAAAAACGGTGTATACTCGGGCAATGGTATGTACTCGAGCTGATGGTGTGTACTCGGGGATTTCTTAGAAACGACTTCGGCGGCTACGGCCTTTACGACGATCTTTACACTCTGTTTCTCTGCGAGTCGTGTTAGGGGTGGAACCCTTGGTGGACGATTTCGAAAACGAAGGTCTCGCACGGAGATCGTACCCTCAGCATTAACATCTTTCAAATTCTGAGTGCAATTTCCTTCCCCTTATGTTTGGCCGAAGCGGGGTAGGTGCGGGGGAGACGACTAGGCAGGTGGGGGTGGGGGCCGCGGTCCTCTGTGGACGGTAGTATTCCTCTCGGTGGAACCCTTTGCGGGGAGGGAACTCTTGAGTTGACTTGAGGTTGAACTCGATCGAAGGTGCTGAGTTTCGGGCACTTTGTACGTAAGTGTGAAAAGCGTGACGTCGGCGATGCCCGGCATGTTTGTGTTGCGAATCCTTGTCCAAAACGGATGATCAGGTGGCATCAGACGCTCGTCATTTGTAAACGGCGAAGTCCGGTCCATTGGTGAAGGAGAAAATCGAACTTTGGGGCGAACGTTTTACCACGAGGTGGTCCCGATTATCGATCCAAAGTTATGCTTCTTCTCATCGGACGAAAAGAAAGAGATAGAAAAGTCGAACACATTTTTGTTCATGTATTTACAAAAAGGAGTTATTTGTTAAAAGAGTCGTTCATTAGAGGGTTTGTTTATTAGGAACGAATGTTCGAAAGGTGTAGAGAAGGTAAGGAATCTAGTTTCGAGAATTGGAAAGGAAGAAAGTCTTATACGAAGACTTCATTTCCGAAGGAGCCGTCCCTGGCTAACACGTGGGGGTCCTTCCCACCTCGGAAAAAGAGGTAAAAGGATCTCGGAACCTCTCCGTTTAGGGGTGTGCAACGGTGGCTCCCTGCATCAGGAAGGTTAGGCATACTCGTTCGAAGACGAGAAATGAACGGGGAGCCATTCCAACGGAAGAATGGTAGTTTGGTCCCTTAGGGGCATGGGCTCCCTTTCTGGAGTTATGAAAGCAAAAAGCCATCGATCAAAATGGAGAGAGGAACATTTCTAGGTGGGTCGCGAGAAGTTGTCGGCATATTTTAGGTTGAGTGTTGTATTTTTGAAAAGGGGTCGCCTACGGAGATTGTCGGCGAATCTTAAATTTAATTTAAATATATATATATATATAATTTAGAAAGTAGTATTTGATTTTGAAAATAATTTTTAAATTTGAAAATTTTAAGATATGAAATCAGGCTTGATCTCGTAGGCAACCCCTTTTCAAAAATACAACACTCAACCTAAAATATGCCGACACTTCTGGCGACTCCACTGGGAAATGTTCCTCTCTCCATTTTGATCAGATGGCTTTGCTTTCTAAATCGGTAGTGAGCCCATGCCCTAGTGGACCAAACTACCATTCTTCCGTTGGAATACCCCGTTCATTTCTGTCTTGAACGAGTATGGCAACTCCTCTCGGATTTAGGAGCCACCGTTTAGACACCCCTAAACGGAGAGGTTCGAGATCCTTTTACCTCTTTCTGAGGTGGGGTGGACCCCCAATAGGTGTTAGTTTAGGAACGGTCCTTCGAGTCGAGAAGTCTTGCATAAGACTTTCTCTTCCTTTCCAATTCTGAAACGATTCCTTACCTTCTCTACACCTTTGAACATTCCGTTCCTAATAAACAAACCCTCTAATGAATGACTCATAACAAATAACTCCTTTTTGTAAATACATGAACAAAAATGTGTTCGGACTCTTTTCGATTCCTTTCTTTTCGTCACGATGAGAAGAAGCATAACAGGACGATAATCGAGAATGCCTTGCGAAGAAAATGTGCGCTAGTGATTTTCTCCTTCACCAATGGTGGACTTCGATTTACAAGGATAGTGCCCGACAATGGGATCATCCGTTTTGGACAAGGATTTGGCAACACGGATGTCGAATCGGCGACGTCGCGCTTTTCGCACTTCTGAGACAAAGTGCACTGGCCCAGAAAGACCTTTGATCGAGTTCAACCTCGAGTCAACTCCGAGTTCCCTCCCCTGCCAAGGGTTCAATTTGAGAGGAATACTACATCGGGAGGAGTGGCCCATCTCCCCTAGCCGGTCTAGTCGTCTACTTTTACCCGACACGCAGGCTTATAAGGAAGGAAATTAAAATTTGTAACGAGCATGTTACCGTGGAGGGTACAGATCTCCGTGTGAGACCTTTGTTTTCGAAATTGGGTCCCGGCTCAAGGGTTACTTTTAACACGGGACTCGGAGGGAGAAACGGGGTAGAAAGATTGCCGAAAGGCAATTTCTTGAAGTCGCTTTCTTGGAAGAAATCCCACGAGTACACACCATTGCACAGTACCTTACCATTGCACGAGTATACACCGCTTTTGGAAGAGTAGATTCCATCCCCTCTCCTTATGTTGACGAGAAAATGTCATGAATTGTGCATTGCCTCGACCACATGTGCGACGATGAAGAAAAGACTAGGATTACACCATTGCTCGGCTATAATTTGTGATGAGAAGTTAGCAAAGAAAGAGAAATGTCTTTGTATCGAGAGATTTTAAGAAGAATAGGGCGGGTAAAATGATCCCGTCTTGGGCCACGAATGAACAGTTATCGCGAGAAAAGCCGAATAAGAAGATGAAAGCTAGTCACTTTGTTGTTGTTTCGGGTTTACGATCGGGGAGGATCCACCTTCCGACGTGGTAGACGGGGGCCATCGGTCCTGGGCCTTCCTGTTGCTAGAAGGATGGTATGGCGTCTACACTGGCCAAATTAAAACGAAACAATGAGAAAAGTCTCGTCGGGGAGGCTCGAGTCGAAGAGAGCGCCAACGCGATGAAGGGGACTCCCAGAAGGAAATCCGACGGCCATCGCATGATAAGCTAACGGCTTCGTACGAAAAAGACCGTTGGGACGTTATGGAAAGAAATTTAAGAACCGACATTCAACGATTAGCGAGAAAGAGAAGAAAAGTTTGGAGATGAAGTTGACTCGTCGGAGTTCATGGATGACGAATATGTGGAGATCAACATGGTTGAGACACGAGCATCGTCGGCTCGCGGGTGCCCCGGCGAGTACAACGGAGAGGATGGCCGGAAGCATTAAGAGCTTCGAATTCGACGAAAGATGATACAATCTCTCGAATGGCAAAAAGGATGGAAGAGATGGGGGCTGCGGCCACAGCCACTCTTAGTCGGGTTCGGCAAAGTATCGAGTTATTCATATTACGGACGGAGAAAGAGGGGTGCATCCGTTAACGGAGAGGATCGGTCAATAAAGACTCTGCTCGGAATGTGATTCCGGAGAAGGACATCGAAGAACATGAGTAGAACGGCGAGGTGCGAGAAGCCTTAGCACGGTCAGAGCGGAGCATCCACATTCGGACGGGTAGACCTTACCCGAAGAATTTGATGTAGTACAATGCCCACAGCCGTGCCTACCTCTGTCCAGACTTTTGATGGTACCGAAACCCTCGACGGCATGTTGCACATTTTTGCGCTAGTTGTTGCAACAGGTGGAAGTGACGCCTTACTCTTCGACTGATTCGTCGGCGGCACATCGGGGATCGCCTTTGATTGGTACGCGAGAGTTCTTACGAGCCGGTTCGGTAAAGACATTTTCAGAAGTCAGCCTCTTCGTGAAACGGTTTGCGGGCCTCGGCCTTATATCACCATCGGTGACTTAGTGGTGGAGAAGAAGCTAGAACGAAACTTTAGTGGACTACATACTTCGATGGAGAAATCTAAGCATGATGCGAGCCACAGCTACAAGAGCAGCATGCGGTCGGTATCTTGTTTAAAAACGTCACGGCCCGATAGCATTTCTCGTAAGGGATTTACGATTAAGACTTTCGAGAAGTTGTTAAGCAAAGTAGGAAGCTTGAGAGGAAGCGAGGCAACTAAGTTTCGTCGCAAAGCAGAGACAAGCGAAGCTGACGAACATTTGAAAATTCGGGATACGTCGCGGCGATTGATAGGTCGAACGACGATGCAAATGCGGCGGGCGGCCGCGGCCCGGCTATCGGCAATCTGTGAGACTACCAGCAACCTCAACTCGGTTATCGACCAACTCAACAATATGAGCAGCCGCCTTGCCCGAGTGCACGTTAAAGGAGCTTATAAATAGAGAATATCCATTCGAGAATGACGCGGTGCCAAGATGTTCCGCGGTTTGATGAAGACTTCGGATTTTCGGCGCGAGAACCCGAACGGAAAGAAGTCGATAAGAAAGACATTGACTACGCCCATACCATAGGATGCTTGGACATAAGATAGAAGTTGCATCACCTTGAGAGTTGGCTTGACAACAATCTCCGAAGAGACATAACGATTCTAAAGGAATACATGAAAGAACCCGGAGGTTGTCAATGTTAACGGAATCTCATTGTTCGATAGACCCTTACGGCAGTGATGGATGGAGTACCGCTTGGAGGAAGTCATCGAAGAAAATTTTGGATCGCATCAGCCAAGCCGAACTGCTTGACCCGGAGTTTGAAACTGTCCAATGGCGCTTATCGCTTGCAATTAAAGAACGCCCCGGGAAGAAAGGTCATAGAAAGAAGGAATCGTAGAAGAAGAAAGGACCGGGCTCCCTAAGGCTAGACTAGGGGGCTGTATCCTAGGATGGTTGTTTTAGGTTCGGGGAAAAATTCCTCGAACCTCTGACTCTGTATGATTATTTGCTTGCTCACGTGGGATCTTATAATGATAAGAGTTATGGCGTTAGCTACGTTTTTATTTGTTTAACGTTGCGTAACTAACGACAACCAATCTAATCCGGATCGATTTCGATGCCAATAACAATTCTCAAAATCATGCAACCTCGAAACCAATCAACGATATGAAGAAGACATTCACCAAGAAGGCTACGAAAGTTCAACAAACGTGAATATATTTGTAGAATTCCAAGGAACTCCAATCCTGATAGGGGTTAAGGCTTTCGGATTCCGAACGTCGAGAGGAACCTGTCATGCCGATTGAGGGATACCGATGGCTCGGTACCGGATTGGAAGAAATCACGGAAGTCGGCTTAAGGAGCGGAAGGATTCTACCTCAGAATGGGTCAAAAGACAAAGGAAAGCGGTGGTTGTTCGGGAAGAATCAACGGCAGAAAAATTGCTTATTCGGGAAGAAGGCGAGACACATGGTAACAAAGTGGACTAACGTGCTAGCCCATCTTAGGAAACTACCAGCTGGCCCAGGCATCTCTGACGCTCTCATCTTATCAAAGTGATGAGGGAAGCTCGATCAAGGCCTTGCTTGATCCGAGGAGATTTGTTTAGCTCGGATGGCCGGAGATTCCTTAGACGAGGTTTGCTCGTTAAAGGAACGGTGTTACCTTCACGGACGATGTCACTACATGGAATGACCGTCCTGACGACCGTTGTACATTTCGGTCATAATCGGAAAGTTTACGCTCTTCGAGTATTGGTGGATCCGGGAGCGTCAATCAACATAATGAATCTTCGGAAGGCTAGCTTGCCAGAGTGATGCTCGCAGAGCAGAAGAGGACGAATGTTGCGCAGAGGATTGACCCAGGAAAGGGAGAAGAGCCCTTGGATCAATAACACGGTGATGAAGGCCGTTGACTTAGCAAAGACAACCGTAAAATTCCACATAATTGACTGCGAGACATCGTTCAACGCTCTCTTGAACCCAGTAGTGGATCCATGAAAATCGGATGGTACCATCGTCTACTGCATCGGTGCATAAAATCTTACGAAGGAGGGGGAGAACGAGTGCATTAAAGGTGATTTGCAACCTTTCTCCAGGTACATGAGATTGGAATCCTGAAGATGCGGATTATTACGCACCTCACGAAGAAAACAATCTTCTCCGAAACACGGGTGCGAATGAAGCAAAAGAAATTCGAGACGTGAAGAGCACAGGAAGTTCTACTCACGACGGTCGCTCACCACTCCCTTACGGTGAGATGGTGATGGTTTCTCCGAGAACTTCATCCGAGTCGGCGAGGGCGAGGTCGTGGAAGAGACAAGTTCAGGACGGTTAGACAGAAAAAATAGGTGATCAACGTGAATTGGGAGAACGGCTACGAAGAAGAAGAAGAAATCAAGAAAAGCCAAGTACAATAAGCGGAAGAAACCACAATTCAAGATTTCTCTCGAAGATGAGAAGAACGAAGAATACAAATCGATGTACGAGAAGATTAACCACTTATGTACACCTTATGACCACGACCTCGATCCGATCTAGATCGAGGGTATGAACTGTTGACGAAGTACATAAACGGTGAATGCCAAGCTTGATCGAGTACCGTGGCACTTCTTCTTCAATCTTGAAAACGATGTACAATTTGAAGATGTCACTTCTTCCCGAATTAATGGAATTACCTTTTGAGTGGTACTCTCCACCGTGTTCATGACGTGGTGTCTTACCTCGATAATGGATAAAAGGCCGATCACTACACTTCGAAAAATTATGGAATAATGTCGGTCGGCCTCCCAATTCAAAACATGGTCTCGGATTCGGCACGGTAGAGTTCGGTTGACGATACAAAATTTTGTTTGGTTGTCACTTGCGAACCTATTGAAGGCTATGGAAGCTTCTGAAGAACGAAGATCTACCAATTGGGGACGCTCCACCGGAAGTTTGAAGAAGAAATCAAATCTCTGATAGACGAGTTAATGGAAGTTAACTTAGGTACTAGCGAAAAGCCTAGACCAACCTTTGTTAGCTCCTTACTCAATAAAAGAAATTCGAAGTAGTCAAGCTATTAATGGAATTCAAGGATACATTTTTGCTTAGATTCCGATGAAATGCCGAGATTAGTTCCGGAAGTCGCAGTTCAGGGAGCTAGAATTGGATCCTACTTCCCGTTCGATCGAGACAAGCTTCGAGAAGAATGCGTCTAAAAATTGAACAATAAGTAATAGCGAGAAGTTAAGAAGCTAATCGACGCTAAATTTGTCAGTGAAGAACAATACCCTACTTGGTTAGCCAACGTGGTACAGTTTAGCAAGAAAAATGGTGAGATCAAAATGCGTAGACTTCGGGGATTTAAAATAAAGCATGTCCAAAAAGATGATTTCACTTCTCCATTCCGAGTTAATAACCGACATCGCTTCGACACATGAAATATTCTCTTTTATGGATGGATCTTCAGAATACAACCAGATAAAGATGACACCAGAAGACGAAAAGCTCACGGCATTTAGAACACCAATCGAAGTGTATTGCTACACGGTAATGCCATTCGGACTAAGAACGCGAACAACGTACAAAGAGCAATGACAAGATTTTTGATGAGCTCATTCCACTGACCAAATTAAGTCACTCGTGGACGTGTGGTCATAAAGCAAACTGAAGGAAGATCACCTGTATGGTTGAAATTGTTTTCGAGCGACTAAGGCAACCTTAAGATGAATCCCTTAAAATGGGCCTTCGAGGCGTTACCCTCCAGAAATTCTTAGGATTTGTTGTCCGACATCGCGGGATTGAAATTGATCCGGAAAAAGATTAAAGCTATCTTAGAGATGCCGCCTCCCGAAACCTTAAAACAACTACGATCCTTTCAAGGGAAGTTGGCATATCTTCGGCGCTTTATCTCGAGCTTATCGGGTAGGTGTCGGCCCTTCTCGGCATTAGTTAAAAGGACGCTGAATTCGTTGGAAGAGAAATGCCAACGGAACCCGAGGGACATTAAGCAATACTTAATGACACCTCTTTGTCTTAAGCGACCCCAGGTCTCGGGTAGATCGTTGATACTTTATACGGTGGCTAAGATTGTCCCTTGGAGCCTGGCAGCAGAGATTGATGATGAGGGAAAAGAAAATGCTCTACTACTTAAGCCGTCGTTTGATTCCGATGGAAGTAAAGTATCCTCAATTGAGAAGCATTGTTTGGCCCACGATCTTCGCCGCACGAAGCTCGGGCATTACATGCTCTCATAAGGTGACCTTATCTCGAAAGTTAATCTAGTTGCGATATTTGATGACCCGTCCAACACTTTACAGCGGACTTGTCGAGGTGGTCGATGATACTATTGCAATTCGACATAACTTTCGTTCCTCTTCGTGCCGTAAAGGGACAAGTTCTAGGCGACTTCCTTGCGGCACACCCCGCTGCCGGCGGATTCGCCTCTCGACGATGATTTGCACGACGAGCGAGATAATGAGCCTAGAAGACACTAGCGTTGGGAACTATACTTCGACGGAGCATTCTCAGCACGAGAAAGACAAAGAATAGCAAACGATAGTGCCCGGTAAAGCGAGAATCGGACTAATCTTTATAACAGGAGCGGGGGGATGTTAAGATACTCCTGCCACTTAACGAGAGGCGTCGTAAACAACGAGGCGAGAATCTGAAAGCCCTCATAACGGGACTAGAGCCATTCAAATGGGAATAACGGATATCAACATCTACGGAGATTCTCGAGTTGATCATTCAACGAGTTGCGGAGATGATAGAGAATTTTAAAGCGAAGATGAGCAATACTTTCGGTATTCCATGAAATATTTGTTGAACGGAATTCCGAATGTAACGATGTATAGATCCTCGGAAGAGAAAATGCTCTCGCGGATGTCAGCTCGCCTTGCAAAAGAATTTGCCTGCTTACAAGACGTCGGTTGAAGTGTTAGTTCGAGGACGACGGAGTCTGTCAGCGGCTCGACATGGATATGATACAGAAATCAGAAAAAGTAGAGGAATCAGTTGCAACAGTGACGGAAAACACAGAAGATTGGCGTCAACCGCTAATAGACTACCTGCAAACAGGGAAGTGCAGACGATAAGTCATTAGCACATCAAATCAAGAAAAGAACTCTGTCTTACGCATTAATAAACAATACATTATACAGAAGGTCTTTTGATCAGATGTGGTTGAGATGCCTGAGCGGGTCCGAGGCTCTGAAATTGTCAAAGAAGTGCATTCAGGACTTTGTGGCACTCTGTGATCGGGTCCAAAAATGAAAATGAAAATTAAAAGACTAGGGTACTGCGGCCTCGAAGTGATGGCCGTTGCATGAAGATTGCCCGAGATTGTCACGGTCTGATGCGCGAATTAGTTCTACACCAACCTCCCCGAACGTGCTACATACGACAATTGCGTCGTGGCCATTTGAGTGTTGGGAGCCTGGAATATAGTGGGTCGATAGAACCACCTTCTTGAGGACATCGCTTCATCCTTGCGGCTACAGACTACTTTTCTAAATGGGCGGCCGGTTCCACTCGGAGAAGTAAAGGCACACCACGTGCTATAGTTTTCAAAAGTCGTCTACCGTTTCGGAGTACGCGCGAATCATTTCAGATAATGGGTCGCATTCGGAAGCACAAAAATCAACAATTTTGTCGGAAGACATGGAATCGATTGGCGATACTCAACAATCTACTACCCAAGAGCAAACGGCTTGGCCGAGGCTTTTAATAAAACTCACCTTGAATCTTAAAGAAAACTTTGGACGACAACAAAAATTGGCACGAGAAGTTGTTAGAAGCCTTATGGGCTACGGGACGACTTTCGGGACTCCTACTCGATTACGCCTTATCTTTAGTATACGGGTCCGAGCGGTGTTACCATTGGAAGTCCAGCTTCCATCACTCAGGATTGCAGTTGCAAATAAAATTACTATAGAAGAAAATGCCGGATTACAGTGGAAGAGCTGAAGCTTGGAAGGGAAAAGACTTGCGGCGCAAAAAAATTTGGAGCGTACTGACTAAGATGATTCGGGCCCATGATAATTGGTCCGCCCAAGAACTTTCAAAGTTGGTGACTTAGTTCTTGTTCTCAGAAGACCTATTCTTGCGGATCGCAAGATAGGAGTCAAATTTGAACCAAGCTGGAAGGACGTTTGTGGTCGGGGGCGATCTGCGATCTTACCGACTTGAATTGCAGGGAGAACGACAAATGCTTCCAATCGATGGACGATATTTGAGAGTATTACGGAACACGATGTTTCGAAGGTGGCCTCTAAAATGGAGTCTTATCCCTAGAAACACGGGTGAAATAATCACTTTATTGACTGATCGAGCAAAAACATAAAAATGGATAAAAAAATATATATGTCTTAAAAATGAAATACGTGAAATCATAATAATAAAGTTTTACCCTTCCTTTCAAATCAAATCTTTTCCTGATCTTTCTTTATCTTTTCCTACTTTCCTTAAAAATTAAAATTGGAATAGGTAAGAATCCGGTGATAAATACTTTCTTAATGTTCTTGTTCTTAATATAGCTACTGATCCTTTCCTTGTTTTCTTCGCGGTGTCGAACATTTGTTGGTCCTAAACTTTAGAAATGGCGTGAGTCTCGCACTCGATGAAAAGAGGTGAAGGATGGGCCGGTGATAGAAGTGATTCGACTTCGCACCGGCCCCGGCTGTTAAGAAGAAAATGATTGGGTCCCGAGTGGACCGAGAAGGCTTCATAGCCGGACGGTAATGAAGATGGGTGGCCCTGACCGCCAAATCCGGCAACAAGAAAAGAAGGCAAACCTTGAAGAAAACGAAAAATCAAGTCGGTAGTTGCCGGCCCGGAGGGCGGGCTCGTTAGCGCCGCGCCGCGGGTGAA
This sequence comes from Papilionanthe hookeriana x Papilionanthe teres, assembly GCA_022702705.1. NCBI lineage: Eukaryota > Viridiplantae > Streptophyta > Magnoliopsida > Asparagales > Orchidaceae > Papilionanthe > Papilionanthe hookeriana x Papilionanthe teres. The sequence goes on from CM040423.1 coordinate 22,564,743, forward strand.
GTGAGGAGAGCTACGCTCCTTGCGGCTGAAAGAAGGAATAAGAATCGCCGTATCCGAAAGATGTTGACTAAACTAGCCGACGGATGACACGAGGAAACAGCCACCTTCGCCCACGACCCACACATTTGAAAATGCGGTTCATCGGGAACACGAAGAAGGAAACGAAGCTCCAAGAACAACGAGAAGGATAAGGAAACTGCGAGAAGATCGGGCGAGGAGAGATCGCCTCGACGTCGAATGGGAATCTTTGTATACGAAGAACCTTATTCTTTGAAAGCAACCCGGAGGATGTCCAGAGACGAGACAATCCCAGGAGCGAGTATGCGGGAGAACGTGACAGGATTGAGCCGTGCATCCCGCAATGCGTTTACTAGGCCTCGTCACTTACAGATCATCCCAAAATATGAACTAGAAAGAATGCAAAATCTTGAGAAAGACTTTCGAATACTTTGAAAGGATTAAAGGCAAAAGAATCAACATTTTGGAAGGCCTCGAGTTACACACGAGGTGTATTCTCGGAGTACGAGCAACAACAAATTGTGGATTGCATTCTAGAACTTGAGAAGATGGGTCGAGCAGGCCGTTTGAGAGAAAGACTATTCGGAACCCCGAGAAATGGATGCCGGGGAAAGGAAGAGTCACGATACAATGCGGATGTTGCTATAACTTCGCGAGAGGACGGAAAGGAAATCCACCGGATACTCCATCCACGGTGAGGTGGATCCAATGCCGAGAATAATTAAAGAATGGTGAAAAGAATGATAACGTTGAGGGTGCGCGTGATTTGCATACCCAACGGTGCATCATCAACATTTATCGGAAAGAGCGTACATACCTCCGCATAGACCACCATGACTTTGTCGGACAACTGCCCCTTACCGATTTCGTTCGTCTGACCAATGCAATATCATGTTCGGATGCGACCTCCGGATAGCGAGGCCGGGTAAGTTCAGGGCCGGTCAGGAGACTCCCACTTCCGGTAGGTTCCGTCATGATATTACAAAGTGGAGCAGACATCGCAAAACATGTTATACGGGAGTACAGAGTGGAGTTGATCTCGGAAGTCACTTTTAGAAGGATGGACGACGAGAAGGCGCCTTACCACTCGACGGATCCGGGGTGGAGAGTCTCGGCCTACTGTTGTGAGTTACACGGGAAATAACACACCTCCAATGCACATCCATGTGGCATTCCTACCAAGGATGGCTTGGAAGGTGATGTTATTGGCAGAGTGTAATCTCATTATTCAAACATAGATTTAACAGAACACTTTTTGGATGGATCAACAAGGATCATACACGGTCCGTTTTGAGTCATAGGATTGTATGAGAAATATTTCGGTCGAGTTGTATGATGTATCTTAATATGGTGGAATGAAAGTGACCATGTCACATTTTTCCTTCACCTCTTTTTGTGCAAATTGTTGAAACGCCATTAAAGTTAAGTGAACTTCGAACAAAGAGCAGAGAAAGAAAATGAAAATAAATAAGAACTTCTCTTTCATAAAAATCAGAACATTAAAAAAACTTGAATCCACATGAACACCAAATAAACAAAAAAAAATGGGATAGTTAAAGGACAAACAAAACAAATCTAAAAAGCTCAAATTGAATTCCAGTTTAAGTCCATCTTTTCAAACCCTCAATCCTTATTCAAATCAAGATCTATTCCGGACACTCCTTTGAAACCCTCTCTCGGGATGATTTGAATCACGAAGGTACTGATTGATTCGGATGGCATGGGTTCGTACCCTTCGCGAGTAATCAGACTTTGATTGATTCCCATGGGATATGGAGCACTTTCATATCTCATTTCGATCTCAACATAATCCAAATCTCGGTAAAATTCTTCATAGTCTTTGCATAAATCAAATATCAACAAAATCTTCTATGCCCCATAGCTGAATCTCGGCAAAAATTCCCCATGGACCTCGGCAAAATTTCCCTCAATCTCTGCATAAATAAATTTCAACAAAATTCTTCAATCTCAGTATTCGGGATAGGCTTCCGCCCTACTCCGGAAATCTCGGCCAATCTCGGCATTTGGGATAGGCTTCATACCTCCCCATCTCATCGTCTCCCATCTCGGCAAATCTCGGCATTCGGGATAGGCTTCGCCCTACTCCCATCTCGGCAATCTCGGCATTCGGGATAGGCTCCGCCCTACTCCCATCTCAGCAAATCTCAGCATTCGGGATAGGCTCGGCAAATCTCGGCATTCGGGATAGGCTTTCGCCCTACTCCCATCTCGGCCAAATCTCGGCATTGGCTCGCCACTCCCGTCTCGGCCAGATCTCGGCATTCGGGATAGGCTTTCGCCCTACTCCCATCTCGGCAAATCTTAGCATTCGGGATAGGCTTCCGCCCTACTCCCATCTCGACGATTCTCATCGTAGGGATGGGGCTTCCGCCTACTCCTTCACGACAATTCTCGGCCACTCGGGATAGGCGCGGTCTACTCCTTTCTCTGCCGTCTCGAAATTTGATCCTCTCGGTAAGGAATTGAAATTAAAGCACTGCATTTTGGATAGGCTTTGTCTTATTCTTCCTCAGCAATTGGGATAGGCTCGGTCCCACAATCCTTCTCGGCATACATATGGAATAGGTTCGATCCTAGCTATTCTCGACGCCACAAATGCATTCGGGTGGGCCTTAACCCTACTCTTTTCTCCGCGTAAAACCAAAATTGAAACTCGAATCGAAATTCAAACTCGAAATTAAAGCTTGAAATAAAAATGGAAACGAATCTAAGATCCAATCTCTTAAAATCTTGTGATGCGAGAATTCACTCCTTTTTTCTGACGAGGATTCTGGAATCCGATCTTGATTTACACCCCGATACTCCCCGGTGGAAATTTCTTACACTTCGTCCTAAGTTTGTCACTTGGACATCTGTGTTGGTTTTTGTTGATCTTTTCAGTCAATGCCAATATGCGCGGTATGCTTATGATTTAGCACACCACTTTATTGGGGGTCCATTTGTTGACCTCATTTTTGATGGTCTTCGCTTCTCTTTTAGTGTTTAGGATCTAGCCTTAGGTTTTTCCTTTGACTATCTTAGAGGATTAGAATTGGGACCCATCCTTAGAAAATTTAAACCACTTCTTGCCTCCCCGCAAACCCCACAAGCTTGATTGTAGACCCCTAATCACCTAGAGGGTTGAGATCGAAGTGAAGGTTTAAAGGATAGAGTTCAACCTTAGGACTCTTTGGCCTTAGGACCACCCTGGGTGGCTTGGTCTGGTGAGGTTTTGACTTACACACTCACTAAACTCATACTCTACACTCTCACACACACAATCCAAATCCTAAAACCACACCCATACCCAACTTGACTCCTTGACTCATGTAGGTAATTCATATGGTTGGACCTTAACCCACTAAGCCCCTGGTTAAGAGGGTTAGGAACAACATAGTGAATGCCTCAAATGAGTCCTCTCATGACTCATAGGCTTAATATGACTTCATGGCTCAATAGTAATTTCACTCTGTTTGATCAATCTTCATTCTTCCAAAATTTCGATTTTTGGCCACAAGTCCCACTACCTATCGAAACTGCAACCCAAAATTGCCCAAATCCTCCAAAATTTCAAAATCACCCAAAATTCCCCAAAATTAACCTTGAACATTTCCTCACCAATCAAATTGATCATCCATAGCCAAAAATATCAAAAATTCCAAAAATATCCCCCAATACCCTCCAAATTACCAAAATGCCACTCTTGACCCAAAAATCCAAAAATTCATAAAATTCCTAGAAAATTTCAGAAAATCCCAAATATTATCAATTTCATTTTGTTCAACTACACTATGGGCCAATTTTGTCAAATTACCCCACTTTTACCAAAACCCCTAATTTAGCTAATTCTTGGCAGTGAACCCGATGTAGAACCAAATCTGATTGACCCAATTTTGGTCCAATTCAATTATAAACTTCAAATTAATATCCACAATATCAATCTAGACCAAATCCAAGTCCAATTTAATTAACATTTGAATCCAATTTCACTTTTGACCTTAAAGCCAAATTTGGACTCATGGCCGAGCTGCTTGAGCAAACCAATTCAACTCAATTGACCCCCAAACCTTTTCTAAACCTTCCCTAACATTCCCACAAACAAAACACTAACATAATTTGCCCAAAATTTGGACCCAAACCCCACTCAAATTTAACTTAAAACCAAAAAACCAATTTTTGACCTAAACGAACCTAACCCGAATAAGCCCAGATCCCCAAAACTAAAACCCAACCAAAGTTAAAACCTCTTTGAAAGACTCCCATAAACATTTCCCAACATTAATTTTACATCAATTTCAACCTAGCCCAACATTGGCCCAAATTAGCCAAATTTGACCTACATTGACCCATTTACCCGAATGAACCGAGTTGACCTAATTGATTCCAAACCACCTCAAATTTGCTTCAAATCATTCAAGACACATCGTTAAACTAAACTCAACATTTATTTGGCATGGCCCTTGCTAAAATTTTCATCTAAAAGCCCATTGCTAAACATAAAGGCCCACTCCCTTAAACCTTCACAAAGAAAACTGCATTTTCCACAAATTAAAAAGCCCAAATCAATCTAAAGCCCACATGACACTTTCCCTCATCACACATTCAATTTAAAATCATTCATAAAGTCCTAATTTATCAATTATACAATTCCAAATCCAAACCTCATAACAATTCCCATCAAAATGCCAAAATTCACAAAATCCTTTTTATGAAATTGACGAAATCTTTTCCCAAACCATATGGAGCCATGAAGCCACATGTAAGCCATTGGCAAGCCATGAGAATCTCTAATTTGTCAACCCTCCTTAAATGGCAAAAGGAGGAGGTCCTTTAAGCACCTCCTAAAAGTCATTAACCTTAAACATGTTTCACCTTAACCCAAATTTAATCAGTGAATATATTTGGATAAGGACTTCTGCATGCAGGCAATTTGATTCCTTTGACTCCCCACAACACCCAAAGCCGCCTTGAAGGGGTGAACCAAGCCCCGAAAAGGTAGAATTGACCAAATCAAACCCAAAATTGGCCTTCCCCCATTCCATTTTAAATCAAGCTTTTTGACACATGGCAAAGCTCGATTGCACACACGAGCCCGTACGACCCGCCCGAACTTGAGGGTGACTCTTGCTGCCCAGACGTATGCACAGCCGGAAACACCATGGCCGAGACCTTGGGAGGAGCCAAATTTTGGAATTCCACCTTGCTGAGCTGCCTCACTCCAAATGGCCATTGCGAGTTTGTTCTTCTCCTCACCGAGAGCAGCTGATCCGACCCTTAAACCCCCACGGGAGGCTCTCGGCCTCTCTGTTAAATACCCCCTCCTCTCGGCAGAGAGGGGAGCCAAACCTTGCGGGAAACCCTACCAAAATCATCCCAGACCACTCTCTACACATAGAGAACTTGATACCACTGAGATTCCCTGCCATTTCCTCTCTTGTGAGCTCGATTTCGGAGGTTAGTCGAAGCCCAAAACCGGGACACTTCACCACGGTGAGTTAATCCTCGAATTGATTGACTCTACACCTTCACCCGAGACCAAGAGGAGAAGTTTCCCAGCAAAAGCCCCCTCACCAGGCCAGCCATTGCTTCCGGCCCACTCTAGCTTTCTGATCGGGCATGGTCTTTTGTACCTGGGCAATTCACCGAGCCAAGGGACTTCATGCGGAGCTTGCTTGGACCAAATCGAACGTGACACGACTCTCGGAGGCGGAAGCTTCACTTCTGCGAGCAAAGGTATGGACTCACTCTTCTTCCCGGCTTCCAGAGATTCTCTATTTAGTTTGAGTCAATTTCAATGCATGTTTTATCGTATCTATGTGTTCTTCTCTTGAGACGAATCCCAGCAGAGGCATAAGAACACAAGGGTCGTTGAAGTCGGTGAGAAATTAGGGTTAGAAGGTTGGCTTGTCACGGGTTCACACCGATCGTAGATGATGTTGTGAGCCGTTGGATCGCGTGTGTACTGGTCCTCTAAGATAGTCAAAGGAAAAGCCTAAGGCTAGCATCCTAAGCACTAAAAAGAAGAAGCGGAAGACCTCACCAAAAATGAGGTCAACAAATGGACCCCCAATAGTGTGGTGAGCCGACGGAGCACACCGCGCGTATTGGTGCTGACCGAAGCGATCAACAAAACCAACACAGTATGTCCAAGTGACGAACTTAGACGAAGCGAAGAGTTTCGCCGGGGAGTGTCAAGTATATCTCTCGGAACCGGAGATTCTCGAACTCTCACTGGGGAAAGGAAAAGGAGGTAAATCCCAAATCACATGACCTCGGGGAATTTCGATTTAGATTTTATTTTGTTTCAATTTATGTTTTGATGTGTGAGTTTAAATTTTAGTTCGGAGTTTCAATTTAGATCAAGTTTTGTCAAAATTAATTCGAGGGATTCGATTTGAAATGAAAATCGGGATTTCGAGGTTTTAGATGTAACATCTCCAACCTCGAAAGAAAATCGAATCGATTAGATTGAAACGTCGCAATGGGAAGAGGTCTCGTAGCAAAATGGTGTTGGATGTAAAATCCTTAACCTCAAGAGTTCGAATTCGATTCGATGTATTTCATTGCGATAGGGAAAAGATCCTAAAAGAATGCAAGTCTCGATGTAAAATCCTCGACCCAAAGGTCGAATTTCGATGTATTTCAAAGGCAACAGGAAAGAATCCTAAAGCAAAGGCAGTCTCGGATGTAAAATCCTCAACCCAAAAGTTCAATTTTGATGTATTTCAAAGGCACAGAAAAGAATCCTAGCAAGGCAGCTTGGATGTAAAATCCTCGACCCAAAAGTTCGAATTTGATGTATTTCAAAGGCAATAGAAAAAAATCCTAAAGCAAAGGCACTGGATGTAAAATCCTCGACCCAAAAGTTCGATTTGATGTATTTCAAAGGCAATAGGAAAGAATCCTAAAGCAAGGCATATTGATGTAAAATCCTCGACCCAAAAGATTGAATTTGATGTATTTCAAGGCAATAGAAAAGAATCCTAGCAAAGCAAGTACTTGGATGTAAAATCCTCGACCCAAAAGTGTTTGAATTTGATGTATTTCAAAGGCAATAGGAAAGAATCCTAAAGCAACAGGTAGCCTTCGATGTAAAATCCTCGACCCAAAAGTTCAATTTGATGTATTTCAAAGGCAATAGAAAAGAATCCTAAAGCAAAGGTACCTGGATATAAAATCCTCGACCCAAAAGTTCGAATTCTGATGTATTTCAAAGGCAATAGGAAAGAATCCTAAAGCAAGGCAGACTTGATGTAAAATCCTCGACCCAAAAGAGTTTGATTTTTCGATGTATTTCAAAGGCACAGAAAAGAATCCTAAAGCAAAGGTAGCCTGGATGTAAAATCCTCGACCCAAAAGTTTTGAATTTGATCGAGACTCAAGCCCGGAAAGATCGAATTTGAATTTTGGAAATTTGGAAGGATGAGTTCGAACTCGATCGAAATTCGATTTAAGATTCGATTTGAAATTTGGAAGATCAAATTTGAAATTCGATCGAGATCGGATTCGGAATTCGATCGAGAATTTGATTTGGAATTTAAAGAAGATCAAATTTGAAATTCGATCGAGAGTGGATTTAGAATTTGATCGAGAATTCGACTTGGAATTGGAAAGATCAAATTTGAAATTGATCGAGATTTAGAATCCGGAAAGATTGAATTCGAGATTTGTGTTGATTTTGTTTATCTTTTAATGGTTCAAATTTTATTTTGTTGTTTATTTAATGTTCATGTGAACTTGGTATTTGTCATTTTTCGGATTTTTTTTAGAAAGTTTTCTTTTATTCTCTTCTTTTTTATTTCTTTTCTGTTCTTTGTTCGAAGTTCATTTAACTTTAATGGCGTTTCCTAATCAATTTCGCACAAAAGAGGTGAAGGCCAAAAACGCGACATGGTCACTTTCATTCCAATCATGTCGAAAATACGTCGTACAACTCGATCTCGGAATATATTTCATACAATCCATGTAGACTCAAAACTGATCGTGTATGATCTTTGCTGATCCATCAAAAGAATCATCCGTCAAAAATCCATGTCCGAATAAGTGAGGTACATGGTCAATAACATCACCTTCCAAGCCATCCTCGGCAAGGATGCCTACTGGATGTACATCGGAGGTGTGATATTTCCCATGTAACTCATGCACTCGTAAGGCCGAGGTTCTCTAGCTCCGGATCCGGCTGGAAATGGTAAGGTATTTTGCCGTCGTCCATCCTCCCGAAAGTAACCGAGATTCGCTCCACCGGCACTCCCGGTATGCAATGCTTTGCGATATCCGCTCCGTTACCTCGCAGCATCATGACGGAACCCACCGGCAAAGGTATCTTTACCGGCCCTCGGAACTCACCCGGCTCGCTATCCGGAGGTCGATCCGAACACGATGTTACACTCATTCAAGAAAGAGACCGTGCGTAAAGGTCCGACGAAGTCGTGGTGATCAATATGCGGGGGTATGCACACCCCGTTTGCAGATGTTGATGATGCACGCATTGGCATGCAATCTGGCCGAGCAGTCCCTCCATGTTATCAATCTTTTTACCATTCTCTCGATAACTAATGGCATCGGATCTACTCGCCCATGACGGAGTATCCCCGTGGGTTTCCTTTTCCGTCTTCAAGCAAAGTCAGTAGCAAGCATCCGCATTGTATCGTGATTCTTCCTTTCCCCGGCATCCATCCTCCGGGTTCCGAGTATGTGTTTTCCTCAGCGGCCTCGCTCGGCCCATTCTTTTCGTATCCCGGATACAACCCACGATTTGCCGTTGTTCATACTCCGAGAATACGCTCTGTGTAGCTCGAGGCCTTCTAGTATGTCGATTCTTCTTCCTTTAATTCTCTCGAAGTATTCGAAAGTTTTCTTTTCAACATTCTCGCATCCTCTCCACTCGTATTCCGAATGATCTCGCGTATGGCGAGGTCTTCGTGACATATCGTGGGATATATGGTTCAATCCCTTCACGTTCCCCCGCATACCTCGGCTCCTCGTGATGATGTCCGTCGGACATCCCCCGGGTTGCTTCGCAACAAGGTCATGCACCGCCGGTGGTTCTATCCGGTGGCGTGGTAGCCTTCTTTCTTCCGATCTTCCGGAGATTTCCCCGGTTCTTCTCGTTATTCTAGAGCCGGCCTCCTTTCTTCAGTTCCCGGTGAACCGGTGTCCTCGAAATGTGAGTGCTCGGCATTAGCAATTGTCTCGTCGCGCCTGGTCCGCAGCCTAGTTTTGTTAACATCTTACGGATACGGCGATTCTTATTTCTCCGTTGCGCGGCCGCGAGAGTAGCCCTCCGAACTTCGAATCTCCGCGGCGCGGCGCCGACAAGCCCGCCCTCCGCCGTAGTGATTACGGACTTCATTTTCTTATCTTCTTCGTGTTTGCTTTTCTTTTCGTTGTCGGATTGGTGGCTTGGGCCACCCACTTTCATCACCGTCTCGTCCGGCAGCTTCGTTCTGCTAATCGGGACCCGCTCACTTTCCTCGTACCGTAGGCTCCGCCGGTGCGAAATCCGAGTCAATCTCGATTATCGCTCCATCTTTCACCCTCTTTTCATCGAGTGCAAGGCTTACGCCATTCTTAAAGTTCAAGACCAACCGCCCGTTCGACATTTCCCCGCGAAAAGACAAGGAAAAGGATCGTGGTCGTACTAAGAACAAGAACATTAAGAAAATGTTTTTTAAAGATACATTTTTTATTATTCTTATATTTTGAAATTTAACAGAATGAAGTAAGATAAGATGAGGGAAGAGATTTTGATTTGGAGAAGAAAACGAGGAAAACTTTATTATCATGATTTTATTTATTTTAAGCACATTTTATTATTTTCGAGTTCTGACCCAACCATAAGTAATTACTTTCACCCGTGTTTCTTAGGGATGAAGAATTCATTCCTTCGAAACATCAGTAGCAGTAATATTTTTTCAAGTATCGTCCGTCGATCGGAAGCATATGTCGTTCTCCCCGGCAATTCACTAACCGGGTAGAACCTCCCGAGTATACCGCTTCAACCACAAACGGTCCTTCCCAAGTGGGTTCAAATTTTCCTCCTATCTTGCGTGTGCAAGAATAGGTCTCGAGAACGAGAACTAAGTCACCAACTTCGAAAGTTCTCGCGACCAGCTTGTCATGGGCTTCGAACCATTTTAGCTCGGTATAGTTCTAAATTCCGTTGCGCCGCAAGTCTTTTCCCTTCCAAGCTTTCTAATTCTTCGAGTCGTAGTCCGGCATTTTCTTCGTCGTGATCTTGCTTCGCAACTCGCAACTCCGAGTGAAGGAAGTCGAACCTCTAAAGGTAACATCGCCTCGGACCCATACACCGCAGCGTAAGGTGTAGCTTCGAGTAGGAGTTCGAAGGTTGTCCGGCAGGCCCATAAGGCTTCTAACAATTTCTCGTGCCAATTTCTCTTATTATCGTCCATGGTTTTCTTTAAGATTCGAACGAGAGTTTTATTAAAAGCCTCGCCGAGACCGTTTGCTTCGGGTAGTAAATTGTCGAGTATCGCCGCCGATTCCGTGTCTCCCCGACAAAATTGTCGATTTGTGTGCTTCGAATGCCGACCCATTATCCGAAATGATCTCGCGCGGCACTCCGAAACGGTAGACAACTCGGTTCTCGAAAACCGCAGAAGACGTGGTGTGCTTTCACTTCTCTAAGTGGAACCGCTTCGCCCACTCGGAAAAGTAATCTGTAGTCGCAAGAATAAAGCGATGTCCTTTCGAAGATGGTGGTTCTATCGGACCCACTATATCCGTGCCCCAACATTCAAACGGCCACGACGCAATTGTCGGTGTAGCACATTCGGAGGTCGTGTAGAACCACCCGCGCACTCGCACGGTGACGCTCTCGGTGATTTTCATGCAGCTCGGTCATCATCGAGAGCCGTAAGTACCCTAGTCTTTTAATTTTCATCTTCATTTTCGGACCCGACTCGGTGAGCGCCACGCAGTCCCGAATGCACTTCTTAACAATTTCACGGGCCTCGGACCCGCTTAGTGCACCTTAGCCACATTTCGATCAAAAGACCTTCCGTACAATGTGTTGTTTATTAATGCGTAGGACGTAGTTCTTTTCGATCCGATGGGCCAGCGACCTATCCTCCCGGTAGCCTTTCCCGTTTGCGTGTAGTTCATCAATGGCCGTCGCCAATCTTCCGTGTTTTCTCGTCACCGCCGCAACCGATTCTTTTTCTTTTCTCGATTTCGTGTATCGTGTCTATGTCGAGCCGCGATAGGACTCCGACGTCCGCGAACCGACACTTCCACCGATTCATCTTGCAAATGTGCAAATTCTTTTGCGAGACGGCTAAAGCATCTCGCTAAAGCATTCTCTTTTCTAGAAATTTCGTAGATCGTCACATTTCGAATCCGTTCCAACAACCGTACGCGCATACCGGAAGTATTGTTCGAGTCTTCGTTTAAAAATTCCGTATTGTCCTGCGATCTCGTCGAATGATTAACCGTGAATCCCCGTAGATGTCGATGTCCGTTATCCCCATTCGAATGGTTAATTCCAATCCCGTTATGAGGGCTTCGTATTCTCGCTTCGTTGCTCGTACACCGGCTCGTCAAGTGGTAGGAGTATCTTAACATCCCCCGCTCCGTGTTATAAAGATTAGCCCGATTCCCCGCCTTACCGGCACTATCACTTGCGATTCTTCGTCTTTGTGTGCCGAAGATGCTCCGTCGAAATACAATTCCCAACGTCGATCATCGTGGTCTTCTAGGTTCATTATTTGTTCATCCGCGCATCGTCATCGAGAGGAGATTCGGCCGGCAAAGGGTGTGCCGCGAGGAAGTCCGCTAAGACTTGTCCCTTTACGGCACGCAGAGGCACGAAAGTTATATCGAATTGCAATAATATCATCGACCATCCGGCAAGTCTCGCCGAAAGTGTTGGACGAGTCATCAAGTATCGTAATGGATTAAACTTCGAAATCAAGTCGACCTTATGAGAAAGCATGTAGTGCCCGAGCTGAGCGGCGAAGATCGTGGCCAAACAATGCTTTTCAATTGCGGGATACCTTACTTCCGCCGGGAGTAAACGACGGCTTAAGTAGTAAAGAGCATTTTCTTTACCCTCATCATCGACCCTGCCAACAGTGGCTCCGAGAGAGTCGTCTAGAGCCGCGGTGTAAAGTATCGCCGGTCTACCCGAGACTCGGGGCCGCTAAGACAAGAGGTGTCATTAAATATTGTTTAATGTCTTCGAAGGCCTTCTCGGCATTTCTCTTCCCAAATAAATTTCGGCGTCCTTTTTAACTAAGTGCCGAGAAAGGCCGACACCTACTCGACATGTTCGAGATAAAGCGTCGAAGATATGCCGCTTCCTCGAAAAGATCGTAGTTGTTTTAAGGTTTCTGGGAGGCGGCATTTCTAAGATGGCTTTAATCTTCTCCGGTCGATTTCAATTCCACGATGTCCGACAACGAATCCTAAGAATTTCCTCGAGGTGACGCCGAAGGCGCATTTTAAGGGATTCATCTTAAGGTTAAATTGTCTTAATCGTTCGAAAACAATTCTCAAATCATACAGGTGGTTTTCCTTTACTTCGCTTTCGATGACGACATCGTCCACGTAGCACTCGACTCGATCGTGGATGAGATCATCAAAAATTCTTGTCATTGCTCTTCGGTAAGTCGCTTCCCGCGTTCTTCGAGTCCGAATGGCATCACCGTGTAAGCAAAATACTCCGATCGGCGTTCCGAATGCCGTAAGCTTTTCATCTTCTCGGAGCCATTTTTATCCGGTTGTATCCTCGAAGATCCATCCATGAATGAGAATATTTCATGTGTCGAAGCAATATCGATCATTAGCCTAGAATCCGAGAGGGAATTCATCTTTTCGGACATGCCTCGTTTAAATCTCCGAAGTCCACACAAATTCCGATCCGACCATTCTTCTTCCGACCGGCACCACATCGAGCAACTGTGTCGGGTATTGTTCTTCACGGACAAATTTAGCGTCTATTAGCTTTTTAACTTCGGCTACGACTTGTTGTTCGATTTCCGTACGCATTCTTCTCGGACCTCGTCCGACCGGAACGTGGCAGGATCCACTCCTAACTTATGGACTCGCAACCTCTCGGGCTAATCCCGGCATTTCATCGTAGCTCCAAGCAAAACAAGCCTTTAAATTCCATTAATAACTTGATTATTTCTTCGGAGTCTTCTTTATCGAGTAAGGAGCTAACAAAGGTAGGTCTAGGCTCTTCGTTAGTACTCCAAGTTAACTTCCGTTAACTCATCTATCAGTAGATTTGATTTCTTCTTCGAATTCCGTGGAGCGTCTCCAATTTGTAAATCTTCGAGTTCGTCCGTAGTTTCCATGCGCTTTCATCGGATTTGCAAGTGACAACCAAGCAAAATTCGCATCGTCAACCGACCCTACCGTGCCGAATCCGAGTCCATACTTTGAATCGGAGGACGACCGAGTTATTCCATAACTTTTCAAAATGTTGTGATCGGCCTTTCGTCCATTGTCGAGGTAAGAAACCACGTTGAATTAAATTTCGAACACAGTGGAGAGTACCATTCAAAAGGTAATTCCATTAATTCCGATGAAGCGACATCTTCGAATTGTACATTATTTTCGCTTTGGAGGAAGAAGCACCACGTAGAATTTGATCGGCTTCAGCACCGTCACTACGTACTCTTCGACCTCCATACCCTCGATCTTATTAGAATGGATCGGAGTTAGGGTCATAGTGATGTACGTAGTGGTTAATCTTCTCGTACATCGATTTGTATTCTTCGTTCTTTTCATCTTCGAGGGAGATCTTCGTATCGCGGCTTCTTTCGACTTATCGTTGTCGCTTCGCTCGATTTCTTTTTCTTCTTTAGAACTATCTTCCCAATCAACATTGATGGCCGGTTTCTTCCGTCCAATCGTCCTAGTGTCTCTACCACGGCCTCGTCCCCGCCTCGACCTCGGATGCGAGTCGTGGAGAAACCTTCACCATCTCGCCGAAGGGAGCGGTGAGTGACTCGTTGGACTAGAACTTCGTGTTCTTCGTTGTCTCGAACTTTTCGCTTCATTTGTTATGGTATCTCCGGAGAAGATTGCTTTTCGCGTGCATAATAAGCCGCATCTTCATGGATCCCAATCTCATGTACGTGAGAATGGTCGTAAGTCACCTTTGATGCACTCGTTCCCCTCCATCGTAATATTTCGATGCACCGATGCGGCAGATGATGGTACCATCCTCGTTTTCATGTATCCATGGTCGGCCCAAGAGAGCGTCGAACGACGTTTCGAATCGATTATATGAAATTTTGCGGTTGTCTTCGCTAAGTCACCGGTTTTCATCGCAGCGTTATCGACCCGAGGGCTCTTTCTCCTTTCTCGTCGAATCCTCTTAATAACATTTTGTCGGCCTCGAGCTCACGAGCATCAATTTCCAAGTATGCTAGTGTTCGAAGACTCATTATATCGATCGATGCTCCCGGATCCACCAATACTCCGGAGAGCGTAAACTTCCCAATTGTAATCGAAATGTACAACGGTCGGCCGTGATCTCGCCGTCCCAAGCAGTAGGTCACCGTCCGTGAAGGTAACACCTCGTCGTTCCTTTAACGAGCAAACCTCATCTAAGGAATCTCCCGCCATTCGAGCTAAGCAAATTTCCGGATCAAGTAAGGCCTCGATCGCAGCTTCCCTCATCTCCTTCGATAAGATGAGAGCATCGTAAATGCTCGCCGGGCCGGTAGTTTCCTAAGATGGCTAGCAAGACGTCGTAGTCCACTTTGTTCTCCTGCGTCTCGCTTCTTCTCGAACCGGTATGTCTTCCGCCGGGGTTGGTTCTTCTGAACAACCACCGCTTTCCTTTGTCTTTTGGACCCATTCTCGGAGGTAGAACTCTTCCACTTCTCAAGTCGACTTCCGTAATTTCTTCCGAATCTAAGCATCGAGTTTGCTCTGTCTCCTCCCGAATCGGAATGACCGGCTCTTCTCGGATTATCTTCCAAATCCAAGGCTCTAACTCTATCATAACCGGAGCTCCTCGAAACTCACGTATAGATCCGTTGCTCGTCGAACTCTCGTAGCCTCCTCGATGGATGCCTTCTTCGTCATTGTGATCGTCGAGATCATGTATGATTCGAGAATTGTTGTTGGTATCGAAATCGACGCCCGGATTGTCGCTAGTTACGTAATCGTTAGAACAAGTCAAAACGTAGCCAACGCCATCACCCTTATCATTATATGATCCCACCGAAGTGAGCAGATAATCATACAAAATCGAGGTTCGAGGGATTTCTCCCCCGAATCGAAACAACTATCCTAGGATAAGCAGCCCCTAGCCTAGCCTTAGGAGTCTCGTCACCTCTTCTTCGTCAATTTTCTTCTTCTTCGATTTTCTCCCGTCGAGGTGGTTCTTCTATCGCAAGTGATAAGCATCGGCTTAACATGTCTCGAACTCGAATCGAAGCTCGCACCGAAGCGGTTCGGATAGTTGTCTAAAATCTTCTTCGAAGATCTCGTCCATGCGGTAGTCCATCCATCGTCGCCAGCATAGGATCTATCTGGATGACGGGATCGGCTGAGATAACATCGACTCGAACCTCCTTTCCGGGGTTCCTTCATGTACTCCTTCGGATTGTTATATTTCCTTTCCGAAGGTTGTCGTCGAGCCAACTTTTCAAGGTAATGCAGTCTTCTATCTCGTGCCCAAGCATCCGATGGTAGGGGCAAAAGTCGGGATCACCTTTCTTGTCGACTTCCTCCGGTCTTTCGGGCTCCGGCACTGGAAATCCGGAGTTTTCATTAAGCTACGGAACATCTTCTGCATCGCTTCATTTTCGAACTGGATATTCTCTCGCTCGAAGCTCCCTCAATGTACGTCGCGGACGAGACGGTTGTTCATACCGCGGAGACGACCGATAGCCGGACCGGGTTGCCGGTAATTTTGTCTGTGGTTGCTCGCGCCGTTCCGTGGTATTTCAGACGGCTGTTCGTCTTGTCAACCGCCGCAACGACCCCGCATTTCTTTTCGAAAGTCTTCACCGGCTTCGCTTGTCCTTCTTGTCGGCAAAACTTAATTGCTTCGCCTCTTCTCGCAAGCTTCCGGCCTTGCTTAACAACTTCTCAAAAGTCTTAATAGTGAATCCTCGAGGAGAAGTGCTATCGGCCGTGAATGCTTTTAAGCAAGATGCCGACCGCATGTTGTTCTCGCAGCTGTGGTTCACACTTCATGCTTAAGTTTCTCCATCGAAGTATGTAATCCACCAAAGTTTCATTCGGCCTTTGTTTCTCTACCACTAAATCACCTATAGTGATGTGGTGCCGAGCTCCGCAAATCGCTTGATGAAGAGGCTCTCTAGCCTCCGAGAACGTCTTCACCGAACCATCGGTAATTCCCGCATACCGCCGAAGGCGATTCCCGATGACCGCTAACGAACCGTCGGAAGAGTAGCGCATCGCTCCCGCCGCATCGCAACAACCGGCACGAAAGTGTGCAACATGCCGTCGGGGTTCCTGCTCCGTCGAAGGTCTTAAACGCAGGTGGTACGAAGCCCTTCGGCATCGGGACAACGTCGAATTCTTCCGGCAAGGTCTACCCGTCCGAATAGATGTCCCGTTCTTCGATCGTGCTAAGCGCTTCTCGCACTCGCCGCTCTACCAAGTTCTCGATATCCTTTTCGTGGATCATACTTCGTGTTGTATCCTTTTTCAGCCGGTCATCCCCATCGACGGATGTAATTTCCTTTCCTCCGTCTACGATGTGAATGACTTCCGGGGTGTCTCTCTATGTGGTCGTACTTCGACTCGGAGAGCGGCCGCAGCTACGGCCATCTCTTCCATCCTCTTCGCCATTCGAGCGATCGTGTCGTCCTTTTCCCGAAGCCGTCTCTTCATCGCTCCGGCTCCTCTCTTCGCGGCCGCAGGAGCACCTCGAGAAGCCGATGAAGCTCGTGTCTCAACCATGTCGATTTCTCGCATATTCGTTGTCCATGAATTCCGATGAGTCGATCTCATCTCCGAACTTTTCTTCTCTTTCTTTCGCCAACCGTCTGATGCTCCGCTCTCAACTTTTCCATGGCATCTTCTAGCGGAGCTTTCGTGTATTCGTGGTTGTCATGCGATGGTTGCCGGTCCTTTTTCACGAGTCCCCTTCATCGCAAGAAGCACTTTCTTCGCATTCCAGCCTCCCGGCGAGACTTTCTTTCTCGGCCGTCGTTTCGGCCTCAATCGCCCCGTAGTGGGACGCCACACCATCCTTCTAGCAGCGAAGGTCTCAGGACCGATGGTCCGTCTGGCCAAATGCCGGAAGGTGGTATCCTCCCTAATCAGTAATCCCGATACTACGACGAGCGGCTAGCCTTCATTCTCTCGCTCGGCTTCTCTATCATGACGGCGGGTTCTACTCGGGCCCAAGACGGGATTCGACCGGCACCCGTCCTATCCTTCGTAGAATCTCCGACACTGGCGCTTTTCCTTCTTTGCTAGCTTTTCTACCAAAGCTCGCAGTCGAGCAAACGGCGTAGTTCCGGTTCTTTTCGCGGTTATCGCCGTAGTATGCGGGTCGCGGTAATGCGGCAAAGAATCTTTCGAACATTCTCTTCATCCTCTCGCGGCGGAGAGGGGATGGAACCCGCTTCCTCCCAAAAGTGGTATGTAGTCGCAAAGCGGTGTATATTCCTGCAACCGTGTATATTCCGGCAACTCGGAATTTCCTCCAGAAGGCAACCTCAGCAGCTTCCGGCTTCCCCGGCGATCCTTCTATTTCTATTTCTTCTTCGGGTCTCTGTCGCCGAAGGAATCTTCGAACCGGACCCGATTTCAAAGACGAAGGTCTTACAGAAGATCCGTACCCTCCACCTGTAACGAGTTTATCATAGCTTCCGGATTCCTTTCCCTTCGATTCGCGTGTAAGTCGGGTAGGTGCTAAACAACTAGACCAAAGGGGGTAGTGAGAATGCTCCTCCCGCGGACAAGCAAGCATTCTCCTAGTCGGACCCTTCGCAGGGAGGAAACTCTCGGGTCGACCCAAGGTCGAACTCGCGCGTGGATTCCTTAGCCTCGCATACCTCGTTCGTCGCCGCAAAGAGGGAGACGTCTGCGGACTTCGACGTTCGTAGTTCAAATCCCCGTCCAAATCGGATGACCCCATCGTCTGGCAGCTCATCCTTATAGACAGCCGAAGTCCAAATCCGTTGGTGAAGGAGAAAATCGCCGGGGCTTCCATTTCGCAAGGTAGATTCTCGGTTGTCGTCCCAAGTTATGCTTCTTTTCTTTGTGACGAAAAGAAAGGAATCGAAAAGAGTCCGAACTCATTTTTGTTCATATATTTATAAGAAGGAATTATTTGTTAAAAGAGTCACTTATTAGAGGGTTCGTTTATTTAGAACGGAATGTTCAAAGGTGTAGAGAAGGTAAGGAATCCGATTCGTAAAGGAAAAGAAAGTCTTAAGCAAGACTTCCCGACTCGAAGGATCACTCCTAAACTAACACCTATCTGGGGTCCACCCCACCTCGTAAATGAGGTAAAGGATCTCGAACCTCTCTCGTTAGTGGGTGTCTAAACAAAGGCTCCTAAATCCGAGAGAATGTCGGCTATACTTGTTCAAGATAGAAATGAACATAGTATTCCAACGGAAAGAAGGGTAGTTTGATCCATTAGGGACATGGATACACTACCGATTTTTGAAAGCGCAATTATTCGATTATAATTGAGAGAGGAATATTCCCCACGGAGTCACCGTAAATTGTGCGCTTATTTTAGGTTTGTGTATCGTATTTTAAAAGGGGTCGCCTACCGTAAGTTGTCGGCGAATTTAAATTTTAAATTTAATTTAAATATATATAATTTAGAAAGTAGTATTCGATTTTGAAAATAATTTTTAAATTTGAAAGTTTTAAGATATGAGATTAAATCGATCTCACATCCCCAAATAGTTTATATAAACGAGCACCGCACCACAAACCGTATATCTATCCCTAAGGATGTATACACCGCTCGATGGTGGGGCTCGATCAAATAAACTAGAAGTTTTCAGTGACATCCGTTTGGTCCGCGAACCAATTTTATAAGCCGACAAATTCCCCGCTTAATATGAAAGTATCAAACAGGTTTATATTACTCGGGTTCTTTAAAATTCCCTATAAGGGCAAGCCCCTATAGTTAATTACATCTTAAGTGACGGAATCACTTAAGAAAACTCTCGATAATAATCAATAACTCGCTTTCAAGAATTTCAAAGTTTAAGGTTTTCAAAGATCGAATTTTGGAATTTCAATATGGAATGGATCAAATTTTGGAACATTTTGTTTTGTGAATCCAAAGGAAGAAAGGTAGGAGAAATCACCGATTCGAAATGAACTTCGGTAATTTCCCGACTATCCTATCGTTTCGCTTCGAGTTTAGGAAAGTCCTAATACTTATTTAGTATTTCAATCTCGCTAATTTTAATTAATTAAGACTTATATTTGTATGATAAAATCAAACAAATAAATTTAGAAGATGCGAGGGTTTATTGTCGTATCTGACGACTACCTCGGAATCCTAAGACCTGTTAGGGCTTAATTTGCAATGCAAATGCCTAACGAAAAGGTCGAGGATTTATGTCGCACTGTGCAAACTACCTCGAAGTCCTATGGCTTCGGTTATTTAATTCTAGGAAAGTTTTGTCGAAGTAGGTTCAAGTTTTGCACGACGACGATGGCCGTGTCGCCCACCATGCTCCAAGTTCCTTGTCAGTAGCAGAGGTTTAGTTTTAGAAACCATAAATCGAGAGATGAGAAAAGTATTTTCGTTTAGAGAAAATCTTAATTTTCCAAGTGTTTTTTACGTTTTAATTAAAACAAATCTTAAAGTCGATTATAACGACACCGGTTAAGATCCCACTGCTCCATCCTTCCGCATCATTATTTTTATCGCATTCACTTAATCCGTATGAATTTGCTAAACTCAACCGAATGAGTTCCACACTTTCATTTAGCACCGCTGGAAATCCCGTTAGCAAGAACACGTAGGTTACATCATCCGAGGTATTCCCGATCATCCAACAGACGTTTTAGTTTAGTCGCAATTGTAGTTTTGTGTTCTGTTTGTGATTAAAGTTCGAGTTGTTTTATATTTTGAAATGTCGTGCGGTGAATTTTATCTCGCAATGACTTTTAACTTAATTTTGTTTCAGCTTTTAGTGGACTATCCTAAAGGTGCGGGTTTTCATGCAACTATTGTTTTATCATGCAAGAAAAGTAAAGTGCATTCGCAATAAAGTAAATTGCAAGAAAATAAATTGCAAGAAAGTAAATCGCAAGAAAGTAAATCGCAATAAAGTAAATTGCAAGAAAGTAAATCGTAATAAAATAAAAGCGTACTCTGGAGGGTCTTCCCGTCATCCCAAGCCGCACTTAAAACACAATTAGAATATTTAAGCAAGTCCTCAGTAAAGCTAAGGGAAAGGTTATGGTTTTCTACCAAATTCCTAATCCTATAGCTAGTCAACTCTTACGACGTCTGTGTTCTTTCGTGTTTTTGTTGTTTCGAGGACGATTTTCTTCATCAAAGGACAATTAAGTCCAATCGTTCTATAAATATCCTATCATATCGAGGAAGTGCTTAAGAAGAATCTTAAACATCTTTTCAATATTTCTAGGATCGTTTTAAGTCCAAATGAATTTAATTATATAAATGAATCGATCGTCCGAGGTTTTCAAGTCTTCGTTAACTCGCTCGATGAACTATGACATTCGAATATCCTACGAGCGAGATAACACTTCATTCGATGTTCCATTTATGAGTTATAATAATCAAAGCTTTCAAGGGTAAATTAGTATTCAAATGATTCGATTTAAGTTAAAGGGTTTAAAATCTGAATAATGTTCAAGTTGCTTTACATTTATTTTGATTTCTTTCTCGTTTTAGTGTGATGTTATATTTAATTCAACTTAATTTAATCGAGTTTTAATTTAGTTTAATATAGTTCAATTTAATTTGATTTCGGTGTTTAATTAATTTGATTTGATTTAATTTAATTTAATTATTTAATTTAATTTAATTTAATTTAATTGTTTAATTTAATTTAATTATTTAATTTAATTTAATTATTTAATTTAATTTAATTTAATTGCTTAATTTAATTTAATTTAAATTTAATTTAATTTAATTTAATTTAATTTAATCGATTTAATTTAATTTTAATTTAATTTAATTTAATCCAATTTAATTTACTTAATTTAATTTAATTTTTAATTTAGTTTTATCTTTAATTTTAATCGAAATTTTTGAAAGAGTTTAATAATTTGATTTTAGCTTAATGATTAAGTCTTTTAATATTTTGAATTCGAATTATCATTTTAATTAAGAGTTGAATATTAATGAGATGATTAATTTAGGGATTTTTAAATTAAAGAATAAATCTCTTCCTAATAAATATCCCTTATTTTAATAATTCCAATTTTATTATTCTTCCAAATTTAATCTATTATTTAATTAAAGTTTAATCATTTTTAAAATTATTTAATGGGTTTCTAACCTTTAATTATTTAAATTTCAATCATCCAAACCAGATTAGATCAAATATTTTACTTGTTAATTTTTATTAAACCTAAAGTTTTAATTAAGGGTTGAAAGTTTAATTACCATTTTACCCTTTAAGCTTAATAATTTCATAACTCACTAAATTAAACTTAAATGAATTTGAAATTTTTATGTAACTTCACTCATATGTCAATAAAGACATGAGAGGAGAAAATGTGATTTTTCTGTATTTAATTTATTTATATAATTATTTTTGGTGGAAAATAGAGATTTTCAAGGAAAATTTGATAACATGACCAAAGGAAAGTTTCTGTCCTTAAGAAAATTAGGGGACATTCCTAATGACCAGAGAAGCACTTGGACCAATTTTGGTGATTTTTTTAAATTATATTATTTTTATTATAATTATTTTGAGTTTTGGAGTGTTAATTAATTTAAAAATAAAATAAATGTTGAAAAATGGATTTTATATTTTTCAAAAATCTTTCTGATATCAAAGAAACCAGAGAAACAAATTTTGCAATTTTCTGATTTTTCTATGATTTATTATAATTATTTTAGTGAAAATGCTAGAAAATACATTTTTTAATTTTTAAAATTACCTTAGGGCTTTAAAATTCAATATCTCACTAAATAGACCTAGGAAAAATGTGGGATTTGTTCCTAAGTGATTAAAATTCAAAATGTGACATTTTGGTGAATTTTATTATTTTTGTGATTTTTATTATTTTTTAATTATTAAAAATATTAAAATATTATTAAAAATCAACTTTTTTAGAAAATTGAAATTTTAATTTTCTTAGGTTCCCCTGATATCAGAGAGGCTCCAAAACCAATTTGGTGAATTTTTGAAAAGTATTTTAAAAGTTATGAATTTTTAAAGTTTAAAATGGCTAAGCGACTTAATCAACCCAATTAGTGGGGCTAACCAAGTCCAATTGACTTCAAATTTTTATGGTGGGTTCCTCTGATCCTAAAGGTCAGTGGAGAATTGATTTCAAGTCAATTTGATGCCTGGTTAACTCTAATTAATTAAAGACCTATCTTGGGTGTTTAAGCCAATTAGGGCTGTTTTAAATGAACTAAGTCAAAACCTATTTTTCCTAGGGTTCTCTGGTCATAAGGGACATCACCAAATTTTCCTAGAATTTATTTCACAACATGCTAATTATTGGAATTAAAATACTCAAAACAAGAACATGAATTTGAAAAATCAATAACTTCTCATAGGATGGCCTCCGACTTTGAAAATTCTGTGAATGTTCCCAAGTTCGTAGGCTTCAAAAGCCCTATGGTCTCATGCCATGGTGAATTGTATGCATGCATGGAGAATTAAAACAATGCAGAGAGTAAATAAATTATAAAAAATAAAATACTTCGATGAAATTAAATGATTTCTTTTCCACATTATTCTCCTCTCGTTCACCGAGCAAGAGTGTATTTTTATTTTATTTTTGTGATTTTTCTACACGTAGATATGAATTTTCAAGTTTCGATATTTAATAAATACATTAAATACCCTATTTATTTACTTATCCACGCGGCGCCGCCGAAACATCTGCAGCTCCGAAGGGGTACGTGTCGCGCACGTGATCGGGCGCCGCCATCCGAGTCAGCAGCCCGGCCCCGCGGTTCTCGCACCGTTTCCCGGTCCGACGCCATCCGAGCCGTTCGTCCACGCGTGTATCGAATGGACGCGCATCCGTTCATCGTCCCCAAGTGTTCTCACCCGAGAGCCGTCCACACTAAATCCCTAAGATCTCACTCGATTCTCAATGGATTTTTACGTTCTTATACTCTACGGATTCGTCTCGAAGAGACGAACACATCTATACGGCTAACATGCATCGAAACTAAGGCATTTGAAATAGAGAATCTTCGAAGCTCGGGATGAAGAGTTAGCTCATACCTTGGCTCGTAGAAGTGTGGCTTCAATCCGAGAGTTGTTGCACCTTCGATCGGGTCCCAAGCAAGCTCCGCATGAAGTCTCCCGGTCCGGTGAATTGTCCGGATATGATTTCGACCAAGCCCGATCACAAAGCTCGAGGCCGGAGCAACCGGGTGGCCCGGAGATGGGCTTTTGATGGTGGACACCTTCCCTCGGTCCGGTGAAGGTGTAGAGCCAATCAATTCGGGGATTGGCTCACCGTGGAGAAGTGTCCCGGTTTTCGGCGGAATTTCAACTCCGAAATCGAGCTTACAGAGGAGAAATGGCAGGGGATTTCACCTGGGATCAAGTGCTCTAAAGGTGGAGAGGGTCTCGGAACAATTTTGCGCAGTTTCGGCAAGGTTTGTGCTTCTTCTCCCTCATGGCCGAGAGGGGTGGAGTTTGAATCAGAGCTGGCTCGAGGGCCTCCTGTGGGGAGTTAGGGCTCGGGATCACTCGCTGCTCCGTGAGGAGAAGAACAGCCATGGTGACCACTAGTGCAAGGGGCAGCTCAAGCAAGTGAGAATTTCAATGTTGGATCACATGCGAGCTCTCGGCCATGGTGTTTTCCGGCGGCTCGGTGGCCGGCCGGCAGTAGTCGGTCACCCTCAAGCTCAGTGGGTCGTGGCCGAGGCTTAGTGCAATCAATCGGCAATTGCCATGTGTAAAGGAGTTGGATTGAAATGGAATGTGGGATGAGCCTATTTTGGGTCCAAATGGGTCAACTCACCTTTGGGCTTGGTTCACCTCCCCATGGCCTCGATTTTGGGCCGAGAGGATCAGCTTGGGTCGCCCAAGAGAGAGTGGTGTGGTCTCTATCCATGATGAGGCGGCTAAACATGGTTTAGTGTGCGACATGCTTAAGGTAAAAAAAGCTTAATAAAAGATTAGGAAAGGAGCCCCTCCTTTTACCATTAATGGCATGGTCACATGTCAAGCCTCCCATGGCTTCATGTGGCTTATCAATGGCTTGCATGGCTTCGTCTTCGTCTCGAGAAAGTCGAGTCAATTTCATAAAAATGGGTTTTAAGAAATTTTTGGTAATTTGATGGAATTTGGATGAAGCTTCATTTGGAATAATTCAATGATGATTTTAGGACTTAGGTAATGGATTTAATTAAATGGATGACAAATGGAGATGTCATGTGGGCTTTAGGGTAGATTTGGCGCTTTCGAATTTTCAAGGAAATTGGCTTTTAGAAGGTTTAAGGAAGCGGGCTTTTAAGTTTATGAATGTGTTCATGGATGAAAATTTTTGTAGAAGGTTGGGCCAAATAATTGTTGGGTTTAGCTCATGGATGTGTCATGAGTAACTTGAAGCAAATTTGGGGTAGTTTGGGCTCGAATTGGGTCGATTCGGATTCTTTTGTGAATGGGCTAATATAGTCCAAATGGGCCAAGTTGGGCCAATGTTGGGCTAGGGTTGAAATTGATGTAGAATTATTGTTGAGAAGTGTTTATGGGAGTGTTTCAAAGAGGTTTTGACTTTGGTTGGGCTTTTGATTTTTGTGGGTTTCGGGGTTCATTTTGGGCGTTAGGTTCTGGCGCTTAGGTCAAAAAAATTGGGCCTTAAGGTCAAAAGTTGGAATTTGATCCAAATGTCAATCAAATTGGACTTGGATTTGGTCTAAATTGGTATTAGGAATGTTGAATTGAAGTTTAGAATTGAATTGAACCAAAATTGGGGTCAATTGGGTAGGCTTGGCTTCGACATCGGGTTCACTTAGGGTTAAAATGGGTCAAATTGGGTGTTTTGACAAAAGTAGGGTAAATTGACAAAATTGACCCATGGTGTAGTTGGACAAAATGAAATTGGGAATATTTAGGATTTTCTGGAATTTTCTGGGAATTTTCTAAATTTTTGGATTTTTAGGCCAAGAAGGGTATTTTGGGTATTCGGAGGGTATTGGGGGTATTTTTGGAATCTTTGGTATTTTTGGGTATGGATGATCAATTTGAGTGATGTGGAGATGTTTGGGAATAATTTTGAAGAATTTTAGGTAATTTGGAAATTTTGCAAAAATTGGTAATTTCATGGTTTTGTAGGCTAAGTGGTGTAGGTCTCTGGGTCAAAAATCGAAAATTTGGGAAATTGAAGATCGGTGAATCTGAGTGGGGTGAAATCATTTTGGTTGGGCCATGAAGCCATATCAAGCCCCTATGAGCCATGAAGTGGACTCATTTGAGCGCATTCACTATGTTGTTCCTAACCCTCTTAGCCAAGGGCTTAGGGGTTAAGGACCATCCATGTGAATCACCTACATGAGTCATGAGGTCAAGTTAGGTATGGGTGTAGTTTTAGGAAGTGTGTGGAAATGTAGTGTGTAAGTGTAGTGTAAGTCAGCCCCTTCACTGCACTCAGTGCCACCTGTAGGGGCCCTAAGGCCAAAGAGTCCTATAGAACTCATCCTTTAAACTTCCATATTTCGATTTCAACCCTCTAGGTGATTAGGGGTCTATAGTCAAGTTTCGTGGAGTTTGCAGGGAGTTTAGAAGTGGTTTAAATTTCTAAAAGGCGGGTCCCAATTCTGGTCCTCTAAGATAGTCAAAGGAAAAGCCTAAGGCTAGATCCTAAGCACTAAAAAGAAGAAGGGAAGACCTCACCAAAAATGAGGTCAACAATCTTATGTTTTTGTGTTTTAATGTAAGGTTATGCCTCGATCTTGATTAATTTTATATTACTTTAGAAAAATTTGATGCTCATAAGTCTTGCCGACTTAGCTGAAAATTATTTTGAGGTATGTAAGATTTAAAAATAGGATCACTTTATTTTAAATACGAGTAAAAAGGAGATCAAGTTAACCTTCATTATGATAATTCATAATGTGATTTATCGAGTCTAAATTACTCTTACCAAGATAATTTACCTATCTTGGAGAATGAAATTTTGAAAATTCGACGATTAGGCGAAACGGAGTCGAACATAGTTCCGGCGCCAGCGCCGTATTCGGCACCTAAGCGCTAGAATCAACTATGTATCAATGTGTCCGGCGTCTAGACGCGCATTCGGCGCCTAAGCGCCACGTTACTAGTGTCATGCAAAAACCAAAAAATTTCAGTTTTTCACACAATTTTCTCCTTTAAATCTACCCATCTTCTTCCTTAACCATCAAACAATCAAAATTACGTCCCTTACATTTCATTCTCGAGAGATTCGAGAAATTTTTCAAGAAATGGAAAGGAGAAATCATGGAGAAGAGGCTAGGAACAAGGTCTCAAGGACCTCAACTCTACTTCAATGGTTTCATCGCTGTAAGTTTAGAGAAAATTTCTAGTTATTTAGATAAGTTCAAGAAGATTTTAAAAGGATTCGAGATCACCTTCATGAGATGTTTCATCAAGTCGAACATCTAGAATGACAAATGAAACTTCAATTCGATCATATTGCGGCTTATCAAGATGCTCAAGTCGAAATGTATGCGAAGAACAAGTGGATCGATGAAAAGATCGCTACGGATTTCCCGAGAGCGTTAATCTTCTTTCCAAGTGGAATACACAATTTCCCTCGTGAAGATTAGAATATTCGGTAAAGAGATAGCTTATTATGGTTTGTTGAATCATTGTATCGATTTAGAGAATCTATCGTGTTTGTTAGTATATTTGCTTTCATGTTCAATGTGTGTTGTATTTGCTTTCAACTTGTTATGATTGAGTGTGTATTAGGAACTCGAATCAAATGTATACTTACCTGAATGTATCGAGTCAAAATCGAAGATTTTAAATGGAAATTAGTGAGTTTGATCGAAAACCTTATGTTTGATTGGTGGATTCAATATTTATATTTTATAAATTTTTGAAAAATGTTGTGAAAGTTAGAAACTCGAAGCCCTACTCGATACGAGTAATCGGAAGTCGAATTCATGAATTTTGGTGGAAAAATAAATTTAAAAAAAAAATTTTTGAAAGACGAGTATGGCACCTAGGCGCTGTAACTCGGCGCCCGAGCGCCGCCCGGCTCGCTACCCGAAAATTACCATTTAAACCTCCAAAAGCCATTTTTGATGCCTAAGCTTCATCTTCTTCCCCATTTTCGTGAAAATACATCCTCTAAATCCATTTTCGAGGTCAAAACATCAAGGATTTGAGCGCGAAATCACTCGATTTCTTCGTCTCAAGGTCAAATCTACACTTTAAACCATTTATTTTCGATTTTCACCATAGATTTCTCTAATTTTTGCTAAGAACCGAAAATTTGAAAAAATATTCCATTTTTAATTATTTCTTTCGATTTTTAAACTTATTTTAAGTTTTATAAACTTAAAAAGAGTTTAAATCTTCGATTCCTAAATTAGTTCTTGTTTTCTTTCACATTTAGATGGCTCCAAAATGTAAGCGCTGGAAAGGACGAGAAAATTTTGATAAGAAGAAATTTCCAATCGTGGTGCGCATTTTCGCTTCCACGAACTAGCGTCGTCGAGAAAGTTCATCTCGGAACGAAATTTTTATCATCCTGGGGAGATGATCGAAAACACTATCGTTGCGCACAACTGGCAACGATTTTTTTACTTTACTGCTATTGTTGTTATCCCGATTGTTCGAGAATTTTATGCAAATTTTCTGGATGCCGAGGATTCTGAAGTCTTTGTTAGAGGAATCGGAGTAGGATTTACTCCAGAAAGAATCAACATATTCTATGGCCTGCCACCGACTGTTGGGTGCTATTATTCTGGATTATCACCATCTGAGGGAGATTTGGACATGATTATTGCTTATCTGACTAACGGTACTGGATCTTGGAAGATCAAGAATGGAAAGAGGGTAAACTTCAAATCCTCTGAATTAAATGGTGTATCTAAAGCATGGCACTACTTTATTTCTGCAAGATTGTTACCTTCTAACCACCTGAGTGAAGTGAATAGAGATCGAGCGATCTTAAATTACCGTATTCGTGAGAGGAAGCCTATTGATGTCGGAAGCATTATTTATGATTCTGTGGAGTCTACTGCGAGATCCAGCACTTCTGTTGGATTGGGATTTCCATCTTTGATCTATTCACTATGTGTTAGTAATGGAGTCACAATTGATATTTTCGAGGAGAAGCTGAAGTCTACTAAGCCAATTTGGCAGGAGAGTGTTAGTATCTATGATCGTCTTTGAGGGAAGAGATCGACCGCTCCTTCTACTTCTGCACATACTCGTGCAGACCTTCTACTTCTGCACTCTCTACTTCGCCGAGCCACCATCGATTTTTTGGAATCAATGCATGGTCGCTTTAGAACAAAGAACAGAGTTGTTTCGTACTCACCGCAGATATATACTATCGACAAGAAACCGGATCATCTTTCCGACTATACCCGCAGGAAGAGTAGTTACGATGCGCGAGTACGATGAAGCCCTCAGTTAGATTTCCGAAGGGTGAACATGATGTGAGTTTCCCTACTTTTCCTAGCTTTACACCATTTATCGATCCTAAGGACGTAGAATTTTCCTTTGGTGATGAAGATGATGATGAGGCTACAACTAGTGATTAGTTGTTATCGATTTCTTCGATGTGTAACTCGTTAGCTTGTTTTATTCGGATTGTTTGTTAGTTTTGTATTCGATGTATGTCGACTATTTAGTATTAGGATTCCGTTGTGTCGAGACTCGAATTTAGAATTAGTTTATATGTTGTTTTAGTCTAATGTTTAGTACTTAATTATTTTGTTCCGTTTTAATTCTCGTTTCAAATTTAATATCATCATAAAATTAGCTTCTACTTACCTTTCTATATACATGCTTCAATTTTATCTTAATTATTCATAAAAGCATGTTTAGAAGTTAATTTTTCGTTTTAAGATTGTTTCTATCAATTATAACAAAATCAAATTCTTACAAGTAAAGGTATTGATCTATACAAAAATACTCATTTCTTTATGTCTTAATTCTTATTAATTTCTAAGGATATTATGCTTTAATGAAAGGTATTTTTTGTATTTTTGGATGTAGGTAATGTAAAAAGTTATAAGAAGGAAAAACGAGCAAAAAGGAGCAAAAATGGAGCAAAATACCAAAAATATAAAAAAATAAGGCTCGGCGCCTAGCGCTGAACCGGCTCCTAGGAGCTAAAACCGGCGCCTAAGCGCCGTACTCGATACGAAAACTCGTCAAGTTTTCGACAAAGTTCGATCAGCTATTTTGATGGAGTGAGCGGTTATCGGACATTCTAGAAGGCTGGCAGCTGTTCCTCGATAATAGGACATGTGATACATTGTATATGGACGCTCCAAAACGGTTTTAATCGCGAAGAGGTGCGAGCCAAAGTGAAGAGGTGCGAAGAACTGGACGTAGTGTCCAGCGCCTAGGATCTAGATTCCGGCGCCTAGGCGCCAGACCGACCTTCTAGAAGATTCATTGAATGTGGACATGTTTTGAAGAGGCGCCTTAAGGCAACTCCTGAAGCCTATAAATAGAGGTCCAATTCTTTAGAAAACGTGCCCCTCCCATCGTACCCCTTTCTCTTATCTACTTTAGGATCTCTCATCCTTAGAGAGAGAATTGGAGAGAGAAATTTAGGGTCACTTTTGTTTAGTTTAGTGAGTTTATTTTCAAGTTATCGCATCCGGAGTTCATTACACCGTAGAGTCAGTAGGAATCGAAGATCCGTAGAAGAAATATTTGAGATAAGTATATTTTTACATTCGATTCAAAGTTTAATTATCATGTTTTGTTATTTATTTTCAATGTGTTCTGAGTTGTTAGTTACTTTCTTACTTCAATTATGAAGAGATAGATAAGATAATATAAAGATTCGATGGAGAATTAAAATTCAAAATATTTTCAAAACATTGTGATGACATTAATACTCGATCTTACTTTACTTTTTAAATTGGCCGTTTGAATTGTTAAAACCCGTCAAGAGTTTAAAACCCTTGTAGGAGAAGAACTCTTAACTTGTAAATGTCACATGAATCCTCGGGTAAGCGAAGGCCATGTGCGGGCTATTCATGGTGAAGTGCAAATAAATAGGAAGATAATATTTAAAGGGCGTAGAATCGATAAGTTTTTAGAGTGGCAGTACTAAATTCTTATAATTTGATTTATATACTAGGAAAGGGTCACTAGTAGCGCCGACCATAGCCACCCTCGACATCTAGAAGTGTGAGCCTAGATTAACCCATTCTACTAACAATACATCCGGACCTATTCTCGTAAATTATCAATGTTCTTCGTACCCTGGATCAAAGGGTAAAGAATAGGAATGCTTCTATTTGGCACAATACCATAAATTAAATTCTCCAACGAATATTAAATTATCTTAAAAATCTTAGATTAATCGAAGGAAAGAAAGTTGTTTATTTTATATATAGTTTATAAAATCATTTTCTTATTATTGTTTTCTTTAAATCGCATCTAGTAAATTAATAGTAATTTATAATCAAAATAAAATTTTTTTTACTATTATATTTCGCTTTCGCTTTAAAGAAAATTTATTTCTATAAATCTTCCCCGTGGGATCGATATCTGGGTCTTTGTTTAAAAACTCTATATTACTTCGAAACGATACGTATACTTGCGTAGTACCCCTAGTGTGTAAAAATATTACTTATATAATATTAATCGAGTTAAAGCTTTTTGGTATCTGAAGCAAACATTACTCGCATTAAGCGCGTGGTCGTGGTCGTGTATCCATCCGATTAATCTTGGTTCGACATTCTTCTTTTGCATTAAATATTTGATATTAAATGGTTCTGTATGCACTATACATTTAGTTCCAGTCAAATACGATCTAAATTTTTCAATGGCATACACAATAACTAATAATTCTTCTTCTGTGGAGGTGTAATTAATTTGAGCTTCATTAAGAGTTTTATTAGCTTAGTAAATAACCTTAAACATTTTTCATACTCGCTTCTAAAACAACCCAATCGCATAATCATTAGCATCACACATAAGTTCAAATGATTTCTCCCAATCGTGGAACAATTATAGGGGCGTAGATTAGTTTTTCTTTTAATAGTTCAAATGCATTTAAACATTCTTCATTAAAATAAAATCTCTATCTTTTTCTAAAAGTTGGCATGAGGTTTGCAATTTCAAAATTTTTTAATATAATGCCTGTAAAATATAACATGTCCTAAGAAACTTACCCCTCTCACTATAAAATAGGAGGTGTTAATTTCTCAATAATCCGAATTTTTGTAGTGGTCAACTTCTATACCATTTTCGTATATTTTATGCACAAGTACAATTCCTCCCGCAATCCATAAATTGACACTTTTCTCAATTTATAACTAAATTTGTTCTTTCGTAAGATTTATCGAGTCTAAATTACTCTTACCAGTATAATTTACCTATCTTGGAGAATGAAATTTTGAAAATTTGACGATTAGGCGAAACGGAGTTGAACATAGTTCCGGCGCCTAGGCGCCAGAATTCGGCACCTAAGCGCTAGAATCAACTATGTATCAATAGGTCTGGCGTCTAGACGCCAGATTCGGCGCCTAAGCGCCACGGTTACTAGGTCATGCAAAAACCAAAAAATTTCAGTTTTTCACACAATTTTCTCCTTTAAATCTACCCATCTTCTTCCTTAACCATCAAACAATCAAAATTACGTCCCTTACATTTCATTCTTGAGAGATTTGAGAAATTTTTGAAGAAATGGAAAGGAGAAATCATGGAGAAGAGGCTAGGAACAAGGTCTCAAGGGACCTCAACTCTACTTCAATGGTTTCATCGCTGTAAGTTTAGAGAAAATTTCTAGTTATTTAGATAAGTTTGAAGAAGATTTTAAAAGGATTGGAGATCACCTTCATGAGATGTTTCATCAAGTTGAACATCTAGAATGACAAATGAAACTTCAATTTGATCATATTGCGGCTTATCAAGATGCTCAAGTTGAAATGTATGCGAAGAACAAGTGGATTGATGAAAAGACTGCTACGGATTTCCCGAGAGCGTTAATCTTCTTTCCAAGTGGAATACACAATTTCCCTTGTGAAGATTAGAATATTCTGGTAAAGAGATAGTTATTATGGTTTGTTGAATCATTGTATCGATTTAGAGAATCTATTGTGTTTGTTAGTATATTTGCTTTCATGTTCAATGTGTGTTGTATTTGCTTTGAACTTGTTATGATTGAGTGTGTATTAGGAACTTGAATCAAATGTATACTTAGCTGGAATGTATTGAGTCAAAATTGAAGATTTTAAATGGAAATTAGTGAGTTTGATTGAAAACCTTATGTTTGATTGGTGGATTCAATATTTATATTTTATAAATTTTTGAAAAATGTTGTGAAAGTTAGAAACTGAAGCCCTACTCTGATATGAGTAATTGGAAGTTGAATTCATGAATTTTGGTGGAAAAATAAATTTAAAAAAAAAATTTTTGAAAGACGAGTATGGCACCTAGGCGCCAGAATTCGGCGCCTGAGCGCCAGTTCGGCCTGCTACCTGAAAATTACCATTTAAACCTCCAAAAGCCATTTTTGATGCCTAAGCTTCATCTTCTTCCCCATTTTCGTGAAAATACATCCTCTAAATCCATTTTGAGGTCAAAACATCAAGGATTTGAGCGCGAAATCACTCGATTTCTTCGTCTCAAGGTCAAATCTACACTTTAAACCATTTATTTTCGATTTTCACCATAGATTTCTCTAAGTTTTGCTAAGAACCGAAAATTTGAAAAAATATTCGATTTTTAGTTATTTCTTTGGATTTTTAAACTTATTTTAAGTTTTATAAACTTAAAAAGAGTTTAAATCTTTGATTCCTAAATTAGTTCTTGTTTTCTTTCACATTTAGATGGCTCCAAAATGTAAGCGCGGAAAGGACGAGAAAATTTCGATAGCGAAGAAATTTCCAATCGTGGTGCGCATTTTCGCTTCCACGAACTAGCGTCGTCGAGAAAGTTCATCTCGAACGAAATTTTTATCATCCCTGGGAGATGATCGAAAACACTATCGTTGCGCACTAACCGGCAACGATTTTTTTACTTTATCGCTATTGTTGTTATCCCGATTGTTCGAGAATTTTATGCAAATTTTCTAGATGCCGAGGATTCTGAAGTCTTTGTTAGAGGAATCGGAATAGGATTTACTCCAGAAAGAATCAACATATTCTATGGCCTGCCACCGACTGTTGGGTGCTATTATTCTGGATTATCACCATCTGAGGGAGATTTGGACATGATTATTGCTTATCCGACTAATCTGCATCGGATCTTGGAAGATCAAGAATGGAAAGAGGGTAAACTTCAAATCCTCTGAATTAAATGGTGTATCTAAAGCATGGCACTACTTTATTTCTGCAAGATTGTTACCTTCTAACCACCTGAGTGAAGTGAATAGAGATCGAGCGATCTTAAATTACTGTATTCAGGAGAGGAAGCCTATTGATGTCGGAAGCATTATTTATGATTCTGTGGAGTCTACTGCGAGATCCAGCACTTCGTTGATCGGGATTTCCATCTTCGATCTATTCACTATGTGTTAGTAATGGAGTCACAATTGATATTTTCGAGGAGAAGCCGAAGTCTACTAAGCCAATTTGGCAGAGAGTGTTAGTATCTATGATCGTCTTCGAGGGAAGAGATCGACCGCTCCTTCTACTTCGCACATACTTCGTGTAGACCTTCTACTTCTAGCACTCTCTACTTCGCCGAGCCACCATCGATTTTTTGGAATCAATGCATGGTCGCTTTTAGAACAAAGAACAGGAGTTGTTTCGTACTCACCTGCAGATATATACTATCGACAAGAAACCGGATCATCTTTCCGACTATACCCGTAGGAAGAGTAGTTACGATGCAGAGTACGATGAAGCCCTAGTTAGATTTCTGAAGGGTGAACATGATGTGAGTTTCCCTACTTTTCCTAGCTTTACACCATTTATTGATCCTAAGGACGTAGAATTTTCCTTTGGTGATGAAGATGATGATGAGGCTACAACTAGTGATTAGTTGTTATCGATTTCTTTGATGTGTAACTCTGTTAGCTTGTTTTATTTGGATTGTTTGTTAGTTTTGTATTCGATGTATGTCGACTATTTAGTATTAGGATTCTGTTGTGTTGAGACTGAATTTAGAATTAGTTTATATGTTGTTTTAGTCTAATGTTTAGTACTTAATTATTTTGTTCTGTTTTAATTCTGTTTCAAATTTAATATCATCATAAAATTAGCCTACTTACCTTTCTATATACATGCTTCAATTTTATCTTAATTATTCATAAAAGCATGTTTAGAAGTTAATTTTTCGTTTTAAGATTGTTTCTATCAATTATAACAAAATCAAATTCTTACAGTAAAGGTATTGATCTATACAAAAATACTCATTTCTTTATGTCTTAATTCTTATTAATTTCTAAGGATATTATGCTTTAATGAAAGGTATTTTTTGTATTTTTGGATGTAGGTAATGTAAAAAGTTATAAGAAGGAAAAACGAGCAAAAAGGAGCAAAAATGGAGCAAAATACCAAAAATATAAAAAAAATAAGGCCTGGCGCCTAGGCGCCAGAATCTGGCTCCTAGGAGCCAAAATCTGGCGCCTAAGCGCCAGACTCGATACGAAAACTGTCAAGTTTTTGACAAAGTTTGATCAGTTATTTTGATGGAGTGAGCGGTTATTGGACATTCTAGAAGGCTGGCAGTTGTTCCTTGATAATAGGACATGTGATACATTGTATATGGACGCTCCAAAACGGTTTTAATCGTGAAGAGGTGTGAGCCAAAGTGAAGAGGTGCGAAGAACTGGACGTAGTGTCCAGCGCCTAGGATCTAGATTCCGGCGCCTAGGCGCCAGACCGACCTTCTAGAAGATTCATTGAATGTGGACATGTTTTGAAGAGGCGCCTTAAGGCAACTCCTGAAGCCTATAAATAGAGGTCCAATTCTTTAGAAAACGTGCCCCTCCCATTGTACCCCTTTCTCTTATCTACTTTAGGATCTCTCATCCTTAGAGAGAGAATTAGAGAGAGAAATTTAGGGTCACTTTTGTTTAGTTTAGTGAGTTTATTTTCAAGTTATTGCATCCGGAGTTCATTACACCTGTAGAGTCGATAGGAATCGAAGATCCGTAGAAGAAATATTTGAGATAAGTATATTTTTACATTCGATTCAAAGTTTAATTATCATGTTTTGTTATTTATTTTCAATGTGTTCTGAGTTGTTAGTTACTTTCTTACTTCAATTATGAAGAGATAGATAAGATAATATAAAGATTCGATGGAGAATTAAAATTCAAAATATTTTCAAAACATTGTGATGACATTAATACTCGATCTTACTTTACTTTTTAAATTGGCCGTTTGAATTGTTAAAACCTGTCAAGAGTTTAAAACCCTTGTAGGAGAAGAACTCTTAACTTGTAAATGTCACATGAATCCTTGGGTAGGCGAAGGCCATGTGCGGGCTATTCATGGTGAAGTGCAAATAAATAGGAAGATAATATTTAAAGGGCGTAGAATTGATAAGTTTTTAGAGTGGCAGACTAAATTCTTATAATTTGATTTATATACTAGGAAAGGGTCACTAGTAGCGCCGACCATAGCCACCCTTGGACATCTAGAAGTGTGAGCCTAGATTAACCCATTCTACTAACAATACATCCGGACCTATTCCGTAAATTAGTCAATGTTCTTTGCACCTGGATCAAAGGGTAAAGAATAGGAATGCTTCTATTTGGCACAATACCATAAATTAAATTCTCCAACGAATATTAAATTATCTTAAAAATCTTAGATTAATTGAAGGAAAGAAAGTTGTTTATTTTATATATAGTTTATAAAATCATTTTCTTATTATTGTTTTCTTTAAATCGCATCTAGTAAATTAATAGTAATTTATAATCAAAATAAAATTTTTTTTACTATTATATTTCGCTTTCGCTTTAAAGAAAATTTATTTCTATAAATCTTCCCGTGGGATCGATATCTGGGTCTTTGTTTAAAAACTCTATATTACTTGAAACGATACGTATACTTGCGTAGTACCCCTAGTGTGTAAAAATATTACTTATATAATATTAATCGAGTTAAAGCTTTTTGGCTATCTTTTGGAAGCAAACATTACTGCATTAAGCGCGGTGGTCGGGTCAGGTATCCATCTGATTAATCTTGGTTTGACATTCTTCTTTTGCATTAAATATTTGATAGTTGAATGGTCTGTATGCACTATACATTTAGTTCCAGTCAAATACGATCTAAATTTTTCAATGGCATACACAATAACTAATAATTCTCTTTCTGTGGAGGTGTAATTAATTTGAGCTTCATTAAGAGTTTTATTAGCTTAGTAAATAACCTTAAACATTTTCTCATACCTTTGCCCTAAAACAACTCCAATCGCATAATCATTAGCATCACACATAAGTTCAAATGATTTCTCCCAATCAGGTGGAACAATTATAGGGGCAGAGATTAGTTTTTCTTTTAATAGTTCAAATGCATTTAAACATTCTTCATTAAAATAAAATCTCTTATCTTTTTCTAAAAGTTGGCATAGAGGTTTGGTAATTTTCGAAAATTTTTTAATATAATGCCTGTAAAATATAACATGTCCTAAGAAACTTCTTACCCCTCTCACTATAGTAGGAGGTGTTAATTTCTCAATAATCTGAATTTTTGTAGGGTCAACTTCTATACCATTTTCAGATATTTTATGCACAAGTACAATTCCTCCTGCAACCATAAATTGACACTTTTCTCAATTTATAACTAAATTTGTTCTTTCGTAAAGCTCTAAAACTTTTTCTAAATTATTTAAACATATATCAAATGAATTTCCAAATACGTAAAAATCATCCATAAACACTTCTATTTCATCATCAATCAGATGACTAAAAATAGACATCATACATCTTTGAAATGTTACAGGTGCATTACATAATCTGAAGGGCATTCTTCGAAAAACAAAAGTTCCATATGGGCTAGTAAATGTATTTTTTTCTTGATCCTCAGGAGTGATAGGTATTTGGTGATAACCGGTATATCCATCCAAAAAATAATATTAATTGGGCCCAGCTAGTCTATCCAACATTTGATCCAGAATGGGTAGTGGAAAGTGATCTTTCTTAGTGGCGGCATTTAATTTTCTATAATCAATACAAATTTGCCAGCCAGTAACTTGTCTTGTATTTATAATTTCATCTCGTTCATTCATATCAACTGTCACTCTTCCTTTCTTAGGGACATAATGAATTGGACTTACTCAAGCACTATTTGAAATAGGATAAATAATTCCAGTATCAAGCTATTTAAAAAAAATACTACTTCATTCATCATTAGATTTAATCTACTTTGAGAATCAACTCTAGGTTTATGTTGTTCATCCAACAAAATTTTATGCATACAGATCGAAGGATTGATTTCTTTAATATCAGCTAATGTCCAACCAAAAGCCTTCTTGTATCTTTTTAATGTTTCCAATAATTTTTGTTCTTGATATTCATTCAAATCTGAAGATACAATGACTGGTAGAGTAGATAATTCTCCTAAAAACATATATTTTAAATGATTTGGAAGAATTTTCATTTCAAGTTCAAGTGGTTTTAAGATAGATGGAATTAAACTTTTATCATCTCTTTTTATAGTGTCCAACATTTCAAATCTTCCCTAAACATAATCTAGGTTTTCATTCTTCATCTCATCAAAATTATCTTCTATTTCATTATCATTCTCACATTTCCAATCTTGATATTCTATTTTCTTTTCAAACATCTCTTTAAAATAATCATCTCTCAAATAATCATAGATTTCCATTTTAAAGCATTCATCATTCTTTTTTGTTGAGGGAAATTTCATAGTTTCAAAATATTAAATGCCACCTCTTGATCATTAACTCTCATAGTTAATTCTTGTTTTTGAACATCAATCATAGCTCTTCCAATAGCAAGGAATAGTCTTCCCAAGATGATGGGAATTTTTTTATCTTCCTCCATATCTAAGACAATCAAATCCACACAAAAAAATTGTCTACCTTAACTAATACATCTTCTGCAATTCCTTTAAGACAAGTGATAGAATGATCAGCTAACTGAAGAGTTACAGAAGTAGGTGAAATTTCTCCTATTCCTAATCTTTTGAAAGTTGATAAAGGCATTAAGTTAATACTGGCTCCTAAATCATATCAGTCTCTTCCAAAAAAAATTTCACCTATAGCTGAAGGAATAGTGAAACTACCGGGACCTTTAAGTTCATTGGGAAGATTTTTCTAAATAGTTGTACTAAACTCTCGCTAAATGCAACGAGTCTCGTGATCCGTGAACCTTCTTTTTATTTTAAGAATTTCATTCATAAACTTCGCATAATCAGGCACATGTTCTAAGGCTTCAACAAAAGGAATATTTATGGTTAATTTCTTAAGGATCTCTAAAAATTTTGTAAATCGGTTATCCCTATTTTGTTTTTTTAATCTTTGAGGAAATGGAGGTGGTGGTTTTTCTACAGTAATTTTCATTGGTTCAAGTGGATATTCTAAGTCTGGATAAATTTTATTATTCCCTTTTTCAATTTCCAATTTCACTTTCTCAGTTTTAATTTCTTTCTGCACTCTCGTTTCTAATTCTTTTCTATTTCTTAATTGTATAGCCTTTATTTACTCTTTATTTTGATCTTTTAGATTGATCTCAACATTACTAGAAAGAATTCCTAAAGGTCTATTATTAAGCGCAGTGAAAATATGTCTGATTTTCAATATTTTTAATTGTTATTCCCTTAGTTTGTAATTTATTACCTTGAGTTTGTAATTGATTACCCATATTTAAGATGAATTCTTCCATTGACAATTTCTTTACCTTAAATTTTGGGTTACTATTAAAACCTAGAGGATATGAAGGTTTATAGTTTGTGTTTCCCTGGTTGTTTAAGTTTCCTACTGGGTTCACTAGATTGTTCCCCCATTGCGGGTTAATAACAACATTATTAATAACAGCATTCTTATTATTATTTCCTACTGGGTTCATTTCTAATTTCTTCCAGTTCATTCAATTGCAATAATCTCTCCTCACTTGCATTTTTTAAGTTAAAATTCAACTCTTTTATCACACAATATGCTTTATGCTCCAATTCTATAGGTCAGTGACAAGACTTTCCAAATACTTTTCTATTAGGAGACATTCTAAAAGGGGTCTTATAAGCGATCCTATATGCCATAATGCATTATATAATCTCATGGACCAATATAATTTGTGAAGATCCATAGTCTTCTCCAAAATTCTTTTAATTTCACGATTAGACACTTTTGTTAAACACCTAGTATGAGGATAATAAACAGTAGAGATTCTATGAATAATATTATATTTTCTAACCAATCTCTGAATCCGATTATTCCTAAAATGAGATCCACCATCAGTTATGATCGCTCTCGGCATTTCATATCTTGTAAAAATATTTTTCATTAAAAACTTTGAAACACTCCTAGCATCACATCTAGGTAAATCATTTGCTTCGATCCATTTTGAGACATAATCAACAGCGACCAATATATATAAATTTTCAAATTAACGAGTAAATGGTCCCATAAAATCTAATCCCCATACATCAAATATCTCAATTTTTAATGTAAAATTTAGAGGCATTTCTTTCTTCTATATATATTACCTACTCTCTGACATCGATCACATGATTTTATATATATGTATACATTCCTAAAAGAGTAGTCCAATAAAATCCAGATTGTAAAATCTTATAAGTAGTTTTATCAGTGCCAAGATGTCTTCCAAATTCTGAATCATAATAACTCTAAATAATTTGTTCAATTTCTTCATACGGAACACATCTTCTAATAATAAGATCCTTACACTGTTTATATAGGTAGGGTTCATCCCAAAAGTAAAATTTAGCATCATATCTAAATTTCTTTTGTTGTTGTCTTGTTAAATCAGGTGGAAAAATATCACTTACTATGTAATTCACAATATTAGCATACCAAGGCAAATTCCTTTCCTTAATATTGTAAAGTTGCTCATCAGGGATAGTTTTTGTAATTTCCTTCTCAAATTCGTATAGTCTATAATACTCAAATCTAGACAAATGGTCAGCAATTTGATTTTCAGTTCCTTTTCTATCAACTATCACACAGTCAAAATCTTGCATTAGAAGTATCCATCTGATTAACCTTGGTTTGACATCCTTCTTTTGCATTAAATATTTGATAGCTGAATGGTTTGTATGCACTATACATTTAGTTCCAATCAGATAAGGTCTGAACTTTTCAAAACCATACACAATAGCTAATAATTCTATTTTGGTAGTGGTATAATTAATCTGAGCTTCATTAAGAGTTTTACTAGCCTAGTAAATAACTTTGAGCATTTTATTATACCTTTGCCCTAAAGCAACTCCAATCGCAAAATCACTGGCATCACACATAAGTTCAAATGGTTTCTCCCAATCGAGTGAAACAATTATAGGGGCATAGATTAGTTTTTATTTTAATAGTTCAAAGCCATTCAAATATTCTTCATTAAAATCAAATTTCTTATCTTTTTCTAAAAGTTGGCACAAAGGTTTAGTAATTTTTGAAAAATCTTTAATATAACGCCTGTGAAATCCAGCATGTCCTAAGAAACTCCTTACCCCTCTCACTTTAGTAGAGGGTGGTAATTGTTCAATAACCTAAATTTTTGCAGGGTCAACTTCCATACAAAATTCAGAAATTGTATGCCCAAGTACAATTCCTCCTGCAACCATAAATTGACATTTTTCCAAATTTAAAACTAAATTTATTTTCTGGCAAAGCTCCAAAACTTTTTCTAAGTTACTCAAACATATATCAAATGAAGTTCTAAATACAGAAAAATCATCCATAAATACTTATATTCTATTATCAATCAGATTACTAAAAATTGACATCATACATCTTTGAAATATTGCAGGTGCATTACATAAGCTAAAGGGCATTCTTCTAAAAGAAAAAGTTTCATAAGGGCTAGTAAATGTAGTCTTTTCTTGATCCTCAAGAGTAATAGGTATTTGATGATAACCAGTATATTCATCCAAAAAATAATAGTACTTGTGTCCGGCAAGTATATCCAACATTTGATCTAGAAAAGGAAAAGGGAAGTGATCTCTCCTAGTGGCAGCATTTAATTTTCTATAATTGATAAAAATTCGCTAGCCATATACATGTCTTGTTGGTATAATTTCATTTTATTCATTTACATCAATAGTCACACTTCCCTTCTTAGGGACACAATGAATTAGACTTACCCAAGCACTGTTTGAAATTAGATAAATAATTCTAGCATCAAGCCATTTTAAAATTTCCTTCTTAACTATTTTTTTCATCGTTGGATTTAATCTCCTTTGAGGACCAGCTCTGGGTTTATGTTGTTCATCCAAAAAATTCTATGGATACAGATCGAATGACTGATTCCTTTAATATCAGCTAAGGTCTGACCAAAAGCTTTTTTGTATCTTTTTAAAGTATCCAATAATTTTTGTTCTTGATATTCATTTAAATACAAAGATACAATAACTGGTAAAGTTGATGATTCTCTTAGAAACATGTATTTAAAATGATTAGGAGGAATTTTCATTTCTAGTTCGGGAGGTTTTATGATAGATGGAATTAAACTTTTATCATCACTTTTCATAATATTCAACATTTCAAATCTTTCATGAACATAGTCTAAATCTTCATTCTTCATATCATCAAAATCATCTTCACTTTCATTATCATCCTCACATTTCAAATTTTCACATTCTATTTTCTCTTCCAACATCTCTTTAAAATGATCATCTCTCAAATAATCACAGATTTCCATTCGAAAGCATTAATCATCTTTTTCTGTTGAGGGATATTTCATAGATTTCAGAATATTAAATATTACCTCTTGATCATTAACTCCGATAGTTAATTCTCCTTTTTGAACATCAATCACATCTCTTCCAGTGACAAGAAATGGTCTTCCCAAAATAATTGAAATTTTTGTCTTCCTCCATATCTTATATAATAAAGTCCACAGGAAAGATAAATTTATCAACCTTCACTAATACATCTTCTACTACTCCTTTAGAATAAGTTATAGAATGATCAGCTAACTGAAAATTCACAGAAGTAGGTGAAATTTCTCCTATTCCCAAACTTTTGAAAGTTGATAAAGGCATAAGGTTATAGCTAGCTCCTAGATCACATAAAGTTCTTCCGAAAAATTTTTCACCTATAGCACACGGATTAGTGAAACTACAAGGGTCTTTAAGTTTTTTGGGAAGCTTTTTCTGAATAATTGCACTACACTCTCCGCTAAGTGCAACAGTCTCGTGATCTATGAACTTTCTTTTCCTTTTAAGAATATCCTTCATAAACTTGCATAATCATGCATCTGTTCTAATACTTCAATAAAGGGAATATTCACAATTAATTTCAAGGATTTCTAAAAAAATCGTAAATCGATTATTGGTGCGACTTTTTTAATTTGCAAAAATTAATGAACTCAGATTTAGATATATATATATTGTTCTAAATGATAATGAGTCACACAATTAACAAAAGTATATGTATCACTCAAGTAATACAGGGCTCTAGTGGAGTCCTGGAATATCGATCCCACAAAAAGGCTTTACTTTTATAGTGTAGCACAAAATCTCTTATCGAATCACAACACAATTGCAAGTGGTTTAATTCTTGAAGTAAAGACAAATAGGTTCAGTTATTATATCTATCAAAGCACGTTCTAAACTCTAGTAAGTTAAACTAACGCAAAACTAAATTTATAACAAAGTTTAGTTGCAAGAAAGAGTCTTCCTCCTTTCCATTCATAATGTGATGATTATTGTGACACAGATCAGTGATGCAAATGTATTGTGCCAAATAGGAGTATTCATACTCTTTACCCATATTTCAGCGTATAAAGAACATTGGCTAATCTTAAGTTTAGCCCCCAAATCTATGGTTAGGCTAGGAGGATACTGGCCTTCACTCCAGAGCTCCCACTTCCCTTCACTTGAAGGCTAACTCTAGCTTCAGTTTCTAAACATTAGGACCAAATTGAGGATTTCAGCCTGTCACTCTGAAATCTCCAATTCTACACCCATCAAAGTATATTTCCCTATTTATTTGCACTCAACCGCCATGAACTTCACCATTCATGGAATTTTAATGTGACCTTCACTTTTATTGTGGAACTCATAATCCATTCAGAACATATGTTTCCCAATAAGTTTTAACAATTCAATTGGCTAGATCAAAAAGTAAATGAACTTCTAAGCGGAGTCCTGGAATATCGATCTCACAAGGAGGCTTTACTTTTATGGCGTAGCACAAAAAACTCTTATTGAATCACAGCACAATTACAAGTGGTTTAATTCTTGAAGTAAAAACAAACAGGTTCAGTTACTATATCTACCAAAGCACGTTCTAAACTCTAGCAAGTTAAACTAACACAAAACTAAATTTATAACAAAGTTCAGTTGCAAGAAAGAGTCTTCCTCCTTTCCATTCATAATGTGATGATTAGTATGACACAGATCAGTGATGCAAATATATTGTGCCAAATAGGAGCATTCCTATTCTTTACCCATATTTCAGCGTATAAAGAACATTGGATAATCTTAAGTTTAGTCCTCAAATTTGTGGTTAGGCTGGGAGGATATTGGCCTTCACACCTGAGCTCCCACTTCCCTTCACCTGAAGGCTAACTCTCACTTCAGTTTCTAAACATTATGGCCAAATTGAGGATTTCAGCTCGTCACTCTGAAATCTCCAATTCTACGCCCATCAAACTATATTTCTCTATTTATTTGCACTGAACCCCCATGAACTTCACCATTCATGAAATTTGAATGTGACCTTCACCTTTATTGTGGAACTCATAATCCATTCGGAACATATGTTTCCCAACAAGTTTTAACAATTCAATTGGCTATATCAAAAATTAAATGAACTTCTAAGCGGAGTCCTAGAATATCGATCCCACAAGGAGGCTTTACTTTTATGGCGTAGCACAAAAATCTCTTACTGAATCACAGCACAATTGCAAGTGGTTTAATTCTTGAAGTAAAGACAAATAGGTTCAGTTACTATATCTATCAAATCACGTTCTAAACTCTAGCAAGTTAAACTAACGCAAAACTAAATTTATAATAAAGTTCAGTTGCAAGAAAGAGTCTTCCTCCTTTCCATTCGTAATGTGATGATTATTGTGACACAGATCAGTGATGCAAATGTATTGTGCCAAATAGGAGCATTCCTATTCTTTATCCATATTTCAGCATAGAAAGAACATTGGCTAATCTTAAGTTTAATCCCCAAATCTGTGGTTAGGCTGGGAGGATACTGGCCTTCACTCCAGAGCTCCCACTTCTCTTCACCTGAAGGCTAACTCTCGCTTCAGTTTCTAAATATTATGACC
The DNA here is from genome assembly GCA_022702705.1 of Papilionanthe hookeriana x Papilionanthe teres. Lineage (NCBI taxonomy): Eukaryota > Viridiplantae > Streptophyta > Magnoliopsida > Asparagales > Orchidaceae > Papilionanthe > Papilionanthe hookeriana x Papilionanthe teres. The sequence goes on from CM040423.1 coordinate 22,609,437, forward strand.
AAATTGAGGATTTCAGCCCGTCACTCTGAAATCTCCAATTCTACGCCCATCAAATTATATTTCCCTGTTTATTTGCACTCAACCCCCATGAACTTCACCATTCATGGAATTTGAATGTGACCTTCACTTTTTTTGTGGAACTCATAATCCATTCGGAACATATGTTTCCCAAAAAATTTTAACAATTCAATTGGCCAAATCAAAAAGTAAATGAACTTCTAAGCGAAAAGGACATCACAAATTCTTGATAATAAATCGATGCATCATTTCTATTTCACAACATAGAAAGACAAAGAAATCTACTCAAGACTCATGAGGAAAAGATGACAAAACATGGATTTCATATTAAAAAACAATGTCATACAAACAGAGTAAAGAAGAAGTAAAAACAATGTCATACAAACAGAGTTAGAGAATCTCAAGGAATTCCTTTGACTCCTCTTCTTTCTTCACAACAACACATAATTTTCTCTTTAGCATAGAAAGAAAGAAGAAATCTCACACTCTCCCTCTCCTCTCACACTCCTTAGAAGAGAAAAACACTAACATAACTTCCTACACAAAATGAAAAGAACTTACTCTCTAAACTCTAAACTCTTCTCTTCCTTTCTTCCCCCCTTTGAAATGTGGCTCCAAAAATATTTAAATTTGGCCAAAACTGAATTCTCAAGAGTTTCCTCAAGCAACCTTTCAAAATCCGACCAAATACATTGAATCTAGTTCAAAATCGGGATAGGGCGTTGTCCGGTGCTGGTAGGAGCATCGTTCGGTGCATCATTCCGCCAAAACATCGTAACTCTCTGGAAACTGGCGATGTTCGGCGCTAGTGACAGCGTCGTTCGGCGCTAGTTCAATAAAATGTACTTTTGTCCTTTTTCGCTCCAAATTAGCTCCTTTTTGCTTTCTTTTGCTCTAAAGGCCTAAAATCATTGTATCTGCATGAACTCATCAAAAATACCTTCCTTTAAAGTGCAATATCATCAAAAACTGGTATGAAATGAATAGTAAAAAGATATCAAATTTTTAGTGGATCAATTATCCCTTTTTTAAATCGAAGGAAATGGTGGTAGTGGTTTTTCTACAGCAATTTTCATTGGTTCAAGCGGATATTCTAAGTCTAGATATATTTTATTAGTCCCTTTTTCAATTTCCACCTTCTCTTTCTCAGTTTCAACTTCTTTTTGCACTCTCGTTTCTAATTCTTTTTCACTTCTTAATTGAATAGCCTTAATTCACACTTTGTTTTGATCTTTTGGATTGATCTCAACATTACTGGGAAGAGTTCCTGAAGGTTTATTATTAAGCGCAGTGAAAATATGTCCTAATTGATTTTCAATGTTCTTAATCGCAACACCCTGAGTTTGTAATTGATTACCCATATTTAAAATTAATTTTTCAGTAAACAACTTCTTTTCCTTAAATTGTGGGTTACTATTAAAACTTGGAGGTTAAAAAGGTCTAAAGTTTGTGTTTCCTTGCTTGTTCAAATTTTGCTACTGGGTTCATAGAATTGTTTCCCCATTGCAGGTTAACAACATTGTTATTATTCTAGTTAAAATTCAAATGATTCTTCCAAACCAGTATTATAAAAATTTGAAATAGGATTATTGAATCTATTATTTATAGCATTTAAGGTCTCGTAGGGTGTTTGAGATTCTATTATCTATCCTAATAAATTTTCCTCTAACGCTTGGGGTGTTTGAGAATAATTCATTTTGTATTAATCTATTTTCTTTGAAAGGGTAGCAATTTGAGAGACTATCATAGTTATAGCATCATAATCACGAATACTAGCTACTCTCTTAGGATTTACCCTTTCAGAGGGCCATCAAAAATTGTTAGTAGTCATCTCTTCTATTAGCGAATATCCTTCATTGAAAGTTTTAGACATTAATGATCCAACAGTAGCAGCATCTATAATTGATCTCAGATATCCCACTAATCCAATATAAAATGTTTGAATTATTTACCAATCTGGTAAAGCATGATATGGGCACTTCCTAAGAAGATCCTTAAATATTTCCCAAGCTTCATATATTGATTCTCCTTTAAATTGACCAAAATATGTAATATCATTTCTTAGCTTAGCAGTTTTTTATGGAGGGAAATATTTTGACAGAAATTTTTTGTGAAAGTTCTGCCTAAGTTCTGATAGATCCGGGTGCTAACAAATTTAACCACGCCTTAGCTTTATCCCTTAATAAAAAATGAAAAAGGCTAAGTTTGACAGCATCTTTTGACACTCCATCATAATTAAATGTAGCACACAGTTCTAGAAAACTAGCGAGATGTAAATTAGGATCTCCGTTAGGTATTCTTCCAAATTGATTGTTTTGTACCATGTGGATAATAGCAGGTTCAAGCTCAAATGAATTAGCAGCAACATCAGGATTTTGGATATTTAAATAAATTTCATATGTTGTTGAGTTAGCATAATCTCATAAAGGCCTTGATATATTTTGATTATTCGTCATTTTGTGAGGATTTCAGATTTTTTTTGTTGTTTTTGAATTTTTCTGACAGTGCGCTCTAATTCTGAATCTTAAGGCACTAAACCTACGAATCCAATCATGTGCATATAAAGTCACACAAAACACACTAAAAAGTAAGCAAGCACACACAATTGTAAACTATAAAGTAAAGGTTTTTAAATATTATAATTTTAACAGTTACCGTTTTATACCTTCCCCGGCAACAGCGCCAAAAACTTGACTAGACCACTTGGTGTCGGTGCACTACCTCTAACATAAATATTCAAAGGATAGTTTAAATTCAGTTTCACAATAAGATTAATTTAATAATGAGGCAGTCACTCATATACGCAAGTATACGTATCGTTCAAGTAATACAGGGTTCCAGTGGAGTCCTGGTTATAGATCCCATGAGGAAGGTAGTAACTTTATCAAAATATAGAAAATATTTGAAATTCACAATGCAAGTTCAAGTATTATTTAAGTTACTAGTGCTATCCAAGTATGAAAAGAACATTGACAAAACCTAGGCTTAGTCACTAAATCTAAAATTAGGCTGGGAGGATGGCTCTCACTTCAGAGCTCACACTTCCCTTCACCTGAAGGCTAAACCTCACTTTTGTTACCAAACTTTAGGACCAAATTGAAGATTTCAGCCTGTCACTCTAAAATCTCCAATTTGACTCCCATCAAACCATATTTTCCTATTTATTTGCACTCAATTCCCATGAACTACGGAACTCATTCATAGACATTGAATGGATTCTCAACTATTATTGTAGAACACCTAGTCCTTTCGGATTGAATGTTCACAACAAATTTTAATAATTCAATTGGCCAGATCGAAAATTAAACAAAGTTCAATGTGAAAACCCATCACAATTTCTTAACTTTTTCATGGCACATCAAATCTATATTAACACTTCACCACATCACATTGCAAGAAGAAAGACAAAGAAATCTACTCAGAATTAATGAGGAAGATACAACAAAACATGGATTTTATATAAAAGCAAAGTCATACAAACCACAAAAGTAAATACAACTTATCTCAATTTATTCCCCAAGAAAATCTCTTGAAGTCCCTTTGAATCCTTTTCTCTCTTCTCTACAACACTCAATTATCTCTTTAAAATAGTAAGGAAGAAGCAAACTCTCACTTTCCTGCTCCTACACTCCTTAGAGAAGAATCCCTCACAAAACAACACTTAACACACTGTTGACCTCATTTTTGATGAGGTCTTCTCTTCTTCTTTTTAGTGCTTAGGATCTAGCCTTAGGCTTTTCCTTTGACTATCTTAGAGGACTAGAATTGGGATCCACCTTCTAGAATTTCAAACCACTTCTAAACTCCCTTCAAACTCCACAAACTTGACTGTAGACCCCTAATCACCTAGAGGGTTGAAATCAAATGTGGAAGTTTAAAGGATGAGTTCCTATAGGACTTTTTGGCCTTAAGGACTGCCCTGGGTGGCCTGGTCTGGTGAAGGGCTGACTTACACATACACTACACTCATACACTACACTTTCACACACCTCTTAAAACCACACCCATACCTAACTTGACCTCCTGACTCATGTAGGTGATTCACATGGATGGTCCTTAACCCTTAAGCCCTTGGCTAAGAGGGTTAGGAACAACATAGTGAATGCCTCAAATGAGTCCCTTCATGGCTCATGTGGGCTTGATGTGGCGTCATGGCTCAACCAAAATGATTTCATTCCACTCAAATTTACCCAATCTTCAATTTTCTAAATTTTAAATTTTTGACCCCCCCGGGACCCTACACCCGCCTAACCTACCTAAAGCCCTTGAAACTACCCAAAATTCCTCAAAATCACCTAAATTACCCAAAATTCCTCAAAATCAATCCCAAGCATTCCCACATTACTCAAATTGATCATCCATACCCAAAAATACCAAAAATTCCAAAAATACCTCCCAATACCCTCCAAATACCCAAAATACCCCTCTTGACCCAAAATCCCAAAAATTCAGAAAATTCCCATAAAATTCCAAAAAATCCCAAATATTCCCAATTTCATTTTGTTCAACTACACCATGGGCCAATTTTGTCAATTTACCCTACTTTTGTCAAAACCCCCAATTTGACCCATTTTAACCCTAAGTGAACCCAATGTCAAACCAAACCTATCCAATTGACCCAAATTCTGGTCCAATTCAATTTTAAACTTCAATTCAACATTCTCAACACCAATCTAGACCAAATCCAAGTCCAATTTGATTGACATTTGGATCCAATGTCACTTTTGGCCTTAAAACCCAATTTGGACCCATGACCCAAACCTAACCCAAACTCACCCAATTCAACTCCAATCAACCCCAAATCTTTTCTAAATCTTCCTTAGCATCCCCACAAGCAAAACACTAACATGATTTGCCCAAAATTTGGACCCAAACCCCACTCAAATTCAACCCAAAGCTAAAAAGCCCAATTTTGACCTAAACCCAAACCTAACCCAAATGAGCCCAAACCCCAAAATCAAAGCCCAATCAAAGTCAAAACCTCTTTGAAACACTCCCATAAACATTTCTCAACATTAATTTTACATCAATTTCAACCCTAGCCCAACATTGGCCCAACTTGGCCCACTTGGACCTATATTGGCCCATTCACCAAAAGAACCCAAATTCAACCCAATTCAAACCCAAATCACCCCCAATTTGCTTCAAGTCACTCATCACACATCCATGAGCTAAACCCAACAATTATTTAGCCCAAGACTTTACTAAAATTTCATCCCAAAATCCATTTTAAAATTCAAAAGCCCACTTTCCTAAACCATCTTAAAAGCCCATCTAAAACCATTTCAAAAAGCCCAAAATCTACTCTAAAGCCCACATGACATCTTCACTTGCCATCCACTTAATAAAAGCCATTCCCTAAGTCCTAAATTCATCATCAAATCATTCCAAATCAAGTTTCATACAAATTTCCATCAAATTACCAAAAAATTCCTAAAATCTATTTCCATGAAATTGACTCCACTTTTCCCAAGCCAAAGGTGAGTCATGCAAGCCATGGACAAGCCACATGAAGCCATGAGAGGCTTGACATGTGATCAAGCCATTAATGGCAAAAGGAGGGACCCCGTTCCTAATCCTTCTTAAACTCTTTTTTACCTTAAGCATGTCACACACTAAACCATGCTTAGCCACCTCATCATGGATGGAGACCACACCATTCTCTCTTGGTCGACCCAAGTGATCTTTTTCGCCCAAGACCAGGCCTTGGGTGGTGAACCTAGCCCAAAACCATGGGTTGACTCATTTGAACCCAAAATGGTCTTCCCCCCATTCCATTTCAATCCAAGCCCTTTACACATGGCATTTGTCAATTGCTTGCACCAAGTCCCAGCCCTGACCCACCTGACCTTGAGGGTGACCCATGCCTGGCCGGCCGGCCACCAGGCCGCCGGAAAACACCATGGCCGAGAGCTCACATGTGAGCCAACTTTGGAATTCTCCCTTGTTGAGCTGCCTCCATCCTCGGTGGCCATTATAGCTGTTCTTCTCGCAAAGAGCAGCTGATCCCAAGCCCTAACTCTCCCCGGAGGCCCTCCACCCTCTCCTATTTAAACACCACCCCTCTCGGCCATGAGAGGTGCTGAAACAAACCCTAAGGAAACTCGCCAAAATTGTTCCGGACTACTCCCCATACATAGAGCACTTGATCCCCACCGAAATCCCCCCGTCATTTCGTCTCTCGCGAGCTCAATTTCGCAGTCGAAATCCAAGCCCAAAACCAGGACACTTCTCCACGAGTGAGCCAATCCCCAAATTGATTGGTTCTACACCTTCACTGCACCGAGGGAAGGTGTCCACCAGCAAAAGCCCCATCTCCAGTGCCACCCGAGTTGCTCCAGCCTCCGAGCTTTGTGATCGACTGTGGTCGAAATCCTACCTAGGCAATTCACTGCGACCGAGAGACTTCATCTGGAGCTTGTTGGGATCCAATCGAAGGTGCAACAACCCTCAGATCGAAGCCACACTTCTCTAAGCAAAGGTATGGCCTCACTCTTCTTCCCGAGCTTCTGAACATTCTCCATTTCTATTGCGTAAATTTCATCCCACATAAACCGTATGGACGTGTTCGTCTTCTCAAGACGAATCCATAGAGCATAAGAACATGAAAATCCATCGAGTATCGAGTGAGATCTTAGGGATTTAGTGTGGACGGCTCTCGGGCGAGGACGCTCGGGGACGATGAACGGATGCCGTCCATTCAATACACGCGCGGACGGACGGCTCGGGATGGCGTCGGACCGGGAGACGGTACGAGAACCGCGGGGCCCGGGCTGCCGACTCAAGCGGCGGCGTTGAATGGGAGCTCGACGCGTGTGCGTTCGGAGATGCCGAGGATGACGCGGCGCCGCGTGGATAAATAGAAAATTAGGGGTATTTTCTATTTATTTAATTCCCTAAACTTCAAAAATTCATAACTTTGTGTAGGAAAATCATAAAAATAAAATAAAAATACCCTCTTGCTCGGTGAACGTGAGGAGAATAATGTGGAAAAGAAATTATTTAATTTCATCAAGTATTTTATTTTTAATAATTTATTTACTCTCTGCATATTTTTAATTCTCCATGCATGTATACAATTCACCATGGCATGAGACCATAGGGCTTTTGAAGCCTCCGAATTTGGGAACATTCCCCGAATTTTCCAAAGTCGAGGCCATCCCTATGAAAAGTTATTGATTTTTCAAATTCATGTTACTGTTTTGAGTATTTTAATTCCAATAAATAGCATGTTGTGAAATAAATTCTAGGAAAATTTGGTGATGTTCCTTATGACCAGAGGACCCTAGGAAAAATAGGTTTTGAGTTAATTCATTTAAAACAACCCTAATTGGCTTAAACACCCAAAATGGATCTCCAATTAATTAGAGCTAACCATACATCAAATTGACTTAAAATCAATTCTCCACTGACCTTTAGGATCAGAGGAACCCACCATAAAAATTTGAGGTCAATTGGACTTGGTTAGCCATACTAAATGGGTTGATTAAGCCACTTAGTCATTTTAAACCTTAAAAATTCATAACTTTCAAAATATCTTTCAAAAATTCACCAAATTGGTTTTGGAGCCTCTCCGATATTAGGGAATTTAACAAAATTAAAATTTCAATTTTCTAAAAAGTTGATTTTTAATATTATTTTAATATTTTTAATAATTAAAAAATAATAAAAATCACAAAAATAATAAAATTCACCAAAATGTCACATTTTGAATTTTAATCACTTAGGAACAAACTCCATATTTTTCTTAGGTCTATTTAGTGAGATATTAAATTTTAAAGCTCTAGGGTAATTTTAAAATTAAAAAAAATGTATTTTCTAGCATTTTCACTAAAATAATTATAATAAATCATAGAAAAATCAGAAATTGCAAAATTTGATTCTCTCGATTTCCTTGATATCAGAGAGATTTTTGAAAAATATAAAATTCATTTTTCAACATTTATTTTATTTTTAAATTAATTAACACTCCAAAACTTAAAATAATTATAATAAAAATAATATAATTCAAAAAATCACCAAAATTGGTCCAAGTGGTCCTCTGGTCATTAGAAATGTCCCCTAATTTTCTTAAGGACAGAAACTTTCCCTTGGTCATGTTATTAAATTTTCCTTTGAAATCTCTATTTTCTACCAAAAATAATTATATAAATAAATTAAATACAGAAAAATCACATTTTCTCCTCTCATGTCTTTATTGACATATGAGTGAAGTCACATAAAAATTTCAAGTTCATTTGAGTTCAATTTAGTGAGTTATGAAATTATTAAGCTTAAAGGGTAAAGTGGTAATTAAAATTTTAATCCTTAATTAAAACTTTAGGTTTAATAAAAAAAATTAATAAGTAAAATATTTGATCCTAATCTGATTTGGATGATTGAAATTTAAATAATTAAAGGGTAGAAATCCATTAAGCAATTTAAAATAATTAAACCTTAATTAAATAATTGATTAAATTTGGAAGAATAATAAAATTGGAATTATTAAAATAGGGATATTATTAGGAAGAGATTTATTCCTTAATTTAAAAATCCCTAAATTAATCATCTCATTAATATTCAATTCTTAATTAAAATGATAACTCAAATTCAAAACATTAAAAGACTTAATCATTAAACTAAAATTAAATTATTAAACTCTTTTAAATTTACCTTCTTGCAATTTATTTAACTGAATTGCACTTACTTTTCTTGCATGATGAACAACTGTTGCATGAAAACTCACACATTTAGGATAGCCCCTAAAACTGAAACCAAAACTAAGTTAAAAGTCATTGCAAGATAAAATTCACCGCCACAACATTTCAAAATATAAAACAACTCAAAATTTAATCATAAACAGAACACAAAACTACAATTACAATTAAATTAAAACGTCCTATTGGATGAGCGGGAATACCTCGGATGATGTAACCTACGTGTTGCTAACGGGATTTCCCACGGTCTAAATGAAAGTGTGGAACTCATTCAGTTGAGTTTAGCAAATTCATCCGGACTAAGTGAATCCGATAAAAATAATGATGCCGAAGGATGGAACCGTGGGATCTTAACCGGTGTCGTTATAATCAACTTTAAGATTTGTTTTAATTAAAACATAAAAAACACTTGGAAATTAAGATTTCTCTAAACCAAAACACTTTTCTCATCTCTCGATTTATGACTTCTAAAACTAAACCTCTCGCAACAACAAGGAGCTCGGAGCATGGTGGGCGACACGGCCATCGTCATCAGCAAAACTGTCTTAGAATTAAATAACCAAGCCATAGGACTTCGAGGTAGTTTGCCTAGTGCAGCATAAATCCTCAACTCTTCGTTAGGCATTTGCATTGCAAATTAAGCCCTAACCGATCTTAGGATTTCGAGGTACTCGTCTGATACGACATAAACCCTCACATCTTCGAGGCTATTTGTATGATTTTATCATATAAATATAAGCCCTAATTAATTAAAATTGGCAAGATTAAAACATTAAATAAACATTAGGACTTTCCTAAATCTAAGTCAAACAATAGGATAGTCGGGAAATTACCGAAGTTCACTTCGAATCCGCGATTTCTCCTACTTTTCTTCCTTTCGAATTCCCAAAACAAAATGTTCCAAATTTGATCCATTCCCTATCGAAATTCCAAAATTCAATCCTTTCGAGAACTTAAACTTTGAAATTCTTGAGATGCGAATTATTGATTATTATCGAGAGTTTTCTTAGGTGATTCCTCGTCACTTAAGATGTAATTAACTATAGGGGCTTGCCCTTATAGAGGAATTTTAAAGAACCCGTGTAATATAAACCCCGTTTCATGCTTTCATATTAAGCAGGGAATTTGTCGGCTTATAAAATTGGTTCGCGGACCAAACGGATGTCACAAATCTTCTAGTTTATTTAATCGAGCCCCACCATCGAGCGGTGTCTATCCTTAGGGATAGATACACGGTTTGTGGTGCGGTGCTCGTTTATATAAACTATTTGGGATGTGAGATCGGTTTAATCTCATATCTTAAAACCTTCAAATTTAAAATTATTTTCAAAATCAAATACTACTTTTCAAAAATTATTTATTTAAACTAAATTAAAAATTCGCCGACAACTTCTGTTAGGCGACCCCCTTTTCAAAATAAAACATACAACCTAAAAATATGCCGACACACACTCTCTACAAACTCTAACACACTCTCTCTACAAACCCTAACACACTCTCTTCACTCCTTTCCTTTGCCTTTTTCTTCAACACACACAAAACACATGACACACACTTTTTGGGCATCCATAACTGTCTATAATAGTCTAGAAATGAATCCCCAAGATTTTCTTTAAGCATCCCTTCAAAAGCGTCCAAATACATTAAATTTTGATTTCCACCGACATTGGGTGCCAACGGCACTTGATAGGTGCCGGCGGCGCTGGGTGGCTATTTAATTCTAAACTCTCTGCAATTGGGCACTGGCGGCGCCCATTCTGACTTCGACGGTTACAGAATACTGTTTTTTTTTCATTTTGCCTCTTTTTGCTCCAAATTCGTTCATTTTTGCTTTCTTTTGCTCCAATCACCTAAAATCTTCATACCTGTAGCAAAACATGAAGAATATCTTTCTTTAAAGTGCAATATCACCAAAAATGAGTACAAATTATATAACAAAATCTAACATATTTTTAGTGCATCACCCCCTTCAAAGTACCCCCTCTTCAGAGTTTTCTAAAGAACATTGGCAAATCATAGGCTTAGTCCCTAAATCCATGGTTAGGCTGGGAGGATATTTGCTCTGACTCAGCGCTCCCACTTCCCTTCACCTGAAGGCTAACCTTAGCTTTAGTTACCAAACACTAGGACCAAATTGGGGATTTTAGCCTGTTACCCTAAAATCTCCAATTCGACGCCCATCAAAACACATTTCCCTATTTATTTTCACTCAACCCCCATGAACTACATAACTCATTCATGGACATTGAATGAATTATCCACTTTTGTTGTAGAGCACTTAGTCACTTCAGATTGAATGTTTCACAATAAGTGTTAACAATTCAATTGGCCAGATCAAAAAGTAAATGAAGTACAAAAATCATCACAATTTATTAACATTTAAATGCCAAATCAAATCTACATCACCACTTCACCACATCACATTGCAAGGAGAAAGACAAAGAAAATTACTCAGAATTCATGAGGAAGATACAATAGAACATGAATTATATATATATAAGCAAAATCATACAAACTACAAGAAGTAAATATAGCTTATCTCAGTTTCTTCCCCAAGCAAGTCCCTTGAAGTTTCTTTGAATCATTTCTCTTCATAACAACACTCAATTCCCTCTTTAGAATAGTAAAGAAGAAGCAAACTGTCACTTTCCTCCTTCTCCTACACTCTCTGCAGAAGAATTCCTCACAAAATAAGACTTCTTCACACAATACTCACTTCAACACTAACTCTCCAAAAACCTAACACACTTTACTCTCTCCCTCAAGACACTTCTTCCCCTCTCTCCTCTTCAAAAGGGCATCCATAACTGTCTAAAATAAGTTAGAAATGAATTCCCTAAGAGTTTCCGCAAGCAACTTTTCAAAAATCATCCAAATGCATTGAATTTGATCTCCACCGACTTTGGGAGCCGTCAGCGCTGGATAGGGTGTCGTCGGTGCCCTATTACTGAATTAATTACAATGCTCTCTGGATGTGGGCACCGGCGGTGCCCATTCTAGCACTGTCGGTGCCAGTAGTCTTAATTCTTCATTTTGCCCCTTTTTGCTTCAAATTCGTTCCTCTTTGCTTTCTTTGCTCCAAACACCTAAAATCATCATACCTGCAGCAAAACATGAAAAATACATTCCTTTAAAGTGCAATATCACAAAAATAAGTACAATTTATATATATGAAAACTAACATATTTTTGGTTTATCAGTTTTTAGAAGGCCAATGTTAACGCTGAAAATGTCCCTGAATTTCAATGGTGAAATTAGGTTTAAGTGGTAGAGAGGAGGGCTTGTGGATGGTGGGGATTGATTGCCTTGATCGAGAGGGATGTTTTCTCTGTTGAGAGTAAGAAGTTTGGGAGGCTACCTAAGGAGCTTGTTAGTGCATAGGGGCTCCTGGGTATGGGCTATTTATAGCCATGGGAGCTTGGTGGTGAGCTTGTCTGTGCATGGGGAAGCTTAGACGGCTCCTTAGAGAATTTTTAGAAGGATTTCAGGGACATTTGGTAGTGGGGGGAGTTTTTTCATTGTTTCATGTCTTGTTCATGGGAGAACCAATGGGGATGAGGGTGGCATTCAAATGGGCTTGTGGCTATTTGAAGAACTTATGGTGGGTGACTAGTGGTGCGACTTTTTTAATTTGCCAAAATTTATTAACCCAGATTTAGATTTATATATTGATTTAGTTTAATAATAAGTCACACAATTAAACGCAAGTATATGTATCGCTCAAGTAATACAGGGTTCTAGTAGAGTCCCGGAATATCGATCCCACGTGGAGGCTTCAATTTTATGGCATAGAAATCACTTATCAAATCACAACACAATTGCAAGTAAGTTTAATTCTTAAAATAAAGACAATAGTTGTAGTTACTACTTCTATCAAAATAAGTTCTAAACTCTAGAAAATTAAACTAACACAATACTAAATTTATAACAAAGTTCAGTTGAAAGAAAGACTCTTCCTCCTTTCCAATCATAATGTGATGATTATTGTGACCTAGATCAGTGGTGCTAATGTATTTTGTCAAATAGGAGCATTCCTATTCTTTACCCATATTTTAGCGTATAAAGAACATTGGTTAATCCTAATTTTAGTCCCCAAATCCGTGGTTAGGCTGGGAGGATACTGACTCTCACTCCAGAGCTTCCACTTCCCTTCACCTGAAGGCTAACTCTCGCTTCAGTTTCCAAACATTAGGACCCAATTGAGGATTTCAGCCTGTCACTCTGAAATCTCCAATTCTACGCTTATTAAACTATATTTTCCTTTTTGTTTTCACTCAATCCCCATGAACTATGTCTCTCATTCATGAACATTGAATCTGACCTTCACTTTTGTTGTGGAACTCATAATCCTTTCAGAAAATATGTTTCCCAACAAGTTTTAACAATTCAATTGGCCAGATCAAAAAGTAAATAAAGTTCGAAGTAAAAATGTCATCACAAATTCTTCATAATAAATCGGCATATCATTTTCTTATCACAACATCAACACATCACATGAAAAGGAGAAAGACAAAGAAATCTACTCAAGACTCATGAAGAAAAGATGACAAAACATAGATTTTATGTATAAAAACAACGTCATACAAATAAAGTAAAGTAAAGACAATTTATCTCAAACTCTTCCCTAAGAGAACCTCAAGGAATTCCTTTGACTTTTCTTTCTTCAAAACAACACACAATTCTCTCTTTAGCATAGTAAGGAAGAATAAATCTCTCACTTTCCCTCTCCTCTCACATTCCTTAGAAGAGAAAACACAAAACCTAATTTCCTACACAAAATGGAAAGAAACTCTCTCTAAACTCTAAACTCTTCTCTTCTCTTCTTTCCCCCTTTCTAAACTTGGCTCCAAAAGTGTTTAAATTCGGCCAAAACTGAATTCCCAAGAGTTTCCTAAAACAACCTTTCAAAATCTGCCTAAGTACATTGAATCTAGTTCAAAATCGGGATAGGGCGCAGTTTAGCATTGGATAGGGCACCGTTCGGTGCATTATTCCGCCAAAACAGTTGCAACTCTCTGTAAAAAGGCGTTGTCCGACGCTGCTGACAGCGTCGTTTGACGCTAGTTCAAAAAATGCACTTTTATCCCTTTTTGCTCCAAATTTACTCATTTTCGCTTCCTTTTGCTCCACAAGCCTAAAATCATTGTACGTGTATGAAATCATGAAAAATACATTCTTTTAAAGTATAATATCATTAAAAACAGGTATGAAATGGATAGTAAAAAGTTATTAAATTTTTAGTGGATCAACTAGGACCAAATTTAGTCTGGTATTGGCTCTCCAAGAGTTGGTCAAAAAGGCCATGACCAAGGTGTCATGTGGTGGATGGCTTGACAAAGTACGTGGCCTTTGTCTTTTTGTTTTTAGTTTCATTCAAAAATAATTTAATTTAAATTATATGTCACCCATGTGCCATGATGGGTAGGTTTGTGTCATGGATGGCCCATGAAGGATGAGTCATGGGCTTGATGGTCTTGGGCTGGTACTTTAGACTTTGAGCTAACCTAATTTTCTAGGGTTTAACTCAAAGTTTCAAGCCCTAATGACCTCTCATAATTTACCTAATTAAATAATTAAGTGAAGTATGGGGTTGACCCCATGGTGCCAAATTTGGCCCCCGAGAGGTGTGATGCCTTGACCACTTTGGGTGGGGTCTAAATGTATGGCAAAGAGGTCAATTTGTGAAGAATGGTTAGGCCCAATTTGATTTGACCACCCATTGTACCATCAAGCCTTGTGGTCAAAGAGGTGTGTTGAAATTTCAAATTTGGGGTTGGGGAGACCTTAGGTGAGGCAAGGGAACGATTTGGGTAGATCTTGTTCCCATTGGACAACATTCCTAGGGTTTTGGGTTTCATAGGCGACTAAGGATTGTCTTACCTATGAGGGGTCAACTTGGGCCTTTCATCATACCAAAACCTTAAATCAACCCAATCAAGGGTTTGGGATTTGGGCTTGTCCTGATGAAGCCTAATATGACATAAACCTAGTCTAGGGGTTTTGTGCAGGTGAATGGGTGAGTCCTCACAAAAGTGAGGTCAACAGGTTTATCATGCATTTCGTGCTTAAGAGTTTAGAGGTCTTATGCAAACATAATGAAATTAATAGTTTATTTTAGTTCAAGCAAGAGATCAATACTAAATTTAGCCATGCATATATACTTGAAAAATATATTGATGAAGAAATATTAGAATTGATACTCTCAAATATTTAAATTTTTTGTGTTGAAAATGAGTTTGATTATTAATGTATCTAACTTAATTTTAATCATCTTTGATCCATTATATATAAAAAATTATTTTCCCTACAGTTGATAGTTTAATGATTGAGATCTAATAACTAAATTAGCAGCCTTGCTCGTTTGGTATTTTGATCTCTAATGATATTTTATTCATGAGATTGATGTTGAATATCTTATAATTATTAGCCTAAATTAATTATTATAATAACTAAGTATAAGTGATTGGTATCAATGAAAATAGAGTCATCTTGTTGAAAATTTTAGTACTTCAAGGGAATCTCCCCTTAGATTAGATTTAAACTATGCATCCATCTCTCATAGAAATTATTTGCAAAAATTTAATGTTGTAGTTAGCATCTGGTCAATGCTTACTTTGAGCTAATGGATTTAATGGCCTAGTTAATTTTAGAAATTTAATATTTGATTTATTTAACTTTGTTTGATTCGTGCATTGGCTTAGTCTAAATGATTTAGTATTTATTTGGTTGTTTTCACATGATCTTTAAGATGGGTTAGCTAAATTTGGTTGCATGCAGAGTTGATTTAGATGTATTTGACTTAATATAACCTTAGCGGGTCATTATTAAGTCACGTGCTATTATTGGATTAAGGCTAAACTTAAATAGATTGGATTTATTTTATTAATTAACCTTACTGAGCCACTATAATTTTAATGCATTACACATTATAACAAAAGAAAATATTTAAGAGTGGAGGAAGAGCATTTTGAGCCCTTTGTTTAAAAATAAATGGGGTGCACAAGAGTGTACAAATTATAGATGAACTAAGTTAACATGTCATATATTAAAATTATGGGTGAGAGTAATTGAACCATATAGGGTGGCAAAATTACGATAGTTTACGGCTAATTATGTCGCCTTCTGGTGTTATTTCACTGGGTTTGGGCATAACTACATCTACGCCTGTTCAGACTCCATGATTTGATAAATTTGGCATGTTTGAAGACAATTTTGAAACCATATTCTATATAAGAAGATGTATGAAAACATAAAATTCATTTTTGGCCTTGGGAGCTTTGCCTCTAGAGTTGAAGAGAGTCTTTAGAGCCGTAGGGATTCTTCTTAGGCTTCGCTTGAGAAGTTTTTTTCCAACACTTCCTCTTTTCACATTTTTTTGTTGAGAGTTTGGAGAGGTTGTTAGGAGAGATTCAGTGCATTTGTATGATCGAGATCTATGGAAAGCTTATATTGATTGGAAAGGATCACAATGTAATATAGGGACCGATTATGCATCTCTAGAATTATTTTCTTATGCTCTCAGTAATTTTTTTTGTACTTTTTCCTCATGCATCATAGTTAATCTTATTTTCATACTCTTGTGATGTAAGTTATGTGGTTTTCTTATTATTTTATCCCATGAACTTTGTTCCCTATATACATTTTTTATACTTGATTTCATATGTTGATTTGTTAATTTTATGATCTTAGTTTACTTCTAATCTGAATTAAATGAATGTAAAATATTTTTTGATCTTAGAAATTTAAATATCACCTAGAAGAACAAATAGATGAACACACAATAGCTTAATGGAATATACATATTGTGCTTAGGAAATTGCAACTTAGATAAAAGACTAGAGGATTCCTAAGAAAAATTGCATGTTAAACTCTCTTTAATAGTAATATGATTTCTAACACTTCTTATGATCTAGACATATGATCATAAAGACTTATCCATCATTGTCTACAATAACATGGGATTTCATAGGAAAAATGAAAAGAAATCACTAGTTCGGTATCATAAGAGTAAGAACCTTTCATCATTGAAAACAATTTGATAAATTTTAGTCTAGTTTTTTTTTGTCTTTTAGGGTTTTAAAACCATTAACAATTGCACATTTAAAAATTTAAACTAGATTTAGAAGTTTAGTAAACTAGAACTTCACCTATTATAATATTTTAATAGTTATTCGCATTGGATCGATACACAATCTCTTTATCCCTATATTATTTGATTGATTTGTCACTTGCATTATTGATTGATTGCTTCATAATAATTTTGAACATTAGTTTTCAATTCATTAGAAAAGTGAACTTTTTAGATATCTTGGTTTTGTTGTTCAAAGTGATGGTGATATAAATGAGGATGTTTTAGTAGAATTCAAGTCGAATGGTTGAAGTGGAGAAATGGAACGTGCTTATTATTTGATAGAAAAGTCACTTATAAAGGAAAATTTTATTAGATGGTGGTGAGACCTATAATGCCTTTTATGGCGCATAATGTTGACCTATAAAAAAAGGTATAAAGCTAAGTTGTGTTGGTGATATGAGAATGCTTAGGTGGATGAGTAACTTTACACTTAAGGCAATCTGCAACACAAATATATATGTTAAAGGGTTGGTGTAACTTCAGTGACAGATAAGATTAGAGAGATTTGTCTTAGATGGTTTGATTACATTAAACATCGGCCATTTGATGATCCAATTAGGAGATTAGATATTTTAGATTCGACTTACGTTATGAAAGGTAGAAGTAGACCTAAAAATATTAGGGCTTGTTATGTAAAAATGATCTTAATTTACTATTATTAAATGAAAACATGATATTAAATAGGGCATAATGGAGAAAAAAGATTCATGTAGCTGACCTCAGTGGGATAAAGACTTGTTGTTGTAGTTGTTGTTGATTAAGTCACGAACCAAAGAACATGATTAACTTGATTGAGCTTCATTTGGATTAGGTTTTAAACTTTTAATTTATTTGGATTAATATGAATTAATAAGTCAGTAACCTAATTAGGTATAATTTTATATACATGTGTGAATAAATGTGTTGATATTATAAATAAAATATTTGAATACAATGATTGAGATGTATTTTGGGAAATAAATTTTAAACAGAAACCTTATGACGATGGATCATTTAGAGATGCAATATTTAAGGTTGAAATTTAATTTTTCTTGATATTAAAACATTTCATTTGTACTTATTTCTTATGTGATCTTCTATATTTTTTAAAAATAAGTTTTGACTTTTGAGTATCAAATTCAACAATCAATGGTGTAACATGTACGTTTAATTATGATTTCTTAATTTTTTACTTTTTTTCTATTGAATTGTGTTTATTATAATAAATAATATATTTGTGCAATTAACTATTAAATATTACGAACATAGTATATATTGTTAAAATTTTATTTATGACTCACATTTATTTTAATAACTTATCAATAATTTATGTCATTTATTTTATAACTCGTGATAACATAAGTTCTTTATTTTTTTAACTCATAACTTATGTTATAATAAATGTTAACTTATGTTATTTATTTTTATAACTCATGATAACTTAAGTTGTTTATTTTCTTAACTCATAACTTATGTCATAATAAATGATAACTTAAGTTATTAATTTTTATAACTCATGAAAATTTATGTTATTTATGTCATAATTTATGATAAATTATGATATTTATATTTATAACTCATGTAACCCGTAAAATGAATAGAGGTTATTAACTTATGTCATTGATTTTAATAATAAAAATCAATTAACTTATTAAATTATCATAAATCCTATTGGTTAGTAAACCCCTAATGGATAGTGGTTAAATAGAGCATAATTTAGAGAGTGAGTCATCTCTCTCTTAACACACCCCATACATTTCTCTCCATCAGAAAGTACAGAAAGTTGAAAGGGATTAGAGAGAGAAACTCCATCTCTTCAAGATCAAATTTTTAAGATCGAATTTTATCATCATGAAAACAGGTATGTGTTACTTTATTATAAATATGTAAAAATAATGAATTTAAAAGATCTTAGTTATTATGTAATTTTAGAATTTATGTCATAAAGTCAAACATGAATTTTTAACATGTGGTATCAGAACCATGATTACTAAATTTATGATTTTTCATTTATGATTTTTCATAGAATTTTATTTACGTTAATTATATTAAATTTTCGCTGCAAATTATATCTTGAATTAGACCACTAAAGTAAATTGATGTGATTGAAATTATTATTTATTTGATATTGATGTTATGTTTAATTTGTTAGTCACCAAAGTGACTAAATTAGTAAGTTTAATAGACGTCAAATTAAATAAATTCAATTACTCACGAGTTTGTGTTGCTTGTTATGAAATAATATGATATTTTATTATGAAAATATTAAAACTCATTGATTACAAAATATTTCTAGATCGCTTAAATGTTGATCATTTGTTTTATAATATTTGAATATAATTTTAGTTTATTCATATACTTAATTAATATATGTTTATATATCCAAAGATAATAAACATGTCTAATTTGAGTATGAACAATTACCAATTATTAAATTTAAGTCAGACATCAATTATATTTTTTATCGTGTATTGTTATATCACCCAAAGGAGATTTTAATACACTATTATTATTATAATTATTATTTTAATCTAATTTTATATGAATATCTTTGTAAGTTTAATGTTCGAAGCATTAATGTACGAGCAAGTTTTATTTATTTGCAGTAACTACTCATATTTATCTTCATTCACAAGCTATATTTGTTCAAACATTCAATGGGCTTAATTTCTCTAAATGGCGTGAGCAAGTTCAGTTTCACCTTGGTGTTCTGGATCTTAATTTGACACTCGTGACTGAGAATCCCCCTTCTCTTACTGATTCTAGCAGTGCTGAGCAAATACCCTTCTATAAAGGTTGGGAAAATCCAACAGATTGAGCTTAATGTTTATGTGAATGACTGTAGCAAACAACATTAAGTGTACTTTTTCTAACACTGAAAGTGCTAAGGAATTTATGAAATTTGCTGAGAATAATTCTCAGTCTGACTCTACTGATAAATCTCTTATTGGGACACTATATATGAGCATGTCGTTGAAATGAAGAACATAACAACAAGACTTAAGACCCTTGGAATGGAAGTAAATGAAAATTCCATTGTGCAATTTAACATTAACTCCTTGCCTTCTGAGTATGGACCATTTTACATAAACTACAACACTATGAAAGATAAGTGGAATGTGAATGAACTATAATGTATGCTCATTCAAGTGGAAGAAGGCTTAAGAAAGGAGCAAATCACTCCATTAATCTCATGGGTCACCAAAGAAGAGCTGTAAAGAAACCTGGAAAGAAGAATGGAAAGGGCAAGCAATGACCACTAAAGATTAATGTGTCGTTCGCCCCAATTCACAAAGAGGAACATAAGAAAATTAAGTGTCATTTTGCAGAAAGCATGTACACTATCAAAATGAGTGTCAAAAACACAAAGACTGGTTTGAAAAGTAAGGCAAACCTTGTGTTTCTGTATGTTTTAAATCAAATTTGGCAGAAGTTCCTTATATTATATGGTGGATTGATTCTGGTTGATGGTGGATTGATTTCGGTTGTACCACTCATGGTTCTTATACGTTGCAGAGATTCCTTACAACCCAAATCATAAACCCAAATGAAAAGTTTGTCTTCATGGGAAACCGAGTCAAAGCACTAGTTGAAGCTATTTGAACCTATCAGTTGATATTAGATATTGAACATTATTTAGACCTTTTTCAAACACTTTATGTCCCTTCTGTTTCTCGTAACTTGATTTCATTGTCTAAACTTGATTCTATTGGATACTCCTTTAAATTTGGAAATGGTTGTTTCAGTTTGTTTAAACACAATCATCTCATAGGTTCAAGTATTCTTTACAATGAACTATATAAGCTTAAACTTGATAACCTTTTCGCTGAGACTCTGAAACTTTGCATCATAATATTGGTACTAAACATGGTTTTATGAATGAAAATTCAACTTATTTGCAGAATAAACGTTTGGGAAATATATATAAAGAAAGAATTGAAAGATTAGTAAAAAATGAAATTCTTAATGAATTAGATTTTATTGATCTTGGCCTTTGTGTGGATTGTATTAAAGGAAAACATACAAATCACACACTTAAGAAAGCTGCCACAAGAAGCACACAGCTCCTTGAAATTATACACACCGATATTTGTGGACCTTTTGATGTTCTATCTTTTGGTGGAGAGAAATATTGTATCACCTTTATTGATGACTTTTCACGTTATAGGTATGTCTACTTATTGCATAAAAAATCTCAAGCTATAAATGTCTTAAAGGTGTATATAACTGAGGTTGAGAGACAATTAGACAGTAAAGTGAAAATTATCAGGCCTGATAGAGGTAGTGAATATTATGGAAGTTACAATGAATCTGGACAATGTCCAAGTCCATTTGTTAAATTCCTTCAAACTAATGACATATTTGTTGAATACACTATGCCACAAACACCACAACAAAATGATGTTGCAGAAAGACAAAACCGTACTCTAATGAAAATAGTTAGGAGTATGATGAGTAATTTTTCTTTACCTTCATCATTGTGGATGCATGCTTTAAAGACTATTTCATATTTGTTAAACAGGATTCCTAGTGAGGTAGTTCCAAAGACTCCTTTTGAACTGTGGACAGGAAGAAAACCTAGTTTAAGGCACCTCCATGTTTAGGGTTGTCTAATAGAAATAAGGATATATAATCCACATGAAAATAAGTTGGACTCAAGAACAATCAGTGGTTTTTTATTGGTTATCCAGAAAAATCTAAAGCGTATATATTTTATTGTCCTAACCATAGTACAAGAATTATTGAAGCTGGAAATGCTAAGTTCATTAAAAATGAAGTTAGTGGGAGTTTGGAACCACGTAAAGTGGAGATCCAATAAATTAGGGTTCAAGTTCCTTTACTCAAAATTTCTTCTCAAGTTGTTATTCCTACAGTTGTTGAACAGTTTGACAACTTACAGAAACAACAACTAAATGATCAAATTCCCCACAATGAAACTGCCACTAATGAACATGCATTAAATGAACTTGCATTAAATGAACCTACACTAAATGAACCAAATGAAGTAGCACCTAGAAAGTCTCAAAGACAAAAATGATCTGTTATTTCTAATGATTATGTGGTTTATCTACACGAGTCTGAATTTGACTTAGGATTCAATGAAGATCCATTTTCATTTTTATAAGCCATAAAAAGTGAAAATTATTCTAAATGGTTAGATGCAATGAAAGATGGGTTGAAATCAATGGATCACAACAAACTGCGAGATATTGTTGAATTACTTGAAGGATGTAAAAGAGTTGGGTGTAAATGGGTCTTTAAGACTAAGCGTGACTCAAATGATAATATTGAATGATATAAAGCCAGACTTGTTGCCAAATGTTTCACTCAGAAAGATGACATTGACTATAAAAAATATATTTTTTTTTGGTTTCTAAGAAAGATTCATTTAGAATTATCATGACACTAGTAGCTTAGTTTTATTTGGAGTTACACTAAATGGATGTGAAAACTGTCTTTCTGAATGAGAATTTAGATGAAAAGGTTTACATGAGTCAACTAAAGGATTTTTTTTTTGAAGGAAAGGAACACATGGTGTGTAAACTTAAGAAATCAATATACGGACTTAAGCAAGCTTCCTAACAATGGTATCTTGGGTTCAATGATACCATCACGTCCTTTGGATTTAAAGAAAATACTATTAATCGATGTATATATCTAAAGTTCAGTGGGAGCAAGATCATATTTCTTATTCCGTATGTTGATGACATCTTACTTGAGTTACTAATGATCTTGGTTTATTATATGAAACCGAGAATTTTCTCTCTAAGAACTTTGAAATGAAAGATATGAGTGAGGCATCCTATGTGATTGGAATTGAAATATTTCGTGATAGATCATAAGGATTGTTAGAGTCGTCTCGAAAAATATATTTCGAAAGAATTTTTAAGAGATTCAATATAGAAGAGTGTGCAAGAAGTATTGCTCCAATTAAAAAAAGGAGATAAATTCAAACTTATGCAGTGTCCAAAGAATGATTTGGAGTGTAAGGAAATGGAAAAAAATCCTTATGCATCTATTGTTTGAAGCTTAATGTATGCTCAAACTTGTACCAGACTAGACATTATATTTGTTGTCGAGATGTTGGGCAGGTATCAAAGTAATCTAGAAATAAATCAGTGGAAAGCTGCAAAGAAAGTATTGATGTATCTACAAGGAACAAAGGACCACATGCTCACTTATAGAATATATAAAGATCTTGAAGTGATAGGATATTGAGATTCAGATTTTGCTAGATGTGTTGATACGAGAAAATCAACATTTAGTTAACTATTCCTTTTGGCTGAAGGAGCAATCTCATGGAAAAGTGCGAAGTAGATTATCATAGCTGCTTCCACTATGGAAGCTAAATTTGTAGTTTGCTTCGAAGCTACAATTCAGGGTTTATGTCTACGAAATTTTATTTCAGGAGTTGAAATTATCGACAGTATTGTCAAGCTGCTGAAAATTTATTATGATAACTCCGCAACAGTCTTGTTTTCCAAAAATGATAAGTATTCCAAAGGTGCTAAACACATGGAATTAAAATACCTTGCCATTAAGGAAGAAATTCAGAAATATAAGATGTCAATTGAGCATATTAGCACCAATCTCATGATTGTGGATCCTTTAACGAAAGGGTTGTCTCCGAAGACATTTAACGAACATGTCGTGAGAATGGACATTACCAAAACCATTTATTAGTTTTATATTTTTCGTATTTTGACACATTGAGTTCAATTTTTCTTGTTTTTAATATTTATAAATATTTTTTTTTATCGTTAGTGTACACTTTATGTTGTATGATGTTTAACAAGATTTGTCTTTTAATAGACTTTATGGGACCATGATGTTAATTCTCATTATGCTAAATATGTAATTGCTATTGTGATACATGGAAGAGACTGTGTCGATAATTGATACACAACCACCATAATTTATATTAATTTCATACTTATTAAATAATTTATGTTTTAACCAATATGAAGAAAGATTTATCTTACATTTTGTGCGATATGTTATGCACTATTAAAATTAAGTGAACAAAGTATGAGAATGTTAAAATTGTATTTGTAACCCATATTTATTTTAATAACTTATCAATAACTTATGTCATTTATTTTATAACTCATGATATTTGACCATCCGAAATGATAAATAATAACAGCATCTAACCACTTAATAATTTCTTTTTAACAACCTCTTCATGATAGGATTTAATCTCTTTTGTAGATTCTATAGTAGGTTTAAAATTTTCTTCCATTAAAATTCTATGCATGCAAATGGAAGGGCTTATTCCTCTTATAGTATCAGCAATAGTCCAACCAAAAGCTTTCTTATAATTCTTTAATACACCTACTTGATTCCTACTTAGTTCGAAGAAATAATAACAGGTAAAATTAACGAATTTCCAAGAAAAAACATATTTTAAATGCGAAGGTAACATTTTTAATTCCAGTTCAGTGCTCTTTTAATCAGGATAAAAGTATATCATTTGAGTTACGTTCTAAAGTCTCCCAATTATCTTTAATAAAATGAGTTTCTTCTTCACTTCTTCTTCATCAGTTAAAATTCAAATTTTTCTTCGTAAATAACCTTACATTTTTCGATAATGTTGTTCAATTAAATAATCAATTATATCCATTCGACAACAATTCTCTTTATCAGGATACTTCATCCGATTTAAGAACATTGAATTTAATTTATCAATTGACTTTTATGGCTAATTCTCCTTTTTGAACATCAATCATAGCTCGTCCGGTAGCTAGAAAAGGTCTTCCTAAAATAATAGGTATATTTTTATCTTCTTCCATGTCAAGTACTATGAAATCTACATGGAAGATAAATTTATCCACTTTAACGAGGACATCCTCTATAACTCCTTTAGGATAAGTGATGTATCTATCAGCTAACTCGAAGAGCATAAATGGTGGGAGTAATATCTCCTAAATCCAATCTTCAAAAGATAGAAAATGACATGAGATTAATACTTGCCTTAAATCACATAAAGCTTTTCCGCAAAATTTTTCTCCAATAACGTTGTGGTATAGTAAAACTTCAGATCTCAAGCTTTTCAGTAATTTCTTTTGAATTATTTGTATTACATTCTTCACTTAATGCAACAATAAAAGCTCTTCAAATTTTCATTTTTTGCTTAAAATATCCTTCATAAATTTCGCATAAGTCAGCATTTGTTTCAAAGCTTCAAGAAAGGTATGTTAATAAGAAGTTTCTTAAAATTTCAAAGTAGAAAATTGATGATCAAGTTTCTTCGTTTAAGTCTTTGAGGAAAAGGTGGTGGTGGTTTTGTAACTTCCACATTAACGGGTATAACGATCGATCTTGGCTAGGAGATAGAGTTTCTTTAGGTTTTCGATCTCTTGACCTCGATCTCTTTTTTAATTTCATTCTGTAATCTTTCTTTTAATTCCTTTCCACTTCTAAGTTGCACAGCTTTAATTTGTTCATGTCCTTTTCCAGTTTCCTTCGGATTGATTTCAACATTACTAGGAAGTGTTCCTACAGGTCTGTTATTAATTAAAGTAGCAATTTGTCCCATTTGATTTTCAATATTACGAATAACAGTATTTTGATTTTGTAATTGATTATTCATTTGCATAAGTAATTCTTCATTGATAAATTTTTACTGTTGATTATTAAATCCGGGAGGTTTATAATTTGAATTAACTTGATTATTCCAATTTCCGAGTGGGATGAGATTGATTATTACCCCATTGTTGTTGTGAATTATTCCGGTTAAAATTAGGATGATTTTTCACTCGGGATTATAATAATTTGAATAAGGATTATTTTTACTTGCAATAGCTTGTAAAGTTTCAATAGTTTGAGGATCTTGACATTAGCGAGTTATTATGCGAAATATTAATTGCAAAATTATCTAATTTCTTAGATATTGCGACGACTTGTGAAGCTAAGATAGAAAAGGCTTCATTATCTTGAATACTTAGCCATCTTTTTAGGGTTAATCCTTTCGGAAGCCCATTGAAAATTGTTATTAGCCATTTCTTGATTAAATTATAAGCTTCTTCGAATGATTTAGACATTAAAGAACCTCCGATGACGGCATCGATAATTGATTTTAAAGATCCAATTAATCCATTATAAAATGTTTGCATAATCGACCAATCGGGTAAAGCATGATGATGACATTTTCTTAATAGTTCTTTAAATCTTTCCCGAGTTTCATATATTGTCTCCCAAGTCAAATTGACTAAACGAAGTAATATCATTTCTTAATTTAGTAGTTTTAGAAGGAGGAAAATATTTAGCAAGGAATTTTTGTGTCATTTCGGCCCATGTTATAATAGAACCGGTCGCTAATGAGTTTAACCACATCTTTGCTTTATCTCTTAAAGAAAAAGGAAAGAGTCTAAGTCTAATAACATCATCGAAACATTGTTATATTTAAAGGTAGCACGAAAGTTCTAAAAAACTAACAAGATGTAAATTTGGATCCTCGTTTGGTGATCGACCAAATTGATTGTTTTGCACCATTTGAATAATAGACGGTTTAAGTTCGAAAGAATTAGCATCTACAGTGGGTATTTGAATACTATTATGAAGTTCATCAAGCTGTAGGGTTAGCATAATCCCAATGGTTTATAAAAATTTTGATCATTAAGTTCGATTGGATTTTGTAAAGTAGTCATTTCTTGAAATTTTTGAATTTGTTTTCCCTTTTTAATTTTTCTAATTGTTCTTTCCAATTTAGAATCTAAAGGTATTAATCCTTCAGAACCAAATCTTCGCATAAAACAAGCAATAAAATTTAACTATTTTATTTATTTCTTCCTTTGATTTCTTCCCCGGTAACGGTGCCAAAAACTTGACCCGACCGCCGCGCTTAACGCAATAATGTTTGCTTCCAAAAGATAGCTAAAAAGCTTTGACTCGATTTATAAATAGCGGCTAGTGTATAAAATTAATATTATATAAGTAATATTTTTACACTAGGAGTACTACGTAAGTATACGTATCGTTTCGAAGTAATATAGGGTTTTTAAACAAAGACCCCAGTATCGATCCCACAGGGAAGATTTATAGAAATAAATTTTCTATAAAGCGAAAGTGAAATATAATAGTAAAAATATTTTTATTTTGATTATAAATTACTATTAATTTACTAGATGCAATTTAAAGAAAACAATAATAAGAAAATGATTTTATAAACTATATATAAAATAAACAACTTTCTTTCCTTCAATTAATCAAAAATTTTTAAGATAATTTAATATTCGTTGGAGAATTTAATTTATAGTATTGTGTCAAATAGAATCATTCCTATTCTTTACTCTTTGATCCAGGTGCAAAGAACATTGACTAATTTACGAATAATCGGATGTAATGCTAGTAGCATCGGCTACTCCTAGATCGTCCAGATGTCGAGGTGGCTATGGTCGGCGCTACTAGTGACCCTTTCTAGTCTATAAATCAAATTATAAGAATTTAGTATCGTCACTCTAAAAACTTATCGATTCTACGCCCTTTAAATATTATCTTCCTATTTATTTGCACTTCACCATGAATAACCCGCACATGACCTTCGACTACCCAAGGATTCATGTGACATTTCCAAGTTAAGAGTTCTTCTCCTACAAGGGTTTTAAACGCTTGACGAGTTTTAACAATTCGAACGACCAATTTAAAAAGTAAAGTAAGATCGAGTATTAATGTCATCACAATGTTTTGAAAATATTTTGAATTTTAATTCTCCATCGAATCTTTATATTATCTTATCTATCTCTTCATAATTGAAGTAAGAAAGTAACTAACAACTCGAACACATTGAAAATAAATAACAAAACATGATAATTAAACTTTGAATCGAATGTAAAAATATACTTATCTCGAAATATTTCTTCTACGGATCTTCGATTCCTACTGACTCTACGGTGTAATGAACTCCGGATGCAATAACTTGAAAATAAACTCACTAAACTAAACAAAAGTGGCCCTAAATTTCTCTCTCTAATTCTCTCTCTAAGGATGAGAGATCCTAAAGTAGATAAGAGAAAGGGGTATAATGGGAGGGGCACGTTTTCTGAAGAATTGGACCTCTATTTATAGGCTTTAGGAGTTGCCTTAAGGCACCTCTTCAAAACATGTCCACATTCAATGTCCAGTTCTTCGCATCTCTTCACTTTGGCTCGCACCTCTTCGAGATTGTTGACCTCATTTTTGATGAGGTCTTCTCTTCCCTCTTTAGTGCTTAGGATCTAGCCTTAGGCTTTTCCTTTGACTATCTTAGAGGACTAGAATTGGGAATCATCCTTTAGAAATTTAAACCACTTCTTGTCTCCTCGCAGACCCCACAAGCTTGATTGTATACCCCTAATCACCTAGAGGGTTGAAATCGAAAGTGAAGGTTTAAAGGATGAGTTCCCCATAGGACTCTTTGGCCTTGAGACCACCACGGGTAGCTTGGTGCAGTGAGGGTTGACTTACACACTCACTACACTCTTACTCTACACTCCCACACACATAATCCAAATCCTAAAACCACACCCATACCCAACTTGACTCCTTGACTCATTTAGGTAATTCATATGGATAGACCTTAACCCCTAAGCCCCTGGCTAAGAGGGTTAGGAACAACATAGTGAATGCCTCAAATGAGTCCTCTCATGGCTCATATAGGCTTAATATGACTTCATGGCTCAACCAAAGTGCTTCCATTTCACTCATATTGATCAATCTTCATTCTTCCAAAATTTCAATTTTTGACCCCGGGGACCCTACACCCGCCTAACCTACCCAAAAGCCCTTGAAACTATCCAAATTCTTCAAATTTTCCAACTCACCCAAAATTCCCCAAAATTAACCTTGAACATTTCCCAACCAATCAAATTGATCATCCATAGCCAAAAATACCAAAGATTCCAAAAATACCCCCAATACCCTCCAAATACCCAGAATGCCCCTCTTAGCCAAAAAACCCAAAAATTCAGAAAATTCCCAGAAAATTTCAGAAAATCTCAAATATTCCCAATTTTATTTTGTTCAACTACACCATGGGCTGATTTTGTCAATTTACGCCACTTTTGTCAAAACCCCCAATTTGACCCATTCTTAACCCCAAATGAACCCAATGTCAAACCAAACCTCCCCAATTGACCCCAATTTTGGTCCCATTCAATTCTAAACTTCAATTAAATATCCCCAATATCAATTTAGACCAAATAAAAGTCCAATTTGATTGACATTTGGATTCAATTCCAATTTGGAGCCTAAAGCCTAATTTTGACCCATGACTTAAACTTGACCCAATTTGACCCAATTCAACTCCAATTGATCCCAAATCTTTCCCAAAACTTCATAACATCCCCATAAAGAAAACACTAACATGATTTGCCCAAAATTTGGACCCAAACCCCACTCAAATTCAACCCAAAACCAAAAAGCCCAATTTTGACCTAAGCCCAAACCTAACCCAAATAAGCCCAAACCCCAAAATCAAAACCCAACCAAAGTCAAAACCTCTTTGAAACACTCCCATAAACATTTCCCTACATTAATTTTACGTCAATTTAAACTCTAGCCTAACATTGGCCCAAATTAGCCCAATTTGACCTACCTTAGCCCCTTTACCAAATAAACCCAAATCCAACCCAATTCAATCCCAAATCACTCCAAATTTATTTTAAATCACTCATGACATATCCTTAAACTAAACCCAATATTTATTTGGCATGGCCCTTTACAAATTTTTTTTGATCTAAAAGCCCATTTTGAAACATAAAAGTCCATTCCCTTAAACCATTTTAAAAGCCCACCTTTACCAAATTTTAAAAGCCCAAAGTCCATTTCCAAGCCCACATGAAACCTTTTCTTCATCATTCCTTTGATAATCCTATTTGAACAAAGTCTTAAACCATCTTGAAATCAACCCATTTGTAGCATCATGACAAATCCCATCAATGGAATCCAAAGTTTTCAAAATTCCAAATAACCCTTTTCCATGCAAGTGAGCCAACCTTTTCCCCAAGCCATGAGTAATCCAAATGAAGTCATGGAGCCATGCATAAGCCATATGCAAGCCATGGGGAGCCCTTTCCACCTCACCATGCCACTTATGGCAGGGAGAGGGGAGCCTTTCCTAAGCCTTCACTAAACCTTTTTTAACCCTATTCATGATACACTTTAACCAAAATTGGCCACCTCACCTTGGATGGGGACTTCACCACACATGTGAGGCCGACCCAAATGATCTCACATCAGCCCAAATCAAGCCTTGGTGAGTGAACCAAGCCAAAACCATGAATTGACCCAAATTGGACCAAAAATGCTCCTTACACCCATGCCATATAAATCCTTGACTTTACAAATGGCATAACCCAATTGATTGCACCAAGATCAAGCTCAATCATGTGAGTTTTTCTCAGCAAAAAAACCTTGGTGAATGAACCAAGCCAACCCTCATGGCCACCCAAGCTCCACCATAACCTTCCTTATTTAAACCCCACCTCCATGACCAAGGTAAAGAGATGCAAAGATTACCTTGGGTAAACTCTGACAAATTGTTCCCAAAGCTTCTCCAAGCACTCCTAAACTCAATCCAATCATTTCCAATTGAGGCCTCACCTCTTGGACAAAGGTATCAAATTTTTTCTCCTCCAATCAAGCATGTTTTAATTTTCTGTAATTATTCACATGTTTTAAGTATATCATCACCGTATAGATGTGTGCTACTCGATTAGACGATCATTTTAAAAAAAAATTCATTCAATTTCGTTGAGAATCGAGGGAGATATCAAGGTTTGAAGTTGGACGGTTTTGGTGAATAGAACTAGGGGAGAGAAGCAGCAACCGTCCGATCAGGCGTGTATCCAATGGTCGATGCTGATGGATTTGGACGGTAGCTGCATCCATGAACAGAACCGCGCCAGCAAATCAGGGAGCGACACGTGGCGATTGAGTGGGAAAATGAAATATTTTATTTATTTTTGACCCTAAACTTAAAAAATGCATAAATTTGTGTAGAAAAATCATAAAAATAAAATAAAAATACAATCTTGCTCAGTGAACAGAGGAGAATAATGTGGAAAAGAAATCAAGTAATTTCATTGAGTATTTTATTTTTAATAATTTATTTACTCTCTGCACTATTTCAATTCTCCATGCATATGGGAAATTCACCATGGCATGAGATCATAGGGCTTTTGAAGCCTCTGAACTTGGGAACATTCCCTGAATTTTCCAAGGTCAGAGGCCATCTCTATGAGAAGTTATTGATTTTTCAAGTTCATGTTACTGTTTTGAGTATTTTAATTCCAATAATTAGCATGTTGAGAAATAAATTCTAGGAAAATTTGGTGATGTTGCTTGTGACCAGAGGAACCTAGGAAAAATAGGTTTTGGGTTAATTTACATGGAACAACCCTAATTGGCCTAACACCCAAAATTGAACTTTAATTAATTAGGGTTAACTACACATCAAATTAACTTGAAAACAATTCTCAACTGATCTTTAGGATTATAGGAACATCACATAAAAATTTAAAAACAATTGGACTTGATTAACCCCACCAAATGGGTTGATTAAGCCTCCTAAGTAATAATGGGTAAAATTAAACTTTAAAATTCATAACTCACAAAATACTTTTCAAAAATTCACAAAAATAGTTTTGGAGTTTCTGAGTTTAAGAAAAATAAAATTGCAATTTTCTAAAAAAGTTGATTTTTAAGCTTATCTTAATATTTTTAATAATTAAAAAATAATAAAAATCACAAAAATATTAAAAATCACCAAAATGTCACATTTTGAATTCTAATTACTTAGGAACAAACCAAATATTTTTCTTAAGTCCCTAGGATAAGATATTGAATTTTAAAGGCTTAATGTAATTTTTAATATTAAAAAAAGTATTTTCCAACCTTTTCACTAAAATAATTCTAATAAATCAAAGAAAAACAAGAAAAATATAAAATTTGTTTCTCTGGACTCCTTGAGGTCAGAGAGATTTAATAAAAATATAAAATCCATTTTTCAACTTTAATTTTATTTTAAAATTAATTAATTCTCCAAAACTCAAAATAATTCTAATAAATAAATTATAATTCAAAAAATTACCAAAATTGGTCCAAGTGGTCCTCCGGTCATTAGGAACATCTCATAATTTTATTAAAGACAGAAACATTTCCTTGGTCATGTTATTGAATTTTCCTTGAAAACCCCTATTTTCCATTAAAAATAATTACATAAATAAATTAAATACAGAAAAATCGCATTTTCTCCTCTAATGTCTTAATTGACATGTAAGTGAGGTCACATAAAAATTTCAAATTCATTTGAGCTTAATTTAGTGAGTTATAAAATTATTAAGCTTGATGGGCAAAATGGTAATTAAAATTTGCAACCCTTAATTAAAATTTTAGGATTAATCAAAAGGGAAGGGTAAAATATTTGATTTTTAAACTAATTTTGGATGATTGAAACTAAAATGGTTAAGGGTAGAAACCCACCAATCATTTTAAGAATAATTAAAATAAAACTTTAATTAATTAATTAATTGAAATTTTGGAAGAATAATAGAAATTGAAATTATTAAAGTAGGGATATTATTTAAGAAGATGTTTATTCTTTAATTTAAAAAATCCCTAAATAAGTCGCTTCAATAATACTTAATTCTTAATTAAAAGATTAAAATAATAATCCAAATTAAAATTAAATTAAAATTAAATTAAATTAAATTAAATTAAATTACATTAAATTAAAATCAAATCAAATTAAATTAAATTAAACTAAATTAAAAATTAAATTAAATTAAATTAAATTAAATTAAATTAAAATAAAATTAAAATTAAATTAAATTAAATTAAATTAAATTAAATTAAACTAAGTCAAAAAAATAAATTAAATTGAAATTAAATTAAATTGAAATTAAATTTAAACTAAAGTAAATTAAATTAAATTAAATTGAATTGAATTAAATTAAAATCATTTAATAACAAACTTAAATGAAATCTTTAAGAATTAAACCTAAAATAACTTGAACACTATTCCAAACTTAAACTAATTTTCTATAATTAAATCAAAAAAATTAAAATTAAATCATTAAGCTTAAATCGTTAAAATACTTAATAATTTGATTTGCCCTTTTAAAGCTCTTATTATTATAACTCTTAAATGAAACATCAAGTGAAGTATTACCTCACTTATAGGATATTCAAATGTCCTAAGTTCACTGAGCAAATGAATAAAACTTAAACTCTCTGATGATTAATTCACTTGTATAATTAAATTCTCTTGGACTTAAAACGATCCTAGAAATATTGAAAAGATGTTTAAGATTTGTCTTAAACACTTTCTCAATATGATAGGACGTTTATAAGAACAATTGAACTTAATTGTTTCTTTGATGAAGAAAATCGTCATTAAACCAAAGTATAAGAACCTAGACATCATAGGAGATGACTAGCTATAGGATTAAGACTTTGATAGATAACCTAAACCTTTCCCTTAGCTTTACCTAGGTACTTGTTGAAATATTTAAATGCCTTAACATGTGTTTTAAGTGCAGCTTGGGATGACGGGAAGACCCTCCAGGTACGCTTTTATTTTATTGCAATTTACTTTATTGCAAATGCACTTTACCTTTCTTGCATGATAAACAACTGTTGCATGAAAACCAAAACCTTTAGGGTAGTCCACGAACTGAAACCGAACTAAATTAAAAATTACTGCAAGATAAAATTCACCGCCACAACATTTCGAAATATAAAACAACTCGAAATTTAATCACAAATAGAACACAAAACTACGATTGCAACTAAATTAAAACGTCTCGTTGAATGATCGGGAATACCTCGGATGATGTAACCCACGTGTTGCTAACGGGATTTCCCACGGTCTAAATGAAAGTGTGGAACTCATTCGGTTGAGTTTAGCAAATTCATACTGGACTAAGTGAATTCGATGAAAATAATGATGCCGGGATGACGGAACCAGTGGGATCTTAATCAGTTCTGTTCTAATAACTTTAAGATTTGTTTTAACTAAAACACTAAAAAACACTTGGACTTTATGATTTCTAAAACCAAACTCTTCTCTTCTCTTTTGATTACAATCTTCTAAAATAAATCTCTGCAACAACAAAGAGCTCGGAGCATGGTGGGCAGCACGGCCATCGTCGTCAGCAAAACTCGGGTCTACTCCAGCAAAACCTTTCCTAGTTTTAAAACAACAAAGCCGTAGGATTTCGAGGTAGTTTGCTTAGTGCAACATAAATCCTCACATTTTTTGTTAGGCTTTTGCATGATCATGTCATGTAAACTAAGCCCTAACCGGTCTTAGGACTCCGAGGTAGTCGTTTAGTACGACATAAACCCTCACATCTTCGAGGCTATTCGTATGATTTTATCATACAAATATAAGTCCAAATTAATTAAAACTGGCAAGATTGAAATCTCAGATAATATTAGGATTTTCTTAAACTCGAAGCCAAACAATAGGATAGTCGGGAAGTTGCCAAGATTCCTCTTGGATCCTCAATTTCCCCTACTCCTCTTCCTTTGGACTCCTACAATAAACTGTTCCAAATTTGAGCTAATCCCTTTTGAAATTTCAGAAATTCAATCCTTTGAAAACCTTAAACTTTGAAATTCTTGAGAGCAAAGTCACTGATCATTATCGAGAGTTTTCTTAAGTGATTCACTTCATTTAAGATGTAATTAACTATAGGGGCTTGCCCTTATAGAGAACTTTAAGAACCGGAGTAATATAAACCCTGTTTAATTCATTTATATTAAGCGGGGAATTTGTCGGCTTATAAAATTGGTTCGCGGACCAAACGGATGTCACAAATCCTCTAGTTTATGTAATCGAGCCTCATCATCAAGCGATTGTGTCTCATTCTTCGGGATAGATACACGGTTGTGGTGCGGTGCTCGTTTATATAAACTATTTGGGATGTGAGATTGGTTTGATTTCATATCTTAAAACTTTTAAACTTAAAATTACTTTCAAAATCAAATGATATCTTTTAAACTATATACATATTTAAATTAAATTTAAAATCTAAAATTCGCCGACAATTTCCGTAGGCGACCCCTTTTCAAAATACAACACTTAACCTAAAAATATGCCGACAGCCGATTAAAACCGTTTTGAAGCGTTCAAATGCAATGTATCACATGTCCTATTATCAAGGAACAGCGCTGACCTTCTAGAATGTCCAATAACCACTCACTCCGTCAAAATAACTGATCAAACGTTGTCAAAAACTTGACAGTTTTCGTATCGAGTCTGGTGCTTAGGCGCCAGATTCTGGCGCTTAGGCGCCAGGCCATATTTATTTTATACTTTTGATATTTTGCTCCATTTTTGCTCCTTTTTGCTCATTTTTCCTTCTTAGACCTTTTTAAATTACCTACATCCAAAAATACAAAAAATACCTTTCATTAAAGCATAATATCCTTTGAAATTAATAAGAATTAAGACATAAAGAAATATGTATTTTTTTATAGATCAATACCTTTACTGTAAGAATTTGATTTTGTGATAATTGATAGAAAAGGAACTGATAATCAAATAGCTGATCATTTCTCCAGATTGGAACATCATAAACTATCTAAATTTGAAAAGAAAATTACAGAAACTTTCCCTGATTAACAACTTAATAACATTGAGGAAATGAATTTATCTTGTATGCTGATATTGTGAATTATCTTGTGAGTGATATTTTTCCACCTGATTTAACACTGCAACAACAAAAGAAATTTATATATGATGCTAAATTTTATTTTTGGGATGAGCCATACTTATTTAAACAATGCAAGGATCTTATTATTAGAAAATGTGTCTCATATGAAGAGATTGAACTGATCATTTAGAGATGTCATGATTCTGAATTTGGAGGACATTTTGGAACTGATAAAACTACACATAAGATTCTACAATCTGGATTTTATTGGCATACTCCTTTTAGAGATGTTTATAGATATATTAATTCATGTGATCGATGTCAGAGAGTAGGTAATATTTCTAGAAGAAATGAAATGCCTCTAAATTTTACATTAGAAGTTGAGATCTTTGATGTATGGGGATTGGATTTTATGGGATAATTTACTCCTTTATTTAGAAATTTATATATACTAGTTGCTGTTGATTATGTCTCAAATGGATCGAAGCAATTATTTTACCTAGATGTAATGCTCAAATTATTTCAAAATTATTAATGAGAAACATTTATACAAGGTATGGAATGTTGAGAGGGATCATTATTGATGATGGATCTCATTTTAGAAATAATCTAATTTAGAGATTGATAGAAAGATATAATATTATTCATAGAATCTCTACTGCTTATCATCTCCAACCTAGTGGTTTAGCAGAAGTGTTTAATCGGGAAATTAAACAAGTTTTAGAGAAAACTTTGAATCTTCATAAATTAGATTGTTCTGTTAGATTAGATACTGCATTATGGGCAAATAGGACTACTTACAAGGCCCTTCTTATAGACTAATATTTGGAAAGACTTGCCACTTACCTGTAGAATTGGAGCATAAAACATATTGGGCAATAAAAGAGTTAAATTTCAATTTAAAGAATGCAGGTGAGAAGAGATTGGTGCAATTGAATGAGTTGGAAGAAATAAAAGATGAATCTTATGATAATGATAAAAATTACAAGGAGAAATTGAAAATATGGCTGATCGAAAAATTATAAGAAAGAAATTTGAACATGGGCAGAAAGTTTTACTATATAATACAAGATTAAAATTATTTCCTGGAAAACTGAAGTCTACATGGATAAGACCTCTAACTGTTATAAAAGTTTATTCATTTGGAGCTGTTGATGTTGAGGAACCTAAAACTGGAAGAATATATAAAGTTAATGGACATAGATTAAAACCATATTATGATGGGTATCGACCAAATTTTAAAGAGGTTTTAATGTTAAATCATCGTGAATAATTTAATATCTGTCGGGTTGATGACGTTAAAACCAAGCGCTTTGTGGGAGGAAACCCATATTTATTTTTATTGTATTAGTTTGTTTGTGTTAATTTTACTTTTAGTTAATCATATTTGAGTCCTACTCACTCATAAACATCATAAAGAATAAAAATTAATGGATCGTATTGAAGATTTGGAATATTTCAGACCAAAACGAAGTTTGGTGCATTTTTGAACAATGTCGTCGTCGGTACCAGAATGGGTGCCGCCGGCACTCAATTCTAGAGAGCAGCACCAAAAATTCAAGATTTGGTCGCTGAGTCCCCATATAGAGAGCCGATGGCGCCGAAGAATAGAGGACGGTTTTTTGGAGTTTTAAATTGCAATTTTTTACAGTTTTAGGCAGGATTCTCGTCTTTAAAACCTTCCAAACTCATTTTTAAACCCCTAAACTCCAGAAAAATGAAAGGATTCATTCTCAATTTGCATCCAATGGATTCCAACTCTGTAGAAACTTTGAGATTTTGAGTTTTTAACCGATAAAATTTCATCAATTTTGAGGCGTAACAATTGTT
Organism: Papilionanthe hookeriana x Papilionanthe teres; assembly: GCA_022702705.1. Taxonomy (NCBI): domain Eukaryota; kingdom Viridiplantae; phylum Streptophyta; class Magnoliopsida; order Asparagales; family Orchidaceae; genus Papilionanthe; species Papilionanthe hookeriana x Papilionanthe teres. The sequence continues at coordinate 22,646,732 of CM040423.1, forward strand.
CAACAAAGTGATGATGAAGATGAGAATTATCAAAGAAAGAGGCTTTGTAAATTGAGGTATGGATACTCTAAATACTTGAGTAGAAGAGATTATTGTGCAGAGGCGTTAGGAAGTGTTATGCTAAACTATTGTCGTTGTAGTAGTTCCTATTGTGAAAGAGTTTTATGCAAATCTTCATGGAATCAACCAATGATTCGTTTATGTGCGAGACAGGTTTGTACCATTCACTCCTTCTAAGATTAATGACTTATTTATGATTGAAAATATTTCAATCTACCATTATACGAATTTTGATGTGACGAGAGACAATATGAATGAGATTTATTGATATTTTTACGGATGAAAGTGAAGATTGGGAGATAAGAGACAACGGATTTGCATGTTTTTCTATTACATTTTTAAATATGGTGTCGAAGCAATGACATTACTTCATTTCTACAAAGTTACTCCCAACTATGTAAATTAGTAAACTGACAAAGGAAAGTACAATTTCAAATTACTGTAATTAAACGGGAAGGCCTATCGATATTGGTACTATAATTGTGAAATCTGTATTGAGATTGATTGTTCATGGATCTAATTGGACATCCTTCCACCATATTTCTTTTTTGTAGCCAGTCACAAGTGCCATAAAAAAGTTGAGAAAAAGTGTTTCTTCCCTAGAAGCCCATAAACCCAACTAATTGATATGACTGTAAGACAATTAGAGATGAGAATGATATGAGCATCATTGCAGATCAACCATCTCAGAGTTCACGACCTATTCAAATTTACTTTCCTGAATGTTCACAGGTGATTCTGAAGAAGATCAAGAAATTGGAGAAAGAGTTACAGAATCTGATGAATGCCATTAATAACATTTCTAATTTATTTCATTACTTGGATTGGAGGATGAAAGAACAGTTTGATCATACAAGATGAATTAAAGATAGTTTGGTAAATTTAATGAAGAAGAAGACTGTGATTGTAGAGGATTCAACTGATGAATTCTCATATCGTCCATTTTAAAATTTGTTGGTGCATCGTCAATCCATGGGAGATATCAGAGGAGAAGATAGTTCTAAGACTGATGATGAGTAGTGACTCTACTATATCTAGTATTTAGTGTTTATCTTTTATTATGCTTGGGTGTGCTTAGTAGTTGGCTTGATTGATTATGTAATTGTGTTTGGACTTATTATGCGTGGAATTTGTGTCTTTATTTAGTATTCAGCGTTAGAGTATTGTAGTGTGTTTGCGACACAGAATCTTTATGCTAGATGGCTGGAAGAACTTATTTAGTGAGTGTTTAAAAGTGTAAGTTGTAATGTGGATTTTATATATTAAAGTGATGTTTTATGTTTTTTGTGTGAAATTGATGTTGGTTACTTGCTTAATTGGTCAAATAAATGCTTAAAAAGGCTAATAATATGATAGTGTGACTTTGAAACGATCAAAATCACAAAAACATTTCAGACACAAAATTTGAACTATCGCCGACGGCGCCAGAATGGGCGTCGCCAGTGACCAAATACAAAGAGTTGGGATATTTTAATTAAATAGAGCACCAACGGTGCCCTATCCAGTGTCGATGGCGCTCGAGCACAGAGAAGGCCCAAAACCTCTTAAATTCACGATTTTAGCCTTGTGACCCACCATTTTCGCTGTTTCCATCATCTTCAACCTCCAGCTAAAGCCAAATTGAGATCTATGGCTTGCTAGATTGTGGATTTCAAGCGATTTCAAGGATTAAAAAGTGTAGACTTGGTAAGAGCTCTACTACAAACTTAATATTTTTTATTTTCACCATGGAAATTTTCCACATTATATAGATCCAAAATTTAGAATTTTTGATGAAGTTTTGAGATTAACCATGGTGATAGAAGTTCTTACTTACTAATATTTGCTTTTGGACTCTTCTATATTGTGATTTTGAAATTTATTAGATTTATTTTGCACATTTTTAGAAAACATTGTTATGGCTCCAAAGACAAGTAAAGGGAGGAGTAAAATAGATTTTGATGAGGATAGACTAAAGCACAATTTCGTTTTAATTCAACCCTTTACAATAATAACAGTATTCAAGATCGAGCTTTTTAAAATCCAAGCAGAATGATAGAACAATTAATTTCTGATAGAAAATGGGAGATATTTTGCTATTTTACTGTTGATACAATCATGGGGATAGTCCGAGAATTTTATGCAAATTTGATATGGACTGAAGGTGAATACGTGCTTTTGAGAGACAAAATGGTAGAATTTACTCCTTATCGTATTAATGTTTTTTACCAGTTAAGAAGAATGAGATTTTGTGAATATGAAAATTTTGGTACTATGGATACTAGACTGAATGAAGTGATTTCTTTTCTTACTGATGGTAAAGAAGAGTGGAAGATAAAGCAAAGACAAAGAATTAACTTCCCTGCTTCCACATTGAATGTAACATCTAAGGCCTGATATTATTGCATCTTAGCAAGATTACTATCTTCTTACCATCATAGCAAGGTTACCAGAGACATAGCTATTCTAAACTACTGCATTCATAATATGAAGCAGATAGATATTGGTGGTATTATTTATAAGAGCATCTATATTATTGATAGAGGGGAAACCACTGGTGGATTAGGACATCCTGCCCTGATTCATGCATTATGTGTACAGTATGGGGTGGATTTTAACAGCACTGAGGAGCTTGTCCATCCATTGAAGCCTATTGATGGCGGCTTTGAGGAGGCATTTGTCGTTTCCCGGCACCGTCAATTCCTGTGTCATGTCAAATGTCGAGGAGTCGCCACTCTCTTTCTCTATCTATCACCCTAATTCTTATCCTACTTAGACTTGTTGTCAAAAGTCTTTGGAGAATTTGAAAGAAGGAGGACTAATCATGATAGAGAAATGAGAGTCTTATAAAACAAGTCTTCAGAATATGTAATTACTGAAGTTTTTCGTATAAGAAAGTCATATGAAGATTTTTGGGTAACCAAAGATTTATTTTAGGTAAAATACCTATTCTGAGTTCTTTAATCTCATATAGGAGTAAGCTCCTATAGTTAATTACATCCTGAGTAGTTGAGACTGTCTTGGAAAACTCCCGATTAAAGTTAACATTTGTCCTTAAAAAAGTATCAAGGGAAGAAATGTCAAGGTTTGTCCCTAAGGGAAGCATGATTCTAAAGTTTCAATACTACCAGATAATTTTGTTTATATCAGGTGTATGTCGTTGCTTTGTTGTATTTTGCTTTTGTTTTATGTTTCGTAATGTCATTTTATCATTTTGTATATCATGTCATAATATAGTTTTGTATGTCATGTCGTAATGTCATGGTTTAGATGTCAGATTGTTTTATGTTATGTCATGTCATGTCAGGTCATAATGTCATCTTTAATGTCATTGTTTGTTATGTCATAATGTCATGTCATGTCATAATGTTGTGTTGTTATATTGTTATGTCGTTTTGTCATATCGTGATGTCTTTTTATGATGTTGTGACATCATTATGATATCATGTTGTTTTGTCGTATTGTCATTCTGTCATGTAATAATGTTGTGGTGTTGTTTTGTCATGTCATGATGATGTCGTGGTGTTGTTGTTTTTATCGTTTATTGTCATGTAGTCATATTTTCATTTTGTCATATTGTTATGATGTCATGTTACTTTATCATGATGATGTGGTCTTGTCGTGTCATTTTATTTTGTTTTGATTATATCATTATTTTGATATTGTTTTGTATTTGTTAATGTCATTTTATTATTGCTTTATTTTATTGTCATTCTATTTGATTTGTCAATTGGTTGTCGTTATTTTGGTTGGTTGTCGTTGTTCTGATTGAATCTTTATTTTATATTATGTCACTATTTATTTTTATTTTGTCTTTATCATAGAAATGTTAGCGTTATATCATGTCGTTATTGGTTTTGTTTTAATCATTTTGTTTGTTTTTAATGTTGTCGTTCCGTCTTCATCGTCCTGCCTAACTCTATAACATGTAAAGAAAATCTAAACAAAACTTGTCTTCATCCTACAAAGGAAACAATATCAGGAACAATGTTATATTTAAAATTTTCAGATTAACTATTTGAGATGACTGTTGTCCCAGGGTTGTTGGATGTCCAAATTTGGTTGTTGATTTTTAGTGTTGATTTGAAGATTTATGTTATTTTTAGAATTAAGCAATTTATTTTTATTTTAAAATTTTTGCCAATTTGGTTTTGATTTTTAAGATTTATGTCGATTTGAGTTTCATGTCGTTTTAGTTTTGATTTTAAGTTTTATGTCAAATTAGGTTTGTTTTTATCGTTTGCTATTTTAGGTTTGTCATTTTAGGTTTATTTTGTCATTTTATGTTGATATAGATTCAATTGAGATTTATGTTGATTTTATAGATTCAATTTGTGTCAAACTTAAAATTCGTGTTGGTTTAAGTTCAATTTGAACTTGATATTTATGTCGAGTTAAGTTCAATCTAGGATGAACTTAAGATTTATGTCAAGTTAAGTTCATTTTAGGTTGAACTTAAGATTTACGTTGAGCTATGTTGAATTAAGTCCGATTTAGGTCGAACTTAAGATTTATGTTAATTTGTGTTGAGTTAAGTTCGATTTAGGTCAAACTTTAATTTTTATGTCGAAAAATTTATGTCATTTTATGTTGCGTTAAGTTCTATTCAAGTCGAACTTTAAGAATTTTGTCGGTTTTTGTTGAGTTATGTTGAGTTAAGTTTGATTTAGGTCAAACTTAAGATTTTATGTCGGTTTATGTCGTGTTAAGTTCAATTTAGGTCAAATTTTAAGAATTATGATTGTTTAAGTTCAATTTTAATTTAGGTCCGATATGAGTTGATTTTAATTTAGTCTCAAGTTAGGCTTGAGTTAGGTTCAAGTTAGGTTGAACTTAAGATTTGATTTGACTTAAGTTTGATATAGGTTGAACTTAAGTTAAGTTTAATTTAGGTTTGAGTTAAGTTAGGTTCAAGTTTGATTTGACTTAAGCTCAGAATATGTTGAACTTAAGTTAGGGTTAACTTGGATTCAAGTTAGGTTGAACCTAAATTTAAATTTGGTTTGAGTTAGGTTTAAGTTAGGTTGAACCTAAAGTTTATGTTGAGTTAGGTTCTATTTGGGTTAAACCTATGGTTTATGTTGAGTTTGACCTAGGTTTAATTTAGGTTAAATCTAAGGTTTAAGTTTGTCATGAGTTCAATATGGGTTGAACTTAACTTAGGTTTGACTTGAGTATAACTTGGGTTCATGTCAGGTTGAACCTAAGTTTAAATTTGACTTAAGTCCAATGTGGGTTAATTAATCAAAAATATTAGAAATTATATTATTAGCCAATAAATTAATCAAAATAATTTTTGAATTAATTATTTGATTAATTTCATCATTTTTTGTTCAAAATTGGGTATTTTAACCAAATTTAATAATAGACCATGGTTAACCTATTCTAGTCCAAAGATGACCAATGTGACTTTTCTAACCTTGTCATGGTTTAGTTTAGTCATAAAGTCCAAGGGTTTTGAATTTTTTGGTGGGTTTGGTCATGATGACCATTTTTAGGGTTTATGTTAAACCAAAAGTCAATGTGTTGACTTTTGAGTTTTGCCTTGGTCTCCTTGACCGATGTCAAGTTGATTAGGTCAATTTCTAACCTATGATGTCAATGTGGCAGTCTTTTAGGTCTTGGGTTGACCAGTTTGACCAATTTTGTATTTTTAGGTTAGGGTTTGACCAATTATATCAATGTGAACGTCTTTAGGTCATGTGTTGACCATTTTGAACAAATTTGTCCTATTTAAGTTAAAGGTTGACCATATCAGGGTTTGTCATTGCTGATTTGATCATTCCAAGATGTCAATAGGATTTAGAATAAAAAGGATTTTGTCAGGGTTTTACCCTAGGTTTTAGGGTTTAGTGACCCTTGGTAAGATTTAATAGGTTAATGTTGGTAAGCTTCTTGTCTCAAGGTGTTTTATAAATGATCCTCACAAAAGTGAGGTTAAAACCTATTACCAAGGCTAATATTCTTACTTATGAAGCTCATGTGGGATGGAGAGGAGGAAGCAAGAGTACTGATATTCCTTCAGCTAGCCAGGACATACATTCTACCTCAGAGGCACCTACTTTATCTGATGTTATGGAGCAGTTAATGATTCAGAATGTTAGTATTGATAGACTCCAAAACATGATGGATGGATTAAAGGCTCGGAGCGATGTTAATGATGAGTATATGTGGAGAAGAGTTGAATATGACATTGCGTACCATGATGCTCAGGTTAGATTCATGAGGGGAGACACTGGAGTGATATTTCCTACTTACCCCAGCTATGTTCCTTACTAACCTAATGATGCAGAAGAAGCAGAGGAAGCTGCTGATGATGACTGGTAGTTATGCGATTTTTATTTTCATTCATGTGATGTGGTACTTTTATGTGTTAGTTATTTGTTTCTTTGTGGTATGTGTAACTTACAAATGTAATGGTGTTAAAAATAAAAATGTAATAAACTCAGTGTTAGATTGTTTAGTGATTTGGAATGAGATTGTGATGCTTATGTTGGATGTTTAAAGTTTAAGGCGTGAATATTTCTTCACCCTGCAAATTTTCAAATATTATATATAACACTGCTTCTAACTGTTTCATGCTTGTTAGCTTAAATTTTTAATTAATATCAGCATAGCTTCAGAAGATTTTAGAATCACAACACAAAAAAGTTATTTTTATTTCTGTTTTATTCCTTACCTTTTCAAATTTATATGTAATGAAAAACTTAAGTTTGGGGGGAGTAGAATATTAACTCTTATCTGTTCTCATTTAATATTGTTTCAAAAATTATTGGCATAACTTTTAGTAATTGAACCTAAATTTAGATAACTAAATGTTTTATTTCATTTAAATATCATAGTGGATTTGAATGAAAGTTTTTAGTGATAAAGGTTAACTTTATGGGTTTAAGATATTTAGTATAAGAGGATTGGATTATAGTTGACTATTTAGAGTAAAGGAAACTGTATTTTTGAAATGTTATGGGACTAAGAGATTTATGTGAGAAGAAAAGATTTTGACTCTATAATGAATTATAAAGCTAATATATATTTATAAAGAAAGAGGTGTGTCAAGTTTTAACTTTTAAAAGAGGAGAGTGAAGTTCAAAGTTATTAAAGGCTATCCAGATATAGTAATCCTTACAAGAAAAAAAAATAATAAAAAAAACAAGAGAAAGGATTGAAAAACAATCCCAAAAAGGAAAAAAAAAGAAAATATACGTGAGAAGAAGCTTGAGGAGATGCCTAATCAAAATTGGCTTCAGTTGAATCAAATTAAAGGAAGAGCTTTATTACATTTCTAAATTTTTATTTAAAGTATTAGCTTACATTCTAATAGAGTTTTCATGAACTTCTTATTCATATATTCATTCAAAGAACCCTTAATGTGACAAATTATGATTATTCTTGAAATGAACAGGAAACTAGAACTCTTAGACTTGACTACTAAATGTTCTTATACCTGTAATTTTGACCTAAGTTAATAAATATTTTTCTTAGAATCTTACTATTATATTCATTTAAACCAAAAAATTGTAGCATTCTTAAAGTGAATGTTCACTACTATGAGTTATATTTGTATGTAGTAAAATGATTACTTGAGGACAAGTAATGGTTAAGTTTGAGGGATTCTGATGATGCAAAAAAAATATTTTAGTTTTTATATATATAAATTGTACCCATTTTAGTGATATTTCACTTTAAAGAAAGATAATTTTCATGTTTTGTTGTAGGTATTGTGATTTTAGGTGTTTGGAGCAAAAGAAAGCAAAAATGAATGAATTTGGAGCAAAAAGAGGCAAAATGAAGAATTTATCATACTGGCTTCGACAACACCAGAATGGGCACCGCCGGCGCCCAAATCTAGAGAGCATTGTAATTAATTTGGCAATAGGGCACCGACGGTGCCTATCCAACGCCGACAGCGCCCAAAGTCGGTGGAGATCAAATTCAATGCATTCGGACTATTTTTGAAGAGTTGCTTGAGGAAACTCTTAGAGAATTCATTTCTAACTTTTTTTTGACAGTTATGGAGGCCCATTTGAAGAGGAGAGAGGGGAAGAAGTGTCTTAAGGGAGAGAGTAAAGTGTGTTAGTGTTTTGGAGAGTTAGTGTAGAAGTGAGTATAGTGTGTAGAAGTCTTGTTTTGTGAGGGATTCTTCTCTAGAGAGTGTAGGAGGAGGAAAGTGAGAGTTTGTTTCTTCCTTACTATTCTAAAGAGGGAATTGAGTGTTGTTGTGAAGAGAGAAAATGATTCAAAGGAACTTCAAGGGACTTGCTTGGGGAAGAAATTGAGATAAGTTGTATTTACTTCTTGTGGTTTGTATGACTTTGCTTATATATAAAATCCATGTTCTATTGTATCTTTCTCATGAATTTTGAGTAGTTTTCTTTGGTTTTATCCTGACAATATGATGCGATGAAGTGGTGATGTAGATTTGATGTGCCATTTAAATGTTAAGAAATTGTGATGATTTTTCACTTTGTACTTCATTTACTTTTCGATAAAGCCAATTGAATTGTTAAAACTTGTTGTGAAACATTCAATCTTAAAGGACTAAGTGTTCTACAACAAAAGTGAAGAATTCATTCAGTGTCCATGAATAAGTTACATAGTTCATGGATGTTGAGTGCAAATAAATAGGGAAATGTGTTTTTATGGGCGTCGAATTAAAGATTTTAGGGTGCAGGCTGAAATTCCCAATTTGATCCTAGTGTTTGGTAACTAAAGCTAGGATTAGCCTTCAGGTGAAGGGAAGTCAGAGCCAATATCCTCCCAGTCTAACCATGGATTTAGGGACTAAGCCTATGATTTGCCAATGTTCTTTAAATAACTCTGAAGAGGGGGTACTTTGAAGGGGTATATAATATAAATGCTCCTATTTGACACTATACAAAACTTTATCAATCTATATCATTCACTCATCATAATATCATTGTAAGGGGAAATATGCTTTTCCATATTTAAACCTTTCAATACAAAACTTAGTATGTGTTAGTTAATTTAGAAAGTAATTTTAGTTAATTTATCTTTTTGCAATCATTACATTAGCAACTTAAATTTTGCTTGAACTTGCATTGTGAATTTAATATTGGATTTCATTGCTAAACTATACTTTGAATTGTTCCAAACTTCCTCGTGGGATCCATAACTAGGACTCCACTAGAGCCCTATATTACTTGAACGATATGTATACTTGCGTATACGAGTGACTGCTTAATTATTAAATTGATCTTACTGTGAAACTGAATTGAAACTATCTTTTGAAAATTTACACTTGTAGCAGCATCGGTCAAAAACTCAAAATCAAGCCTCCCAAAAGCTTCACCATACCTCTAAATATCCTCCCTAATTAAAATGGAGCTTTCCTGCAACCTCTAACCTATCCCAACACCAAACAATGACACAATTTGGTCAAACTCATAGCTAGAATCAAATTTAGTTCAAATTGAAGCAATGAGGAGGTTCGTGACATCAAGATGAAGCTCTCTTTCATGCACAATCAAGGCCTCGCCACTTTAAACAAGGTATGGATCATAATCCCTAAAATTTGCTCTCAGTTTGGTCTTTTATGAAGAAAATAAATAATGCATATCCATCTATCCGTATATATAGCTTCCTCACAACTAGATTAATGTGAAGGAACAAACCCCAAGAGATTTTTTTGAGAATCGAACAAGAAATTAGGGTTTGATTACAGGCGACTCTCGTTTCTCTGTCTCATGGGGATGATGAACCGATGTTGTTAATTTTTGTGTATTAAAAACGAACGGCGTAGAATGAGTCAAACAATGGAACCGCGGGGTAGGAGAACACCAAACCGCGGGCCACCTCAGCGCCTAAGTAGAAAGTGCATCCAACTAGAAGATGTCGGGTGAGAGTTCAGAGCTTCCAAGGATACAGTCAGCGCCGCATGGTTAAATGGATAATTCATTTTTTTTGAATTGAATAAATTCAGAAAATTAAGTAAACCTTTAAAAATATATAACTTAATGTAGAAAAATCACAAAAAAAAAATTAAAATACCCCTAAACTTAGTGAATATAGGAGAAAATAATGAAAATAAAATTGACCAATAATTAAATTACATTTAATTTTTAATTATTTAATTAATTAATAGTGTATTTTAATTATTAAAAAATAAATGTAAGCCCAAAAAATATGAAAATTTCAAAATTCTCCCTCCACACTTAGAAAAATTTCCTAATTTTTCCAAGGTAAGGAGACTTTCCTAACATTGAAATAACTAATTTCTACCATACTTATAATTATTTTAAAAAATAATTATAAAAAATTAGAAAATTGAAAATTAACAGAAAAATTTAGGGCAGTGAGATTAAACCTAAAATAATTATTTTCACCCTTAAAAAATCTGAAATTAAATTAAGCTTGGGGTAAACATGTAAAATCAAAATTTTACACTTTGGCCCAATTTGCCTCCTTAATTTAAATCAAAACACTAAATCAACCTTAGGCGCATAGCCTAATGAGTGGGCCTTAAGGGATTAACATCACGGTTATCTCCTTAACCATGAAACCATCTGTAATGACCTAGCCCAACATAAAACACTTTAGTTCTAACCTAACTTAGACCTAACCTAAATCTTACTAGATCTAGCCCAAATTAGACCTAGCACATTTTAAGCCCTTCTAGGTTAAACCTAACTTAGACATAACACAAACTTGAACCCCATTACGTCTAACCTAACTTAGACTTAGTTCATACTTAAACCCTACTAGGTCTATCCTAACTTAGTCCTAGTTCAAACTTAAACCCTGCTATGTCTAACCTGACGTAGACCCAGTTTAACTCAAACATTATGACCCGACCTACAATTACATTAATATTTATATTTATGAAAATTGTCAAAAACTTATCCTAAATTATATTTAGCTGCTAAGGTGAATAAGTGAAATGATTTAGAAAATATATGATAAGTTTTTAACTAGGGATTCTACACAAGTATACGTATCATTTCAATTAATATAGGATTTTCCTTAAAAACCCTAATATCGATCCCATAGAAAAAGTTGCAACTCTTAATATTAAATTGCAAAAACTTCTATCTAACTTGCAAATAAATATGATAAAAGAACAATATCGATGGGTTTGTATGGTTAAAACTAAACTTAAGCAAAAAGTATTAACACGAGTTAAAAGTTTGATAAAGTTCAATTGACTGATAAAGTTTAAAGCGACATTGGATTTCATGAAATGATCTTTCCGCTTACAAAGAGATATTAATCAATGTAGGATTTGAATGATTAAAAATATAAAATGATGTTTTGTTCCAAATATGAGCATTCCTATTCTGTAACCCCTCTTGATGCTAGCAAAGAACATTGGTTAACCTAAAGTTTGCCTCAAGCTGAGTAGATTCTGGCATCTCACTTCCAGATCACCCAATGTGCCCTCTCTATAGGACCATTAGAGACCCTTACTACCCAAAATCTAAACCAAATTGATAAAATAATCTTGTAAGTCACCCTAGAAACAACAATTCTACACCCACCAAAGCTTATCTCCCTATCTATTTACACTCCCTCTCAGGCGATCGTGACGGCTCTTTCCAAAGTGAAGTGTGACATTTAGAAGTTTGGTGAAATCATAACCCTCCCGAGTCATTTTGTTTCTCAACAGATCTTAACCTCATAAGTGGTCATTTTGCAAAGTTAATGAAGAATCGGTGAAATACCGTCATAATTTTTAGAATAAAAATAAATCTTTAAACCATTATCATTGAAAATGATTAATTTCCATATGTAAGGAGAAAGAAACAGAACTACTCAAAATTTATGGAGATAAAATAAAAACACATGATTTAGGAATTCAAATGGGAAACATGAGAGGAATTTCTCAAGAAGGGTGGGAAGTTTAAGTAATTTGTTAAGGTAGTTAGGATAGTTATGCGAAAACGCAAGTATAGGTCATTTTGAAGAGGACAAGACAAGGAATCTAATGATCCAAATCATTTTAAAAAAGGAGGTCTCTAACTCAAGTATTAACGTCTGAAATGGCTAGGTGGTTGGGAGGCGGTTATATGATGTTTTGGAGTTGATTATGGTCAAAATTTTGAATTGAGCTTATTTGATAGAAAAAAATGCAAGGGATTCAGGGGTTCAAGTGGGTTTGACTAAATCAAGCTCCATGTAAAGATATGGTCAGTCAAAGTAGGCCCAAACCCATAGAGGAGAGAAAATTATGAATTTTTAGTTAAAATTTTAAATTAACTTTATTAGTCCAAATTGTGTATTTTGGAATTTAAAATAGCTTTATTTAAAGCCCCAAGTTAATTTGATGTCATTTTGATGTGGTTATGATCAAATTTTTATTTTATTTTCAAAATTATATTTTTTTCTCTCTTATGATTATCGTTGGCTCAACAAGCCTTCAAATTAGAGTCGAATTTAAGTGCAGAGATATCATTTGAAAATTTTTAACGATATGAATATAACGACAAAATACATTTTTCAAAAAAAAAATGATTCATTGAAAATTTTTACGTAGGATCACTTTTCATGTATGAAGATCCAAAGTACATAACTTTACTTAAAAATGGCGTGATATGAGTACCAAACTGGTTTTCATGATTTTCATATGTGATTATGAAACTCATGCAACTTACATAATAAAATTTGGATCATCAGATTGACCTGTGGTAATTCAAGGATTTGTGATGATAATCTCCATGCAAGAAAATTTTGAATTAAGAGTTTGACCTAAAAGTTATTTCAAACTATTGTCAAACATGATTGCATGGAATTTATATGCGATAATAAACCTCATGCATCTTTCAAAATGAAGACTTGAGTACTACAATGATCCCAAGAAAAAAGTGGATAATCCTTGGTATCAGTGATTAAGGTTATTTTTAAGGTTTATCTTTGAGTTTGTTTAAAATTGATTGTGTTTGAAAAATATTTTAATTAATTTTAATTTTTATAAGTTAAAATTCATTTTTTATAAATTAGAATTTTGCTTAAGACCAAACTTAAGTAAAACTCAATTAAGCTTAAGCAAGGAAAATCAAGTTGACTAAAATGAGGTCAACAATATAGACTTATGAATCTTAAAGACTTTCATCGTTTGAATGATTAAATTCATTTCAAATAATATTTCTATCCCTAGATGTTGTATATTATTTTTTAAACAATATATTCAATCATTTAGATAAAAATATTTAAAGACCTATAGTGAACACACATCGCAAGAAAATTAAAACCAACATAACTCTCTCCCTTTACACTTGGAACTATTTACAAAAGACACATGCTTCTCTCCATTTTAAAAGCCATAAGAAAGCACCATAGTAAACTACTCCAAATATTAACTTTTCTTAATTGTTCGATGTTATTCCTTGTGTTGTGCAGCATGGTTATCAAAATAGAAGCATAATGGATTCAAGAAATACCCTTACAACCATTTACATGACAATGTACAATGAAACGTGCTAAGGATACAAAAAAAAAATTACAACCGTACAATATTATTTGTTTTTGTTATAACAACACATGAACATAAAAATTACAAGAACATAGCAATGAAATGAAGATTACATCACACTTACTAAGGTGACATAAATGGCTACTTTAACATATTCAAAGTGCGCTTGAAAATTTTATATGGAGGATTCTAGCTATCCAACAATGATTGTGCAATTCATAATCTTCAAGATACATCCACTTCATGAGGCCAAATAGGTCCTACATTGAATGGATAGATCACAGATTGATCAATTGAGGCAAAATAGGGTTATATTAGATTAAGATTTGACTCAGAGTTGACTACATTGACTTCATTTTTTTTGAAAATTAGGAATTACCTTACTAGATTCTATGCTCAATTAGGAGCATATGGTTAGACAAAAAGTTAAATTAAACGTGCGAGTCTAGCAATCTAGAATGTGAATCACCATAGAATGCTCAATTGGGGTAGCTGCAGCTTATTGAATAATTGCTGATAAGTTGATTAAAAATAATCAGTTGATAAGCTAGAAGCGGTGGCTATTACAAAAGTTTATTTTTTTTTTTGGAAAAGTAATACTGCAGCCATAAAGCTACCACCACACCTAGATAGGTGCGGTGTGAAATAGCTGTTTTCTACGTTTTGAAAATGCATAAGCTACCAAAATGCAGCTTACCCAAACAGGCCAGGTACGTTTTCAAAATGCCACTACACCAAATAAGCTGCCCTAAATGGAATCTAGGTTACGAGCTGTATGTCACACTCCGACATCTTCAAAAATAAATGACAAGCTAATCATGAGAAAGGAGGATTCTAGAGAAAACTAGAATGTAGAGAGCAATTAAAGGGACTCAAGAATATTCCACGACATTCTAGAAAAAACTAGAAAGAAAGAGAATATTCTAAGGAATTTTAGAAGGTTTCACATAATTTTAGAAATATGCTGAAAGAAGCAAGCTTCAAGAGAATCTAGAATATTTTGGAAAGTTCTAGAAGCATGTATATGTCTAGAGCAATGTAGAACTATCAAGAAGATAGTATATTATAATGTAATCTAGAAAGTTTCCATAGGCTTGTGGAGGACTATAAATACAAGTCCCTCGCCCTCATTTGTATCCATCCAAAAACCATCCAAGGTTCCCAAGCATTCACGTGTTGTAACTACTCTTTCTTAGTGAAGTGTTTCTTTCTTCAACCATCTCCCGTCATCTTCTTAGAGTGTTTTGTGCTTACAAGCCCAAGCATTGTGAGGGTTAGATTGATTTAGTGTTAAGAAAGAGCGCAAAACCTGCACGGGTGTCTTAAGATAAGTTAGTCCGTGATAAATGGTAACAGAGACTTGATTTGAAGGCATGACAAAAAAGCGTCAAAGAGCATGTAATGGAGTCTGAAGCTACTAATGCGGAATCAACTCAACAAGGGCGAGGTCATCAGGAGCAATGAGATCCAACTGCATCCAAATCACATGGGTCGAAGGAGATCATGCACGACTTTGATTCACGCCATGCTCGGGTGGAGGAGGCAATGGATAGCTGACCACAGGAAAATGTATTAAGAAATTCATACCAATTTTATATGAAATTACACTTTAAAAAAATGTATTTTCTATGTTTTATTGTAGGCATGAAGATTTATAGATATTGGAAGCAAAAAGATCGAAAATAAGCAAATGTGGAACGAAAATGACTAAAAAGAGATGGAAATTGAACTAGGCCACCGACGGCGAGGAATAGGCCACCGACGGCGTGATTTTCCCTGAAGTTTTGAATATATTATAAAGAAGCCCGCCGACGGCGAGATCGAGCCCACCGACAGCGAGTCTTAGCGGTTAGCCAATGTTCTAGAGGCCCGCCGACGACGAGATCGAGCCCGCCGACGGCGAAAATGTCGATTCAAGCCAAATACATTGAATCTGGACGCTTTTTGAAGAGGTGCTTAAGCAACCTTTGGATATATGCCTTCTTCTTTAAATATAGATGAATTTAGGCTGAAAAGTGTGTGTCTTGTGGAAGTCAGTAGTGTGTGGCGAGTCTATTGTGTGTGCATTAGTGTGTTATAGAGTATATTAGTAAGTATAATTAAGTGTGTTGTGCAAGAAGGAAGAGTTAGAGGAACTTCAAAAAGTCTGCTTGGGGAGAAGATTCAAGATAAGTTTTTATTTATTGTTTTAATAACTTTAAATGAAATCCAAGTTTTGTGTTATTTTTCTTATGCATTCTGAGTAGTTTTCTCTGTCTTTCTCCTTGTTGTTGAGATTTTATGAAATGAAGAATTGAATTAATTGTGCCTAAAAATATTAAATAAAATTGTGATAATCTTTTCACTTACATCTTAATTTACTTTTAATTTGTCCAATTGAATTATTAAAATATGTTGAATCATTAACTATAGTAAATATTACATCCAAGTTTCAGGGAAGTCAAAAGCCTTGGAAGGAGGGTGTAAATAAATAGGGAAATGTTATTTATCGGGCGTAGAATTAGATATTTTAGTGTGACAGACTAAAATCTTCAATTCGGTCATATCGTTTGGGATCTGAAGTGTAGATGTTAGCCCTCAGGTGAGAGGAACGTGGGAGCTCCGAAGTGGCAGCCGGTATCCTCCCAGCCTAGTCGCAGATTCAGTAACCAAGCATAGGATTAGTCAATGTTCTTTATGCTTGGACCAAAGGGTAAAGAATAGGAATTCTCATATTTGGCACTATATAATTCTAACTAATTTAATTATTCATTCACTTAATTATCTTAACAAGGAGAAAGATACTTTTTCTAAATTGCAATCTTCTATTTAAAAATTAAGTAATAGAGTTTAGTATAAGCGTTCTTTATTTCTGTGCACTAGATAGTAATTGCATCTGCTGAAATTAGTGCTTAATCTCTAAACTTCCCTGTGGGATCGATATCTAGGACTCCATTAGAGCCCTTTATTACTTAAACGATACGTATACTTGTGTTGATAAAGGGGGGGGCACAATTGTTAATTTTACTCTGATAATCATTTATAAAATATATAATATAAAGCTCCGCAATCATATAAACCCTGCTGCCTCCCGACCCCAGGTCAAATTTTTGGCGTTGTTGCCAGGGAAGTAAAGTAATTATTAAGGTAATTAATAAAATAAATTTTAAAGATAATTACTAGAGTAACGGACTATTTTTTTTTTAAATCTTCTTAATTTGTGTATGCGTAAATTTGGAACCGAAAGTTTAATACCTTACGATTCAGAATTAGAGTGCACTATTAAAAAAATTATAAAACAGAGAAAAGAAACTATGAATTTAACTCAAATGGAAAATAATCCAACAATTGAAAATATAAATTAACCCAGACCTTTAAGAGATTACGCTAACCCTACATTAGATGAAATTCATTTAACTATCCAAAATCCTGATGTAGCTGCTAATTCATTTGAGCTTAAACCTGCAATTATCCAAATGGTACAGAATAATCAATTTAGTGGTTCACCAAACGAAGATCCTAATTTACATATTGCTAGTTTTTTAGAACTTTGTGCTACTTTTAAATATGACAGAGTATCTAATAATGTTGTTAGACTTAGGCTTTTTCCTTTTTCTTTAAGGGATAAGGCTAAGATGTGGTTAAATTCGTTAGCACCTGGATCTATTAGAACTTGGGGAGAACTATCACGAAAATTTCTATCCAAATATTTTCCTCCTTTAAAAACTGCAAAGCTTAGAAATGACATAGCATCTTTTAGTCAGTTTGATGGAGAATCGATATACGAAGCTTGGGAGAGATTTAAAGATCTTCTTAGAAAATGCCCACATCATGCGTTACCAGATTGGTTAATTATATAAACTTTTTATAATGGATTAGTAGGATCTCTTAGATCTATTATAGATGCTGCTGCTAGAGGTTCATTAATGTCAAAACCATTTGATGAGGCTTATTCATTAATTGAAGAAATGGCTAACAACAATTTTCAATGGCCTTCTGAAAGGTTGAATCCTAAGAAAATAGCTAGTATACATGACTCTGATGCAATATCTATGTTAGCTTCTCAGATTGCTACTATATCCAAAAAATTATATCATTTTGGAATGAATTATTCTCCTAATATAATAGAAGAAAATTCATCTGGACAACTTATAGAAGCTCAATCTTCATATGAAACTTTAAATGCTATTAATAATAGACCCAATAATCTTTATGCAAATTATTACAACCCTGTTTGGAAGAACCATCCAAATTTTAATTTGAATAACAACTCTGCTAATCAACAAAGGATGAACAACTCAGTAAACCCATTAGGAAATTCATCTAACCAAGGAAATTCAAATTATAAACCTTTTTATCCACCTGGATTTAATAATAACTCTCATTTTAAGGAAAAGAAGTTATCTATGGAAGAATTAATATTAAATGTGGGTCAGCATTTGCAGAATCAAGGAAATCAACTACAAATTCAAGGGAACCAATTACAAAATCAAGGAACTGCAATTAAAAATATTGAAACTCAACTTAGGCATATCGCTACTGCACTTAATAATAGAATTCCTGGCACTTTTCCTAGTAATGTGAAAATAAATCCTAAAGATCAAGAAAAAGAACAAATCAAAGTGATACAGTTACGAAGTGGAAAAGAATTAGAAACAATAATACAAAAAGAAACTGAAAGTGAAAAAGAGAAAGTAGAATCTAAAAAAGAAAAGAATCAGCAAGATCGAAATTTAGAATCCACTAATTCCTATGAAAATTTATGTAGAGAGACCACCTCCACCATTTCCTCAGCGATTAAAGCAACATAAAAAGGATAAGCAATTTTCTAAATTTCTTGAAATCCTGAAAAAATTAATGGTAAACATTCATTTTGTAGAAGCATTAAAAAAATGCCCAATTATGTGAAGTTTATGAAAGATATTTTAAACAAGATAAGAAAGTTCACAGATAATGAAACTGTTGCACTTAGCAAAGAGTGTAGTACAATTATTTAGAAAAAGCTTCCCGAGAAATTAAAAGATCCTAGAAGTTTCACCATATCGTGTGCTATTGGAGAAAAATTTTATGGAAAAGCTTTATGTGACTTAGGAGCCAGCATAAATCTTATGCCTCTATCAATTTTTAAAAGATTAGGATTGGGAGAAGTCTCACCTACTTCAGTAACTCTTCAGTTAGCTGATCGTTCAGTGACATATCCTAAAGGAGTTATTGAAGATGTGTTAGTAAAAATGGATAAATTTATCTTCCCAGTGGATTTTATTGTCTTAGATATGGAGGAAGATAAAGAAATACCCATAATTTTAGGAAGACCCTTCTTAGCTACTGGAAGATCTATGATTGGCGTTCAAAAAGGAGAACTAACTATGAGAGTAAACGATCAAGAAGTAACTTTTAACATTGTGAAATCAATGAAATATCCTGCTATAGAAAAAGAAGATGAATGTTTTCGAATGGAAACTCTTGAACATCTACGAAATGAACATTTTAAAGAATACTTTGAAGATAAACCAGAAATAGAAAATTCAGAATTAATTGAAGAAAAAAACAATGAAAAATTAGATTATATACAAGAAAGATTTGAGATGTTGGATATTACTGAAAACGCTGAAAAGAATATAGTTCCGTCGATTATTAAACCTCCTGAACTTAAGTTAAAAGTTTTACCTACTCATTTGAAGTATGCATTTTTGGGAAATTCTTTAACTTTACCGGTTATTATATTGGCAAAATTAAATGAATCACAAGAGCAAAAACTTCTGGACACATTAAAAAGTATAAGAAAGCTTTTGGTTGGACCTTAGCAGATATTAAGGGAATTAGTCCTTTGATCTGTATGCACAGAATTATTTTGGATAATGAGCATAAACCAAGAGTTGATTCCCAAAAGAGATTAAACCCAATAATGAAAGATGTAGTCAAGAAAGAAATATTGAAATGGTTAGACAATGGTATTATATATCCTATTTCGGACAATACTTAAGTAAGCCCAATTCATTGTGTTCCTAAGAAAGGAGGAGTGACTGTTGAAGCTAATGAAAATAATGATTTAATACCTATAAGACAAGTTACTGGATGACGCATATGTATTGATTATAGAAAATTGAATGCAGCTACCAGGAAAGATCACTTCCTTTTACCATTCCTAGACCAAATGTTAGATAGACTAGCTAGACACAAATATTTTTGTTTTTTAGATGAATATACCGACTATCATCAAATACCTATTGCTCCTGAGGATCAAGAGAAAACTACATTTACTAGTCCTTATGGAACATTTGCTTTTCGAATAATACCTTTTGGATTATGTAATGCACCTGCAACATTCCAGAGATGTATGATGTTTATATTTAGTAAATCAATTGATGATTGAATATAAGTATTTATGGATGATTTCTCTGTATTTGGAACATCATTTGATGCATGCTTGGATCATCTTGAAAAAGTCTTAGAGGTATGTGAACAAACTAACTTAGTTCTAAATTCGGAGAAATGCAATTTATGGTTGCAGGAGGAATTATATTAGGGCATACAATTTTAGAAAATGGCATGGAAGTAGACCCTGCAAAAATTTAAGTTATAGCTAAATTACCACCTCCTACTACAGTGAGAGAGGTAAGAAGTTTTCTTGGACATGTCAGATTTTACAGACGTTATATAAAAGATTTTTCAAAAATTACTAAACCTTTATGTCAACTTTTAGAAAAAGACAAGAAATTTGAATTCACTACAGAATGCTTAAATGCTTTTGAATTATTAAAAGATAAATTAATCACAGCACCTATAATAGTTTCACCTGATTGGGAGAAAGCATTTGAACTAATGTGTGATGCTAGTGATTATGCTATAGGAGTTGTTCTTGGACAAAGGTATGATAAAATTTTTAAAGTTATATACTATGCTAGTAAAACTCTCAATAGTGCTAAAATTAACTATACAATTACTGAAAAAAAATTATTAGCAATTGTATATGCTTTTGATAAATTTAGATCTTATTTAACTGGAATTAAATGTATTGTGCATACTGATCACTCTGCTATTAAATATTTAATGCAAAAGAAAGATATCAAACCAAGATTAATCAGATGGATATTACTGATGCAAGAATTTGATTTTGAAATAATTATTAGAAAGGGAACTGATAATCAAATTGCAGATCATTTGTCAAGATTAGAATATTGTGAATTATCTGATACTGACAATGAAATTACAGATAGTTTTCCTGACGAACAACTTTATAATATAAACGAGTGAAAAATATCATGGTATGCTGATATAGTTAATTATATTGTAAGTGATATTTTACCACCCATGCTAACTCTGCAACAACAGAAAAAATTAATTTACGACGCTAAAACGTATTTTTGGGATGAACCATATTTATATAAACAATGTAAGGATCTAATTATTAGAAAATACGTGCTTTATGAAGTAACTGAACAGATTATTCAAAAAAGTCACAATTCTGAATTTGGAGGACATTTTGAGACTGATAAAACTGCTTATAAAATTTTACAATCTGGATTTTATTGGCCTACTCTTTTTAAAGATGTTTATAGATATATCAAAACTTGCGATAAATGCCAACGAGTAGGTAATATTTCTAGAAGAAATGAAATGCCTCTGAATTTTATATTAGAAGTTGAAATTTTTGATGTTTGGGGATTAGATTTCATGGGACATTTATTCCTTCATTTGAAAACTCATATATATTAGTTGTTGTTGATTATATTTCTAAATGGATTGAAGCACAAGCCTTATCTCGTTGTGAAGCTAAGAGTGTTTCAAAATTTTTAATGAAAAATATTTTCACAAGATATGGAATGCCGAGAGTGATTATCACTGACGGAGGATCCCATTTTAGAAATAAATATATTCAGAAATTAGCAGAAAAATTTAACATTATTCATAAAATATCGACTGCTTATCATCCACAAACCAGTGGATTAGCTGAAGTTTCTATTCGAGAAATTAAACGAATTTAAAAAAAAACTATAAACCCTAGTAGATTAGATTGGTCTACAAGACTAGACACTGCATTATGGGCATAAAGGACTGCTTATAAAACCCCGATTGGAATGACTCCTTATAGGCTTATTTATGAAAAAACTTGTCACTTACCAGTTGAATTAGAGCACAAAACGTATTGGGCGATTAAAGAATTCAATTATAATTTAAAAGATGCTGGTGAAAAGAGATTGTTGCAGATGAATGAATTAGAAGAATTAAGAAATGAATCTTATAATAACGATAGAATTTATAAAGAGAAAATGAAATTATGGCATGATCGGAAGATTAACCAAAAAAATTTTGAACTAGGACAAGAAGTTTTACTTTATAATACAAGATTGAAATTATTTCCTGAGAAACTAAAATCTCGATGGTTAGGACCTTTCACAATAACTCAAATATTTACATACGAAGCTGTAGAAATTAAAGATAAAAATACTGGACACAGATTTGAAGTAAATAGACACAGATTATAACCATATTTTGAAGGAAAAAGACCAAATTTTAAAGAGGTTTTAATGCTCAGTCAACCTGATTAATAACCAGAATAGGTCGGGCTGACGCCGTTAAACCAAACGCTTTATGGGAGGCAACCCATAGTGATCTTTATTTAGGTGTAATAATTGTATATTTATTTGATTTATTTCTATTTTTGGTATAAAATGAATTATACTAATCAAATTTATATTTATAATCATCACAATATTGGATACATAGAAAAAATTGGAAAGCATTCGGACCAGAGCGAAACTGGGCAATTTTGCCTTAACCCGCCGACGGCGAGTTTTGCCCGCCAAATTCAGTTCATATTTTTAAGAATCCCGCCGACGGCGAGATCGTTGCCGCCGACGATGAGATCGGTGAATGAGCGGTTTAGGGAGTTATTTTGACGGTTTATGGCGATTCTAAATGTTTTAACTCTTTAAGAACGCCTAAAACTCAAAATCTAAACCATTTACTTCCTGAAGACGATTTGAAACTCCACAAAAACTCATCATTATGGCATCCAATCCACTTGAAATCACTAGATCCTGAGTGTTCAATCGAAGAAAGTTTGTAAGTTATGAGGCCCAGTGAATCTTCAACAAAGTTATGATGAAGAAGAAATTAATCAAAGAAAGAGGATTCGTGAATAGAGGAGTGGAGAATTAGACAACGTCTATCGAGGAGATGATTATGCGACGACGTTGGGAGGTATTATGTTATACAACTTCTGCAGTAGTCATCCCCGTAGTAAAAGAACTCTACTCCAATCTTCATGGAATCAACAACAGAAGCGTTTATGTGTGAGGTAGATGGGTAACTTTCACTCCTTCTAGAATTAATGAGTTATATTCAATTGAAAATACACATGTTTGCCACTATTCCAATTTTGTTCCCACAAGAAATAATATGAATGAGATATATCGATATTTGATTGATGAATCAGAAGATTGGGAAACAAGAGAAGATGTGTATGTTAGCTTTTCTGCATCACTTCTAAATCTCGTCTCTAAACACTGGCACTTCTTTATTTCTTCAAAATTATTACCCACTATGAGGGTAAAATAAGTTTCTAAAGAGTGTGCAATTCTGAATTATTGTATTAAAGCGGGATTACCTATCAATATTGGTTCAATTATTGTGAAGTTTGCTTTAGACCCGATTGTGCATGGATCGAATTATGGGCTTGGGCATCCTTCAACAATTTTTGCATTGTGCAGTCAGTACCAATTTTCTTATGAAGCCTGGGAAAAGGTACTTTTGCCTTGGAAACCATTAGATCCAACTGATATGTTTCCTACTCTGGATAACAATGAGGAGACAGCCATTACGGTGGATCAAGCATCTCAAAACTCTCTTTCAATCTGGTCCTTTACTGATAAAACAAATATAATCTTATGAAAACTCAAAGGATTGGAAAAAGAGGTACAAAACGTGATGAATTCCATTAATAATATCTCTGATTTATTTGATCATATTGATTGGAGGATGAAGGAACACTTCAATTATTCTGGACATCTTGAAGCTAGTTTCATACAGCTTTTGAGATAGAAAGGATAGATTGAAGAAGATTCTACAGAAGAATTTCCTTACAGGCCTTTCTACAATCTATTCGTTCATCTACATTCTATCGGAGATATTAGAGATGAATTTAGCACAGACACTGACGAGTAAAAGACATTCGTATTTGTTTATGTGTTGAGTTAGTTTGAATTTAATTTTTATGAAATTTGCACTTTTGATATTTTAGATTTTAAGATTTAATCTCAGTATAGATGAGATTATGTGTTGTTTATTTAGTCTCAGCGTTTTGAGTAATGTGTTTTGGATTGCGACGTTGAATTTTATGTGTTAAGTAAATGTGGCGCATACATATTGTAAAACCTTGGATTTCATATATAAAAATGTTATGTTTTGTGTTGTGTGAATTTATGTGAGTTAAAATAGTATCTAATCACAATAAAATGTATTTAATTGATTGATCGGACATTATCAAGGCTTAAAATAAATTGAAAACATTATAAATATTAAAAATATTAATTCCCGAAAAATCCCGCCGACAGCGAGAATGATGCCGCTGACGGTGAGATTTTCCAGAAACTTTAAGCCTATTTGAATTAATTAGCCCGCCGACGGAGAGATTTTTCCCGCTGACTGCGAGATCCCAAAAAATACTTTATTTTGACCGGTCAACCGTCACTATTCATCGTCCCCTTCCTCAAAACTTCGAAAAACCAACCTAGGGCTTGAGAGATCTTGGATTTGGAGCAATATCAACACATTTTGACACCGAATTTTATCTTCCCTTGGTAAAAGCTTCACTCCCATGCAAAAATTTTTTATTTTCACCGAGTATTTCTTCCACATTTGGGGATTTTGGAAGAAATTAAAATATAGAAAAAATAATTGGAAGAAATCCATGGAATTCATTTTAGATTATTTTAAGTCACCTTTCGAAGCCATTTTAGTATTATTTTAAAGTTTAGTTAAGATTTTTGTAAATTTGATAGATCGAGAAATGGCTCCGCGACAGAAGAGGCGACTAGATTATGACGAGACACAGTTCGTGAATGCTAAAGCTCAATCAAGATACAACTTTAATATTAAAGCAAGAAAATGCATCCAGGATAAAGTCTTTAAGAATCCGGGAGAAGTGGAACAAACAATAAAAGAGAGAAGATGGGAAAATTTCTGTTATACAACAAACATGGCTGCAGTTGAAGTTGTAAAAGAATTTTATGCTAATTTGAACCAGATGGAGGATGAACCTATAAAGGTTAGAGGATTTTTAGTGGATTTTTATGCTGCACGTATTAATGCTTTCTACGAAGTACAAGATCTTCACACCAGCGAATATGATACTTTTGGAACAATGGAAGGACCGCTGGAGGAGGTGATTAACTTTCTCACTGATGGGAAAGGGACTTCGAAAATTAAGCAGCGTGAACGGATAAACTTCCCTCTGTCTATGTTAAATGCAACCTCTAAAGCTTAACATTATTTATTGGTTCTACTTTGCTACCTACCAATCACCATAGTGAAGTAACAAGAGATAGAGCGGTTCTGAATTTTTGTATTCAGAACCTCAGAAGTATTAATGTGGGAAGTATTATTTACAAAAATATATTAACCACTGCAAGAAGTGAAAGTGGAGGAGGACTAGGACATCCTGGTCTAATTTATGCACTCTGTCAATTGTCTAGAGTAGAGGCTAGAGATGATGAGGAATGGGTTAAACCTACGAAACCCATTACCCAGGCTAATATAAAAACTTATGAATCCCACGAAGGATGGAGATCTTGGACTAGGAGTTATGCACCTTCAACTGGTAGGGATATTCCCTCCCTACCAGTTATGACCCTCCTACCTATAGTTCTCCTACCCTTTATGATTTGATGAATGAAATGACCCTGCAGCAAAAAAAGTTTTGAAAAGATTGAAGAAAAATTGGAACATATAGATCAGAGGATTGGAGGATTAAAGCGAAGACATGATTATGGCAGCGATTATCTCTAGAGACATTCTGAATTTGAGATGACATACTATGATGCTGAGAATCGTTATAGAAGAGGAAAGCCTGATGTTCTATTTCCTGAGTGCCCACGTTATACTCACTACCTGACCTACTCCACCTGCTGAACAAGGAGATGAAGATATAGTTTGGGATTTTAATGTTGATGATTAGATTCTATGCTTAGGTATTTATGTTATGTGATTGTTTGTTTGTTTTCTTAGATTCAGTATTGATGTTTAGTTTATGAACTTTGATTAGTGTAAGACATTTTAATATTGTTGTATAAGTTGAATTTGTGTGGCTTTTAAATTTTAATATTTTAATTTGTAATTGTAACTCTGAAACTGGATTTCTGAAATATATGTGGATGTTGTGTTATGTTGTGGTATAAATTGTGTTAGTAGTTGTACTTATTTCAAAACTTCTTTACCCAGCAATTTCTTTGATATTATATATGTGTAGAAAGTTATTAACAGTACAGGTTAATTAAGTGATGAAAAGAACCTGCAGAACTTCAAAAAGGAGAAATACCTAAAGCACGAAGGTATGATTTAGATTTACAGTTTATTTTCTTTTCACCCTATATAAATAGATAGAAAAATTTAAGTTTGGGTGAGGAAAAAAATAAAAATTTAATTATTAAATTGTTCTCAATTTATATTTTCAAAAATTATTATAAAATGATTTTCTGTAATGAATTTAATTCAGAAAACTAGAATTAATTTATTTAATTATTATAGAAAGTTAAAATAAATATTTCTAGTGATTAAACTAATTTTGTAGATTAAGATATTTGGTATAAAAGGATAATAATATAGTTAACTATTTAAAGTAAGAAAAACTATATTTCAAAATATGAAATTCTTAAGTATTTAGAGGAGAAAGAAAAGATTGAAACTCAATGAAGTGAAAACTATGAAATACATATAAGATAAAGAAATATTTCAAGTTTCAAATTTAGGAAAAGGAAAATGAAGTTCATAATTATTAACAGGCTATCCAGATACAGTAATCCTCACTTAAAAAAAAGAGAGAGAGAGAAAAAGAAAAAGAAAAAGAAAAAAGATTGAAAATCAATCTAAAATGAAAAGAAAAGAAAAAGTAAGTGAGGAGAAGCTTGAGGAGATGCCTTATCAAAAATTGGCTTCATTTGAATCAACATAAAGGGTAAACTCAGTTACATTTCTGAACTTATATATATGGATTAGTATTATACTAAGTAGTGCTTTCATGAAATTCTTATCATCTGAATATCTTAAGTAATTTAATATTGTAAAATATAGTTATTCTTGAAATAAATAGAAGACTAGAAATCTTAAACTTGATGAGTAAATAACATTACATCTATAGAGTTAATTTAATTATCTAAAAATCTTTCTAATAAAATTTACTATAATATTTTATTTAAATCAAATTCATAGTATTTCTGAATTAAAATTTTATTACAAATAATCATTACTTTTATATAGTATCAAGATTACTTGAGGACAAGTAATAGTTAAGTTTAAGGGATTTTGACCACAAGAAAATATATTAAGAAATTCACTCTAATTTTATATGAAATTACACTTTAAAGAAATATATTTTCTATATTTTATTGCAGGTATGAAGATTTATAGGTATTGGAAGCAAAAAGATTGAAAAGAAGCAAATCTGGAACGAAAAGGATTAAAAAGAGATGGAAATTAAACTAGCCCGCTGACGGCGTGATTTTCCCAAAATTTTTGAATATATTATAAAGGAGCCCGCCGACGGCGAGATCGAGCCCACCGACAGCGAGCCTTAGCGGTTAGCCAATGTTCTAGAAGCCCGCCGACGGCGAGATCGAGCCCGCCGACGGTGAAAATGTCAATTCAAGTCAAATACATTGAATCTGGACGCTTTTTGAAGAGGTGCTTAAGAAACATTTGGATATATGTCTTCTTCTTTAAATATAGACGAATTTAGGCTGAAAAGTGTGTGTCTTGTGGAAGTCAGTAGTGTGTGGTGAGTCTATTCTGTGTGCATTAGTGTGTTTTAAAGTATATTAGTTAGTATAATTAAGTGTGTTGTGCAAGAAGGAAGAGTTAGAGGAACTTTAAAAAGTCTGCTTGGAGAGCAGATTCGAGATAAGTTTTTATTTATTGTTTTAATAACTTTAAATGAAATCCAAGTTTTGTGTTATTTTTCCTATGCATTCTGAGTAGTTTTCTATGTCTTTCTCTTTGTTGTTGAGATTTTATGAAATGAAAAATTGAATTAGTTGTGCCTAAAAATACTAAATAAAATTGTGATAATCTTTTTACTTGAATCTTAATTTACTTTTAAGTTGGCCAATTGAATTGTTAAAATATGTTGAATTATCAACTATAGTAAAGATTACATCCAAGATTCAGGGAAGTCGAAAGCCTTGGAAGGACGGTGCAAATAAATAGGGAAATATTATTTATCGGGTGTAGAATTGGATATTTTAGTGTGACAGACTAAAATCTTCAATTCGGTCCTATCTTTTGGGAGCTGAAGTGTAGATTTTATCCCTCAGGCGAGGGGAATGTGGGAGCTCTAAAGTGGCAGCCGGTATCCTCCCAGCCGAGTCGTAGATCCAGTAACTAAGCATAGGATTAGTCAATGTTCTTTATGTCTGAACCAAAGGGTAAAGAATATGAATGCTCCTATTTGACACAATATAATTCTAACTAATTTAATTATTCATTCACTTAATTCTCTTAGCAAGGAGAAAGATACTTTTTCTAAATTGCAATCTTCTATCTAAAAATTAAGTAATAGATTTTATTATAAACGTTCTTTATTTCCGTACACTAGATAGTAATTGCATCTGCTGAAATTAGTTCTTAATCTCTAAACTTCCCAGTGGGATCGATATCTAGGACTCCAATAGAGTCATTTATTACTTGAACGATATGTATACTTGCGTTGATAAAAGGGGGGACACAATTGTTAATTTTACTCTGATAATCATTTATAAAATATATAATATAAAGCTCCGCAATCATATAAACCCTGCTGCCTCCCGACCCCAGGTCAATGGCATGGAGGCCCAGATAGAGGATATTGGCCAAACGTTGATGGACTCAAGGAGGAGGACATCACAAGCCATTCGAAAGGTATGATGCTACAACTGGAGGAGTCTTTAAGGGACCAAATGACTAAGATGCGGGAGGACTTGATGGGGGAGCTTCGGGAGGTACGAAGAGCTCATGAAGATGAGATGAAAGGTGTACCTGCTAGATAGTAGGAGATGCGTGGAGACATTTCATGATGCAAGAGGGCACTAGTGACACCCTCCAACCATCATACCTTCGAAGCCAAACGTATTGAAGTGTTAAAACCAAAGAGTTGTGGAGGAGACTACATTGTGACAGAAATTAACAATTTCTTATGGGGACTTGATCAATACTTTGGAGAAATGAGGATTAAATATGAAAAGGCAAGCATACAATTTGCAACCCTTTATCTCTCAAAGATCACAATATTGTGATGAAGAAGAAGACTTGGATATATCAAAAATGTATGTGCACCATATCCACATTTGATGACTTCAAAAGAGAGCTAAAGAGGCAATTCTACCCTGAGAATGTAGAGGATGAGGCTAGAGCTCGATTGCGAAAGCTCAAACAAGAGGGATCGATTCAGGAATATATTAGGGAGTTCACAAGCTTGGTTCATAAAATTACCGAAATGTATGATAAAGATGCACTTTTCAACATCATGGATGGACTCCAATAGTGGGCCAAGACTGAGCTTAGGAGGCGTGGAGTGCAAGATCTTAACATTGCCATCGCGACCGCCGAAGCCTCATTGATTACTCAAAAGAGTCCACAAAGTCTAAAGATAAGAGGAGTAATTATGTCAAAGAAGGGGAAGACAAGGATCAACACATAGAAGAGACTCATCGCGAATCAAGCTAGTCCAAGGCAAAGAAACAAATGAAAGTCAAGTATTAACAAAACCAAACCGAATAAAAAACCACTTCTTTTGTGGAGGACCTCATTGGGCTAGGGATTGCCCTCAAAAGAATGCTCTAAACTCTCTCCTTGCAAGCCATAAGAAGGAAGAAGGTTGTAATATGACGACACAAGTTGGGTCTATACAACTGCTGAATGAGATGCAAGCTCCAACAAAACCCCAAGCAAAGGGATTATTCTTTATGGAGACGATAATAGGTGGGAAGACCATTATAGCAATGGTGGATACAGGTGCTTCTCACAACTTCATCTCTGTCGAAGAACCAAAGAGGTTGGGTTTGCAGATGACTGAAGAAGGAGGCTTTATCAAGGTAGTCAATTCAGCATCAAGGCCAATCCATGGAATAACCAAAGGAGCAAAGACTAATATTGGAGCTTGGTCAGGTACCTTAGACTTCTCTGTATTTTGATGGATGAGGTTAAATTTGTTCTAGGGATAAACTTCTTGGATCAAGCCAAAGAGTACGCAATACCCTTCGTCAATAGCATGTGCATCATAAAAGGGAATAAAGCTTGCTTAGTACTGACAAAAGGATAAGCAGAAAGTCAAAATGCTATCGGACATCCAATCCAAGGAAGGCATCCCATAAGATGAGGAGAGCTACATGGCTGTTCTTCATGACTCCGATGAAGAATTAAAGCCCCAAAAAGACATACCAAGGGAAGTGGTGGTGGTACTTGAAGAATAAAAAGATGTTTCACCAAAAGAACTACCACCAAGAATGGAGAAAGATCACCAGATTAGGATGGAGCCAATGACAGAGTCACCAGCATGAAAACTTACTGCATGGCACCCCTCCCTTGTAAAATCAAGGAAAAACCCAACATTGCAAAGTCTGTGAGCAAGCAAAGGGAGCTAGTCCGAGTGTCACTATATGAGACTACAAGAAGAACTACAAAATGGGTGGACAAAAAAAATAAACGTGAAAGCACATGGATAAAGAAAAGTCCGACGAAATCAAGTGGAAGCCGCAATGAGGGCATTTCTAAGTTAAGTGGGGGAGAGTGTCACACTCAGCCATCTTCAAGAATGATTGACAAGCTAACCATGAGAAATGAGGATTCTAGAGAAAACCTAAATGTAAAGAGTAATCCAAGGGACTCTAAAAGATTCCACGAAATTGTAGAAGAACCTAGAAAGAAGGAGAATATTTCAAGGAGTTCTAGAAGGTTTCACATAATTCCAGAAATATGCTGAAAAAAGCAACCTTCAAGAGAACTTTAGAATATTCTGGAAAGTTTTAGAAACATGTAAATGTATAGAACAATGTAGAGTTATCTAGAAGATAATATATTATAATGTATTCTAGAAAGTTCCCCTAGGCTTGGGGAGGACTATAAATAAAAATCCCTCCCCCTCATTTGTATTTATCCAAGAACCATTCAAGGTTCCCAAGCATTCAAGTATCATAACCATTCTTTCTTAGTGAAATGATTCTTTCTCCAATACTTATCCCTACTCTTCTTCTTAGAGTATTTTGTGATTACAAGCCCAAGTTTATGAGGATTAGGCTGATTTAGTGCCAAAGAATAACACTAAAGCCGCACGGGTGATTTGAGATAAATTAGTCTGTGACATGTAGCTCAAGTTCAAATTTATCTTTCTATGTCATACAAATTTAATCTCAAGCTATTTCAATACTCGAGCTTCTCCATTTTACCTTAAATACCAATTTTATTATATAAAAACTTTGATGTATTTCAACTTGAATCTGCAAGCATCTCTTGCCATTACTTCTCCATTTTACCTTAAATACCAATTTTATTATATAAAAACTTTGATGTATTTCAACTTGAATCTGCAAGCATCTCTTGCCATTAGAAACCTACCGCTTGATGCCTTTTAGAATGAACATTGGCCACATCTTCTATAGCAAATCACAGCTGTGAGGCCTTCAATATGCAGAAGACTTCTATAGCAAATCATAGCTATGAGGACAGAAATCAATGAATTCATGCCACCAAGCCTTTAAAGGTAACATAGATCCTCCCAAATGACAAAATAAATGATAACTTTTAAATCTGACAAAATTTCAAATCTCCCTTTCTCCTCTATCTTAACTTAAACCTACAAGCTTTCCTTGAACTAAGTCTTCTCCTCACAGGCCTCTAGGAGTTGTCAAAACCTTCCAAGAAATTCCCGCTCATACTAAGTATTTAGGTTAGACACCCTGGGTCATCTCTCTAACCATATGATCTAAATTATAGATTCACGACATTGAAGTTGCTAACATTAACCAAGCGTACAGGAATCTGACAAAAAAATATTTTAAGCGAGAATGCAACTTAGGCTTACAACCCCCAGTATCAAGTGACACCTAAAATTGCCCAAATGTTGATTCCAATGCAATCTTAATATTTTAATAAACATAATTAGATAATCATGAGCTCGTTGGACTCAACTTATCGAGATACAACTATGTTTAAAATTACACAAAAACTAAAGAATTGTTAATCCCTATTGTAAAATCTTCAAACATACTAAATACTTAATGTAAGCCCATTTGGCCTCCAATCAAAATATTTTAGTATTGTTTGGTTAGTCTCGTCAATTTATTGACAAACAATGTATCATGTCAATTGAATGGGATTACAGAATAGGGCTTTATGAGGAGAATAATTGAAAAAAAATAAATTTTGAAAGATCAAAAGGCATAACTCCAAGAATTCTCTCTCTCCCAACAGGTCACAAAATTCCTGCTGCTTCAACTCTACGTTTCATCCTTCTGCTACCTCTGCAAAAGTCCCCATCTTGCCACAAAGAGGAGAAACACGCATATCAACAAAACTGAAGAAGGTAACACCGTGCTCAAAGGCAACAACAAAAAAGGCAGTGATAAAGGTAAAAGCACTGCACGGTAGAAAGAACCCAATGAGCTATTCCTCTCCTCAACTGGCTCAGACCTTCGAGAAGGAAGAGTAGTTAATGGCGCTCGAGGTGGAATAAAGAAGCAGAAGTCAAGCAGCTCTCTCTTAATTCTCTTATCCTCCCACTGCAAACATTCCCACCACATCTTCTCACATTGAATCTTCTTCAGCTTGCTTCTTCTTATATCAGGCCCAAAGGGAAGTTTTACCAGCATTAGGCACCCAGAAACCTGCAGAGATTCCAATGCAGGGAAGCCCAATGTTTGGCTACAAATTTTACGCAAGCATGGAAGTTCATCCAAAATAATTCCTTTCAGTTTAGGAAAAGCTAGTTCGGCCATGTTGATTACAATTGCTTCATCTCCAATCACGTCTTCCATTTCAGCACATTCTTGTAGTTGCAAGTACTCCAAAGACGGCAGCTTTAGCATCCAGCTAACATTCTTCAGTTCATCACATTTGTATATTGTTAACTCTCTAAGGATTGGAAGCAAGTCTTCGGCTGCAACTCCTCTCCAACTTATCTCTTTCATTCTTCTCAGCTCCAAGAACTGCAGGATCTCAAGACCCGGAAGACAGGGGGCATGTGCAGCTGCAGTCCTCTTCACCGCCAGTTCACGAGGAGCACCGACCATCATAAGCTTCACCAATCTGTCACAGTTCATGATGGTCAGCTCCCTGAGGCTCTTCCCAATCCTTCCATTGGTGGTTCCAAGCAAGTCTGGGGAGAGCAGATCAAGGGTTCCTTGGAATCCCTCAAGATTGTTCATGCATAGCCGTCTTGTGCATACACCAGAAAGCTTGGATAGCCTGCCTACAGCCTTAACTGATACTACCATGATACCAAGGGCCAATGCTGATTTGCGGTTCTTGTCCCTGCCAAAGCACTCCAAGTCCAGGATATCAGCAGCAGATCTACATCCTTGGCTACTGCTAGAACCACCGTTCCTGATATCCAAATCATACCCATTGCCACTGGCTGAAAGATCAAGCACCCGAAGCTTCGACAGTCCTAAGAGCACCTTCCTAGGTATTGGCTTCAGATTAAGAGTTCTGTAAAGCAGCAAATACTCCAACTCTTTAAGATGTTCAACGTCCATAGGTAATGAGTTCAACCTTGTATGACTTAAATTGAGGTATTTGAGCTTCGTGAGCCTCCGAATGTCAGCAGGAAGCTCCTCAATTCCAGTATTCGATAAATCCAAGTAAGTGAGAGCAGGCATCCGAGCAAAGAATCCTGGAGGAATGCTTGTCAATGACATATTCCCCTTCAGTATCAGTGTTGTCAGCCCTTCACATTTTGCCGGCAAAGCAACTGCTTCAATGTCATTATACATGAAAGAAACACTCTCAGCATTGCTCCAATTGAAATGATGAGGCCCGGTTTTCAGAGAAGAATCAAGCGTCACGATCCACTTCTCCCTGTTCACTCCATAGTCAGAAGCAATCCACAGGGCGAGTCCTCTGATGGTCTGATGCATCCTGACCTCACTCTCAACATCGCCAGGAGTCAGCAAGCTTGCACCTTTCAAGGTTTTAATAACATGGCAGCCATGAGAATAGGCTGCACTGATATCAACCTCGTTGATGAATCCAAGTCCCATCCAACATTCAATAAGCTCTTCGTTGCAAATGCTATAGTTTTCCGGCCACAGAGCGCAAGAAAGGAAGCACCTTTTCGCTCCATCGTCTAAATTATCATAACTAAGCTTTAAAAGGGGGAAAAATGACTTACCCATACCTGGGAAATTTGCAGACAATTTCTTCAAATTTCTGTCCGCTACGACCCATTCTTCATAGGTTTTCTTCGATGACAGCGCTGCACCGGTGGCGGTAAGAGCAAGCGGCAGTCTTTGACAGTAATCGTTGATGATTTCTTCCGCAATTTTTCGTATTCGATGATCAGAGTTTAGGGTTTCGAGTCCAACTTTCTCAGAAAACAAAGCAAACGCATCATCGCTGGCCAAGCAATCGAGGCGGACGAGGCGGCAGTTACGACCCATTCTATTACATACTTCCTTATAACGAGTCGTAAATACGACGGCGCAGTACAGCGGCGCGGCTGCGGGGTCGGGGATGCCGAGCAGTGTTAGGTCAACGGCATCCCAAAGATCGTCGAGAAGGATGAGGAAGCTGCGTCGTTTCAGGCAGTTGAAGATGGATTGGGTTATGTTTTTTGAGGATGTGAAAGGTGGGAGTTTTAGGCCGAGCTGGGAAGCGATGTGGCGCTGTACCGATTCGGGATTGTAGGTCACAGAAGCTTCGGCGAAGATGATGAAATCGAAGGATGCAGAGCTGGTGCGAGCTTCGGCGTACAGAGTGGTGTGTATGGAGCGAAGGAGAGTAGTTTTGCCGACGCCACCGGGGCCCCAGATTCCGATGAGAGAGTCTCCAGATTTGAGGCTGTGAAGGATGGTGTTGAGGTTGGGTTGGATTCCGATGAAGTTGAGGTTTTTGTTAGAGGAAGGGGAAGGGAGAGAAGGGGGAGGGATGGAGGTGGGGGGAGTGAGGGGAAGGATTCTGCTGCTTCGGACGATGACTTTCTTTCCCATGGGTCGGGGCTTAGGTGGGAGAAAGATTGGGAGTATGTCTTTCTACTTGCGTCGAGATGATTGATGGTTGAAGAAAAATTGGATCTTGGGGGGGTATTTTTTTTCCGAGTTCAGCTTATAATTGGGCGTTTGGATAAATCTTTTTTAGGAGCGGAAGGAGTTTCCTTGATGCTCTCTCTGCCTGCCAGCTTCGAGTTTAGCCGTGTGGGAAGTACTGCGATCTTAAATTTTGGGGAGGCGGACTTCATTTTTATTGACTTTGTCATGGGGAAAGTCTGCTGATGAATAAAAAGAGGGATTTGCAAACATAACACAGCAAACATTAGAATTTACACATCGAACATCTAAAACTTAATATTTACTATCCTACAATGTAAAACCTTTGCACAACACCAAAAATACCACTCCGTAAGATTTCACCCGTCTTTTTCAGCTTATCCCGTGCAAAACATCTCCTCCTCCAGCCTCCGACCAGCTGCCCCAATACTGGCATTACTCATGTGCAGCCCAATCAATCTCGCATCTCCCTTCTCATGGCCTTCTGACATCACCAATCTGGTGAGCTCATCGGCGACCAATGTTCTGTTAGATAATTTATGGGACTACAATGTAATTAATAAATATGTTGGATCATTATTTAACAAGTCAAAATTATTGTGGTCTAATTAATTAATAAAGTTTATGACTTTAGGCACATTTGTCATGAAATTATAAGTGTGGATATCATAAGAGCAAATTCCAATTTAATGAGGGACAAAATCGAATTAAGCAATCCTTTCATGAACTACGGTTAGTTACTAATAAATACGAGTGGTAATGGTCCCGATCCGCATACTTTTAAAATTCTCGTTCCCCATCAACGAGAAACTTAGAAAACTCCGGATAAATTGCAGATTGGAAGATCATCGTCTGCAATCGATCAAATGGATTCGAGTACGCTTCCGCTATCGTATCGATTCGGCTTTTCTCATTAATTTGAACATAAACGAAAGATT
This sequence comes from Papilionanthe hookeriana x Papilionanthe teres, assembly GCA_022702705.1. Taxonomy (NCBI): domain Eukaryota; kingdom Viridiplantae; phylum Streptophyta; class Magnoliopsida; order Asparagales; family Orchidaceae; genus Papilionanthe; species Papilionanthe hookeriana x Papilionanthe teres. The sequence continues at coordinate 22,682,563 of CM040423.1, forward strand.
CTCGTAGCGATTTTCTAAGAGATTTCGATTCGATCAAAATCTATTCGAAAACTCAAAAGAAAGTTTCTAACAATCGGTATCGTGTCCTCCCGTTCATGTTCTTGTTGAGATTCCCCTCCTCTTTCGTATTTTTTATCCCTTTCGTTCGCCTTTACCCGCGAAGGATTCGCCCGCAAAAAGTTGCGGCGGCGGGACTACGGAGAAAGGAATGCCGCAGCGGGAAAGGGAGCCGCCGGAAATGGCGCCAAAATCGGCGCCGGAGGGAGGCGCCGCCGAGCGGCGCCGGAGGAGGGCGGCGCCGGAGGCGGGAGCCGGAGCCAGCGCCGGAGGCGTCCACCGGCGGCGCCTCGGCTCGCAAACCGCGGACCGGCTCGAGCGATCCGCGACGGTTCGCGGAACCGTTCGCGGAACCGGTCAACGAACCGGTCCGTGGACCGAGTCCACGGACCATTCCGTGGACCCGGTCCACGGAATTGGTTCACGGACCGGTTCCGCGGACCCGGTCCGCGGAAAAAAAAAAAAAAAAAAATCAGAAAATTAAAATAAAATAAAATAAAATAAAATCAATTTTATTTTATTTTGTTTAGTTTTAAATTGATTTTCTTGATTTTATTTTATTTTGTTTAATTTAAATTTTTAATTTACTCATTAATTAATTAATTAATTAACTCATTTTAATTTGGAAAATAAAATGAGTCATTTAATTTAATGAGTAGATTAAATAAATAAGTTAATTAAGTTACTCATTTTAAAATGAGTAATTTAAATTAATTAAATTATGGATTGATTATTTTATAAAATCAATCAATTTTTGTAAATTATGGACTTTAAGGTTTTAAAATTTAGTCCATTGTTTATAAAATTAAGATTTTGTAAAATTAAATTAATGTTTGAATTAAATTCGAATAAATAAGTATCTTTAAAATTGTCCATCATTTTTAATGAACTTATTGAAGCATGATGTTGCTAAAGTCGACTTCTCATGTGTAGATAGTTCATGACGAATGATGGATGTTAGTATGTATGTAGGTTCATGCGAGTATTAATCGGCCCAAAGGAAAATTAATACTTGGCCGAACCGTATACACACTTCGTGATGATAAACATGTAACAATTATAAGGAATAATATATGAGTAATAAATCGATCCAAAGATAGATTTATTATTTGATATACGTTATTGTTAATGTTTGATCATTACAACAAGATTACCACCTGTGAGCTAATATTATCGTCCAAAGACTTGATATTAATGTTGCATTAGGTGTCTTGAGATGGGATTTACCATTAATTGAATTTAAACATTTTATTAATTAAATCTTTTGTTCATTTTTCAGTTGTTGCTAATGTATCTCGCTAATCTCAATTCGGTTCCAATCCTTAAGGGTGATAGTTTTAAGGATTGGAAAGAGAACATTCTCATTGTTCTCGGTCGCATGGATCTAGATCTAAGCATTAAGAATAGAAAAGCCCGCTCCTCTTACGGATGCAAGTTCCTCCGAGGATAGGAGGAACTTCGAGAAGTGGGACCGTTCTAATCGCTCGAGTCTAATGATCATAAAGCGCGACATACCCGAGACCTTTAGAGGTGCGGTGTCTAGTGAGATCACCGATGCCGCAATTTTCCTCTTGAAATCGAGAAACGCTTCGCAAAGAGCGATAAGGTCGAAACTCGGTATTCTTTTAAAGAAACTGATTTCAATGAAGTTCAGAGGCAAGGAAAATATAAGGGAGTACATCATGGAGATGTCTAATATTGCTTCAAAATTAAAGAAACTAAATCTCGAGTCGACGGATGACTTACTCGCGCATTTAGTTCTTATTTTTCTTCCTCCACAAGTTAGGTCAATTTCGGTCAGCTATAATATGCAAAAGGAGAAATAGACTCTTAATGAGCTTATTTCTCATCGTGTGCAAGAGGAAGAAATGTTAAGCAAGGAAAGACCGATAAGTGCTCATCCGGTAAACACCTCTAAGGAAAAGGGCTCTAAAAGAAAGAATGAAGTCGCTAAGAGTAAGGGTCCTTCTCAAAAGAAACAAAATAAAGCTCAAAATTCGAAAATATCGGCTTGTTTCTTTTGCAACAAAGAAGGACATCGAAGAAGGAATGTGCTAAATATCATGCTTGGCGTGTAAAGAAAGGTACATTTCTAACTTTGGTCCGTTCGAGGTAAATTTGGCTTCAGCACCTAGAAACACTTGGTGGTTAGACTCGGTGCTACTACTAACATAAGTGTTTCAATGCGGGGTCGCTCGAGCTACCGAAAACCAAATGATGCTCGAAAGATGCATTTATGTGGGAGATGGAAAATCGGTAGAAGTGGAAGCAATCGGGCATTTTAGATTGTTATTATGTACCGGTTACTATTTGGATTTGATAGATACTTTTGTTGTACCGTCATTTAGACGGAATTTGGTTTCTGTTTGTTGTATGGACAAATTAGGTTATTGTTGTTCATTTCAAAACAGTTGTTTCAATTTATCTATTAATTTCAATATTGTTGGAACTGGTTCACTAGTGGTATATGACAATCTTTATTTTCTTGATACTGTTGCTTCTTATAATGAAACTCTGAATGTGGAATCACGAGGTACTAAGCGAAAAATTAATAATGAAAATTCAGGAGCATTATGGCACAAGCGTTTAGGTCACATCTCTAGAAATAGAGTTGAAAGACTTGTGTCAGATGGAATTCTAAATTTATCGATTTTACGTACTTTCGATGTCCGTATTGAATGTATTAAGGGAAAACGGACCAAAAGGAAGAAATTAGGTGCATATAGAGCTACGTAAGTCTTAGAATTGATACATACGAATGTTTGTGGACCATTTTCTACGGTTTCTGGAATGGTCAACAATATTTTGTATCATTCATAGATGATTATTCAAGATATGCATACCTATTTCTTATTAATGAGAAGTCCCAAGTATTGGACGTGTTCAAATCTTATAAGGTCGAAGTTGAAAACCAACTAAGCAAAAGAATAAAGAAAGTCAAATCTGATCGTGGTGGTGAATACTACGGTAGATATGACGGTTCGAGTGAACAACGTCCGGGACCATTTGCTAAATTCCTAGAGGAGTGTGGAATTGTCCCACAATACACTATGCCGAGTTCACCTAGCATGAATGGTGTAAGTTGAAAGACGAAATCGCACTCTTAAAGACATGGTAAGAAGTATGATCGACCATTCTACCTTACCAAATTCACTATGGGGAGAAGCACTCAAGACAAGCAGCCTACATTCTAAATAGAGTACCAACTAAAGCGAGTCGCAATTACACCTTATGAGCTTTAGACGTGGCGAAAACCCGGCTTTAAAGCATTTTCATGTTTGGGGTCGCCTAGCCGAGGCAAGGCCTTACAAGCCACTTCGAGAAAAAGTTAGACCCTAAAACAAGAAGTGCACTACTTTGTTGGTTATTCGGAGCGATCTAGGGGTTTCAAGTTTTATGATCCCAAATTAAAGATAATTTTCGAGACGGAACCTGCAGATGTTCTTCGAGGATATTGAATTTGGGGGAGAAATCAGAGTTAGAGACTTTGTCTTCGAGGAGGAATCGGACCATACTACTCTTGTTGAAGAGGAATTGGTTTCTATTCCTCGTAATTGCTTTTGATAATGATCGGGATCTTACTCCCGACATTGATCAAGTTGCAAATCAAGAACCCCTTGAGGAACAAATTCAACAACCTCAAGAACAAGTTCAAGAGCAAGTGCTTTTGCGACGATCCACTAGGGAAAGAAGAAATGTTATTTCAGATGATTATATTGTATTTCTTCAGGAACATGAGGAAAATATTAGCATGATGGAAGATGATCCTATCAACTTTCATCAAGCTATGCAAAGTTCCAATTCAGAAAAATGGATCAAAGCAATGAATGAGGAGTATAAGTCTATGCAAGACAATAAAGTTTGGGAACTTGTTCCATTGCCAGAAGGAAAGAAACCCATTGGTTGTAAATGGATTCTTAAAACTAAAAGGGATTCAAAAGGCAATGTGGAAAGACATAAAGCTCGTCTTGTAGCTAAAGGCTTTACTCAAAAGGAAGGGATCGACTATAAAGAGACCTTTTCTCCAGCTTTAACAAAGGACTCTTTTAGAGTAATCATGGCACTTTTTGCTTATTATGATATGGAGCTACATCAAATGGATGTCAAGACCGCATTTCTCAATGGAGACATTGATGAAACGATCTATATGGTGCAACCAGAAAACTTTGTAATAGGAGACCCAAAGAATATGGTTTGCAAACTGATGAAATCCATTTATGGACTCAAACAAGCTTCCCGTCAATGGTATCACAAATTTCATCAAGTGATTCTTTCATTTGGTTTTGAAATGAATGCAGTTGATGATTGTGTGTATCATAAATTCAGTGGGATAAAACACATTTTTCTGATTTTGTATGTGGATGACATACGCGTCGCTACAAATGATATAGACATGTTGCAGGAAACCAAAAGATTTCTATCAAATAATTTTGAGATGAAAGATCTTGGTGATGCCTCATTTATTTTAGGAATTCAAATTCACCGAGATCGTTCTCAGTATATTCTTGGATTATCACAAAGAGGCTATATTGATAAAGTGCTTAAAAGATATGGCATGCAGAATAGTAGATCAATTGACACCCCTGCCGCTAAAGGAGACAAGTTCGGTCTCGATCGATGTCTAAAAGGAAACCTTGAGATTCGGGAAATGCAAAAGATTCCCTATGCTTCGACAATAGGGAGTCTTATGTATGCTCAAGTTTGTACGCGACCGGATATTGCGTACATTGTTGGAGTTTTAGCGGATACTTAAGTAACCTGGGAATGGATCATTGGAAAGCAGCCAAAAGGGTTATGAGGTACTTAAGGAGAACAAAAGATTACATGCTTACATATAGGAGATCAGATCATTTGGAGATCATTGGGTATTTTGACTCCGATTTTGCTGGATGCCAAGACAGCAGAAGATCCACATCAGGCTACATATTTTTGTTAAGTGGTGGAGCTATATCCTGGAGGAGTGCAAAACAATCACTAATAGCTTCATCCGCTATGGCAGCAGAGTATATAGCATGTTATGAGGCATCCAACCATGACATATGGCTGAGAAATTTTGTCACTAAGTCTGCGCATTATGGAAGGGATTGAAAGACCACTAAAGTTATTTTGTGACAATAAATCAGCAGTATTGTATTCCAATAACAACAGGAGTTCATCCAAGTCAAAGCATATTGACATCAAATTTCTTGTTGTGAAGGAAAGAATACAGAGTGGCGATTTGCATAGAGCATATTGGAACAAACTCCATGATTGCGGACCCCTTACAAAGGGTTTGATACCCGGGGTCTTTCATGAGCATACTGCTCATATGGGTGTTATAAAGCTTGAGGAAATTTAGATTCAGTGGGAGTTTGTTAACTTATATTTTTAGCTTTATGTTTTATTTTATGTACAAAATATATTTGGATATTTTTTGATCAGAAATATGGTATTTTATTCAGTTCAGTACACTCTGTATAGTTAAAGTTTGATCTCACTTAAGTAAAGTAGGACCAGTTGAAAATTGACATGAACTGACCACCTTGCATGTAATTTTCATTCCACACATTCATGATTGATCTATGTCATTTGATTATATTAATATATGTGACCATTGATGGTTTTAGTTGTGACAAATACAATGAAAACTGCTTTGATCATATATTGATATGATTAATGGACCAGATTGTAATGTACCTTTATAATAATGACAACAAATTTTGAGCGCTCTAAGGTTGACACATTTATTTTTACATATATAGTCTAGTGGGAGATTGTTAGATAATTTATGGGACTACAATGTAATTAATAAATGTGTTGGGTCATTATTTAACAAGTCAAAATTATTGTGGTCTAATTAATTAATAAAGTTTATGACTTTAGGCACATTTGTCATGAAATTATAAGTGTGGATACCATAAGAGCAAATTCCAATTTAATGAGGGGCAGAATTGGAATTAAGCAATCCTTTTGTAACCACCAGTTGGTTACAATAAATACGGGGGTAATGGTCCCCGATCTGCATACTTTTAAAATTCTCTTGTTCCCCATCAATGAGAGAAACTTAGGAAAACTCAGGATAAATTGCAGATTGGAAGATCATTGCTTGCAATCGATCAAATGGATTCAGGTACGCTTCCACTATTGTATCGATTCAATTTTTCTCATTAATTTGAACGTGAACAAAAGATTCTTGTGGCAATTTCCTAAGAGATTTTGATTCGATCAAAATCTATTTGGAAAACTCAAAAGAAAGTTTCTAACATGTTCTTCCTGCCAGGCGTGGGAGCATTACGCGTGGAGGAAAAGTCAGTTGTGGTACTGCGACGAAGGACGGGGAGGCGGTCACGAGAAGTGGCTGGGATTCGGTGATGAGGAGAGCAATTGTGAGTCTGGATAAGGAGAGTTTAGTATACTCGCAGTTTGAAGAGGCTTTGAGGCTCGTGATAAGGCGACGATGATTTTGCCCGGAGAGCACTGCTTGCAAAATAGTAGAGCGGCTGTGATTGGTTTCGAAAGGCAAGGCGAGGCTTTGAAGAGCTGTGAGGCTGTCAAGCTGGATCTTTCAAAAAAAATTATATTTTCTTACTTCTCATGTTTTTGTAAAGAGATGGTAATGAGGTGATTGTTATGGTGCTTGATATTTAATGATAGAGAAGTGGGCTAAACAAAACTTGATGTCGATTAGTAGCTTCTAAGGCTTAGTTTAATGAGATTGTGGTATGATTGATGTTTGTTTTTCAATGTTTTGTAAATTATTGTGATAGTGGGTCTTATGATCGAGGCTGTTGTGAGAGCACTCCATGTGCTACAGCCCGATGGCAAAGGTGGAGGTTGAGGAGAGGCTCATTATTATGCTTAGTGTCATGCGAAAACAATGCGGAAACAAAGAAATTCACACAACAATAAATAAACACGAACGATTTAGGTGGTTCGATATTAAATTGATTTGCCTTCATCCATGGAAAGGAAGATTTCACTAGCACTGAATGGAGAGAAAGAAAAATGGTTTGGGATTACAACTTATTCACTCCTTACCATAACTCTCACATGAACCCTAAGTCTCTTTTTATAGAGAAGGGTTACACATACAAGTAAATAGAGTCAAAAGACTAAATTATCCCTAATAACAATAAAAACTATAAATACAACCATCTCCATCTCATCTTTTACTTCCATACAAGTAAGAGATGATCAAATGAGTCACAAACTCCGATTCAACTCCGCCAAGACGATTGCCTACATACCCCCCATCTTGAAGGAATCAAGTCTCGTGTGGTTTCTCAAAATGCCTGACTGAAAAATCAGTCTTGAGATCAAATATTCACCAGACTCCTGCAATAAATGAACTTCTGGGCTGGTAGTACCTTCATAAGCATGTCTGCTGGATCTTCATTTGCGTTTATCTGCTTCAATAAAACCATACCGTCATTAAGTCTTGAACAAAGTGGTACCTCACATAAATGTGCTTGGTACGAAAATGATGAATTGAAGTTGTGGCCAAGAATATTGCACCTGACTGTTATAGAAAACCGTCAGAGACTTCTGATCAACTCTAAGACATCTAACAAGCTCTGCATCCATTACATTTTTTTCATTGCAATTAGGGTTAAGGAGTGATTTAAATTGATTTTGGGGACATTTGGAGTGAATTTGAAGATTTTAGGATTTTTTTGGAAAAATTATGGTTTCAGGGGCATTTTAGTAATTTTGACAATTTTGGGAGTTTTAAGAATTTTGGGGTGTTTTAGTCAATTTGATTGGTTTGGATTGGTTTAAAATGATTTTTGAAGAGAATTTGAGAATTTGGACAATTCTTGGAATTTTTGGAATAATTAAAGTTTCAGAGACATTTTAGTAATTTGGTGAAGTTTGGGTCTAAGAGGCCAAAGTTGGGGGTTTTTGTGAAATTGCGATCAATTGAGAATGTTAATCATAGAATTTTCTCTATTGAACCATGAGACTAAGGAACATTTTATTTTGGATCCTCCATGTATTGTTCATAGCCAAACCCTAGCCTAGGGCTAAGGGTTTGGGGGACCACCCACATAAGTTTCCAAAAGAGTGGGGGACCATACTAAGCATGATTGGTTTAGGGTTTTGGGTTGTGAGTGAAGGTAAAGGGCTGTCTGCAACACTGACCAAAGCCACACCACCCAAGGTTAACCCTTAAGCCAGGCAATTCTATGAGAACCCTCCTTGAGCTCCCTCATGTTTGGCTCCATTCTTCTAAGTGTTAGAGGCTAGAACAAAACATGCGGAACTCCAAGAAGAGTAAAAAAGTTTTCAAAATTTCTAATGAGTAGGATTTCATCACTAGTATTCTAGGACAGTCAACGGAAAAGTTTTATGGCTAGATCCTAAGCTCCTGAAGAGAAAAGACTAGACCTCAACAAAAGTGAGGTCAACATATATCTCACAACTAGCTATTTTGCATAATCTTTTTCTGACATTAAGTCAATAAAATTTGTTTGTATATTCATTAACATTTTTTTAATCTTGTGGTTTACACAATACCAACATATCTTTACTATATCTAATAAGAAGATTAGAAAGGGTTTCTAATATGGGTTGCTAATTTTCTATAAGTAGAAGCCCTTATAGTTAATTAAATCTTAGGCAAGTGAAGTCACTTTAGAAAACTCTTGATTAAGGTTTTGGTTCTATCTTCAAGGAATTTAAAGTTTAGTTTCCGCAATTGATTATTGAAAAATTAAATAGGAAAGGCCCAAAAATATAATAATTATTTTTGGAACCAAAAAAAAAGAAGGAAAATAGATGTCGAAGATACTGAGAAGGTTGGTGACATCTCAACTAACTTATACTTTGGCTTTCAATTTTGTGAAAGAAAAATTTGTCTGATAGTTTAATCCTAACAATCTAATTAGAAATTTAGGATTAAATCACTCATTATACGATTGTAAAAAAGCCTAGAAAAGTGAGGATTTACATCGTAACTAAATGAACAATATCGAAATCCTAAGACTAAAGGTGATGTTCACAGAAGAAAGTGAAGAGTCATAATCTAGTCTAAAGAAAGGAAAACACAAATAAACAGGCGAACATGCAATGAACTTACAACCCTACCTAATAAAGGCTGCCATCTAAACAACCAAAATATATTTAAAACTATGTAAAGTTAGTCGCAATGACTCCAAGATAGGATAGGATATTATTTATTAAAAAGAATAGATCTTTTAACTTGATTATAAAAATTAAGATGCATAAGTTTGATTGGTATGCATCATGATCTAAGACTAATGCAACTTTATTTTTGAAATTTAAAATTTAAAATTTAAAATTTTGTAGCTCACAAAACTCGAGTATTTTTTTATAATTTTAGTTAACTCTTCCTACTAAGTAATCACAACAAGCTGTGTATGGGTATGTACGTCCTTGAGATTAATGCTCAAATAATTTTTTCAAAATGTCGATCGACATGTAGATAGAAAACTTACTTTATAAGGCAGTCGTTCTCACGAGATAAACATCCCTTTTTCGTGCAATGAGTGAGTGCCTAAAAATAAGGAATAAAAGCTATATGCAATGCATATGCCTTTGGTGTTCTTTACATGGAGATTTCTAAATTGTAGGATATGTTACTACTCAATTTTATTTAATTATAAATTTGGTTATTTTATATGTACGATGTTTTAAAATGTGAATGTAATGTTTTATGTAAATTTTGTTTGGTTATGAATTTCATTAAATTTTGAAAAATTAGGTTAAAATTATTTGGTTTAGGTAGAAACTTTTGTCTTAGAGACAAAATGCAAAATGAGTATATCCATGATAGGGTTGGTGTAGCTCCAAGTGACGTACAAAATTAGAGAGAGTCATCTTAGATGGTTTGGTCTCATTAAATGTCAACAATTTGATGAACTGATTAGAAAAGTAGATGTTTTAAATTCGACTTATGTTAAGAAAGACAGAGGTAGACCTAGGAAGACTTGGGCATATTGTATAAAAAATGATTTTAATTTATTAGAATCAAATGAAAACATGACACTAAATAGGACACAATGGAGAAAAAAGATTCATGTAGCCGACCCCACTTAGTGGGATTAATGCTTTTGTTATTGTTGTTGTTGTCGGGTAGAAAATTTAGTCATTAAAGGGCTTATAAAAAATCCAGGCAAAAAAGCACACAAAGCAACGACCTGAACTTTAGGGTTCGTTTGGGGCAGCTTATTTGGTGCGGTGGCATTTTGAAAATGCATCTGACATGTTTGGGTAAACTGTGTTTTGGCAGCTTATGCGTTTTCAAAATGCAGAAAACAGCTTTTTCACACCGCACCTAGATAGGTGCGGTGGCAGCTTTCTGGCTATTTTGATTTTTCCAAAAAAATAAAATTTTGTAATAGCAACCGTACCTAGCTTATCATCAGATTATTTTTAATTACCTTATCAGCAGATTATTCAATAAGCTGCAGCTGCCTCAAACATGCCCTTAGATAGACATATCAAGAACAAACAAAACATGAACAAAACAAGGACACAATCAAGGGTATTAACCTTAGATTTATGTCAAAGTAGTTAGTCAAAATTACATCTAAAGGTTGTTGTTGGTTTAGTTGAGGTTTATCCTCTTTTATTTTGTGTTTATCTTCTTTTGAAGGATTTAGATGTTAATAGTTGACCAACTATAACAGACAACTTAAGTCTAGAAAAGAAAGAGACTCAACAGAATACATTATTATAGTAGCCTATGTTTAACTATGTCACCTTAGGTTACTATAAAAGTTTTACAAAATAAAGTGAGCACATCTTAGGCTTGCTATGAAAGCCTAAAACCAGGTGAAAAATCAAGTGCAACCTAAGCAACAGGTAAAGGAATGCACGATGAATAGAAAAACTAAACATTTAGTCTAGCAATGAAAATTTATCATAACTAAACATTTCTTATGAGCATAAACACAACAAACACAACACAACCTATCTAATCTTATGACGTCTAAAGAGTCAATGCCTTAGAATGCCTAAAGGCGGTGAGGGAAAAAGTAAAAAAGGCCCAAAAAGGCCTTATCATTCTATGTTTTGAAATTTTTATTTGTTGGTTTCAACTTTTATTAATAAAATGCTTTATTTTTAATTATGTGGATTTTATTGATTTATATTTGAGTTTTACCAATTTTATTGAATTTTATATGAATGTTTTAATTAAATTCTCTTATAAGCTTATTAGGCATATAGAATGATTTAATTTTATTAATACTTATAAAATATTATAAATCATTGGACAAGTAATTATAGACCTTATAAATTCAGTTAAATAATTTTAAGAAATTTTTCATGACTTTGTGAATGTTTATGAAATAATGTGTTTCCAATTTTATGATTTTTAAGGTATCGAATATTATGACATACATGATTTCAATTTTTGGAGTTTGATATCGAGCTCAAAATTTTTTCATAAAAAATTTATGAATTTTTGAATTTTCATTGATTTATTAGAATTATTTGAATTTTTTTGGGTATTTTTATTCAAAAAATCATAATCAATCCAAATGACCCATAAAATCTTTTAAAATTTTCATAGAAGTTTATAAAAAAATTACAAAAAAATCTTAAAATATCTTAAGTTATTTTAATTTTATTTTGAATTTTCTATGAATTTTTAATTTTATTAGTGAGTTTATTATTTAAAAATTATTAAAAATTATTAAATGGAAAATATTTTGTAAATCTGAATTGATCTTTATTTAATTAATTTATTAGTAAAAACCTTATTCAATTAAGCTTTCTTAAGAGAGTTATTAAGGGTTTAGTGAGGAAGGGTACATTTGTAAATTTGAACTTCTTGACCTAAACCACATTATTTTAAGTTGAAAGTGTTTTTTATTTGTTTCTCTCCTATTAATGAGTTTTTTTATAATTCAATAGGTTGAGGTTTAACATTTTTTCCATTTTATTTATTGAGTTAAATAGTGAAAAGAGCATTTCTATAAATTTGGAAAAACTTACAAATTTACCCAAATTCACTTTTGAACTCGTAAATTTTAAGATTTATTTACTGTTTGAAACTTAATTAATGATTTCAAATCAGGTTTTGAAGATTTTTAAGTTTTTGAAAACTCATTTCAAAGATTTTAAGTTTTTGAAGATTTTAAGTCTTAATGAAACTTTTTATATTTCCTTACTTTAATTTTATTTATTAGTTCAAATAATCCATATTAAAAAAAAAATCAAATTTTCTAATTAAATTTTCTTTTCTATTCTTAGAAAAATTACGAAAGCACACCAAGATAGGGAACATTAAGTGGTACAAATTTCATGAAGTTTGAATTCTTTTAATTTTTAATGATTTATTGTAGATTTTGAATGTTTTAATTAATTTCAAAGGTAGTTTATTGTTATTACGTCTTGATTTTGTTTTTCAATTATTCTCCATGTTTTACTAAATACAGGGGATTTTATTATTTATTTTTCTGAATATTACTGAATTAGTTAAGCATTTTATAAGATTACCTTTTTTTGAATTTATTTAAATGAAATAATTCCTAATTTCTTATTTAAACAACGAAGGTCCTATGTGGCAAGCCACCTTACCATAGTGTCGCTGTCTTTTCTACAAGTCTCGACATCATTGGCCATCCAATCATGAGTTATGCCACGTTTGCGGGATTCGTTGCATCTCCCAACAATGCACATTACTCCCTTCAAGATTTTAGTCGTCCATTCTTATATAAGAGGAATGGACATCATCAATTCATCATCCTCAAAGGGATGAAGAACTGAGGTTGTACGAAAAAATCTAGTCAATCCTTGCTATTATAAGGATGTGTTAATGATCAAATTCTACCAAATCTACCATCTAATCATGAAAAATTAGTAGTATAATTAGGATTGATTAGAATGAAGGTTTGCTTCGCAAAGTTCCACGATCGAAGCAATTTTAAGAAAATTCAAAGCATACCTTGATTCGTGTAGTTTCTTCTTGATCCAATCCACTTATCACGTTCAGTGTGATTACACGAGCAAGCTCCGATCACCAATTGCAAGCTCCAACTGTTCCTTGCACAACTTCAATTGAGACCATCCTCAGCTTGGTGTAGAGATGGTAAGACCAAGGGAATTTAGGTGGGGAGATTGATTGAAGATTCATAAATTGTGTTGGGATGGTTTAATTGAGAATTGAATAGAAGGATGGTGAAATTGGCTCTATGGTTTTAGCTTAGGGCAATAATGGTGCAGTGGATGATGGAGTTAGCCAAGGATTTACGAATCAATATTCCATAGCTTTGCCAGGGGAATCGAAGGTGTCTGCCTTGAACCTGAGAGCCCCTATTTTCAAATTTCTTGGGTTGTGTTGGCTGAAGGTTCAAGTGCACCAATAATTGATTCAAACATGAGCTGGGATGGTCAAAATTCAGTAACCAATAAGAATTGATCATATGAAAAGTCAAAGTTGGTGAGTTAGCAATGGGAGCATGCCATGTCGAATTTTGGAATTGTTTGCATCGAAGGGAATTTTGATCCTTAGGCTAACTCAAGTGCACTTTATTTAGGTATTTAAAATAGTTGGAGATAGTTATGAGTTGAGAAAATTGGAGTAGGACAATTGGGGCGGTTGTTAGGCCAATATTAGGTGTCTTGAAGTGAGTTCTTAAGTGACTTAAGAATCGCTCACCTATGGATTGAATATGGCTTGATCTGGGCTTAAATAATTTGGAATTTGAATGGCTTGAACATAAGCGAGAGAGGTTTGAGTAATGGCTTAACGTGATTTGAGGTAGCTTGGCTTAAGTTGAAGTGGATTTGAAGTGAATTTGCATTGGGTTTGGTAAGGGGTGGCTAAGTAGTCTTTAAGGCCAGTTTTGGATGAATTTTGGTGTGAGCTCATGGTCAATGGGAAGGCTTGAATGATTTTTTCTTGGTTTGGAAAGGTTCAAGGATTGGATGGCTGTGTGGGTGAGTGAAAATTTTGGTGGAATTAATTTTATTTAGAAAATTATGATGATTTTAAAAATTGAGGACATTTTTAAAGTGATTTTAGAGGTTTATGAAGGATTTAGTGATTGAAGTGTAGTTTAAAATTTTATTTTGATTATGAAGTGGATTCATGAGAATTTGAAAGTAAAGCACGAAAAGATGACAAAAAGTTTAGAAAATGTCATTTTTTATTAAATTTGAATTTTTATTTTTATTTTATTAAATTTTGTTAATAAAATTGATTATTGGGTTATTTTACAAATTCGTAATGATTTATTTGATTTATGAATTTTTTTTCTATTATCTTATTTTTCTCAAATTTCATTATTTTTAGTTTGAAATATTTTGATGATTTCCAAATTTTATTTCCTTAATTTCTTTTTATTGATTCCTTTTGAAAATTTTATTATATTTTTTATTTTGAATTTTTATTAGGATGCTTGAATTTTTTTTAAAGAATTTAATTTTAATTTGATTTGAATTGATGATTTTAGCGAATTTCTATTTTACTATGAAATTTTGGTGGTTTTATTCATCTTTCTTTTTATTAAATGATAACCTTCCTCTCTTAACTCAAAGTGAACCTCACATTCAAATGGGTTCACTATATGCTAAAGAAAGAGTTATCTAAGAAGTTGTGAAGGTGAGTAAATTGCCCAAAAGAAAGACCAAGTAGAAGACCTATTTTGTTAAGGTCAAAGGGTTGCTTAAGATATTTCAAGCCAATAGGAAGTCAACTTATGCATAAATAATTTAACCTCAATCAACTTAACCAAGGTTTGAAGATTTAAGGTCAAATGCATGCAACTATAAAGAGTCAAGAAATATTTCGTATTATAATTTTGCATTGGTCCCATCACTTGTGCTTTAGGAAAAGCCACTAGGAAATCCTAAAATTAAACGAGTTCTAGAGACAAAGGGAAAGAAAAATCTCACTTAAAAATGAGGTAAACACTCATCCATCAAATATCTTCTTTTTTGGAACAAGTAAAGATGGAACAACACAAGGACTTGAAATATGCTTAATCATATGTTTATTCAGTAGTTCTTTTACTATGTCTTGTAATATTTGATATTCATGTGGGCTCATTATATAGTAAGGAAGATTTGGTAGAGAAGATCCATGACTGAAATTGACATGATGCTGAACTGATCATTGTGGTCGTAGCTGTGTGAGTAAATCAACTCAGCAAATGTCCTAAATTTCCTTAAATAGAAGGCAAACTTCCACTTTAATGCTAGTGACTATTTCACAAGTATTACTTCTAGTAAATACAAGGGCAATGAGAGAATTGATTTTCTAAAATTATTGACCATGCAATCAGATAATATATGAAAGAATAAATTTATCCTTAATGTTAAGTGCATTTGAAATTCAGAGTGAGCGTAATAGTTGATTTTTTTGCCTTTCCATTTAATATTATATGTTTTTTTTTTTTTCTTTTTTCATATAATTCTCCCATACCAAATTGCCACAATCAACCCAGAAAAAGATGACAAACATCCATATCAAGATCATCTCATAAACAATTGCACATATAATGTCTTCTACAGAGAATGTCACTCGACATATTTTAGAGATGATTATATCAATTTTTTTCTTACCCAATTTATCTTGTATGTTAAAGGTGTTTAGTGGTAATAAGAAGCAAGATTAAACTAAACTTTGATCATTTATGCTTTCAGTACAGCTACTATCAACTGGTAGCTCACATACCTTTCCACTTATGGTGCACTTAGTGTAAAAAATGGATCTTCTCTATGATTCAAGTACTTGTTAAGGAATTACGAACAATTTCTTCGAAAAACATACAACTACTTCGCCTTCATTACCTCACAATTGCTTAACTTCATCATCTGATGTTAACTCTTTAATCATGTGTCGTCACTTGTTTTACTTTCTAATAGTTAAAAATATTGTTTAGCAGGACATGCATTCAATTTGTCACCTGATTGTAGGCAGCAAAATCCCTTAGAAGTTAAATGGTCAAGCATAGAAGTTTTCTTTATTTAGACTTTTAATCATATTAGGACTCATACTCTTATTCTCAATAGTTTAATCATATTATACTCCACTTCCAATTCAGAAGATTTTGGGTAAGGTGAAGAGGTTTTCTTTCCCGCATTGATTTCATAAGGAGTTGAAGTGGGTGTTGTCCTCATCGGTTTGATTGATAGATTTATCTATCATCACCATTTAAGGTTCTGTAACTTTTGCCTCATCTCTATAGAGAATCGAAAGCACATGATAGAACATTCTTTTATCCATTGTATGATGCTGGTTTGAGCCAGTCTAAGGGTTACTAGGCCATAATCCTCGTTGTTGCCAGGACGTTTAGTGGTTTCCACCATGGCTTCTTAAACACATTAGCTCCAATACCACTCTGGCTTAGAAGCTTAGCAAGAAAAGTAGAACAAATGAATGGATTCGGAGTCAATCCAAAAATTAAAAAATTAGGTATTCTATCTGTTTATTCTCTAGCGAAAAAATTCCTATAAGAATCCCTTTTATTTAGAATATAGTAACAATAGAAAACTAAATAAAAATAGAAAATTTAAGTAAAAATAGAAAAATATTCCTTATATAATAAGATGGTAATCTGAAGTTAAGATATGAGAAAAGGTCATTATTGTTTGTTTGCTCCTTTTATATTATCCCTCCCCTTAACAAGCTTCGCGTCATATGAAAATTTTTTTCTAGATTCCTTATCTGAATCTATTACCCTTTTATGCCAATTCACACATATTGACTCTCATCACTAATCATCATTACATATATAGAATTTATCAACTTAATTATAGTAGCTCATCCTTTGTCTTATTATTGAACTTACTTTGAAGCATATAATATCTCACTATGATGATGATTTTTCAATTATATTTTATTTCTTAATATTTATTCCATCAAACGAAGATTGAATTTTAATTTAATGTATCTTCAAATATGCTTATGACTACAATAAATCTTTGAGGATATATTACATATGGAAAATGACTAAACTATATTCTCTTTAATTTATATTTCTAAATTTATCATTTATAATAAATTTTTTTTGTATGCCTTATATATGAGTTGAAATAAGATTAGTTGGTTCTGCTCTTTTGAATTCCTTTCTTATGCTTCCAATTCAAGGAATATGAAAAAATACATGCATATCATCTCCTCTTCTTTCAATAATGTTAAAATTGAAATTCTAAATACTGCATAATATAAATATACTATACAATTAGACAGTAAAAGATAAGATAATTTTAAAGAATGTTCTCAATGTATTGCTGATGATGCTTACTCAATTGATGTCTCTTTTCCTGACTACATAGGAGAATTCACACAAAATGATGAGATGATATGTTTCTAAGCTAACCTATGGATCTTTTCTTCAATTTTATGCTAAAAAATACCACTGGATGTTCAAAAGAAATCTCCAAAAAAATTTTAGTGGAGATATAAATGGATTTTTTAATGGTGTTCATTGTGGAATCTGTCCATTAAAATTCAATAAAATGATTTTTCTTTGGATTTTTATATGTTGTAAAGCACTATGAACATGTTTTGTAATGATGAGTAAAATTTTAAAAGAATGTTGTATTTGATGGCTCTTTTTGAGTCCGCATTCTTAGGTTGCAAGCAATTTTTTTGAGGAAGCTATGTCAACACATTTTATAGCGAACATTTTATTTTATTTAAATAATGAAATGAGCTTTTGAAAACCTTTTAATAATTATCATTTGCATACTTTACAATAGCATGAAATTCGATTACAAGGAATTAGACCTTTCATGCATAATTTTCTGTAAAAAAGAAAATAATAATAAAGTCTTTAAACTTTGTAATGAATTTTGTATTTTGTGTGTAAATACTTTTATAGTCTTGAATATCTAATTAGATTCACATACTTTAATTAAAACATTACATTCATGTAGTAAAGTATTTGAGACTAGTTGTTTATATGAGCACATATAACTTCTATAGAAGAACACAAATGAAGGTAGCATCGCTAGCAATGGGTCAAATTTCAAATAGTATATATTAGAATTTTACATATTTGCTTTTTCTCCAATGTGATAAAAGATCAATAGTGGATAGGTGTTTATATATATGTATATATATATCACTGGTCTCGAGTCGTTCATACGCCGAAGCCCTTGCCGACAATAACCCCTCTCGCGCCCCCTCCCATTCCAACATTTTCCTGCAGAGATACCACGATGCTTTCGCGCAAGGCATTGAAACTGAGTTTCTCAAAAAGGCTTCCCGCAAAGATGGAAAACCTGCAATTTTTCTTACAGAGGAAGAGATATCCACTCTAGCTGCACCCTGCCGATTGTTCCTAGTAAGTAAGTTTTTATATGACAATCCTAAACTTGAACTGATCCGAAAATAATTTGAGCAAATGAAGCTGAATAGAAGTTGGAAGATTGGTAGATTGGTAGATTGGATGGGCGACACATTCTCATCTAATTAACCGATGATGGAGATTACACCCAAGTGTTTGCTAGAAGACTCCTTCGAATTGACAATCGGGTGATGAAGGTGCTAAAATGGACGGTGGATTTCGACCATCGTACTGAGCCTCCCATCATCTCTGTTTGGTTGCGCTTCCCAGATCTGCATGTATACTTTTACGATCAAGAGCTTCTATTCACCTTCACAAAGATCTATGACACGCCACTCAAAACTGACCCTCCTACAGAGCATATGACTCGACCTTCTGAGGCTAGAATACTGATAGAACGAGACATCACGCTACCTTTTCCGAGAGAGAGATGGATTGACACACAGCATCAGGGATTGTGACAACCAGCAGAACTAGAACAGGTACCTCTTTACTGTACTCACTGCCGTATGTTTGGCCACTCTCCCCATCAGTGTTACCACTTGCATCCAAACCTCAAACCTCCACATGCAAATACTACTGGACCGCACATTCCTGCTACGGGTATACCGCCTTCCTCACCGTCAGTGATACCCACTACTATTCCAGAACAGGTTGAGAATGATCGACCCTTGGAGGAGCATCAGGTAGTTGCCACTGCTAGACAAGATGAGGTCATCTCTCTGTCTTCTTCTACTGGAGCAGCTATACTACCATCTCAGGTACCCACTACTATAGAGGGAGATCAGACTCCCCACCATGACATGTCTGAAGATAGGGAAGAAACAAACACTCATATTATGATGACGGAAAAGGTGCCTACTACTACTGAGGAAGAACTACTGCCTAATAGTAGCTTAGTTGTTCTACCCGCTCAATGGGTAGGAGATTCTCAAGTATTGGAACCTATCACAGCAACAACCTTTCCCACTTCGGATCAGACTGTCAAGTCTACTGAAGAAGAATGACAAGTGTATACCTCCCGGAGGAAGAAGAAAGCTGGGTTTACTATCACCCTTGGAAACTTGATGGATGATATTTTAGTCTCCCATGGTAATGGAGAAGCCCTTCAGAGTGTGATTTATGGATACGCTACAATAACTGACTCGAGGTACACACTCCACGTGTCAGACACTTAGCGTAATTTTAATTCTTTTTGTAGCAAGTATGTAATATATTCTTTTAATCGCAAAGTTACGCTTTAACGCAAGTATACGTATCACTCAAGTAATACAGGGCTCTAGTGGAGTCCTGGATATCGATCCCACAAAGAATATTTTAGAGGCTACAAACTAGGATTATAGAATTCAATTCAGAATCATAACTAAATCGAAATTGCCTATCTGTCACTAATACGCAATCGATAATAATATGAAGTTTAAATTAAACTAGTTCTACTAACAGATAACTAATTCTACTAAAGTGAAGTTAAAAATATATAAGCAAGAAACTTTCTCCTTTGTTAATATATTTATGTTAATAGATAATTAGAATTAGTTTAAAATTGTGTTGTGCCAAATAGGAGCATACATATTCTTTACCCTTTGGTCCAGACATAAAGAACATTGACTAATTCTATGTTTGGTTATTGAATCTGCGACTAGGCTGGGAGGATATCATCTCTCACTTCGGAGCTCCCACATTCCCCTCGCCTGAGGGCTAACATCTATACTTCAGTACCCAAATGATAGGACCGAATTGAGGATTTTAACCTGTCACTTTAAAATCTCCAATTCTACGCCCGATGAATATTATTTCCCTATTTATTTGCACCCTACTTCCAAAAACTTTGAACTCCCTGAATCTCGGATGTAATCCTTACTATAGTTGTTAAACTCCACATATTTTAACTATTCAATTGGTCAGATTGAAAGTAAATTAAGAATTAAGTAAAAAATTATCACAACTTCTTTAAATTTTTATGGTACACTAATTCTATTTATCATTTCACAAAAATATCAAAACTAGGAGAAATACAAGAAAACTACTCAAATTTCATGAAGATGATACAATAAAACTTGGATTTCATATATAAAAGCAAAGTTCTACAAACTAAAGTAAATAAACACAATTTATCTTAAATTTCTCCCCAAGAAAACTCCTTGAAGTTCCTCTGAATCTCTTCCTTTCTTTACAGTACGTAGAATTCTCCTTCGAAATAACAATGCAGAAGAGATCTCTCACTTCCCTTACACTTTTACAATCCTTCGAATAATTCCTCACCAATATCTCTATCTGAACTCACTATTTAACACTCACTAAATAACAATAAAGGACACTAGTGGACTCTCTATTTGACACTAAGTGACTCTTAGAAGATCCTAAAAGGACTTGTTAAGAACTCTTAGTGATTTTTAGAGCACCCAAATAGGGCACTTTTTCGGCCTAGAATTGTTCTTTTTAAAGTTGTTGAAGAGTCTCCAAGGGTTTTCCAAGCATCCCTTGGAAAATCGTCCACATTCGACGTATTTTGTGAAAGAACCGCCGATCCCTCAGTCGGCGGCCTTGGCGGCCTTCTAGAAACACTGCCATGAATTGGCCCCGCTGTTAGCGACCTCTCTTGAAATATATTCCGAACTCTCGGGAAAATCACGCCGTCGGCGTCATCAACCTTGCCGTCGGCGCCCTGGTTCAAATTTGCATGATTTTGGTCCTTTTTGCACCAAATTTGCTCCTTTTATAATTTCGCTCCAATATCCTTAAATCTTCATACCTGCAGAAAAACACTAAAAATACTCTTATTTAAAGTGCAATATCATCAAAATCAGTATAAAATAAATATGAAAATCTTAACATTTTTTCCTTGGGTCAAAATCCCTCAAACTTAACTATTACTTGTCCTCAAGTAATTTTTAGTACTACATAAAAGTTATGATTCATTGTGGTAAAGTTTTAATTCAGAAATACTATAATTTTGATTTAAATAAATATCATAGCAAGAATTCTTAGAAAAATTTTCAAGTAATTAGATTAATTATGTAGGTATAAGGCTATCTAGTCATCAAGTCTAAGAGTTCTAGTTTTCTATTCATTTCAAGAACGACTATATGTTGCAATATCAATTCACTTAGAATATTTAGAAGATAGGAACTTCATGAGGATACTATTAGGAAAAAAACTAGTTATAAATATAAGTTCAGAAATGCTTTAGTTTTTCCTTTAGGTTAATGCAAGTGAAGCCAATTTTTGATAAGACATCTCCTCAAGCTTCTCCTCACTTACTTTTTTTTTTTTTTGGATTTTTTTTCAATCCTATATATTTTTCTTTTCTTTTCAGGGATTGTTTTTCAATCCTTTTCTTTTTCTTTCTTTTTTTTTCTTTTTTCAAGTGATGATTACTATATCTGGATAGTCTGTTAATAATTTTGAACTTCACTCTTCTTTTCCTAAATTTGAAACTTTAAAACATTCTTTACTTTATATGTACTTCATAGTTTTTACATCATTGAATCCCAATCTTTTCTTTCTCAACTAAATTCCTAAGATTTTTAATATTTCAAATTATGATTTTCTTTACTTTAAATAGTTAACTATAGTCTTATCCTCTTATACTAAATATCTTAACCTACAAAATTAAATTTTCACTACCAAAAATATTTCTTTGAATTTTCTATAATATTTAGATAAAATCTAAATATATTTATCTGAATTAAATTTTATCACAAAAATCATATTATAATTTTTGAAAATATGTTAATTGAGAACATATAATAGTTAATATTTTTCTTCCCTTCCCCAAACTTAAAGTTTTCTATAACAGAAATAATTCAGGGTGGAAAGAAAAATTCTAAATATAAAATTCATACTTTTGCACTTTAGACATTTTTGTCTTTTTGAAATTTGCAGGTTCTTCTCAAAATTTCTAACTTCAACTAACCTGTAATATTTAAAAATCTTTCTACACATATAACAGTTTAGAAAATTTGCTGGGGTAATGAAATTTTAAAACAAGTATATAAAACTAAACATTAAATAACAACAATTAACTACACTACACAAGACATATGCATTTCACAACACAGAACAAACAGTTTACTATTTTAGATTATTAAGTTCACAATTACAATCTATCACAGACATTTAGAAATGAAAATACAAACTACAAAACTAAGCACATATTCCAGAAATAAAGCATAGTCCACATAATACAATTAATAAAAATGATAGTACTACAACAAAACTAAAACAAACACATACATCATATCACATCACCATCAGGCATCAAAATCCCATACAACGTCTTCATCACCCTGGTCAACAGGAGGATTAGGCTGATACTGAGTATACCGGGGGCATTCTGGATAAATAACATCAGGCTCTCCTCTGTAGTACCTAGTCTGAGCATCATAATATGTCATCTCAAAATCATAGTGCCTCTGAAGATACTCACTATCGTGATCATGTCTTCTCTCTAATCCTTCAATCCTGTGATCAATTCTTTCTAATTTTTCATCTGACTACTCAAAGCAGGAGGGTCATAGCTAGTAGAAGGAATGTCTCTACTAGTAGAAGGTCCCTTGCTCCTACTCCCAGATCTCCATTCCTCATGGGATTCATAAGTCTTTATATTTGCTTTACTAATGGGTTTCATGAATACACCCGTTCCTCATCATCTTTTGTTTCAACTCCAGATAATTGACAAAGTGCATAAATTGGGTCAGGATGCCCTAAATATCCACTTGTCTCACTAT
This sequence comes from Papilionanthe hookeriana x Papilionanthe teres, assembly GCA_022702705.1. Lineage (NCBI taxonomy): Eukaryota > Viridiplantae > Streptophyta > Magnoliopsida > Asparagales > Orchidaceae > Papilionanthe > Papilionanthe hookeriana x Papilionanthe teres. The sequence goes on from CM040423.1 coordinate 22,705,598, forward strand.
TTGTAGTGGCCATAATATTCTTATAAATTATTCTCCCCACATTTATACTTCGTTGTTCCGAATACGATGAATTCGAACGGCTACGTCTCTTGAGACTTCACTATGATGATAGGTGGGTAGCTGAGTCGAACAAATGAAATAATGTCATGCCTTAGCAGTGGCATTCATCATGGAAAGTGGAAAGTTAATCCGTTCACGATTTTTAATTTTCCAAGTGACTTTCCCATTAGTGAGAAAGTCAATAACATCTTTTAACAGACCCTCCATTGTTCCAAATGTTTCATACTCGCTAGAAAAATAGTCGTGAAGCTCGTAAAAAAAGTTAATGCGATTAGCATTAAAGTCGACAGAAAATCCTCTTACTTGGTTAAGCTCATCCTCAAGTTGAGTCAGATTAGAGTAGAACTCTCTCACAACTTCGATAGCAGCATTATTTATTGTGTAGCAGAAGTTCTTCCATCCTATCTCTTTGATAACTCGTTCCACCTCTCCTCCAGGATTTTCAAAAACTCGATCTTGTATGCACTTCTTTCCTTGAAAGATTGAAGTGTACCTCGATTGTGCTTTCGCGTTTATAAATCGAGTCTCGTCGTATTCGAGTCTTCTCTTTTGTCGTGAAGCCATTGTTTGATCTATCAAAATCACAAAAATCTAAACTAATCTCCAAAATAATAATACAATGGCTTTTAAAGGGGGTTTAAAGCAATCTAAATCAAGTTCCATGAATTTCTTCCAAGTCTTTTCTCCACATTTTCAAATTTTTCAAAATTTCTTAATGTGGAAGAAATTCATGTTGAAAATAAAAAATTTTTACATAGGAATGAAGCTCTTACCAAGGGAAGATGAAATCCGGTGTTAGAATGTGTTGAAATCGCTCCAAATCCGAGATCTACCAAGCCCTAGGTCGAGTTTTTTGGGTAAATCGGGGAAGAAGACGATAAATAGTGGCATTTGACCGGTCAAAATCGCAGTTAAAAGGTAATTTTCCGGATCTCACCGTTGGCGGGGTCGTTCGTGCGTCGGCGGGCTCTATTGAATTAAATTCCAATACCCTCGAGAAAATTACGCCGTCGGCAGCCTCGAGTCCGCCGTCGGCCAGATTCTCAAATATTGATCATTTTTAAAATTTTTGCGATTTCGATCAATTTTAAGCTTCGTCGTCATCCATTCGATCATTTTAATCATATATTTTAAGTGATTAAGTGATGTATTAACACAAATAAACATACAAACAATAAAACTTCACAATTATATATTAAATCCAAGTGTTTACAATACATAACACACATAAACATGTATTTTCTCAACATAGATCCATCTAATCAGCATCACAATCCAAACCACAACACTCAAAACGCTGAAAACAAACATTTCAATCATAATCTCATCTATACTGAGATTAAAAAGCAAACTAAGAAAGCAAACACACAACATAATGAAACAAATAAAACAATTCTACTATTCTTCCGAATCAGTACTAGTTTCTCCTCTGATATCACCCATTGCTTGAACATGGACGAACAAGTTATAAAAAAGTCGGAATGGAAATTCTTCAGTTGAATCTTCATCAATCCATCCGTCTTCTTCATTAAGCGATCAAACTTGCTTCAAATTGTCCAGTAAGATCAAAATATTCTTTCATCCTCCAATCGATATGATCAAATAAATCCGACATATTATTAACTGAACTCATTAAATTTTGTAATTGTTTCTCCAGACTCTTGATTCGGTGTAAGATCATCGGTGTCTTGTCCGCTACTAGAGGTTGAATAAGAACAGAATTCTGCGATGCTTGATCCAAAATCACGCCCGTGTCATTCTCCTCATCATTGGCTGGGAACATACGAGTTGGGTCTAAAGGTTTCCAGGGTAGCAATATTTTCTCCCAAATCTCGTACGAAACTTGAAACAAACTGCATATTGAGAAAATTGTTGAAGGATGTCCAAGCCCTTGAGATGATCCTTGAACGATCAGACCAAACATAAACTTTACAATAATTGATCCAATATCAATGGACCATCCCATTTGAATGCAATAGTTCAAAATTGCACTTTCTTTTATGTCATTGCCGATTTTCATCGTCGGCAATAACTTTGCAGATATGAAAAGTGCCAATTTTTTGAAATGGGATTTAAAAGTGTTGCAGAAAAACTAACGTACCCGTTTTCTCTAACTTCCCAGTCTTCGGTTTCGTCCGTCAAATATTGGAATATTTCATTCATCTTGTCTTTCGTCGGCACAAAATTTGAATAATGGCAGACAGGAACATTCTCAAGCATGTATAATTCATTAATCCTTCCAGAATTAAATGTTATCCACCTACCTCGCACATAGACGCTTCCTTGGTTGATTCCATGTAAATTGGCGTAGAATTCCTTAACCACTGGAACGACTACTGCGGCAGTAGTATAGCAAAACACTTCCCATCTTTGCCGCACAATCATTTCTTCAATTGGTGATAAAGAATTACTTAATCTTCTATTGACGAATCCTCTTTCCTTGATTAGCCTTCTCTTGGACATCACCTTGTTGAAAAGTCGCTGCGCCTCGGCTCTGACAAACTTTCTCCGATTGTAAACTTGAAATCTAGGGTAATCTACTAAATTGGAAGCCATTAGAGAGGAATTGAAAGTAGTTTCCATTCGTTTTTGGGAGTTGGAGTGTTTAGGAACAGTCCATGGGAGTTTATAAGGGACGAATTCGCTAAAAACCGCCAAAATCTGACATTTTGAACTCGAAAAACTGCCCACTCGTCGATCCCGCTGTCGGCGGCCTCAATGACGCCGTCGGCGAGCCTTGTGCAATTAAATTCCAGGGCTCTCGAGAAAAACCCGCAGTCGGCGGCGTCGAGCGCGCCGTCGGCGCCCTAGGCAAAAATTTGCACATTTACGCCGTGGTCAAATACGTTCTAAATTTTCCCTATGGATCCAAATTCTTGATAATCAAATGTCAAATACAAGTAGTAAAATTCAATATTACTACAAACTAATGACAAACTCAAACAATCACTCAAACAAATAAAGATAACTACGGGTTGTCTCCCATAAAGCGCTTGGTTTAACGTCGTCAGCCCGACCTGTTCAGGTGTTATTCAGGTTGACTGAGCATTAAAACCTCTTTAAAATTTGGTCTTTTACCCTCAAAATATGGTTTTAATCTATGTCCATTTACTTTAAATCTATTCTCAGTCTTCTGATCTTCAATTTCAACAGCTCCATAAGTGTAAACTTGAGTCACAGTAAAGGGTCCTAACCAACGAGACTTCAATTTCCCAAGAAATAATTTCAGCCTTATATTGTAAAGCAAAACTTCTTGTCCTGGTTCAAAGTTTTTCTGGTTAATTTTCCGATCATGCATTAACTTCAGTTTTTCCTTATAAATTCTGTCGTTATCGTAAGATTCATTTCTTAATTCTTCTAATTCATTCAATGGTAATAATCTCTTCTCACCAGCATTTTTCAAATTTTAATTGAATTCTTTAATCGCCCAATATGCTTTATGCTCTAATTCTACTGATAAGTGGTAAGTTTTTCCATAAATAAGTCTGTAAGGAGTCATACTGATAGGAGTTTTATAAGCAGTCTTGTATGCCCATAATGCAGTATCCAGTCTCATAGACCAATCTACTCTACTAGGATTTACAATCTTTTCTAAAATTTGTTTGATCTCACGATTAGAAACTTCAGCTAAATTACTGGTTTGAGGATGATAGGCAGTAGAGAATCTATGAACAATATTAAATTTTTCTATCAATCTTTGAATGTATTTATTCCTAAAATGGGATCCTCCGTCAGTGATAATCACTCTCGGTATTTCGTATCTTGTGAAAATGTTTTTCATTAAGAATCTTGAAAAACTTTTAGCATCATAACGAGGTAAAGCTTGTGCTTCAATCCACTCTGATACATAATTAACTGCAATTAAAATATATAAGTTCCCAAATGAAGGAATAAATGGTCCCATGAAATCTAAATCTCAAACATAAAAAATCTCAACTTCTCACATGAAATTCAGAGGCATTTCATTTTTTCTATATATATTACCTACTTGTTGGCATTTATCACAAGTTTTGATATATCTGTAAATATCTCTAAAAAGAGTAGGCCAATAAAATCCAGCTTGCAAAATTTTATGTGCAGTTTTGTCAATCCCAAAATGTCCTCCAAATTCAGAATCGTGGCATTTTTGAATAATCTGTTCAGTTTCTTCATAATGCACACATCTCCTAATAATAAGATCGTTACATTGCTTATATAAACATGGTTCATCCCAAAAATATGTTTTTGCATCATCAATGAATTTTTTCTATTGGTGCAGAGTTAGCATAGGTGACAAAATATCTCTTACTATATAGTTAACAATATCAGCATACCAAGATATTTTCCACTCATTAATATTACAAAGTTTATCATCAGGGAAACTGTCTGTAATTTCATTATTGGTATCAGATGATTCATGATATTCCAGTCTCAACAAATGATCAGCAATTTGATTGTCAGTTCCTTTTCTATCAATCAACACAAAATCAAATTCTTGCATTAAGAGTACTCATCTAATTAATCTTGGTTTAATATCCTTCTTTTGCATTAGATATTTAATAGCAGAATGATTAGTATGCACAATATATTTAGTCACAATTAAATATGATCTAAATTTATCAAAAGCATACACAATAGCCAGTAACTCTTTTTCAGTAACTGTGTAGTTAATTTGAACATCGTTAAGAGTTCTACTAGCATAATATATAACTTTAAAAATTCTATCATATCTTTGACCAAGAACAACTCCAATAGCATAATCATTAGCATCGTACATTAATTCAAATAGTTTCTCCCAATCAGGTGAAACTATTACAGGTGTTGTGATTAGTTTTTCCTTTAATAACTCAAAGGCATTTAAGCAGTCTTCGTTAAATTCAAATTTCTTATCTTTTTCTAAAAGTTGGCATAGATGTTTGATGATTTTTGAAAAATCTTTAATATAGCGCCTGTAGAAACCAGCATGTCCAAGAAAACTTCTTAGCCCTCTCACTGTAGTACGAGGTGGTAATTTAGCTATTACTTGAATTTTTGTAGGGTCAACTTCCATGTCATTTTCTGAAATTTTATGCTCTAATACAATTCCTCCTGCAACCATAAATTGATATTTCTCCTAATTTAGAACTAAGTTAGTTCTTTTGATAGCTCCAAAACTTTTTTAAGATAATTTAAGCATGTATCAAATGATGTTCCAAATACAGAGAAATCATCCATTAATACTTCTATTCCATTATCAATTAACTTACTAAAGATAGACATCATGCATCTCTGAAATATTGCAGGTGCATTACATAGTCCGAAAGACATTCTTCGAAAAGCAAAAGTTCCATAAGGACTAGTAAATGTCGTTTTCTCTTGATCCTCAGGAGCAATGGGTATTTGATAGTAACCGGTATATCCATCCAGAAAGCAGTAATACTTGTGTTCAGCAAGTCGATCCAACATTTGGTCTACAAAAGGAAGAGGAAAGTAATCTTTTCGGGTGACGACATTTAATTTTCGATAATCAATACAAATACGCCATCCAGAAACTTGTCTGATAGGTATTAATTCATTATTTTCATTTGCTTCAACAGTTACTTCTCCTTTCTTGGGAACACAATGAATTAGACTTATCCAAGTACTATCCGAAATAGGATATATAATTCCAGCATCTAACCATTTTAAAATCTCTTTTTTAACTACATCTTTCATAATAGGGTTCACTCTCTTTTGTGGATCAATTCTTGGTTTATGTTCTTCATTTAATAAAATTCTGTGCATACAAATCAAAGGACTAATTCCTTTAATATCAGCTAGAGTTTAACCAAAAGCTTTTTTGTATTTTTTTAATGTATCCATTAATTTTTGTTCTTGAATTTCATTTAAGTCTGAGGATACAATTACTGGTAATGTTGAAAACTCTCCTAAAAATACATACTTCAAATAATTTGGAAGATTCTTTAATTCAAGTTCAGAGGGTTTTACATACAACAAATTTTTCCTTAATATAATCAACTTCTTCGTAATCAATTTCATCATACTTATCTTTTTCCATATCTTCTTTTCTTTCAAAAATTTCCTTAGAAATATTCTCTTTTCATATAATTACATATATCCATTCTGAAACATTCATCATCTTTTTCTATTGAAGGATATTTCATTGACTTTGAGATGTTAAAGGTTACTTCTTGATTATTTACTCTCATTGTCAATTCTCCTTTTTGAACATCTATCATTGCTCTTCCTGTAGCTAGGAATGGTCTTCCTAAAATGATTGGAATTTCTTTATCTTCTTCAATATCTAAAATGATAAAGTTTATAGGAAAGATAAACTTATCAACCTTGACCAGAACATCTTCTACAACTCCTTTTAGGATGTGTAATAGATTGACCAGCTAACTGTAGAGTTACAGAAGTTGGTGCAATCTCTCCAATTCCCAACATTTTAAAAGTTGATAGTGGCATCAAATTTATGCTAGCTCCCAAATCACATAATGCTCGCCCATAAAAATTTTCACCAATAACACGCATGATAGTGAAACTACCAGGATCTGTAAGTTTTTCAGGAAGCTTTCTTTGAATTATAATACTACACTCTTCACTGAGTTCAACAGTCTCATGGTCTAGTAACTTCCTCTTTTTGTTGAGTATATCCTTCATAAATTTAACATAATCAGACATTTGTTCGAAAGCTTCAACAAAAGGAATATTTATTGACAATTTTTTCAAAATGTCTAAGAATTTAGCAAATCTTTTTCCTTTATCTTGTTACTTTAGTCTTTGAGGAAATAGTGTGGAGATCTTTCAACAGTAATTTTCATAGGTTTCAGAGGAAAATCGGGATATAAACTTTCGTTTTCTCCTTCAGTTTCTTCTTTTTCCTTTTCAACTACAGTTTCTTTTTGAACATTTGTTTCTAACTCTTTTCCACTTCTTAATTGAATAGCCTTAATTTGTTCTTTTCCATGATTTTTAGGATTTACTTCAACATTGCTAGGTAAAGTTCCAACAGGTCTATTGCTCGGTGCAGTAGCAATTTTCCCTAATTGGTTTTCTATATTTTTAATAGCAGCTCCTTAACTTTGTAATTGATTACCCATATTCAAAACTAATTCTTCCATAGATAACTTCGTCTCCTTAAGTTGTGAATTATTATAAAAACATGGCGGATTAGAAGGTCTAAAATTAGAATTACCCAGGTTGTTTATATTTTCTAATGGGTTTACAGGATTGTTCCCCCACTGAGGATTAACAGGATTTGCATTAGCTTGGTTATTCCAATTAAAGTTTGGATGATTTTTCCAACCTGGATTATAATAGTTTGAATAAGGGTTATTTTGTCTATTATTTATCAAATTTATAGTTTCATATGAAGATTGAGCATCTACAATTTGTCATAATGAATTTTCTTTTAACACTGGAGGTGTTTAAGAACAATTCTTTTCGTATTGATCTATTTTCTTTGAAAAAGCAGCAATTTGAGAAACTATCATAGTTAAAGCATCAGAATCATGAATACTGGCTACTCTCTTAGGATTTACCCTTTCAACTGACCATTGAAAATTATTGGCAGCCATTTCTTCTATTAATGCTTAGATTTCTTTAAAAGGTTTAGACATTAGTGATCCACCAGCAGCAGCATCAATAATAGATCTAAGAGATCCTACTAATTCATTATAAATGTTTGAATAATTAACCAATTTGGTAAAACATGATGTGGACATTTCCTAAGAAGTTCTTTAAATCTTTCCTAAGATTCATAGATCGATTCTCCCTCATACTGATTGAAAGATGTGATATCATTTCTAAGCTTAGCAGTCTTAGATGGTGGAAAATATTTCGATAAGAATTTTTGTGAAAGTTTTCCCCAAGTTCTAATAGATCCAGGTGCTAACAAATTTAACCAAACTTTAGCCTTATCCCTTAGTGAAAAAGAAAAAAAGTCTAAGTCTGACAGCATCATCAGATACTCTGTCGTACTTAAAAGTAGCATAAAGTTCTAAGAAACTTGCAAGATGTAAATTAGGATCTTCATTTGAAGTTCCACCAAATTGATTGTTTTTTATGATTTGGATAATTACTGGTTTAAGCTCAAATGAATTAGCAACCACATCAGGATTTTGGATAGTTAAGTGAATTTCATCTAATGTAGGGTTAACGTAATCTCTTAGGGGTCTAGATTGATGTTCATTTTCTATTCTTTGGTTGTTTACGTTGTTTTCCATTGTTTCAGAATTTATAGGTTCTTTTCTTAGTTTTCTAATTCTCCTAATAGTGCGTTCTAATTCCAAATTGTAGGGTATAAGATTTTCATAACCAAATTTATGCATACAATCAAAATCAGTACACAGCAAAACAGTTAACTAAATAAGTTGCAATTCTATTAAAAAGTTTTCTAACAGTCCTAAATTGTCCATTACTCTAATTATGTTATATTTCTAGGCAACGGTGCCAATTAACTCGAGGTACACACTCCACGCGGCGGACACTTAGCGTAATTTTAATTCTTTTTGTAGCAAGTATATAATATATTCTTTTAATCACAGAGTTACCCTTTAACACAAGTATACGTATCGCTCAAGTAATATTGGGCTCTAGTGGAGTTCTGAATATCGATCCCACAGAGGCTACAGACTAGGATTATAAAATTCAATTCAGAATCACAACTAAATCGAAATTGCCTATCTGTCACTAATACGCAATCGATAATAATATGAAGTTTAAATTAAACTAGTTCTACTAACAGATAACTAATTCTACTAAAGTAAAGTTCAAAATATATAAGCAAGAATCTTTCTCCTTTGTTAAGATATTTAAGTGAATAGATAATTAGAATTAGTTTAAAATGGTGTTGTGTCAAATAGGAGCATACTTATTCTTTACCATTTGGTCCAGACATAAAAAACATTAACTAATCATATGCTTGGTTACTGAATCTACGGCTAGGCTGGGAGGATACCGACTCTCACTTCGGAGCTCTCACGTTCCTCTCGCCTGAGGGCTAACATCTACACTTCAGCACCCAAACGATAGGACCGAATTGAGGATTTTAGCCTGTCACCCAAACAATAGGACCTGACACTAGTGGACTCTCTATTTGACACTAAGTAACTCTTAGAAAACCCTAAAAGGACTTGTTAAGAACTCTTAGTGATTGTTAGAGGACCAAAATAGGACACTTTTTCGGCCTAGAATTGTTCTTTTTAAAGTTGTTAAAGAGTCTCCAAGGGTTTTTCAAGCATCCATTCGAAAATCGTCCACATTCGACGTATTTTGTGAAAGAACTGCCGATTTCGCCGTCTAGAAACAATGCCTTGAACTGGCCCCGCGGTCTTCTAGAAACAGTGCCTTGAACTGGCCCCGCGGTCGGCGGCCTCCCTTGAAATATATTCTTAACTCTCGGAAAAATCACGCCGTCGGCGCCATCGACCTCGCCGTCGGCGCCATCAACCTCGCCGTCGGCGTCCTAGATCAAATTTGCATAATTTTGGTCATTTTTCTCCAAATTTGCTCATTTTTGCATATTTTTGTTCCAATGTCCATAAATCTTCATACCTGCAGAAAAATACAAAAAATACCCTTCTTTAAAGTGCAACATCATCAAAATCAGTATAAAATAAGCATAAAAATCTTAACATTTTTTTCTTGGGTCAATAACCAGGGATAGATGGAAGCCTTGGCGACCTCATCCTCTTTAGTTTCATCTTTCTTTTTGTTCTATCTTTTGTATCGCTCTGTTTGAGCTTTATTTACTTTTTGTTTCTTATGAGTCGAGCTCAATTTTTTGGGCCCTCTCATACTACTTATTTTGTACCCCTTTTTATTTCAATGAAATAGGTCATACGGCTTATATATATATATATATATATATATATATATATATATATATATATATATATATATATATATATCACTTAAACGATAAAAGATGAATAGTGAGAACTTAGATATGACAATATCTTTAGATATTTATACATTAGAACTAAAGCATTGCAATTTTAAGCAACATTGATCTCACATAGTTAAACATGCTTGCTTATCAATTACACATGATTTTGATTTGCACCCGTAGAAGCACAAAAGCATTATAATTATGGGATTACTTTATATATATATATATATATATATATATATATATATATAGTTGCTTCCATGCCAATATAAGAGGCACATGTGAGAAATCCATAGCACGCGGTGATCAGTGTTATACGCAAGTGATCTTTCAGCTTAGGTGCATAACATGTATTGGCCCATATTGCTTCTTGAAGATATGCTTTTGTTACTTTCTTCAGCTATATTTACAATATTTTGGTGAGAAATTACTCAGAACTAATAAGAAAAACATTACTTATCATTATCTATCATTGTTTTGTCATTTAAATCAAAACATCATTTTTTTTCTTTGAACTCAAAATAATAGGATTTCATCATTATAAAATTTGACTAATGTTTAAAATTTAATTCAAGTCATGAAAGTTCGGCAAATTTTATCTTAAACCTCCAAATTTATCTCTTAAAGAATTTTGAATTAAATGATTGAAGCAAGATATTGCACATCAATTGTAAAGCATACCTCCGTTCTAAAATATTCCAAGCATAATAAATTTCCCTTTGGGGCTAGCTCAGTTTGCATGCCTTTGATGATCTCAATAAGGAAAAGTAAGCTATATTGCATGAATTCCAGTAATTTGCCAACACTTTTAATTTCCCATCTGCAATGATGAGAAATAACACTTTTCTAAGCTAAAAAATACATAAACATATATAGCAAAACTCTTACCAATACTTGCAAATCAAGGAAAGGTTCTTTAACATTTTTAAAATACTGACAAGTTTTAGAAGCCATCTTTCATGAGAAGTTTGAGTCAAAAATATATTTTACCTTTCTATTGTGTCAGTGAGCATACAAATCTTCTCCACTGTTCTATAAAGATCATATATATCGTTCAAAACTGTAAGCAGTTGTACACACTTTGTCCTGAAAACTCTAGCACCTGAATAAAATGGCTCATAATATACTAAAAGAGCCCAGAAATAGCTCTGTTATTCGATCAGGAGCAAATGCCAAGCCCAAGCTTTTCCACCACATAGAATGACATAATATTTTTGAATTAATGGAATTATTATTATTCATGGAACATGGTGATATCGTTGTGAAGAAACTTACATGGATACATTTCTTGCCTCCTCTTGATGCAATGCTTGTAAGCAAATACAATCCATTTTTGCAAAGTCCAAAAGGACTTCATTGAAGTTATTATCTTGTTCAAATATTGACAAGAAATTTCTAGTTTTTATTCTATCCGTTCTTTTGAAAAGTGGTATTTCCATTGATCTTGACACAATGAGAGCAACTTGTGGCTCCAAATCAGTTTTCATTGACAAGAGATGAGTTCTGCAGTAATCAACAGCTTTGTCAAGTATGGCTTCAGTGGCCATTGCAAGTTGTGCAGCTTCATATAAGCTCAACAAAGTCATTGCATTTGAGGTAAAGCAACCTTTGAAGTCTCCCTTCTCATCCAAAAGCTTGTTAAAGACATCTAGATCATTAAAAAATATTAAATAGATGTTGGTTAGACCGAATTCTGAAAGGCTTCTTCGCTGCAATTATAAACAGATTAATGTTTATTATTCCAAAAGAAATCTGCAGTCTGATGGCATACTATAACAAAAATTAACATTACAATGGATTAAAAGTAAACGTTAGAAAAAACCGAGTTTTTGTTAATTAAATTCCATTTTCTTAGTAATTCTACTGTTCAACGGATAGATGCACAGAGGCACTATCTGGAATTCCTGTTAGTTGGATCGAATTCTGAAACGCTTATTTGCTGCAGTTATAATAAAATAAATATATAGAATATGTTGGGCTTTAAATTTTTTTATCAAATTATAACAATTTTTATTTATATTATATCAATAACTATTTTGGGTAAAATAACCATAATAGTTAAACATAGTATTTCTTCAAGTACATTATTAATTAAGATTATCTGACATCTGACAAAATTAAGAGTTTCCTTATTTAAATTGTTGTATTGAATTATGTATATTAGTTCTTTCCTTATAGCTGAATGGATAGATTTGGAATATGTATTATTACAAATTTTTATGTATTATTAGAATATCTAAATTAGATTGTATGGACTATTATTTATTGGAATGAAATCAAAGGAACAAGACAAGCAGCCTATTTGTTCAATCTTCAACATACATCATTGATATTTATTATACTACAATCTTAAGAAAATCAATTTCTTGTGAAAGATAAATGGAGAAACTCAAATCTTCTTCTACCCCCTCTATTGAATCTGTTTGTCAGAGTGCGGCTTATCATCCAATTATTTGAGGAGATTATTTTCTTTCTAATAAGAAAGAAGATAATCTTCCTCAAGAATTTGAAATAGGATTATAAGAAAGATATAAATTCCCCAAATAGTTGGATGATAATCCGCTCTCTGAGGTCTAGCTATAATTTATTTATTTTCTTCATGTTGAGGTCTAGCTATAATTAATAGCTAAATTGCGATGGGTTTTCGTGCTCTTACGCTGGGTGCATTTATTTTGGTTGTGGATGTAGAAATGTTAGTTTGAACAGTTGTTGAATATCTATTGTTCAGAAGTTGGTGTTTCAAAAGGAGTTGGTCTGTTTTGAAAAACATAGTTATGAAAACGATTCATGTTGACATAATGACTGTAATGCGCTCAGTATATAAACACAGTTATGAATGTGCTCTTGTGGAATAATTCTAACGACAACTTTATTAAGTTATTTTATTCACAACAACATAATGTAAATTAGTTTGAACATTAACTGAATCATAAGAAATCAATAAATTATGCCAGAATTCATAATGACAAGAGGTTGTATTCGAGCTTATCTGTCGGGAGAGTAATAAAGTCGCTGACATCTTCTTCAAATGCATCTGTTTATTACCGGACCAATAATAAAAAAACTTGAGGACACGAAGGTAGCGATCAACGGGACAAAAAATTGGGTAGACCAATACATCCACTACTTGGAGATCGGGGAAATAGAAGAGTGCATCAAAAATCCAAGGAGCTTTAAAATTAAAGTCACCCTATACTTGTTAATCGCCAGAAAGTAGTTCGGGAGGTCGGTTACCGTGTATACGTAAAGTGCTTAAAAGATCACGAGGTCTCAGATGTCCTTCAAGAGGTACATTTCAGAGAATGCGATAGCCACTCCGGAGGGAAAACACAGACCTACCGTGTGCAACGACAAGGGTATTTTTTGGCTTACGTTTCTAAAATATGCAGTGGAATTCTTAAGACAACACGAAAAGTGTCAGAAATACGTACACATGCATCATCAGCCAGTGCGAAAACTACAACCAATTTTCAGTCCTTAGCCGTTTGCCATGTGGGAAGTAGACATTCTCGAGCATTTTCCTCCATCAAAAGGCCAAAGGAAGTTCCTGTTGGCGGTTGTCGACTATTTTTTAGAATAGGCCAAAGAAAAACAGCTCGCTCGAATCAACGCGAAGGCGGTCCAAAATGTCATATGGTTGATTTGATCTGCAGATATGGGCTACTATTCATCATCATCTCCGACAATGAGACTAAGTTTGCAGACCAGCGAGTGAAGGAATTTTGCATGAAACAAGGGATTAAACTAAAGTGTACTTCTGTCCATCACACTATGATGAACAGGCACGCCGAGGCAACTAACAAACTTATCATGAACTGCTAAAAGATAAGGTTGAGGGAGCCAAGGGAAATTGAACAGATCAGTTACCGTTGGTGCTACGAGTGATCCAGACAACTCCATCATCGGCAATCGGACAAACTCCATTCATGCTAACACATAGAATGGAGGCGGCACAACTAGTCTAGTGTGAACATCACAGCTTGAGGGTGGTCGCAACATCTGCATTCATTAAAGAAGATCTAGCAGAATGATAACAAGCTAACATTGCACTTGACCTCACGGAGGGAACATGAACAAAATTGGCGCTTTGACAATAGGAGGTGAAGAGGCAAATGATACGTTACTTCAAATAGCACGTTCGAGAGAAGATATTTGCCCCTAAAGATTTAGTCCTAAAGAAAGTTGACCAATCTGCCCGAGGGCAATCCATTGGCAAGCTAGACTAGACATGGAGTGGACCATACATGATCTGCCGAAGAGTTTCCTTGGGTGTTTTCCAACTCAAAATGTATGCCGAAAAAGAGCTCCCCTGGACTTTGAGAGGGAAAAATATGATTTTTTTCCTTAAAAATAATACTCATGTATATATAACAAAAGGGGGGATGTCGTCACCAATATGTGAAATGCATTTAATCAATGAGATTTTTGCCAACTTTATGAAAATGACTCACAAGTCCTTCTAGGAATCGGGGAACTCAGTTAGATTAGTCGAGTGACAGATTGATTTTCAAGATTTAAAGATGCATCAGACAGTCATTTCCATCAAATTATAATAAAAAATCAAATAACAATGAAACAAAGCACAACGGGAATAAAAGGATATTTTTATTCATTCCAATTAAAAAATACAAGACACTTCCCTCCGATAAACCTATCGGGTACACATTTTACACGTTTTAACTAGGAAAATATTTTCAGAAGAGTGAAAGCCCTACTAAGGTTTTCAGGAGCTCGGCTCTTTCAAACAACATTCCTAAGCAAAAAATCTGATAACCATCATTGGAAGACGAGAATAAAGCTTGATCGTCGTGGCTAGCGAGAGAAGATTACTACAAATTCATCTCTCCAGGCAACGCCCCATCTAGCATACTTCATCCACAGATCATCACATCTGCCATCAAGGGTCATCCACGACCGAGAACTTTGTTGGAAGAAATCCAGCTTCTTCCCTCCAAGAAGTCTGGTTTTGTTCCCTTTTCTCATCGCTCGACCCAGACCTATTTGCATCTAGCTGCTTCTCAAGATGAATCAGAAGTAGAATGCAACCAGAACAAAATAGGTTGGTGGCCCTTGCTTGGAATCCTACTCTCTTCGGAACTTCTCTCACGATGATGAGCAGTTGGAGAAAGTGGGAGGGGAAACCATTGCATCGAGAGGTGTCATTGCCTACTCCTGGACTGCTATAGTGCAAGGGTCCAAAAACCTCTGAACATCCAGTAGTCATGGTCAAACGGACATACTATCCTCCTAGGAAAGTGGGCTCACCTCCACCATTCTTTAAAGTCCTCTACATCCATCTACGTGAGGGATTTCAAACCGGGTGTCCCAACCTCAACTCGAGCGATGTCGACACTTGACTCAAAGAAAATCATTCCCCTCGACACATAACTCAAAGAAAAAGAAACTAAAGAGGTGTGGGCCTCAGTGGAACTTGAACTCCTCTTGCTAAAGATCACCCCTACTTCTTGTTGAGCGATGAATCGACCACGCCAAATCTTTGTAAAGCCAGTCCACATGGTAAAAGGTGAGGGGAATAAAGTCTTCCTACCCTTTATATAACAGAGAAGATCAACGACTTAAAGTGGGGCCCATCTGTGAAAAAGCCTACAAAGGCCCATTTAATGATGACAAATCAACACATTGAAGGGACATCTCGATGATTGATTTCTCGAAAAGGAAATGAGAAGTCATAGTAAAATAAGCGTTAAAAACATTCCTTGCACAGAAAAGGCATTAATTCAATTGGCCCACTCTCGATACTCATGAAACTAAGCCCAAACGGTATATCTTAAACCTTGCACAATGAACTTCAGGAATTTATGGCAATAGAACGGTAAAATCCGATCGGTCGGAGATTGCAAAATGATCTGAGGACCGAGCCATCCCTCGAACTAGATGCCCCCAAAAGACCAACGGGTCGTGGTACTCAGGGCAGTCTTTCCTACTCGCTGGAGACAAGATCTGTGAGAATGCATGAATCCCTTAAAATTCCTTAGTGGACTCCTCCTCAAGCGACAAGAAGACCAGTGCATGATGGGTAACCACCAGAAAAAACCCGCGCAAGTGAGCAGCACCGGGACAAATCCCCGAAAGGTTCGGAGAAATGATCATATAAGATCACGAATAGACCAGTGATTCTAAGAGAAATCGATCATGCACAGATTACAAAAAGTAAAACAAACCAAAATAAATTAATGTATCCCATGTAGAACAATAGTTTTCACAAACCAAATTAGGCAGGACCCAGTGATTCCAAAGAAACGTTCTAGGTAAATTAAAAGTTTTCACAAACAAAAATAGCTTGATTACAAAAAGGTGAAAAGTTTCTTTTCATTAATGTGGAGAAAATATTTTATGTCTTTTTGCATGATGCTAATAATTTTCAAAAGTAGGAAGAAGAGAAGTCCTCATTTTTGCAAGGTTCTATCAGAAAGCCGACTCTCCTCGCTTCTCAAACTATCCCTCCCTTCGGGACTCTCTGTTGGCTCATCTCGGGTTAAAGCAGAAAACTCTATTTGGTTAGATACTTAGGGTTGACCAAGCCATGATGAATGAAGTGTTGAATGGCATAGTCTAGCCCATGTTTAAAGTACTCCATCCGACCGTCTTCCTGCTTTCTATGGAAAACGACGAGGCGATTTTTTTTTCACCTTAGCATTTTACTTCTCTAAAGTTGCTTTGGTGCCAAGGTATTTCTTCTTAGCTCTTAAGGACATGTCGAACTTGAGTTTCAAAAGGTCTTGATCATCCCGAGCACTTTTACATCTGCCTTCAACAAAACTTCCTTCTTCCGTGTTTCCTCCAACGAATGCTCCACCTTAAGCATGACCATCCCCAGAAAATGGGTGCTCTGCATTGCCATTAATTTCCATAGGCCCACGTTCTGTAAGAGCTCCTCGAGACCGAAGCCTCCCGTTGTGTGGCCTAGCCATCTGGGCCGCATTAGATTCAACATGGCCTGGAGCAGTTCTGTGTTGACGTTCATCTGTAAGTACCAAACCATGGGATGATCCAACAGACAAACGGCTTGCTAACCTCAACCCATATCCTCCCGGCACACTCAGAAACAAGTTCCCACATGGACCACCTTTTTACTTTTCATGGGAGGGTGGGTGAAGTGTCTACTCCATCCATGAGCTACTCTACCTATCGATGTACCCTTGTTCCCTCACGTGAAGGTGGGAACTCACTCTAAGGGATGGGGTTAACTCCTCTGACAAAGAACCAAACATAGAAGAAGGGATGATCTGACTCACCTTGTCACTCTCAAACAGAGAAAACATAGGAAGAACCACCATCCTGAGGACCCATCAGAGCAACAACAGTCAGCGATGTTCCTACCTGTACGTCAGTGACAGAAGAGGAGGGAACTGTAGCCGCAACTCTGTCCGGTCCCTTCAGAAGTGGGCTCCCTCTATTTACCTTCCCCTGCATTAACAAAGTGATGAGCACTTTTGAGGGATAACAGTGACCTTGCTAGTAACTCGATCTTAAATAATAACGTTGGGAGTAAACATGGAGAGGTTATCTCGCAGCCACATTGTAAAGAGGTGGAACTTCGTCTCTTATAAGATTAGCTGACTCTGAGAAATGCTTCTGGTTCTGGTGCTTATTAGCCAGCTTTTCCTTTGTCGCCCTTGCTTGCACATCTTCTATAATGTCTGAATCACTCCATAACGCTTCCAACATCTCACCTACCAACATATGAGTGACTGTTGCCTCTACAGTATATTGTGGGATCGATAGATGAAGGCCGATAAACATCTCCCTTGTGACCTCTATGCTCTCTAGGAGAGACCTCAGGTTGGACACTGAGCATCCTATTAGCTCGTTGTCTTATCCCCTAAGCATCACAAAAAAAATCAACCAAGAACTTCTTCTTCCAGTCCTTTATTTTGTTCTCCACTTGTGTGAAAGTGGAGCTCTTTCCCCATCAAAAACATGGTAAAGCCCTCTCGGTCGACCTTAAATGAGAAAAAAATAATTAAAGATGTTGACATTCCATGGAATACGCTATCGCTGATAGAAAAAGAACAAACTTCATTATCACGACTATGAAGTTTGGCCCTACTTGTGTCAGAATAACCCATATGTGTTAAAGACACTCCGGAGCTTATTACACAGAGGCAACCAAAGGCCATATTTGAATAGGTATTGGTAAAAGACCATATCATTACCCAAAAAATCAGTCATACGCATCAACGCCGACATTTTCTGAAGGGTGATGTTGTCTTGCAAAACATACCTCCTCGGCAAATCTTTCACTTTGTTCTCCATCAAGAACGAAGGACCGGTGTCCTTAACGGAACCAAAAAGAGTGGGAGAGTACTTTGAAGCCATTGCACAAAACTGAAAAATGACCGAAAGAACAAAATGAGAAAAGAAGAAAAACTAAAAGCTCAGATGCAAAAACCAGAACATATAAAGTAAAAAACAACGATCCAGTGCCCTATTTGTACGACAGACACAAAAAATGAAGCATCATGTAATGATGAGTAACATGTAAATCATCTTTTCAAATTTATTCAAATGTATTATCATTTAAAAAAAACATTATTGCAGATCTAAAATAAAATGCTTTATTAGCGGGTCTTCTAAGGCCTCAGGCAGGATGTATCCTTTCTGAGTCAACCTTTAGAGGACCATCGCTCACACTATCCTAAGCAGTTCCATTCAGTCGCACTTGCCGTGAAATTTGGATAGCTCCCTTAAAGTGCTCCCAGCTCGTGCAACACCTCAGTCAGTCCATTATGCGAAGTAGCAAGCTTTGACTGCACGACCGAGCCCATGAACACCAGAGGGATTGAAACCTCCCTTACAATATTAGCAACCAGACCTCCGACTAGCCCCGTCGATCCGCTAAATACTTGGTCCAACCTGCAGCTCTAAGGAAAGGTGATCGATGCTCCATTCGCTCTTGTCCAGTACCAGCCGCATGCAAAGGATTGGACGGTTGATATCCTTATGAAATGGCTGCCGGTAGGACTCCCGTGAGCTTGACCGCGGACACCGTCATCGTAGCACCGACTCTACTGCGTCTTTTGACTGTCCATCATCCTAGGGACCCTTTAACTTAGCCAATTCAACTACATATGAAAAATGTCAAGGAGCTATTGAAAATATGTAGTGGCCAAGAAAATCTCTACGTACTCATAAATATATCTATTGAGGAGAAGGTCTTCAGATATATTCCCCCTTCTTTTGTTGTGAGGTGTCTTCGCCTTCCTGGAGTAGCGGCTGAGGAGAGACATTGATCTTCATTACCTTCAACCCTTTCTCGACCTCCTTAAGCTGGCACCCGGAGCTCTTACCCATGCCTAGCTTAGGAATCACCTTGGACGACCAATCTGCCTTTACCACAACGGATCGAAATTCGACTAGGCGCCTTGGCCGACCAACCCGTGTCGCGGTTGCCACTCTGCACATCACTTCAGTCGGCCGAAGTGGAGCAAGTCGATTATCCAAGTTATCGCTGCGCTCCAGATTGATATACCTACAAGATATACATAAAAATAACATTTATTTAAAGTATAAATTTACTCAGAATATATGATAAATATAGAGGAAATCAAGTATAAAAAGTCATATCAAAATGCGCAAGATCAGAATTTTTGTTCTTTGCTCAATTTGGCTCCAAATTGCACAGTTTGTTTCATTTTCACCAAAAGTTCATTTCTTGTACCTGAAGACAAAAATATGCAGAATACCTTCCTTTAAAGTGTATTATCATTAAAATTATGTATAAAATGATCATGGAATGTACAATAAAAACAATTAATTTTTAGGTGGATCAACCGGCATATTAAAATTCATATTGTAATATCTATATAGTATGAAATCCATACGATTAAGTAAAGAATCAATTGTACAAAGAGCAGTTTCCATAACTGCTCTCTCTTTTTCTGTAATTGTACAGAATACGCTTCTATAAATAGGAGGCAAAAATACAAATAAAGGGACATTTTACCGATTCTTTCGACACGAAACTCCTGAGTGGTTATACTCTCTTTCTCTATTCCTTCACTCAATCCCAAACTCTCGAGATGTATTCACAAAAGACAACTCAATATCCAATGTCAGCATTTCTATTCAATTCTAACGATGAAAATTAAAATCATGCTCAAAACAATATAATTAAGAAACTTTAGTAAAAGATTTTGTTTGTTGACATGACTGTATACCTGACTGTCATTCTATAACATTTATCATCTTTTCCTTTTGACGGATACTTCATTGACTTTAATACATTAAAAGTAACTTTCTGGTTATTAACTCTCACGGTTAGCTCTCCTTTTTGTACATCTATCATGGCTCGTCTAGTGGCAAAGAATGGTCTCCCTAAAATGATTGATATTTATTTATCTTCCTCCATATCTAAAACAATGAAACCCATAAGAAAAATAAATTTATTTACCTTCACAAGTAGATATTCACCCTTTTAGGTTATGTAAACAATCGATCAGCTAACCGCATGGTTACAATAGTAGAAAAAATTTCTCAGAAGCCTAGCCTTCTGAATATCGATAATGGCATGAGGTTAATGCTAGCTCCTAAATCACATAATGCTTTTCCACAAAATATTTCTCCTATCTTACATGGAATAGTAAAGCTACTAGGATCTTTAAATTTTTGAGAAAGTTTTTTTTGAGTTATTGCACTACATTCTTCACTAAGTGCAATAGTTTCATAATCTCCAAACTTCCTCTTCTTTTTTAGGATTTCTTTCATAAACTTGACATAACTGAGTTTACTCTAGTGCTTCAACAAAAGAATATTGATTGTTAGCTTCTTAAATATCTCCAAAAACTTAGAAAATTATTGATCAAGCTTCTGCTGTCTAAGTCTTTGAGGAAATGAAGGAGGTGGTCTTTCTAAATTGATTTTAGTTGGAGAGATAGATTTTTCCATATTTTTAGGAAGATTTTCTTCATGTTTTTCAATTTTTTTAAGTTCCCTCTCAACTTCAATCTCTTTTTGTACTTCATATCCAGTTCTCTACTTCTCAACTTGACTGCTTTAACTTCCACTTTATTTTAATCTTTAGGATTAACTTCAATGTTACTAGGAAGTAATCTCTGAGGCCTATTGCTAAATGAGTTACCAATTTATCCCAGTTGATTCTCGATATTTCTTATAGCAACACTTTAATTTCGTAGTTGATTCCTCGTCTGTAACACCACTTCTTCTATATTAAACTTCTTCTCCTTAAATTGATGTTTATTGTTAAAATCAAGAGGATAAGAAGGACTACAATTAGTACTTCCTTGGTTGTCACAGTTTCCCAATGGGTTCGCTTGATTGTTCATCCATCGCTGATTTCCACCACCAGAATTATTACTCTAGTTAAAGTTAGGGTGGTTTTCCAACATGGGCTATAATAGTTAGAATATATTTTATTAGGTCCATTGTTAATTGCATTTAAAGATTCAAATGATGGTTGAGAATCAATCATATGTCTCAATGAGTTTTCCTCACTCACATAATGTGTTTGAGGCAAGTTCATTCCAAATTAGTTTAACTTCCTAAATATTGCAGCAACTTGCAATGCCAAAATTGAAATTACATCACTATCATGAACACTATCTACTCTCTTAGAATTTACTCTTTTAAAGGGCCATTGAAAGTTATTCATAGCCATCTCTCTATTAATTCATATGCCTCATTAAATGGATTTGACAATAATGAACCTCCAGCATGAGCATCAATAATAGATCTAAGGGATTCTGTTAACCCATTGTAAAATTTTGAATATGACAAAACATGATGTAGACACTTCCTAAAGAGTTCTTTAAATTGTTCCCAAGCTTCATATATTGACTCACCTTCATATTGTGTAAATGAGGTAATATCATTTCTAAGCTTAGCAATTTTTGAAGTTTGCAAATGCTCAGCTAAAAATTTTTGCACTAAATCTCCCCAAGCTCAGATAGAGCCAAGTGTCAATGATTTTAACCACACCTTAGCTTTATCACTTAACGAAAAAGGAAAAAAATCTAAGTCTAACAACGTCGCTTGATATGCCGTCGTACTTAAATGTAGCACACAGTTCTAAAAAACTAGCAAGGTGTAAGTTTGGATCCTCAAATGTTGTTTCCCCAAATTGATTGTTTTGTACAATCTAGATTATAACTTGTTTCAATTCAAATGAATTAGCTGCTATGGCAGGAGTTTGTATGCTCAAGTGAATTTCATCTGCTATAGGGTTTGCATAGTCTCTTAAAGGTCTCTATACTTGATGATGTTTATTTTCAACATTTTGATTATTAAAATTATTATGTAATGTGTTCGTCATTTCTTATAAAGTGTGATGTTCTTTGTATTTTCAAAATTTTCTTATGGTTCGGTCAAACTCAGAATCGTATAGTACTAAACCTTCAGATCCTGAACTACACATACAAAAGCAAAAATTCAGAAAATAAAATTAAGCAAAATACTTAAAAAATAAAATTTTTTAGATATTTTTCTCTTTTCTTTTTCTTATAAAAATATTTTAAACACAAAAACGAGCACATATATAAAAAAACGACAATACAATTCTTCTAAAATAAGTTTAGGCGCCTTGGCCGACCAACCCGTGCCGTGGTTGCCACTCTGCCTATCACCTCAGTCGGCCGAATTGCAGCAATTCGATTATCCAAGTTACCATTGCACTCTAGATTAATATACCTACAAGATAGACATGAAAATAACATTTCTTTTAAGTATAATTTTATTCAAAACAGGTGATAAATATAGAGGTAATTAAACATAGAAAGTTATATCAAAATGTGTCAGATTAGAATTTTTGTTTTTTGCTCAATTTGGCTCCAAATTGCACCGTTTTTGCTTTATTTTCAACAAAAGTCCATTTCTTGTATCTGAAGAGAAAAAGATGCAAAATACATTCATTTAAAGTGTAATATCATTAAAAATATGCATAAAATGAGCATGAAATGTACACTAAAAATTGGTAATTTTTAGGTGGATCAACCGTCATATTAAAATTCATATTGCTATATCTATATAGTATGACATCCATACGATTCAGTAAAGCATCGATTATATTAAGAACAGTTTCCAATAACTGCTCTCTCTTTTCTGTAATTGTACAGAATACACCTCTATAAATAGGAGACAAAGATAGAAATAAAGGGACATTTTACCGATTCTTTCGGCACGAAACTCCTAACTGGCTATACTCTCGTTCTTTATTCCTTCACTCAATCCTAAACTCTCAGGACACATTCATAAAAGACAACTCAAGATCCAACGCCAGTATTTATGTTCAATTCTACCGGTGAAAATTAAAATCATGTTGAAAACAATATAATTAAGAAATCTTTAGTAAAAGATTTTGTTTGTTGACATGGATGTATCTCTGCCTGCCATATCTTTTTGGAGCATTTAGGTACATATGACTCAACTCCTAAGTATTTTTATATCTAACACCTAAACTTTACTTTATTTTACAATACGACCCAAATCTTTCATATCACATAAAAAAGTGAAATATATCTTTTCATGCATAAGTAAGATGCATGGCATACATGGAAAAAATGAAGTTTAGGTGTTAGATATCTAAATCCATAGGAACTGAGTCGTATGCATGTAAATCTTGCTATCTATTTTTTGGTAACCGAGTATTATATATGGGCAACATAGGAAATCATGTATTCATTCGGACGTATGCTTCCTTCTAGTTCGCAATTGTACTCTTATTTATCTTCATTCGGTCTTTATCTCTTCTACACAATGGCCTGTCTTCAAAACTTTCCCACTCGATTATGTCTCGATCTTATTAATTCGTTCTAGAAAATAACATCTTTGATGGATAAAAATGCCATATGCGCTCCAATTAGGGGAGGCCACTTTTAAGGCTGCTGTTTTTGACATAATGACTTCTTTTTTTGTTTCATTTGTTGAGGTAAATAACCAACTTATTTTTACATCTTTATTTTTGTATTTTGTGTTGTCCCCTATTTTAATGAATAAGACTTGTTGTAAATATAAGTTTAAGGTAAGCTCCTGAATACTTTATAGTGGATTTGTGACCAAAACAAAGGGAAATTTACTTGCCTGGCATACAATTCTTATGTATTTACATCTCAGATCTAAACTTTCATACTTACATGCATAGCCCTTTGATGCTTTAAACCTATGAATAAAAATGTGTATTTCATATTTAAAAAGTGGTAATTGTGGTATTTCTAATGTGATATTAAGAGGTTGAGAGGTATGTGTATAAATATGAAAGT
The DNA here is from genome assembly GCA_022702705.1 of Papilionanthe hookeriana x Papilionanthe teres. NCBI lineage: Eukaryota > Viridiplantae > Streptophyta > Magnoliopsida > Asparagales > Orchidaceae > Papilionanthe > Papilionanthe hookeriana x Papilionanthe teres. Next base: position 22,729,745 of record CM040423.1, read on the forward strand.
TTATGTGTGAGATATGTAGCATATAAGAATTATTTGCTTTGTACTTGAGTGCCTTTGAAATAAAATGTGAGTATTAATTTTCATCAAGCCAAACAAAACGTAAGGATTTATAGTTGCTTTATGAAGAAATAAACTACAAAGATACTTACATTAAGGCTTGTTTAATCCAAATCTATATGGGAGATACACCTAAAGAATAAAAGTGCAGAGGCAACACAATAATGAACAGTAAAATTGAGTATCCTTTATTTATTAAATGAGACTCTATTTATAGAAAAGAGAATATAAGATTACATCTATACTCTTAGTAAAGCAGTACGATTATGGGTGTAAACGAACCGAACACGAACGAATAGAGCTAGTGTTCGTGTTCGAAATGTTCGAACACATCACTGTTCGTGTTTGGTTCGTTTAACAAAAAAAAATTGTTAGTGCTCGTCTCGTTTGCTTATCAAACGAATCGAACACGAACTTCGTGGCGAATTGAACACGAACTGTTATTGAACAACGAGCTTTTTTGACAGCCCTAGCTTTGATAGCATACTTCCTCAAAATGAAGCAAATTGATCAGGTATTCCGTACACATCAGGTAATCCATACTTCCTCAAAATGAAGCAAACCGAATAAGGCGTTTAAGGTTTTGTTTAGGGTTTTATTTTAATATATAGTATAGTATATTAATTATAATATTATAATATTTATATTAATATAATTAATACTATAAAATTATTATTGTTATTAATAATTTATCATATATTATAATTTATAGAAGTTTAATTATTTAAAATATGATAAATTTTATAATATATAATCATTTTTAAAATATCATAAATTTTTTATATATAATTATTTTAAATTATTTTATATTTCAAACAATAACAAACCGAACATGAACGAACACATCATTTGTCCGTGTTTGGTTCGTTTAACAAACTGAACAAAAAAAATTGTTCGTGTTCGTCTCGTTTGCTTATCGAACGAATCAAACACGAACTACTTGGCAAACCGAACATGAACTGTTCGCGAACAACGAGTTTTTTGACAGCCCTAACAGAGACCTTGTAGTTGGAACTCCTAATTGCTTAGCCACTTCTACGAACTTATGCAATCTTGCAGGGGATTTTTTCAGATACTTCACTGACTCTCTGATACTTTGAATGATATCATGAACCTCCTTTAGCCCATCTTGGACCATTATATTGATAATATGTGTGCAGCATCTTACATGAAAAAAAAATCACGGAAGTGCAGCTTTCCGCGTGATTGAAAATTCACTTTTAAGGAACTATCTGCCACGTCATTATTACTCACATTGTCTAAAGTAATTATAAATATTTTATCATGAAGCTTGCACCCCAACAGACACTCACAAATAGCATCACAAATGTAAGTGCCCATATGTGGAGGCTCTAACTTAATAAAGTTGATAATAACATTCTTTACCTTCCATGTTTCATCGATATAGTGGGCAGTCAAGCACATGTACCCGATAGTCTGATTGGAGATCTAACAATCTGCAGTTAATGAAACCCTGCGAACACTTTTAAGGCGAGATTCAAGCTTTTCTTTCTCGCATTCGTAAACTTTCATGCAATCATTTTTTATTGTGTTTCTTGAAACACTTTGAAAGTTGGGATTCAACATTTTTAACAATATATTGAACCAAGTATGCTCAACTATCATGAAAGGATACTCATGTACAATTATCATTTTACCAATCACCTCACTTATGAGTTGCTGGTCATAATTTTGTGGATCATAGAAAATAGAAACGTCTGATTCACCCTGAACTTCCAAAGGTAAGAAGTTCAGTAACTTTTGTCTATTGTCTAACAAGCCAACTTGTTGTTCACTCTTCGCTTTTATCTTAACACATTCCTTAACATGCATAAGTAGTTGCGAGGTTGTACCTGACTTTAGTCTCAGGATTTTCACCCCACAATAAATGCATTAAACATATGATAGTTCAGCCCCTTTAGAAATTGATTTAACATCTATAAAATACTCTCACATAGCTGATTTTCTCTTCCTTCCTTTCATACCTAGAATTTCTATACTAGTGCTTCCAACAGTCGGTTCAATAGGTTGAGAACTATCAATTCCTTCTTGTGTAGTGACTACCAGTCGGTATCGCGACTTTTACAAGAATATGTGTATGCAAGAATTTATGAATTTATATTTAAATATTTATAATAATTTCGTAAAGTCTTGATTTCAAACGTAAGTATACGTATCGTTTCAAGTAATACAGGGCTCTATTGTAGTCCTGGTTATCGATCCCACAGGAAAGATTAATAGAAAATGAATCGAAGAAATTTATTAGATTTTCAAATTAAAAGTAATTATAATTTTTTATTTCTTTTCAAAATTCAGATTTTAAGTTTAATAAAATTTCTACTAAATGTAAGTAAGCAATAATAAAGTAAAGGTTAATGAAAGTATAAATAAAACAACTTTTTCCTTTTCAACAAATCCAAGATTTTTCAGAATAATTATCATTCGTGGAGAACTTAGATTATGGTATTGAACCAAATAGAAGACTTCCTATTCTTTACCTTCGCTTGATAGTATAAAGAACATTGGCTAATCTATAGATTAGTTCAGGATGTATTATTAGTAGAATGGGTTAATCTAGGCTCACACTTCTAGATGTCCAAGGGTGGCTATGGTCGGCCCTACTAGTGACCGTTCCCTTTCTATAAACCAAATTATTAGAATTTAGTCTGTCACTATAAAAGCTAATCAATTTTACGTCCAACAAATAATATCTTCATATTTATTTGCACTTCACCTTGAATAACCCGCTCAAGGCATTCGATTACCCAAGGATTAATGTGATATCTACTAGTTAAGAACTCATCTCCGGATATGTCTCAGAATTGTTCAACAGGTTTTAACAATTCAAATGGCCAGTTTAAAAAATAAATTAAGATCAGGTATTAATATCATCACAATAATTTTAAATATTTAAAGTTAAGTTCTCCAACAAAATCAAATTATATTATTATCTTTTCTTAGTTGAAAAGAGAAAGAAAAGTAACTACTCAGAATACATTGAATTCACACAACAAAACATATTTATAAAATTTTGAACAAAGTTACAAATACTTATCTGGAATATTCCTTCAAGTGATCCTTTGACTCCTACTGACTCCAATGCAAGGTACAAAACTTCAATAGCAACAACACTTATAAACTCACACTTACTACTCGAGGAATTGAGTAGATAAACTCACTAAATACTCAAGAAGAAAATATAGTGGCTCTCTAAATCTATCTCCGGATGTTGGAGACCTAAGGGGGGACTAGAAGGATGGATAGAGAGGGCTCTTTTTCTGTAGAAATATCTTCTATTTATAGAGCTCTGAAAATGGCCAGGGGTTGCTTATGGCACCTCTTTAAAATTCATCTAAATTCAATGAATCTTCTAGAAAGTAACTGTGGCGCCTAGGCGCCGGGATCTGGCGCCTAGGCGTAAGAGTCTGTGACCAAGTCTTCACACCTTTTCACTTTGGATAACACCTCTTTGAGATTAAAACTATTTTCCTGTATCCAGATGCATTGTATGTATTATGAGTAACTTCCAGTCTTCTAGAAGGTCTGATAACCGCTTAACACCGTCAAAATAACTGCCCAAAGTTGTCAAAAATCTTATCTGCTTCAGTATCGAACTGGTGCTTAGGCGCCAGACCTATAATTTTGACCACTTTGCTTTTTAGCTCTATTTTTGCTCCTTTTTTCCTTCTTGAACTCTTTTTTCATTACCTACATCCAAAAATATAAAAATACCTTTCATTAAAGCATAATATCCTTAAAAATTGAATCATAAATAAGGCATAAAAAATATGTACTTTTATGTGGATCAAATTCCCCAAACTTAAACGTTACTTGTCCTCAAGTAACCCTTTTTATTACATAAAATGTATAACATTTGGAATGAAGTTTAAATATTTAAGGTTCTTTGTAATTTTTGGTTTTATAAATGCTTTAGCAAATCATTAACTAAATTTTACTAATTAAGTTTAAATTTAAGAATTTAAAGAATATTTAACTACCAAATCATAAGACTTTCAAGAATAATTGTAATTTATCATATTAAGGTCACATAAATAATTTACAAAAAAAAAAGACTTTCATGAAATTTTTCTAGTAAAAATATTTGTACATAAAAATTAAGTTAAAAATATAATTAGTTTTTTTTCTATAAGATAATTCAAGTGGAGCCAATTTTTTATTAGGCTTTCCTCAAGCTTCACCTCATATTTCTTTTTTTTTTTTGCCTTTTTTTTTACTTTTCATTTCTCTTTTTTTTTTCTTTTTCTTCTTTTTAAGGATATTTTTCAATCCTCTATTTCTTTTTAATTTGTGGGGATTACTATATGTGGATAGCCTGTTAATGATTTTGAACATCACTACCCTTAACTTATATTTAAAAACTTATACATTTTTACTTAATAAATATGACATTCTTAATAAGTATTTTTCAAAAATTATTTCAATATTTTCTTTTTCAAGTAATAATCTTGATTCCTTAGTATTTCAAAAACACAATTCTCTTTACTAATTCAATTCTTAAAACCAATCAAAATTATTGAAATTTTAGTTAAGTCTACTAAATTATTTATAAATTCAAAAATTTAAGTAATCTTAAATAAATTTTTCATTCCTTATGTTATGTTAATATTTTTTTAAAGAAAATATTAGTACATTAAGGACAAATAATATTTAAATTTCAAAGAATTTTTCCTCCCCGAACTTCAGTTTTGGTATAAACATGAATTATGAAAATTTCTAAAGCATGAGAGAAAGAATAGCATACATACATACATACATATATATATATATATATATATATATATATATATATATATATATATATATATATATATATATATACCAGGAATTTTTCTAGGTATATGAAAAATAATCAAGAAAGGAAAATTTTATTTCCACACGTATTTTTTATGAATATAAAAGAAAGGTCTAAGCATATATAACAAAAAATTTTAGTAAGCAGGATCAATTTATACAAAAATCATATATATATATAGATATATATAAAATAGTTTTAAACAAAAATAACTAAACTAAATAGGTGTTCTGATCACTATGCTAACACAGAAATAAAACATTTCATAACAAAAATAAACTTCAACAATCCAACAATCATAGTACATCAATAAGTGTCTCAGAACAGTGCATCAAACATAAAAACAAACAAATCATCACACACATGCAAAACTAACACAAAACATAACATAAACAACACAAATACACAATCCTAAAAATCTAATCATCACTAGTAGTCTCCTCATCCTCGTCGTCATCAAAGGAAAAGTCTACATTCTTGTTCTAAGTATCAAATGCTGAGAATCTAGAGCAGGTTGGAAACTGAACAGAATGGTCACCCTTCAGGAATCAAACAAGAGACTCAGAATACTCAGCATCATAATCACTCTTCCTTTGGGTGTACTCAGAAAGATGATCCAATTTCAAATCTATAGTATCGACTCTACACTGGGTCAAAAGTAACATATTCTGCTGCTCAATAAATTTCTCATGCATATTCTCCCAAAAACTAGATGGTGGCTCAGCAGCAGAAGTAAAAGGTCTACCAGCAGTAGGTAATGAACTAGATGGTGCAGTAGAACTTATACCTCGAAGTCGATCATAAATACTGACACTTTCTCTTCCAATGGGTTTTGTAGACTTGAGCTTTTCCTCTGAAAGCTCAGCAACAACTCCAGCATTCTTACACAGAGAATAAATCAAAGATGGGAATCCCAGTCCTACAGAAGTGCTAGAACGAGCAGTGGCTTCAACAGAATCATAAATAATACTCCCAACATCAACCGACTTCCTCTCCTGTATGCAGTAGTTAAGGATAGCTCTGTCCTTGGTAACCTCACTCAAATGGTTGGATGGAAGGAGGTGAGCAGAAATAAAGTAATGACATGCCTTAGAAACACCATTTAACTTAGAAGATGAAAAATTTACCCGTTTTTTGTTCCGAATCTTCCAAGCTCCAGTACCATCTGTCAAGTACGTAATAATCCTCTCTAAATCTCCCTCACATGGAGATAATCCAGAGTAATAGCACTCGATATTCGGTGGCAGGCCATAGAAAATGTTGATTCTCTCTGGAGTAAATCCTACTCCAACTCCTCTCATGAAGATCTCGAAATCTTCGGCATCCAAGAAATTTGCATAAAACTCTCTGATGGCAGGGATAACAGCAACATCAGTTAAATAACAGAATCGTTGCCAGTTCAGTGCAACGATCGTATCTTCAATCCTTCTACCAGGATTGTAAAAACTCCTCTCCGAGATAAACTTTCTTGTCGTAGCAAAATCGTTGTAACAAAAATGTACTACAGTAGTGGTAAACTTGCTACGATCGAAATTTTCTCGTTCTTTCCCTCGCTTAGATTTTGGAGCCATCTAAACGTAAGAGAAAGAAAACGTAAAATAAATTAAAGGATCAAAGGAATAGGCTTATTTAAGCTTTTCAAACTTGAAAGAGCTTAAAAATCCATGGATTAAACTCTAAAAATCAAAATTTTCTCAAAATTTCAGTTCTCTTCAAAGAGAGCAAAATCCATGGTGAAATTTGAAAATAAATGGTTTAGAAGGTAGATCTAACCTCGAGATGAAGAAATCGAGTGATTCCAAGCTCAAAAACTCGAAAAATCAGCCTCAAATAGGATCCCTAGGTATATTTTTCGCGAAAAAGGGAGGAAGAAGAAGCTCGAGCGCTAAAAATGGCGTTAGTGGGGTTAAATTCCCAATCCTTGGGTTCAGGCTGAACCGGCGCTTAGGCGCCGAGATCTGGCTCCTAGGCGCCAAACTCGCCTTTCCAAAAATCGATTTAAAATTTATCTTTTCTACCAAAACTTATCAAATTCAACTTCTAATTACTCATATAAGAGTATTACTCCAATTTCTAACTTCCAAACATTTCCACAATCAATTAAAATGATAAATTAGATCAACATTTCAAACTCAAGATATAATCAAACTCTTCAGTTCCATTTCATATTTTTATTCCAAGCTCAATAAATTCTAGAAAAAGACTATAACAAGGTTCATCATTCTATAAGTAACACAAAAAACACAATTTCAAAGCAAATTCTCAATCTAATAACACACTTTGAACAAATAAAACAAACACACAAACTAGATATTCGACACACTAGAACGTGAATCAATCACACTTAAAACACACAAAAGATCTATTCATCACCAAACTTTTAATTTCCATCCTTCTCGCAATGAAGTTCGCTATGCCCACATGGATAGAAAACCAACACCCTTGGAAATTTTAAAGCCGTCTTCTCATCAATCCATTTTTTCTTCGCATACATCGCTACTTGAGCATCTTGATAGGCTGCCATGTGATCGAATTGAAGTTTCTTCTGCCATTCCAAATGCTCAATTTGATGATACATCTCATGCAGACGATTCCCAACGCTTAGCAGTTCAGCCTCAATCTTATCTAAACGACTAAACAATTTCTCCAAACATACAACAATAAATCAATTGAATAAGGTTGAGGATCTTTAGAAGACTTAGCTCTTATTGCATTGCCTTCATCTTCTCTCTCTATTGCTTCCAAACTCTCTTTTCTCCTTCAAAATGAAATGTTCTGGTCGAAAATAGGTTTGCTTATGGATTGGGGATGAAGATAGGGCAATTTATAAGGAGATTTCATGTCAAAAACTGAAGACTTTTAGTTTTTGCACGAACAGTAACTGGGGCGCTTAGGAGTTGGACAATCGAAAAATATTTGTTATGCTGGTGCTTAGGCGCCGGACAATCGATAAATATTGGTTATGCTAGTGCTTAGGTGCCAAGTTTGGCAACTAGGCCGTAACCACATTCGACTCTGTTTCGCCTATCGTCAAATTAACAAAGTTTCGGTCTTAAATAGGTCCATTAAAATGGTATGATCAACACAAAAATAACAATTAAAATAAATTCAAATCACACACAATCACAATGATAATATATGGGTTTCCTCCCACAAAGCGCTTGGTTTAACGTCGTCAGCCCGACCTAATCAATTATATTAATCGAGTAGACTCAGTTCGTAAGCCTCCTTGTAATTCAATTTCAATTCTCCCATATAAGGCTTCAGTCTTAATCCGTTAACTTTAAATATTTTTCCAGTCTTGGGATCTTTAATATCCACAGCTCCATAAGGGTATACTTTCTCAATAATAAATGGTCTCATCCATTTAGATCTTAACTTTCTAGGAAAATGTCTTAAAGATTAAATAATAATACTTCTTATGCAGGCTCAAATATTTTTCTTGAAATCTTTTTATCATGCAATTTCTTCATTCCTTTCTTATAAATTTTTGCATTTTCATAGGACTCATTTCATATTTCTTCCATTTCATTAAGTTGTAACAATCGTTTCTCTCCTGCAACATTCAAATCATAATTGAACTCATTTATCACCCAGTAAGCTTTATGTTCCTGTTCAACAGGTAAGTGACAATGTTTACCATAAACTAACCGATAAGGTGACATTCCGATAGGTGTCTTATAAGCTGTTATATAAGCCCATAATGTAGAATCAAGTCTATCAACCCAATCAGTTCTTTTAGGATTGTCAGTTTTTTCTAATATTCTTTTAATTTCTCTGTTTGATACTTCAGCCATTCCACTTATTTGTGGGTGATAAGCAGTTGCAATTCTATGTTTAATTCTGAACTTTTCCAATAATGATTGAATTCTTATATTACTGAAATGACTTCCCCCATCTGTGATAATTACCCTTGGCATTCCAAATCTTGGAAAAATCATCTTCTTTAAAAATTTTGAAACACTTTTGGAATCACTGTTAGGTAAAGTTATAGCTTCAATCCACCTTGAAACATAATCAACTGCTAATAAAATATAAATCTTTCCAGATGATGACATAAAAGGTCCCATAAAGTATAAATCCCATACATCAAAAATTTCAATTTCTAATATATAGCTTAGAGGAATTTCATCTTTTCTGGATATATTCCCCATTCTTTCACATCAATCACAAGTTTTCACATAATATCCAACATCTTTGAATAATGAAGGCCAATAAAATTCAAAATTTAGAATTTTAAACGTAGTTTTATCAACTCCAAAGTGTCCTCCAAATTCAGAATCGTGACATTTTTGAATAATTGCACAAGTTTCTTTATAAGGTACACATCTTCGAATCACAGAATCTCTGCCTATTTTAAATAAATGAGGATCTTCCCAGATATATGATTTAGAATCATTCTTGAATTTCTTAATATATTTACTATTCAATCCATACGGTAAAATATTGCTAACCAAATAGTTAACTATATTTGCATACCAAGGCGTTTGTAATCCTTAAATAACATATAATTGTTCATCAGGGAATTTCTCATTTATGTTTTCTTCAGTAATGTTCTCATTATTATTTTTAATTCTTGATAAATGATCAACACTTTGGTTGTCAGCTCATTTTCTGTCCACTATTTGTAAATTAAATTCTTGTAAAAGTAAAACCCATCTTATCAATGTAGGTTTAGCTTCCTTTTTAGACATTAAATACTTAATAGCGAAATGATCAGTATATACGATACATTTGGTTCCAAGATGATAAGGTCTAAATTTATCAAAGACATATACTATTGGTAAGAGCTCTTTCTCAGTAGTAGCGTAATTTATTTGAATTTCATTAAGAGTTTTGCTAGCATAATATATAACTTTGAAAATTTTCTTGTATTTTTGTCTAAATACAGCTCCAATTGCATAATCACTTGCATCACACATTAATTCAAAAGGTTTATTCCAATTAAGTGCAACAATGACAGGTGCAGTGATTAATTTTTCTTTTAAAATATTGATAGTATTCAGACAATCTTCATTAAATTCAAACTTAGCTTCCTTTTCTACTAAATGACAAAGAGGTTTAGTAATCTTAGAAAAATCCTTTATATATCTTCTGTAAAATCGAGCATGACCCAAAAAACTTTTCACATCAGTAACAGTAGTAGGTGGTTGAAGTTCAGATACATTTTTACTTTTGCCTGATTAACTTCCATCCCTTTTTGTGAAATTCTATGTCCAAGTACAATTCCTTCTGTGACCTTAAATTGATATTTTTCTCAGTTTAGAACCAAATTTATTTCTTCACATCTTTTGAGAACTTTTATTATATTTTCCAAGCAAGACTCAAAAGAAGTTCCAAATGCTGCAAAATCATCCATAAATACTTTAATTCCTTTATCAATTAAATCACAGAATATTGACATTATACATCTCTGAAAAGTTGCAGGTGCATTACATAAACCCAAAGACATTCTTCTAAAATCAAATGTTCCATAAGGACTTGTAAATGTTGTTTTCTCTTGATCCTCAGGAGCAACAGGTAATTGATGATAACCAGAATATCCATCTAAAAAATAGAAATATAAGTGTCCAACTAATTTATCCAGCATCTGATCCAAGAAAGGTAAAGGAAAATGATCCTTTCTAGTGGTGTTGTTTAATTTTTGATAGTCAATGCAAATTCACCATCCAATAACTTGTCTTGTAAAAATTAATCCATTTTTATCATTAACAATGACAGTTACTCCTCCTTTATGAATAGGACTTATCTATTGACTATCCAAAATAGGATAAATAATTCCAGCATCTAACCATTTTAAATTTTTTTTTTAACAACCTCTTTCATAATTGGGTTCAATCTTCTTTGAGTTTCAATAGTAGGTTTACAATTTTCTTCCATTAAAATCCTATGCATACAGATTGAAGGGTTTATTCCTCTTATATCTGCAATAGTCCAACCAAAAGCTTTCTTATAATTCTTCAGAACTCCTATTAATTTTTCTTCTTGATCTTTGCTTAGTTCTGAAGATATAGTCATAGGTAAAGTTAATGAATTTCCAAGAAATGCATACTTTAAATGTGCAGGTAACATTTTTAATTCCAGTTCAGGGGCTTTTTTAATTGAGGGTAAAAGTATATCATATTTAATTGTGTCTACAATTTCCCAATTATCATGAATATAATGAGTTTCTTTAAATAAATTTTCATTCACTTCTTTAGTTTCTTCAGTTAATGACTCATTATATATCACAAATTCATCATTTTTTTCTTCAGAAATGACTTTATATTTTTCTTGATAATGCTTTTCAATTATATAATAAAAAATATCCATTCGATAGCTTTTTTGTTTGTCAGGATACATCATTGATTTCAGAATATTAAATGTTATCTCTTGATCATTAACTCTCATTGTTAATTATCCTTTTTGCACATCAATCATAGCACGTCCGGTAGCTAGAAAATGTCTCCCTAAAATAACAGGTATTTTTTTATCTTCTTCCATATCCAGTACAATGAAATTCACAGGAAAGATAAATTTATCCACCTTAACAAGAACATCCTCTAAACCTCCTTTAGGATAAGTAATAGATTGATCAGCTAACTGAAGAGTTACAGTGGAGGGAGAAATCTCTCCTAAATCTAACCTTCGAAAGATAGAAAATGACATAAGATTAATACTAGCTCCTAGATCACATAAGACTTTTCCATAAAATTTTTCTTTAACTACACATTGTATAGTGAAACTCCAGGATCTTTAAGTTTCTGAGGTAGTTTCTTTTGAATTATTGCACTACATTCTTCACTTAATGCAACAGTTTCATAAGCTTCAAATATCTTTTTTTTTTACTTAAAATATCCTTCATAAATTTTGCATAACTCAGCATTTGTTTCAAAGCTTCAGCAAAAGGAATGTTGATGGTAAGTTTCTTAAAAATCTCAAAGAATTTAGAAAATTGATGGTCAAGCTTCTGTTGTTTTAGTCTTTGAGGAAAAGGTGGTGGTGGTCTTTCAACTTCTACTTCAATAGAAATTACAGTATGATCTTTACTTGGAGAAAGAATTTTTTGAGGTTTTTCATTCTCTTCAACCTCTTTTTCTTTTTCATTTTCATTCTTAATTTTCTCTTTTAATTCCTTTCCACTTCTAAGTTGTACAGCTTTTGCTTGTTCATGGTCTTTTCCTTTTTATTTTGGATTAATTTCGACGGTTCTAGGCAGTGTTCCTTGAGGTCTGTAATTAATTAAATTAGCAATTGTCCCATATAATTCTTGATACTTCAAATAGCAGTGTTTTGACTTTATAACTGATTACCTAGTTGCAAGATCAATTCTTCTAAAGATTACTTTTTCTGCTAATTGTTAAAACCAGGAGGATAAGTTGGTCTAGAGTTTGAATTTCCTTGTTTGTTCCAATTTCCGGTTGGATTAACTTAATTATTACTCCATTGTTGATGTCTATTATTACAATTAAAATTAGGGTGACTTTTCCAACCTGGTGTACGGCTTATTTTTAGGTTGTGTGTTTTATTTTTGAAAAGGGGTAGCCTACAGAAATTGTCGGCGAATTTTTAATTTAATTTAAATAAATAATTTGAAAAAGTAATATTTGATTTTGAAAATAATTTTAAGATATGAAATCAAACCGACCTCACATCCCAGATAGTTTATATAAACGAGCACCGCATCACAAACCGTGTATCTATCCCTAAGGATAGACACACTGCTTGATGGTGGGGCTCGATTAAACGAACTAAAAGATTTGTGACATCCGTTTGGTCTGCGAACCTATTTTATAAGCCGACAAGTTCACCAGCTTAATATAAAGGAATTAAGCAGGGTTTATATTACCCGGGTTCTTAAAATTCCCTATAAGGGCAAGCCCCTATAGTTAATTACATCTTAAGTAACAGGAATCACCTAAGAAAACCCTCGATAATAATCAGTAGTTCTGCTCTCAAGAATCTCAAAGTTTAAATTTTTCAAGGGATTGAATTTTGGAATTTCAATAGGGAATGGATCAAATTTGGAACTTTTTATTTTGGGAATTCAAAGGAAGAAAGGTAGGAAAAATCACAGATTCGAAGCGAACTTCGGTAATTTCCCAACTATCCTATCGTTTGGCTTGAATTTAGGAAGGTCCTAGTATTCATTTAATATTTCAATCTTGCCAATTTTAATTAATTTGGACTTATATTTGTATGATAAAATCATACAAATAGCCTCGAAGATGTGAGGGTTTATGTCATACTAAACGACTACCTCAGAGTCCTAAGACCAGTTAGGGCTTAATTTACATGACATGATCATGCAAATGCCTAATAAAAGATTGAGGATTTATGTTGCACTAGGCAAACTACCTCGAAATCCTATGGTTTAGTTATTTAATTCTAAGAAAGTTTTGTTCGAAGTAGACTCGGAGTTTTGCTGATGACGATGGACGTGCTGCCCACCATGCTCCGAGCTCCTTGTTGTTGCAAAGGTTTAGTTTTAGAAATCATAAGTCAGGGGATGAGAAAAAGTGTTTTGGTTTAGAGAAGTCTTAAAATCCAAGTGTTTTTAGTGTTTTAGTTAAAACAAATCTTAAAAATGATTATAACAACACCGGTTAAGATCTCACGGTTCCATCCTTCCGGCATCGTTATTTTTATCGGATTCACTTAGTCCAGATGAATTTGCTAAACTCAACTAAATGAGTTCCACACTTTCATTTAGACCGTGGGAAATCCAGTTAGCAACACGTAGGTTACATCATCCGAGGTATTCCCGATCATCCAACAAGACGTTTTAATTTAGTTATAGTTGTAGTTTTGTTGTTCTGTTTGTGATTAAATTTTGAGTTATTTTATATTTTGAGATGTTGTGGCGGTAAATTTTATCTTGCAATGACTTTTAATTTAGTTTTGGTTACAGTTTTAGGGGCTACCCTAGAGGTGTGGGTTTTCATGCAACGATTGTTTATCATACAGAAAAGTAAGTGCGATGTGATTAAATAAATTGCAATAAGGTAAATTGCAATAAAATAAAAGCATACACGGAGGGTCTTCCCGTCATTCAAGCTGCACTTAAAACACGATTAGAATATTTAAGCAAGTTCCTAGGTAAAGGCTAAGGGAAGGGTTATGGTTTTCTACCTAATTCCTAATCCTATAGTTAGTCATTTCCTATGACGTCTGGGTTCTTGTGTTTTGGTTTGAGGACGATTTTCTTCATCGAAAGAATAATTAAGTTCGATTGTTCTTATAAGTATCTTATCATATTGAGGAAGTGCTTAAGAAGAATCTTAAACATCTTTTCAATATCGATAGGATTGTTTTAAGTCCGAATGGATTTAATTAATCGAGTGAAGTAATTGTCCGAGATTTAGTTAAGTTTTATTGTTATCTTACTCGATGAGCTAGTACATTTGAATATCACTATAAGTGAAGTAACATTTCATTTAATGTTACGTTTAGGAGTTATAATAACAAAGCTTTCGAAGCGAGTTGGTGTTCGAATGGTTTGTGATTCGGTTTAATTTCGAGTTATCGGATTTAAATTTGGAATAGTGTTCAAGTTGCTTTATATTTAATTTCTTTATGTCTTAGGTGATGTTATTTAATTCAATTTAATTTAACTTTAATTTAATTTAATTTGGTTTAGTTTTAATTTTAATTTAATTTTAATTTTTAATTTTAATTTTAATTTTAATTTTAATTTTTAATTTAAATTTAATTTTATTTTAATTTGATTTTTTATTTTTTTTAATTTAATTTAATTTAATTTAATATGTTTTAATTTAATTTGATTTAATTTAATTTAATTTAATATGATTTAATTTAATTTAATTTAGTTTAATTTAATTTAATTTAATTGATTTGATTTAATTTAAGTTAATTTAATTTAATTTATTTGATTTGATTTAATTTAATTTAATCTTTAATTTAATTTTAATTTAATTGAAAATTTAAAAAGAGTTTAATAATTTAACTTTTAATTTAATTTTAATGATTAAGTCCTTTAACATTTTAAAACTTAAATTTGAATTATCATTTTAATTAGGAATTAAATATTATTGAGATGATTAATTTAGGGATTTTTAAATTAAAGAATAAATCTCTTCCTAATAATATCCACTATTTTAATAATTCCAATTTTATTATTCTTCCAAATTTAATCAATTATTTAATTAAAGTTTATTTCCCTTATTTTAAATTATTTAATAGGTTTCTACCCTTTAAATATTTAAATTTCAATCATCCAAATCAGATTAAGATCAAATATTTTACTCTTTAATTTTATTAAACCTAAAGTTTTAATTAAGGGTTAAATTTTTTTAATTACCATTTTGCCCTTCAAGCTTAATAATTTTATAACTCACTAAATTGAGCTTAAATGAACTTGAAATTTTTATGTGACTTCACTCATATGTCAATAAAGACATGAGAGGAGAAAAATGTGATTTTTCTATATTTAATTTATTTATGTAATTATTTTTGGTGGAAAATAGGAATTTCCTAAGAAAATTTAATAATATGACAAAGGGAAAGTTTCTGTCCTTAAGAAAATTATGGGACATTCCTAATGACCAGAGGACCACTTGGACCAATTTTGGTGATTTTTTGAATTATATTATTTTTATTATAATCATTTTGAGTTTTAGAGTATTAATTAATTTTAAAAAAAATAATGGTTGAAAAATGAATTTTATATTTTTCAAAAATCTCTCTGATATCAAGGAAAACAGAGAATCAATTTTTACAATTTTCTGATTTTTCTTTGATTTATTAGAATTATTTTAGTGGAAATGCTAAAAAATACATTTTTTAATTTTAAAATTACCTTTGGGCTTTAAAATTTAATATCTCATTAAATAAACCTAAGAAAAATATGGGATTTATTCCCAAGTGATTAAAATTCAAAATGTGACATTTTGGTGAATTTTATTATTTTTATGATTTTTATTATTTTTTAATTATTAAAATATTAAAATAATACCAAAAAATTAACTTTTTTAGAAAATTAAAATTTTAATTTTCTTAAATTCCCCTAATATCGGAGAGGCTCCAAAACCAATTTGGTGAATTTTTGAAAAGCATTTTGAAAGTTATGAATTTTTAAAGTTCGAATTGACTAAATGGCTTAATCGACCCATTTAGTAGGGCTAACTAAGTCCGATTGACTTCGAATTTTTATTGTGGGTTCCTCCGATCCTAAAGGTCGAGTGGAGAATTGATTTCAAGCCAATTTGATGTATGATTAGCTCTAATTAAGTAGGGACTATTTTGGGTGTTTAAGCAGATTAGGGTTATTTTAATTGAATTAATTGAAAACCAATTTTTCTAGGGTTCTGCGGTCGTAAGAGACATCACCAAATTTTCCTAGAATTTATTTCACAACATACTAATTATTGGATTTAAAATACTCGAAACGATAACATGAATTTGAAAAATGAATAACTTCTCGTAGGGATGGCCTCGACTTTGGAAAATTCGGGGAATGTTCCCAAATTCGGAGGGCTTAAAGCCCTATGGTCTCATGCCATGGTGAATTTCCTATATGCATGGAGAATTAAAACAATGCGGAAGGGAAATAAATCATTAAAAATAAAATACTTGATGAAATTAAATGATTTCTTTTCCACATTATTCTCCTCCATTCAGCTGAAGCGAGAGGGTATTTTTATTTTATTTTTCGATTTTTCTACACGAAGTTATGGATTTTTGAAGTTTAGGGAATTAAATAAATCGGAAAATACCCTAATTTTCTATTTATCCACGCGGCGCCGCGTCAACCTCGACAGCTCCGAAACGCCGCGTGTCGCTCTCTGATTCGACGCCGCCATCTGACTCCGCGCTCCGGGGGCCCGCTGTGTCGTTCCGTCTCCTCATCCGGCGCGATCCTGGCCCTCCGTCCGCGCGTGTATTAAATGAACGGCATCCGTTCATCGTCCCCAAGCCTCCTGGCAGGAAGCCGTCCGTCTTCGGGCACTAAGATCTCAATCGATACTTGACCAAATTGAACGTTCTTATGCTCTATGGATTTGTCTCGAGAAGATGAACACATCCATACTGTTTATGTGGCATGAAATTGACTCAATAAAAATGGAGAATGTTCAGAAGCTCGGGAAGAAGAGTGAGGCCATACCTTTGCTCGAGAGAAGTGTGGCTTCGATCCGAGGGTTGTGTCACCTTCGATTGCGTCCGCGAGCTCCGGATGAAGTCTCACAGTGCCGGTGAATTGCACTAGCTATGAAAGTGACCACAGCCGATCACAAAGCTTGGAGGTTGGAGCAACCTGGGTGGCTCGGAGATGGGGCTTTCGGTGGGAAACTTCTCCTCTTGGTCCGGTGAAGGTGTAGGACCGGTCGATTTGAGGATTGGCTCACTGTGGCAAAGTGTCCTGGTTTTGGGTGAAATTTCGGTTGAGAAATTGGATTACTGTCGGTGGGGATTGGGGCAAATTGACACTTGGGATCAAGCTGCTCTAAGTATGGAGTAGGGTTTGGAACAATTTTGGCGAGTTTCGGCAAGGTTTGTGCAACTCTCTTCTCATGGCCATGAGGGGTGGGGTTTAAATAGAGGTGGGCTGGAGAGCCTCGCGGGGATGGCCAAGAGTTGGGATCGAGCTGCTTCGGGCATGGGAAGAACGACCATGGTGGCCATTGGGCATGGGGCGGCTCGACGAGGTGGAATTCCAAAGTTTGGCTCCTCCTACAGGTCTCGGCCGAGGTGTTTTCCGGTGACCCGGGCGGCTGGCCGGCAGGCATGGGTCACCCTCGAGTCCAGGTGGGTCGGGGCTGGAGGTTTGTGCGATCGATTGGCCATGGACATGTGTAAAGGGTTTGAATCGAAGTGGAATGGGAAAGGGCTAGTTTTTGGCCTAAATGGGTCAACCCTTGGTTTTGGGTTAAGTCCACCTTCCAAGACCAATTTGGGCTGAAGGGAAAGTGATTTAGGTCGGCTTAATCGGTGGGGAAGGGTCACCATCCAAGTACGATTAAGCTTAAGCATGGTTTAGTGGAGTCGTGGAAGTGGCTAATCCCCCTTAAGAGAATATGGAAAGGGCCTCCTCCTCTTGCAATCTTGGGTATGGTGAGGTGGAAAGTAGATTCCATAGCTCTCATGGCTCCCATGTGGCTCATGCATGGCTTCATGGCTCACCTTTGGCTTGGGAAAAGTCGAGTCGATTTCATGGAAATGGATTTTAAGAAAATTTTGGTATTTTGATGGGAATTTGTAAGGGGCTTAATTTGGAATGGCTTCATGATGAATTTTCAAACTTAGGGATTGATTTAATTGAGGGTATGATGAGAAGAATTTGTCATATGGGCTTTGGATTGATTTTAGCCCTTTGGATTTTGGTGAAGATGGGCTTTAGGAAGGTTTCATGTAAGTGGGCTTTTAAGTTTCAAAATGAATTCATGGATGGGAATTTTGTAGAAGTTTGGGCCAAATAATTGTTGGGTTTGGTTTAGGGATATGTCATGAGTGATTTGAAATGAGTTTGGAATGATTTGGGTTTGAATTGGGTTGGATTTGGGCTTCTTTGGTGAATGGGCCGATATAGGTCAAATTGGGCTAACTTGGGCCAATGTTGGGCTAGGGTTGAAATTGATGTAAAATAAATGTTGGGAAATGTTTATGGGAGTGTTTCAAAGAGGTTTTGGCTTTGGTTGGGTTTTGATTTTGGGGTTTGGGCTTATTTGGGTTAGGTTTGGGTTTAGGTCAAAATAGGGTCTTTTAGCTTTGGGTTGAATTTGAGTGGGGTTTGGGTCTAAATTTTGGGCAAATCATGTTAGTTTTTTGTTTGTAGGGATGTTAAGGGAGGTTTGAAAAAGATTTGGGGTTAATTGGAGTTGAATTGGGTGAGTTTGGGTTAGGTTTGGGTCATGGGTCCAAATTGGGCTTTAAGGCCAAAAGTGAAATTGGATCCAAATGTCAATCAAATTGGACTTGGGTTTGGTCTAGATTGGTGTTAGGAATGTTGAATTGAAGTTTAGAATTGAATTGGACCAAAATTTGGGTCAATTGGATAGGTTTGGCTTGACATTGGGTTCACTTAAGGTTAAAATGGGTCAAATTGGGGGTTTTGACAAAAGTGGGGTAAATTGACAAAATTGGCCCATGGTGTAGTTGAACAAAATGAAATTAGGAATATTTGGGATTTTTTGGGAATTTTCTGAATTTTTGGATTTTTAGGTCAAGAGGGGTATTTTGGGTATTTGGAGGGTATTGAGAGGTATTTTTGGAATTTTTGGTATTTTTAGGCATGGATGATCAATTTGAGTAATGTGGGAATGTTTGGGAATGATTTTGGGGAATTTTGGGTGATTTGGAAATTTTGAAAAATTTGGGTAATTTCAAGGGTTTTGGGTAGGCTAGACGGGTGTAGGGTCCCGGGGGTCAAAAATTGAAAATTTGGAAAATTGAAGATTGGGTGAATGTAAGTTGAATGAAATCATTTTGGTTGAGCCATGAAGCCATATCAAGCTCACATGTGCCATGAAAGGACTCATTTGAGGCATCCAATATGTTGTTCCTAACCCTCTTAGCCAAGGGCTTAGGGGCAAGGACCATCCATGTGAATCACCTTTATGAGTCAGGAGGTCAAGTTAGGTATGGGTGTGCTTCTAGGATGTGTGTGAAAGTGTAGTGTAAGAGTGTAGTGTGTGTGTAAGTCAGCCCTTCACTGGACCGGGCCACCTGCGAGGCGGTCCTAAGGCCAAAGAGTCCTATAGGAACTCATCCTTTAAACTTCCACATTTGATTTCCACCCTCTACGTGATTAGGGGTTTACAATCAAGTTTGTGGAGTTTACAGGGAGTTAAGAAGTGGTTTGAATTTCTAAGTGGTGGGTCCCAATTCTTGTCCTCTAAGATAGTCAAAGGAAAAGCCTAAGGCTAGATCCTAAGTACTAAAAAAGAAGAAGAGAAGACCTCATCAAAAATGAGGTCAACAAATGGACCCCCAATAGGTGTGGTGAGCTGACGGAGCACACCGCGCGTATTGGCGTTGACCGAAGCGATCAACAAAACCAACACAAACGTCCAAGTGACAAACTTAGGACAAAGTAGAAGAGTTTCCGCTCGGGAGTGTCAAGTATATCTCTGAGACTGGAGATCCCTGAACTCTCGCTGGGGAAAGGAAAAGGAGGTGAATCCCAAATCACATGATCTGGGGGAATTTCAATTTAGATTTTATTTTGTTTCGGTTTAAGTTTTGATGTGTGAGCTTAAATTTTAGTTTGGAGTTTCAATTTAGATTGAAGTTTTGTCAAGATTAATTTGAAGGGATTTGAACTTGAAATGAAAATTGAAATTTTGTGGTTTTAGATGTAACATCTTCAACTTCAAAAGAAAATTGAATTGATTAGATTGAATCATTACAATGAGGAGAGATCTCAGAGCAATGCGGTATTGGATGTAAAATCCTTAACCTCAAGAGTTTGATTTTGATGTATTTCATCGCAATAGGGAAAGAATCCTAAAGCAATGCAGTCTCGGATGTAAAATCCTCAACCCCAAGAATTTGATTTTTGATGTATTTCATTGCGATAGGGAAAGAATCCTAAAGCAATGCAGTTTCGGATGTAAAATCCTCAACTCCAAAAGTTTGAATTTTGATGTATTTCATTGTAATAGGGAAAGAATCCTAAAGCAATGCAGTCTTGGATGTAAAATCCTCAACTCCAAAAGTTTGAATTTTGATGTATTTCATTGTGATAGGGAAAGAATCCTAAAGCAATGCAGTTTCGGATGTAAAATCCTCAACTCCAAAAGTTTGAATTTTGATGTATTTCATTGCAATAGGGAAAGAATCCTAAAGCAATGCAGTCTTGGATGTAAAATCCTCAACTCCAAAAGTTTGAATTTTGATGTATTTCATTGTGATAGGGAAAGAATCCTAAAGCAATGCAGTTTCGGATGTAAAATCCTCAACTCTAAAAGTTTGAATTTTGATGTATTTCATTGCAACAGGGAAAGAATCCTAAAGCAATGCAGTCTTGGATGTAAAATCCTCAACTCCAAAAGTTTGAATTTTGATGTATTTCATTGCAATAGGGAAAGAATCCTAAAGCAATGCAGTCTTGGATGTAAAATCCTCAACTCCAAAAGTTTGAATTTTGATGTATTTCATTGCGATAGGGAAAGAATCCTAAAGCAATGCAGTCTCGGATGTAAAATCCTCAACCCCAAAAGTTTGATTTGATGTTGATGTGTTTCATTGCGATGAGGAAAGAATCCTAAAGCAATGCAGTCTCGGATGTAAAATCCTCAACTCCAAAAGTTTGAATTTTGATGTATTTCATTGCAATAGGGAAAGAATCCTAAAGCAATGCAGTCTTGGATGTAAAATCCTCAACTCCAAAAGTTTGAATTTTGATGTATTTCATTGTGATAGGGCAAGAATCCTAAAGCAATGCAGTTTCGGATGTAAAATCCTCAAGTCCAAAAGTTTGATTTTGATGTATTTCATTGCGATAGGGAAAGAACCTAAAGCAATACAGTCTCGGATGTAAAATCCTCAACTCCAAAAGTTTGATTTTGATGTATTTCATTGCGATAGGGAAATGATCCTAAAGCAATGCAGTCTCGGATGTAAAATCCTCAACCCAAAAGTTTGAATTTGATGTAATTGATTTTGCAAAGATTTGCAGTGTTGATTTGAAAAGTGTGGAATTTTGGTGTTTCGAGAATTTCAAGAAAGTTGTAAAAGACTTTCATGAAGGAAATAGATTAGGAGGGAATATGTAGATGTTACATACCCCGTTCAAAAGAGTTGATCGGAAGTCACCGGTTTGGATTGGATATAATTCCTCGCCATCAGATTCGATCCGTGTCAATGGAATCAACCGCTTCCATCCCAGACAAGGGAGAGAGTAGAACAGATTGGATTTCAGATTTGGAAGGTTGAGTTTGAACTCGATTGAAATTTGATTTGAAATTTGATTTGAAATTTGGAAAGATTGAATTTGAATTTGATTGAGATTTGATTTGGAATATGGAAAGATTGAATTTGAATTTGATTTGGATTTGATTTGGAATCTGGAAAGATTGAATTTGAATTTTGATTTAAAATTTATGCTCATTTTGTTTGTCCTTTAACGATTCAAATTTATTTTATCGTTTATTTGATGTTCATGTGAATTTGGTGTTCATCATTTTTAAATGTTTAAGGAAAGTTTTCTTTTATTCTTTTTTTTTTTATTTCTTTTTTGTTCTTTGTTCGAAGTTTATTTAACTTTAATGGCGTTTCCCAGTCAATTTGCACAAAAGAGGTGAAGACCAAAAATGTGACATGGTCACTTTCATTCCAATCATGCTGAAGATACATCATACAACTCGATCTGGAATACATCTCACACAATTCATGTAGACTCAAAACGGACTATGTATGATCTTTGTCGATCCATCCAAAAAAGGTATCTGTCAGAAATCCATGTTTGAATAGTGGGGTACATGGTCAATAACATCAACTTCCAAGCCATCCTTGGCAAGAATGCCGTATGGATGTACGTTGGAGGTGTGATATTCTCCATGTAACTCACAGCTTGTAAGGCCGGAGGCTCTCTAGCTCCGGGTCTGGCTGGAAGTGGTAAGGTGTCTTCCTGTCGTCCATCCTTCGAAAGTAACCGAGATCCGCTTCACTCGGTACTCCCGGTATGCAATGCTTAGTGACATCTACTCCGTTGCCCTTCGGCATCATGACGGAACCTACCGGTAATGGTATCTTCACCGGCCCTCGGAACTCACCGGGCTCGCTATTCGGAGGTCGGATCCGAACATGATATTACACTCGTTCCGAAATGAAACCGTGCAAAAAGGTCCGACAAAGTCGTGGTGATCTATGTGCGGGGGTATGCGATCACCCTTCTTGTAAATGTTAATAATGCGAATTTGTTGGTATGCAATCCGCTGCAGTACTCTCCATGTTATCAATCTTTTTACCATTCTCTTGATGACTAATGGCATTGGATCCACTTGGCCATGACGGAGTATCCCTGATGGGTTCCCCTTCCTGTCTTCTGCGAAGTTGTAGCAGCATCCGCATTGTATCGTAATTCTACCTTTCCCTGGCATCCATCTCCGGGGTTCTGAGTATGTGTTTTCTCTTAGGCGGCCCGCTCGGCCCATTCTTTTCAAATCCCGGATGCGATCCACGATTTGTTGTTGTTCGTATTCCGAGAACACGTCCGTATGTAGCTCGAGGCCTTCTAGTATATTGATCCTTCGCCTCCGATTCTCTCGAAGTATTCAAAAGTTTTCTTTTCAACATTCCGCATTCTTTCCAGCTCGTATTCGGAATAATCCGCAAATGGCGGGGCTCAGTGACATATTGTGGGATATACGGCTCAATCCCTTCACGTTCTCCTCGCATACCTTGGCTCCTCGGGGATGATGTCCGTCGGGACATCCTCCGGGGTTGCTTCTGCAACAAGGTTATGCATTACTGGTGGTTCTATCTGGTGGCGTGGTAGCCTTCTTTCTTCTGATCTTCTTAAGATTTCCCTGGTTTCTTCTGTCATCCTGGGAGCTGGTCTCCTTTCTTCGGTGCACAGTGAATCGGTGTCCTTGAAGTGTATGTACGCGGCAAGCAGACTGCCTCGTCGCGCCGGTCCGCGACTAATTTAGTTAACATCTTGTGGATACGGCGATTTTTATTTCTTCGCCGAGTTCGTCGTGAGAGTAGCTCTTCGTACTTCCCGAATCTCCGTAGGCGCGGCGCCGACAAGCTCGCCCTCTCGCCGTAGCAACTACGGACTTGATTTTCTTGTCTTCTTCGGTGCTTGTTTTCCTTTTCTTGTTCGTTGGATTGGTGCCTTGGGCCACTCACTTTCATTACTCGTCCGACCGGGCGGTTCCTCTCGGTCAACCTGGGACCCGGTCACTTTCCTCGTATTGCGAGCCTGCCGGTGCGAAGTCCGAGTCAATCTCTATTATCGCTCCATCTTTCACCCTCTTTTCGTCGAGTGCAAGGCTTACGCCATTTCTAAAGTTCGGGACCAACCACCCGTTCGACATTTCCCTGCGAAAAGACAAGGAAAAGGATCGGGGTCAGTACTAAGAACAAGAACATTAAGAAAATGTTTATTAAAGACAGTTTTTTTATTATTTTTATATTTTTAAATTTAACAGGAATGAAGTGGGATAAGATCAGGAAAGAAATTTTGATTTGGAAGAGAAAACAAGGAAAATTTTATTATCATGATTTTATTTATTTTAGCACATTTTTATTATTTTTGGGTTCGGACCCAGTCATAAGTAACTACTTCGCCCGTGCTTCTAGGGATGAAGAATTCATTCCTTCGAAACATCGAGTAGCGTAATACTTTTTCAAGTATCGTCCATTGATCGGAAGCATATGTCGTTCTCCTTGGCAGCTTCACTAGGCTCGCTAGGAGCCTCCCGAGTAGACCGCCTCAACCACAAACGGTCCTTCCCTAGTGGGTTCAAATTTTCCTCCTATCTTGCGGTGTGCAAGGATATGTCTCTTGAGAACGAGAACTAAGTCACCAACTTTGAAGGTTCTTTGACGGACCAATCTGTCATGGGCTTGAACCATCTTAGCTTGGTATAGTTCTAAATTCTGCTGCGCTGCAAGTCTTTTCCCTTCCAGGCTTTCTAATTCTTCTAGTCGTAATTTGGCGTTCTCTTCTGTAGTTATCTTGTTTGCAACTACAATTCTGAGGGACGGAAGCTGCACCTCCAAGGGTAACACTGCCTCGGACCCATACACTAGAGCGTAAGGTGTAGCTTGAGTAGGAGTTCTGAAGGTTGTCCGGTAGGCCCATAAGGCTTCTAATAACTTCTCATGCCAATTTCTCTTATTTTCGTCCAAGGTTTTCTTTAAAATTTGAACGAGAGTTTTATTAAAAGCCTCGACCAGGGCCGTTTTCTCTTGGGTAGTAAATTGTTGAATATCGCCGATCGATTCCGTGTCTCCCGACAAAATTGTTGATTTGTGTGCTTCGAATGCCGATCCATTATCCGAGATGATTCGCGCGGCACTCCGAAACGGTAGACAACTTGGTTCTTGAAAACCGTAAGCACGTGGTGTGCTTTAACTTCTCCGAGTGGAACCGCCTCGCCCACTCGGAAAAGTAATCCGTAGCCGCAAGAATGAAGTGATGTCCTTTTGAAGATGGTGGTTCTATTGGACCCACTATATCTGTGCCCCAACATTCAAATGGCCACAACGCAATTGTCGGGTGTAGCACATTTGGAGGTTGGTGTAGAACCACTCCGTGCACTTGGCATTGGTGACATCTCTTGGCGATTTTCATGCAGTCGGTCATCATCGAGGGCCAGTAGTACCCTAGTCTTTTAATTTTCATTTTCATCTTCGGACCCGACTGGTGAGCGCCACGCAGTCCCGAATGCACCTCTTCAACAATTTCACGGATCTCGGACCCGCTTAGGCACCTTAGCCACATTCGATCGAAAGACCTTCCGTATAACGTGTTGTTTATTAATGCGTAAGACGCAGTTATTTTCTTGATCCGATGGGCTAGCGACCTATCGTCCGGTAGTTTTCCTGTTTGCGGGTAGTTCATTAATGGTCGTCGCCAATCTTCTGTGTTTTCCGTCACTGCTGCAACTGATTCCTTTTCTTTTTCTGATTTGTATATTGTGTCTATGTCGAGCTGTGATAGGACCTGACGTCCGTGAACTGACACTTCTACTGATTCATCTTACAAACAAGCAAATTCTTTTGCGAGGAGAGCTAACGCATCTGCTAAGGCATTTTCTTTTATGGGAATTTTGTAGATTGTCACATTCGGAATTTGTTCCAACAACTGTATGACATACTGGAAGTATTGCTCGAGTCTTGGCTTTAAAATTCTGTACTGTCCGGCGATTTGTTGAATGATTAACTGCGAATCCCCGTAGATGTTGATGTCTCGTTATCCCCATTCGAATAGCTAATTCCAGCTCCGTTATGAGGGCTTCGTATTCTGCTTCGTTGTTTGTACACGGCTCTGTCAAGTGATAGGAGTATCTTAACATCCCCCGCTCCGGTGTTATAAAGATTAGTCCGATTCCTGCCTTACCGGCACTATCACTTGCGATTCTTCGTCTTTGTGTGCTGAAGATGCTCCGTCAAAATATAATTCCCAACGTCGATCATCAGGGTCTTCTAGGCTCATTATTTGTTCATCTGGCAAATCGTCATTGAGAGGAGATTCTGCCGACAAAGGGTGTGCTGCGAGGAAGTCTGCTAGGACTTGTCCCTTTACGGCACAAAGAGGCACGAAAGTTATATCGAATTGCAATAATATCATTGACCATCTGGCAAGTCTGTCGGAAAGTGTTGGACGAGTCATCAAGTATTGCAATGGATTAAATTTCGAGATCGTGTCGACCTTATGAGAAAGCATGTAGTGCCTGAGCTTTTAAGCGGCGAAGATCAGGGCCAAACAATGCTTTTCAATTACGGGATACCTTATTTCCGTCGGAAGTAAACGATGGCTTAGGTAGTAAAGAGCATTTTCTTTACCCTCATCATTGACTCCAGGCTAACGAGGCTCCGAGAGAGTCGTCTAAAGCCGCGGTATAAAGTATCGACGGTCTACCCGAGACCAGGGCCGCTAAGACAGGAGGTGTCATTAAATATTGTTTAATGTCCTCAAAGGCCTTCCGGCATTTCTCTTCCCAAATAAATTTGGCGTCCTTTTTAACTAGTGCCGAGAAAGGCTGACACCTACTCGACAAGTTTGAGATAAAGCCTCGAAGATATGCCGCCTTCCCTTGAAAAGATCATAGTTGTTTTAAGGTTTTGGGAGGCGGCATTTCTAAGATAGCTTTAATCTTTTCCGGTCGATTTCAATTCCACGATATCGGACAACGAATTCTAAGAATTTCCGGAGGTGACGCCGAAGGCGCATTTTAAGGGATTCATCTTAAGGTTGAATTGTCTTAATCGTTCGAAAACAATTCTCAAATCATACAATGTGGTTTGTCCTTTACTTTGCTTTTGATGACCACATCGTCCACGTAGCTTTCGACTTGATTGTGGATGAGATCATCAAAAATTCTTGTCATCGCTCTCTCGGTATGTTGCTCCTGCGTTCTTCAGTCTGAATGGCATCACTGTGTAGCAATATACTCCGATCGGCGTTCTGAATGCTGTAAGTTTTTCATCCATGGAGCCATTTTTATCTAGTTGTATCCTGAAGATCCATCCATGAATGAGAATATTTCATGTGTCGAAGCAATGTCGATCATTAGTTCTGGGATCGGTAGAGGGAATTCATCCTTTGGACATGCCTTGTTTAAATCTCTGAAATCCACACAAATTCTGATCTGACCATTCTTCTTCCCGATCGGCACCACATTGGCTAACCAAGTCGGGTATTGTTCTTCACGGACAAATTTGGCGTCTATTAGCTTTTTAACTTCAGCTATGACTTGTTGTTCGATTTCTAGACGCATTCTTCCGGGACCTCGTCTCGACTCGAGATAGAAGTAGGATCCACTCCTAGCTTATGGATCGCGACCTCTGGAGCTAAACCTGGTATCTCATCGTAGCTCCAAGCAAAACAGTCTTTAAATTCCATTAATAACTTGATCATTTCTTCGGAGTATTCTTTATTGAGTAAGGAGCTAACAAAGGTAGGTCTAGGCTCTTCGCTAGTACCTAAGTTAACTTCCGTTAACTCATCTATTGTAGATTTAATCTCTTCTTCGAATTCTGGTGGAGCGTCTCCAATTTGTAAATCTTCGAGTTCTTCTGTAGCTTCCATGCAGTCTTCATTGGACTTGCAAGTGACAACCAAGCAAAATTCGCATCGTCAACTGATCCTACTGTGCCGAATCCGAGACCATGCTTTGAATTGGGTAGACGACCGGAGTTATTCCATAATTTTTCAAAATTTTGTGATTGACCTTTTGTCCATTGTCGAGGTAAGAAACCATGCTGAATTAAATTTTGAACACAGGGAGAGTACCACTCAAAAGGTAATTCCATTAATTCTGATGAAGTGACATCTTCAAATTGTACATTATTTTCAGTTTTGGAGGAAGGAGCACCACGGTAGAATTTGATTGGTTTTGCACCGCCGCTACGTACCTCTTTGACCACCATACCCTCGATTTTATTAGAATGGACCGGGGTCAGGGTCATAGTATGTACATAATGGTTAATCTTCTCGTACATCGATTTATATTCTTCATTATTTTCATCTTCGAGCGGGTCCTGAATTGTGGCTTCTTCCGACTTATTGTCACTGCTTCTTGCTTGACTTCTTTTTCTTCTTCAGAACTGTCTTCCCAATCAACATTGATGGCTGGTTTCCTCTGTCTAACTGTCCTAACGTCTCTGCCACGACCTCGTCCCCGGCCTCGACCTCGGATGCGAGTTGTGGAGAAACCTTCACCATCTCGCCGTAAGGGAGTGGTGAGTGACCGTTGGACTAGAACTTCGAGTTCTTCGTTGTCCCGAATTTCTTTGCTTCATTCGTTATGGTATCTCTCGGAGAAGATTGTTTTCTTCGGAGGTGCATAATAAGCTGCATCTTCATGGATTCCAATTTCATGTACGGAGAATGGTTGTAAGTCACCTTTGATGCACTGTTCTCCTCCATCGTAGTATTTGATGCACTGATGTAGAGATGACGGTACCATCCTGTTTTCATGTATCCATGGTCGGCCCAGTAGAGCGTTAAACTACGTTTCTGAATCAATTATGTGAAATTTTGCGGTTGTCTTTGCTAAGTCACCGGTCTTCATTAGTAGTGTTATCGATCCGAGGGCTCTTTCTCCTTTCTGGTTGAATCCTCTTAATAACATTTTGTCGGCTTCGAGCTCACGAGCATCAATTTCCAAATATGCTAGTGTTCGAAGACTCATTATATTGATTGATGCTCCCGGATCCACCAATACTCGGAGAGTGTAAACTTCCCAATTGTAATCGAAATGTACAACGGTCGGTTGTGATCCATCGTCCCGAGTAATAGGTCATTGTCCGTGAAGGTGACACCTCGTCGTTCCTTTAACGAGCAAACCTCATCTAAGGAATCTCGGGCCATTTGAGCTAAGCAAATTCTCGGATCAAGTAAGGCCTCGATCATAGCTTCTCTCATCTCCTTTGATAAGATGAGAGCGTCGTAGATGATCGGCTGGCCGGTAGTTTCCTAAGATGGGCTAGCACGTTGTAGTCCACTTTATTTCCATGTGTCTCAATTTCTTCTCGAATGGGTATTTCTTCCGCACGAGTTGGTTCTTCTTGAACAACCACCCGCTTTCTTTGTCCTTTGGACCCATTCTCGGAGGTAGAACTCTTCCACTTCTTAAGTTGACTTCGTGATTTCTTCGATTCTAAGATTGAGTTCTGCCGGTGTCTCCTCTCGAATCGGAACGACGAGTTCTTCCGGATTAGCTTCGAGTCCGAAGGCTCTAACTCTATCATGACCGGAGCTCCTCGAAACTCGCAGATAGATTTGTTGCTTCGTCGAACTCTCGTAGCCTCCTTGATGGATGTCTTCTTCGTCATTGCGATCGTCGAGATTGTGTATGATTTGAGAATTGTCGTTGGTATCGAATTCGATGTCCGGATTGTCGCTAGTTACATAATCATTAGAAACAGTCAAAACGTAGCCAACGCCATAACCCTTATCATTATAAGATCACACCGGAGTGAGCAAATAATCATACAGAGTCAGAGGCTCGAGAAATTTCTCCCCCGAATCGAAAACAACTATCCTAGGATAAGCAGCCCCTAGTCTAGCCTTAAGAGCCTCGGTCTTCTCTTCTTCGTTGATTTTCTTCTTCTCTTCAATCGTCTCCTGTTGAGGTGGTTCTTCTATCGCAAGTGATAGTGCCGACTTGACAGGTTTCGAACCCCGAGTTGATGCTAGCACCGAAGCGGTTTTGATGTGATCCAAAATCTTCTTCGCGGACTTTGTCCAAGCGGTAGTCCATCCATCATCGGCCGCATAGGGATCTATCGAACAATGAGATCCGTCGAGATAACATTGACGGAACCTCCTTTCGGGGTTCCTTCATGTACTCCTTCGGGATTGTTATATTCCCTTTCCGAAGATCGTCGTTGAGCCAACTTTTCAAGGTAATACAATCTTCTATCTTGTGTTCAAGCATCCAGTGGTAAGGGCAAAAGTCGGGATCACCTTTCTTGTTGACTTCTTCTGGTCTCTTAGGCTCCGGCAGCTGGAAATCCGGAGTCTTCATCGGACTACGGAACATTTTCGGCACTCGCCTCATTCTTGAATGGATATTCCTCGCTCGAAGCTCCCTTAATGTACGTTGCGAACGAGGCGGTTGTTCATACCGTTGAGATGACCGATAGCCGGGTCGGGGTTGCTCGGTAATTCCGTCGAGGTTGTTGCGGCCGTTCGGATGATATTTGTATCGGTTGCTTGCCTTTGTCGACTGATGCAACAATCCCGGATTTCTTTTCAAAAGTCTTCACAGGCTTTTTCTTGTCTGTCTTGTCGGCGAAACTTAATTGCTTCGCCTCCTCTTGCAAGCTTCCGGCCTTGCTTAATAACTTCTCGAAAGTCTTAATAGTAAATCCCTTGAGGATAAGTGCTATCGGGCCGTGAATGCTCTTAAGTAAGATGCCGACTGCATGCTGTTCTTGTAGTTGTGGTTCACACTTCATACTTAGGTTCCTCCATCGAAGTATGTAATCCACCAAAGTTTCGTTCGGCTTCTGCTTCTCTACCACTAAATCACCTATAGTGATGTGGTGCTGAGCTCCGACAAATCGCTCGATGAAGAGGTTCTCTAGCTCCGAGAATGTCTTCACCGAACCATTCGGTAATTCCGCATACCAATCAAAGGCGATCCCCGACGTGCCGCCGACAAATTGTCGGAAGAGTAATGCATCACTTCGACTCGGCATTGCAACAACCGGCACGAAAGTGTGCAACATGCCTGTCGGGGGTTCCCGGCTCCATCAAAGGTCTTGAACGAGAGGTGGTACGAAGCCTTTCGGTATTGGATGTCGTCGAATTCTTCGAGGTAAGGTCTACCCGTCCGAATGGATGTCCCGCTTTTCGATTGTGCTAAGGCTTCTCGCACTCGCTCGTTCCACCAAGCTCTTGATATCCTTTTCCGGAATCATGCTTTGTGTTATATCTTTCTTTAATCGATCATCCCCGTTGACGGACGTAATCTCCTTTCCTCCGTCTACAATGTGAATGACCTCTCGGGGTGTCTCTCTCGGGGTCGCACTCGACTCCGGAGAGCGGCTAGGGCTGCGCCCATCTCTTCCATCCTCTTTGCCATTCGGGCGATCGTATCATCTTTCTCTTGAAGCCGCCTCCTCATTACTTCCGGCTCCTCTCTTCGCGGCCGCAGGAGCACCTTGTGAAGCTGACGAAGCTCGCGTTTCGACCATGTTGATTTCTGCATACTCATCGTCCATGAATTCCGACGAATCAATCTCATCTCCGAATTTCTCTTCTCTTTCCTTTGCTAATCGTCGAATATCAGTCCTCAACTTTTCCATAGCATCCTCTAGCGGTCCTTTCTGTGCATCCTTGCTAGCTTGTCGTGTGATAGCTGTCGGGTTCCCTTCTCACGAGTCCCCTTTATCGCAGTAGCACTTTCTTCAGATTCAAGTCTCCTGACGAGACTTTCCTTCTCGGGCTGTTGTTTCAATCTTAACTGCCCAGTAGTGGGATGTCATACCATCCTTCTAGCAGCAGAAGGTCTAGGACCAGATGGTCTGTCAGCCAAATGCTGGAAGGTGGTATCCTTCCTAATCTGCAATCCTGAAACAACGATAGGCGGACTAGCCTTCATCCTTTTATTTGGCTTTTCTGTAACGATGGCAGGTTCTACTCGCGGCCCAAGACGGGATTTGACTGGCACCCGCCCTATCCTTCTTAGAATTTCTGATACGGGGCACTTTTCCTTCTTTGCTAACTTCTCAATCACAGTCTGTAGTCGGGCAAATGGTGTAATCCTAGCCCTTTTCTTTCTGTTGTCGTTGTAGTATGCGGGTCGAGGTAATGTAGAAACAATCCTGCGGACATTTTCCTCGTCACTCGCGGCGGAAGGGGATGGAATCTACTTCCTTCTAAAAGGGGTGTATCTTCGAGCAATGGTATGTATTCGAGTAATGGTGTGTACTCGGGGATTTCGGGATTTCCTTCAGAAAGCAACTTCAGCAGCTCCGGCCTTCCCGGCAATCTTCCTACTTCGTTCCTTCTTCGGGTCCGTGTTAGTGATGGAATTCTCGAGCTGGACCCGATTTCAAAAACGAAGGTCTCACAGAAGGTTTGTACCCTCCACGGTAACATGTGTTCACCATAGTTTTGGATTTCCTTCCCCTTTAATTTGGCGAAGCTCGGGGTAGGTGCGAGACAACCGGACCAGGTGGGGGTAGCAACAACGATCCTTCTATGGACGACGAAGTACTTCTCTCGCTTGAAATCTTTTGCAGGGAGGAAACTCTCGAGTTGACCTAAGGTCGAACTCGATCGACGGCTTCTCGGCTCGGATACTTTGTTTGTCGGCGCAAAAGGGAAACGTCGGTGATCTTGATATTTGTGTTCTTGAATCCTTGTCCAAACCGGATGATCCCATTGTCGGGCAACTCATCCTTGTAAACAATGAAGTCCGAGTCCATTGGTGAAGGAGAAAATCAGCTTTGGGGCTTCCATTTCGCGCAGGTAGATTCGATCGTCAGTCCCAAGTTATGCTTCTTCTCATTAGGACGAAAAGAAAGGAATCGAAAAGAGTCCGAACACATTCTTGTTCATGTATTTATAAGAAGGAGTTATTTGTTAAAAGAGTCATTCATTAGAGGGTTTGTTTATTTAGAACGGAATGTTCAAAGGTGTAGAGAAGGTAATGAATCCGATTCAGAGTTGGAAAGGAAAAGAAAGCCTTATGCAAGACTTCTCGACCCGAAGGATCACTCCTAAACTAACATCTATTGGGGGTCCACCCCACCTCAGAAAAGAGGTAAAAGGATCTGGGAACCTCTCCGTTTAGGGGTGTCTAAACAGTGGCTCCTAAATCCGAGAGGAGTTGGCTATACTCGTTCAAGACAAAAATGAACGGGGTATTCCAACGGAAGAATGGTAGTTTGGTCCACTAGGGGCATGGGCTCACTACCGATTTTTGAAAGCAGAATTGTCTGATTAAAATGGAGAGAGGAATTGTCCCCAGCGGAGTCGCCAGAAATTGTACGGCTTATTTTTAGGTTGTGTGTTTTATTTTTGAAAAGGGGTCGCCTACAGAAATTGTCGGCGAATTTTTAATTTAATTTAAATAAATAATTTGAAAAAGTAATATTTGATTTTGAAAATAATTTTAAGATATGAAATCAAACCGACCTCACATCCCAGATAGTTTATATAAACGAGCACCGCATCACAAACCGTGTATCTATCCCTAAGGATAGACACACTGCTTGATGGTGGGGCTCGATTAAATAAACTAAAACATTTGTGACATCCGTTTGGTCTGCGAACCTATTTTATAAGCCGACAAGTTCCCCTGCTTAATATAAAGGAATTAAGCAGGGTTTATATTACCCGGGTTCTTAAAATTCCCTATAAGGGCAAGCCCCTATAGTTAATTACATCTTAAGTAACAGGAATCACCTAAGAAAACCCTCGATAATAATCAGTAGTTCTGCTCTCAAGAATCTCAAAGTTTAAATTTTTCAAGGATTGAATTTTGGAATTTCAATAAGGAATGGATCAAATTTGGAACATTTTGTTTTGGGAATTCAAAGGAAGAAAGGTAGGAAAAATCACAGATTCAAAGCGAACTTCGGTAATTTCCCAACTATCCTATCGTTTGGCTTGAATTTAGGAAGGTCCTATTATTCATTTAATATTTCAATCTTGCCAATTTTAATTAATTTGGACTTATATTTGTATGATAAAATCATACAAATAGCCTCGAAGATGTGAGGGTTTATGTCGTACTAAACGACTACCTCGAGTCCTAAGACCGAGCTAGGGCTTAATTTACATGACATGATCATGCAAATGCCTAATAAAAGATTGAGGATTTATGTTGCACTAGGCAAACTACCTCGAAATCCTATGGTTTAGTTATTTAATTCTAAGAAAGTTTTGCTGAAGTAGACTCAGGTTTTTGCTGATGACGATGGCCGTGCTGCCCACCATGCTCCGAGCTCCTTATTGTTGCAGAGGTTTAATTTTAGAAATCATAAGTCAGGGGATGAGAAAAAGTGTTTTGGTTTAGAGAAGTCTTAAAATCCAAGTGTTTTTAGTGTTTTAGTTAAAACAAATCTTAAAATTGATTATAACAACACCTAGGTTAAGATCCCACGGTTCCATCCTTCCGGCATCGTTATTTTTATCGGATTCACTTAGTCCGTATGAATTTGCTAAACTCAACTAAATGAGTTCCACACTTTCATTTAGACCGTGGGAAATCCCGTTAGCAACACGTAGGTTACATCATCCGAGGTATTCCCGATCATCCAACAAGACGTTTTAATTTAGTTGTAGTTGGAGTTTTGTTGTTCTGTTTGTGATTAAATTTTGAGTTGTTTTATATTTTAAGATGTTGTGGCGGTGAATTTTATCTTGCAATGACTTTTAATTTAGTTTTGGTTTCAGTTTTAGGGGCTACCCTAGAGGTGTGGGTTTTCATGCAACAGTTGTTTATCATGCAAGAAAAGTAAGTGTGATGTGATTAAATAAATTGCAATAAAATAAAAGCGTACCTGGAGGGTCTTCCCGTCATCCCAAGCTGCACTTAAAACACAATTAGAATATTTAAGCAAGTTCCTAGGTAAAGCTAAGGGAAGGGTTATGGTTTTCTACCAAATTCCTAATCCTATAACTAGTCATTTCCTATGACGTCTAGGTTCTTGTGTTTTGGTTTGAGGACGATTTTCTTCATCAAAGAATAATTAAGTTCAATTGTTCTTATAAGTATACTATCATATTGAGGAAGTGCTTAAGAAGAATCTTAAACATCTTTTCAATACTGATAGGATTGTTTTAAGTCCAAATGGATTTAATTAATCAGGTGAAGTAATCGTCCGAGATTTAGTTAAGTTTTGTTGTTATCTTACTCAGTGAACTAGGACATTTGAATATCCTATAAGTGAAGTAACATTTCATTTAATGTTCTGTTTAGGAGTTATAATAACCAAAGCTTTCGAGGGCAAGTTGGTGTTCAAAAGGTTTGTGATTCAGTTTAATTTCAGTTATCGGATTTAAATTTGGAATAGTGTTCAAGTTGCTTTATATTTAATTTCTTTACGTCTTAGGTGATGTTATTTAATTCAATTTAATTTAACTTTAATTTAATTTAATTTGGTTTAGTTTTAATTTTAATTTAATTTTAATTTTTAATTTTAATTTTAATTTTTAATTTAAATTTAATTTTATTTTAATTTGATTTTTTATTTTAATTTAATTTAATTTAATTTAATTTAATTTAATATGTTTTAATTTAATTTGATTTAATTTAATTTTATTTAATATGATTTAATTTAATTTAATTTAATTTAATTGATTTGATTTAATTTGAGTTAATTTAATTTAATTTATTTGATTTGATTTAATTTAATTTAATCTTTAATTTAATTTTAATTTTAATTTTAATTTAATTGAAAATTTAAAAAGAGTTTAATAATTTAACTTTTAATTTAATTTTAATGATTAAGTCCTTTAACATTTTAAAACTTAAATTTGAATTGTCATTTTAATTAGGAATTAAATATTATTGAGATGATTAATTTAGGGATTTTTAAATTAAAGAATAAATCTCTTCTTAATAATATCCCTATTTTAATAATTCCAATTTTATTATTCTTCCAAATTTAATCAATTATTTAATTAAAGTTTATTTCCCTTATTTAAAATTATTTAATAGGTTTCTACCCTTTAAATATTTAAATTTCAATCATCCAAATCAGATTAAGATCAAATATTTTACTCTTTAATTTTATTAAACCTAGAGTTTTAATTAAGGGTTAAATTTTTTTAATTACCATTTTGCCCTTCAAGCTTAATAATTTCATAACTCACTAAATTGAGCTTAAATAAACTTGAAATTTTTATGTGACTTCACTCATATGTCAATAAAGACATGAGAGGAGAAAATGTGAATTTTCTGTATTTAATATATTTATGAAATTATTTTTGGTGGAAAATAGGAATTTCCAAGAAAAATTTAATAATATGACCAAGGGAAAGTTTCTGTCCTTAAGAAATTTATGGGACATTCCTAATGACCAGAGGACCACTTGGACCAATCTTGGTGATTTTTTGAATTATATTATTTTTATTATAATCATTTTGAGTTTTAGAGTATTAATTAATTTTAAAAAAAATAAAGGTTGAAAAATGAATTTTATATTTTTCAAAAATCTCTCTGATATCAAGGAAATCAGAGAATCAATTTTTACAATTTTCTGATTTTTCTTTGATTTATTAGAATTATTTTAGTGGAAATACTAAAAAATACATTTTTTTATTTTAAAATTACCTTTGGGCTTTAAAATTTAATATCTCATTAAATAGACCTAAGAAAAATATGGGATTTGTTCCCAAGTGATTAAAATTCAAAATGTAACATTTTGGTGAATTTTATTATTTTTATGATTTTTGTTATTTTTTAATTATTAAAATATTAAAATAATACCAAAAAATAAAATTTTTTAGAAAATTGAAATTTTAATTTTCTTAAATTCCCCTGATATCAGAGAGGCTCCAAAACCAATTTGGTGAATTTTTGAAAAGCATTTTGAAAGTTATGAATTTTTAAAGTTCAAATTGACTAAATGGCTTAATCAACCCATTTAGTAGGGCTAACTAAGTCCAATTGACTTCAAATTTTTATTGTGGGTTCCTCTGATCCTAAAGATCAGTGGAGAATTGATTTCAAGCCAATTTGATGTATGATTAGCTCTAATTAATTAGGGACCTATTTTTGGTGTTTAAGCCAATTAAGGTTATTTTAAATGAATTAATTCAAAACCTAATTTTCCTAGGGTTCTCTGGTCATAAGAGACATCACCAAATTTTCCTAGAATTTATTTCATAACATGCTAATTATTGGATTTAAAATACTCAAAACAGTAACATGAATTTGAAAAATGAATAACTTCTCATAGGGATGGCCTCCGACTTTAGAAAATTCAGGGAATGTTCCCAAATTCAGAGGCTTCAAAAGCCCTATGGTCTCATGCCATGGTGAATTTCCTATATGCATGGAGAATTAAAACAATGCGAAGGGAAATAAATCATTAAAAATAAAATACTTGATGAAATTAAATGATTTCTTTTCCACATTATTCTCCTCTGTTCACTGAGCAAGAGGGTATTTTTATTTTATTTTTCTGATTTTTTCTACACAATGTTATGGATTTTTGAAGTTTAGGGAATTAAATAAATCAGAAAATACTCTAATTTTCTATTTATCCACGCGGCACCGCGTCAACCTCGGCAGCTCCGAAACGCCGCGTGTCGCTCTCTGATTCGACGCCGCCATCTGACTCAGCGCTCCGGGGGCCCGCTGTGTCTTTCTGTCTCCTCATCCGGCGCGATCCTGGCCGTCCGTCCGCGCGTGTATTAAATGAACGGCATCCGTTCATCGTCCCCAAGCCTCCTAGCCCGAGAACCGTCCGTCTTCTAGGCCTAAGATCTCACTCGATACTTGACCAAATTGAACGTTCTTATGCTCTATGGATTCGTCTCGAGAAGACGAACACATCCATACGGTTTATGTGGCATGAAATTGACTCAATAAAAATGGAGAATGTTTAGAAGCTCGGGAAGAAGAGTGAGGCCATACCTTTGCTAAGAGAAGTGTGGCTTCGATCTGAGGGTTGTGTCACCTTCGATTGCGTCCCGACAAGCTCCGGATGAAGTCTCCCTGGTCCAGTGAATCGCTCTAGCTATGAAAGTGACCACGCCCGATCACAAAGCTTGGAGGCCTGAGCAACCTGGGTGGCTCCGAAGATGGGGCTTTCGGTGGGAAACTTCTCCTCTTGGTCCGAGTGAAGGTTTAGGACCAGCCAATTTGAGGATTGGCTCACTGTGGCAAAGTGTCCCGGTTTTGGGTGAAATTTCGGCTGAGAAATCGGATTCGTCGATGGGGATCGGGGCAAATTGACACCGGGGATCAAGCTGCTCTAAGTATGGAGTAGGGTTTGGAACAATTTTGGCGTAGTTTCGGCAAGGTTTGTGCAACTCTCTTCTCATGGCCGTGAGGGGGTCGGGATTAAATAGAGGTGGCCGGAGAGCCTCACGGGGATGGCCAAGAGTCGGGATCGACGCTGCTCCAGGCATGGGAAGAACAACCATGGTGGCCATTGGGCATGGGGCGGCTCAGCAAGGTGGAATTCCAAAGTTTGGCTCCTCCCAAGGTCTCGTCCATGGTGTTTTCCGGCGACCCAGGGCGGTGGCCGGCGGGCATGGGTCACCCTCGTGTCCGAGTGGGTCGTGGCTGGAGGTTTGTGCGGTCAATCGGCCATGGACATGTGTAAAGGGTTTGAATCAAAGTGGAATGGGAAAGGGCTAGTTTTGGGTCTAAATGGGTCAACCCTTGGTTTTGGGTTAAGTCCACCTTCCAAGTCCAATTTGGGCTGAAGGGAAAGTTATTTAGGTCAGCTTAATCAGTGGGGAAGGGTCACCATCCAAGTACAATTAAGCTTAAGCATGGTTTAGTGGAGTCATGGAAGTGGCTAATCCCCCTAAGAGAATATGGAAAGGGCCTCCTCCTCTTGAAATCTTGGGTATGGTGAGGTGGAAAGTAGATTCCATAGCTCTCATGGCTCCCATGTGGCTCATGCATGGCTTCATGGCTCACCTTTGGCTTGGGAAAAGTCAAGTCAATTTCATGGAAATTGATTTTATGAAAATTTTGGTATTTTGATGGGAATTTGTAAGGGGCTTAATTTGGAATGGCTTCATGATGAATTTTCAAACTTAGGGATTGATTTAATTGAGGGTATGATGAGAAGAATTTGTCATATGGGCTTTGGATCGATTTTAGCCCTTTGGATTTTGGTGAAGATGGGCTTTAGGAAGGTTTCATGTAAGTGGGCTTTTAAGTTTCAAAATGAATTCATGGATGGGAATTTTGTAGAAGTTTGGGCCAAATAATTGTTGGGTTTGGTTTAGGGATATGTCATGAGTGATTTGAAATGAGTTTGGAATGATTTGGGTTTGAATTGGGTCAGATTTGGGCTTCTTTGGTGAATGGGCCAATATAGGTCAAATTGGGCTAACTTGGGCCAATGTTGGGCTAGGGTTGAAATTGATGTAAAATAAATGTTGGGAAATGTTTATGGGAGTGTTTCAAAGAGGTTTTGGCTTTGGTTGGGTTTTGATTTTGGGGTTTGGGCTTATTCTGGGTTAGGTTTGGGTTTAGGTCAAAATAGGGTCTTTTAGCTTTGGGTTGAATTTGAGTGGGGTTTGGGTCTAAATTTTGGGCAAATCATGTTAGTTTTTTGTTTGTAGGGATGTTAAGGGAGGTTTGGAAAAGATTTGGGGTTAATTGGAGTTGAATTGGGTGAGTTTGGGTTAGGTTTGGGTCATGGGTCCAAATTGGGCTTTAAGGCCAAAAGTGAAATTGGATCCAAATGTCAATCAAATTGGACTTGGGTTTGGTCTAGATTGGTGTTAGGAATGTTGAATTGAAGTTTAGAATTGAATTGGACCAAAATTTGGGTCAATCGGATAGGTTTGGCTTCGACATCGGGTTCACTTAAGGTTAAAATGGGTCAAATTGGGGGTTTTGACAAAAGTGGGGTAAATTGACAAAATTGGCCCATGGTGTAGTTGAACAAAATGAAATTAGGAATATTTGGGATTTTTTGGGAATTTTCTGAATTTTTGGATTTTTAGGTCAAGAGGGGTATTTTGGGTATTTGGAGGGTATTGAGAGGTATTTTTGGAATTTTTGGTATTTTTAGGCATGGATGATCAATTTGAGTAATG
Source organism: Papilionanthe hookeriana x Papilionanthe teres (assembly GCA_022702705.1). Taxonomy (NCBI): domain Eukaryota; kingdom Viridiplantae; phylum Streptophyta; class Magnoliopsida; order Asparagales; family Orchidaceae; genus Papilionanthe; species Papilionanthe hookeriana x Papilionanthe teres. The sequence continues at coordinate 22,769,485 of CM040423.1, forward strand.
TGGGAATGTTTGGGAATGATTTTGGGGAATTTTGGGTGATTTGGAAATTTTGAAAAATTTGGGTAATTTCAAGGGTTTTGGGTAGGCTAGACGGGTGTAGGGTCCCGGGGGTCAAAAATTGAAAATTTGGAAAATTGAAGATTGGGTGAATGTAAGTTGAATGAAATCATTTTGGTTGAGCCATGAAGCCATATCAAGCCCACATGAGCCATGAAGGGACTCATTTGAGGCGTCCAATATGTTGTTCCTAACCCTCTTAGCCAAGGGCTTAGGGGTTAAGTACCATCCATGTGAATCACCTTTATGAGTCAGGAGGTCAAGTTAGGTATGGGTGTACTTCTAGGATGTGTGTGAAAGTGTAGTGTATGGGTGTAGTGTGTGTGTAAGTCGGCCCTTCGCCGGACCGAGCCACCTGTGGCGGTCCTAAGCGCCAAAGAGTCCCATAGGAACTCATCCTTTAAACTTCCACATTCGATTTCCACCCTCTAGGTGATTAGGGGTTTACAATCAAGTTTGTGAAGTTTGCAGGGAGTTAAGAAGTGGTTTGAATTTCTAAGTGGTGGGTCCCAATTCTAGTCCTCTAAGATAGTCAAAGGAAAAGCCTAAGGTTAGATCCTAAGTACTAAAAAAGAAGAAGAGAAGACCTCATCAAAAATGAGGTCAACACCTGGATTATAATAATTCGAATAAGGGTTATTAGTTTTACTAGCAATAGCTTGCAAAGTCTCCATTGTTTGAGAATCATTAATATTTGCAGAATTATCATTACTTACATGCGACACGTTAATAACAAAATTATCTAATTTCTTAGATATCGCAGCCACTTTTGAAGCTAAAATAGAAAATGCTTCATTATCTTGAATACTTGCCACTCTTTTAGGATTAACCCTTTCAGAAGGCCATTAAAAATTATTGTTAGCCACTTCTTCAATTAAAGTATAAGCTTCATCAAATGTTTTAGTCATTAAAGAACCACTAGCAACATCATCTATAATAGATCTAAGTGATCCAATAAGTCCGTTATAAAATGTTTGAATAATTAACCAATCTGGTAAAGCATGATGAAGACAATTTCTTAATAGTTCTTTAAATCTTTCCCATGCTTCAAAAATTATCTCTCCATCAAATTGCATAAATTAAGTAATATCATTTCTTAATTTAGTAGTTTTAGAAGGAGGAAAATATTTAGCAAGAAATTTTTGTGTCATATCTGCCCAAGTTTTAATAGAACCAGTTGCTAATGAGTTAAGCCACATCTTTGATTTATCTTTTAAGGAAAAAGGAAAGAGTCTAAGCCTAATAACATCATTAGAAACATTATTATATTTAAAGGTAGCACAAAGTTTTAAGAAACTAGCAAGGTGTAAGTTTGGATCCTCGTTTGGTGTTCCTCCAAATTGATTATTTTGAACCATTTGAATAAAAGAAGGTTTAAGCTCAAAAGAATTAGCATCTACAATAGGCATTTGAATACTAATATGAAGTTCATCAACTGTAGGGTTTGCATAATCCTTAATGGTTTACAAACATTTTGTTCATTAATTTCTATTAGATTTTGATTATTGTTATGTAAGTTAGTCATTTCCTGATATTTTTGAATTTGTTTTCCTTTTCAAATTCTTTTAACAGTTCTTTCTAATTCAGAATATTTTTGTTTTTGTAAATATTTTTGTATTTTTATTATATATATATATATTTATATTTATTAAAGAAATAAAAGTGTAAAATATTTTTAATTTGAAAAATCTAAAAATTGTCTTTCTTAATTTCTTTTATTCTATCTTCCCAGGCAACGATGCCAAAAACTTGACTACCGGTCGGTATCACGACTTTTACAAGAATTTGTATATGTAAGAATTTATGAATTTATATTTAAATATTTATAATAATTTCGTAAAGTCTTGATTTCAAATGCAAGTATACGTATCATTTCAAGTAATACAGGGCTCTATTGGAGTCCTGGTTATCGATCCCACAGGGAAGATTAATAGAAAATGAATTGAAGAAATTTATTAGATTTTCAAATTAAAAGTAATTATAATTTTTATTTCTTTTCAAAATTCAGATTTTAAGTTTAATAAAATTTCTACTAAATGTAAGTAAGCAACAATAAAGTAAAGGTTAATGCAAGTATAAATAAAACAACTTTCTCCTTTTCAACTAATCCAAGATTTTTCAGAATAATTATCATTCGTGGAGAACTTAGATTATGGTATTGCACCAAATAGAAGCATTCCTATTCTTTACCTTCGCTCGATAGTATAAAGAACATCGACTAATCTATAGATCAGTTCATGATGTATTATTAGTAGAATGAGTTAATCTAGGCTCACACTTCTAGATGTACAAGGGTGGCTATGGTCGGCCCTACTAGTGACCCGTTCCCTTTCTATAAACTAAATTATTAGAATTTGGTCTGTCACTCTAAAAACTAATCAATTCTACGCCCAATAAATAATATCTTCCTATTTATTTGCACTTCACCTTGAATAACCCTGTCAAGGCCTTCGATTACCCAATAATTCATGTGATATCTACTAGTTAAGAACTCATCTCTGGATAGGTCTCTGAATTTATCAACAGATTTTAACAATTCAAATGGCCAGTTTAAAAAGTTAATTAAGATCAGGTATTAATATCATCATAATAATTTTAAATATTTTAAGTTAAGTTCTCCAACAAAATCAAATTATCTTATTATCTTTTCTTAGTTGAAAGGAGAAAGAAAAGTAACTACTCAGAACATATTGAATTCACACAACAAAACATATTTATAAAACTTTGAACAAAGTTACAAATACTTATCTGGAATGTTCCTTCAAGTGATCCTTTGACTCCTGTTGACTCCAATGCAAGGTACAAAACTTCAACAACAACAACACTTATAAACTCACACTTACTACTCAAGGAATTGTGTAGATAAACTCACTAAATACTCAAGAAAAAAATATAGTGGCTCTCTAAATCTATCTCCGGATGTTGGAGACCTAAGGGGGGACTAGATGGATGGAGAGAGAGGGCCCTTTTTCTGTAGAAATATCTCCTATTTATAGAACTCTGAAAATGGCCAGGGGTTGCTTAAGGCACCTCTTCAAAATTCATCCAAATTCAATGAATCTTCTGAAAAGTAACTGTGGAGCCTAGGCACTGAGATCTGGCGTCTAAGCGTCAGAGTTTGTGACCAAGTCTTTGCACCTCTTCACTTTGGATCGCATCTCTTCGCGATTAAAACCATTTTCCTGTGTCCAGATGCATTGTATCACATGTCCTATGTATTATGAGTAACTTCTAGTCTTCTAGAAGGTCTGATAACCGCTTAACACCGTCAAAATAACTGCCCGAAGTTGTCAAAAATCTTATCTGCTTCAGTGCGCTTAGGCGCCAGACCTATAATTTCGGCAACTTTGCTTTTTAGCTCTATTTTTGCTCCTTTTTGCTCATTTTTCCTTCTTTTACTTTGTTTTTATTACCTACATACAAAAACATAAAAATACCTTTCATTAAAGCATAATATCCTTAAAAATTGAATCATAAATAAGGCATAAAAATAGGTACTTTTTAAGTGGATCATGTAACAAGTGGCAATTGTTCGTCATTTAATAAAGATTGAGAATGTTCAACATTTGCCATCGTAAATACCTATACAAAAACATATAATATTAAATGATTTGTAATATAAAAAAAAAGTAAATGCCCTCCAAATGAAAAAGAAAATTAAAGAACATGTATGATTCATGATAATATTATTGATAAAAATAACATGGAGGATAGAAGAAAGTAAGAGAAACTATTTTGCACAAACAACTGAACTTGCATTAATCAGATGGTTGAAACTAGACTGCATTATAAGAATTTGATTGAGAGTGAAAGGAATGGAAAAACCTTTCTTTTTAAACTTTTCACACTAATTATGTCCTTCAATTTGCATATCTAACCCCTTAACTTGCATATCCAAAACGTATCTCATGGATAAGAACATGCAAAGGAAACCTAATCGTGAGACTTTGCTCAAGTTCCAATTCCAAGAGTAGAAGCAGAAGTCAAAGAGAGAGAGAGAGAGAGGCCAGCTAGTATCCAAGAGGTTCTATAATGCTTAACATTTATACTTGCATTTGTATTTACATATTTACAACCATATTCACATATCTAAAAACTCAGACGACAACGGAAATCAAAGCAAGAACGAGGGGAAAATGTTGCAAACTTGCAAACAAGCAAACAAAGATCTGGTTTTTATATAACAAGCCAAGAGCTTGCATATGTTTTAAACATATTTTAGAGAAAAAAAGAAAACAAGATCAACAATTCCAGCTTTAACCCCCCCTCCCCCACTGACCCACTTTTTATATGTATGCAATTTATGTTTATAGCAACGGCACCAAAAACTTGATCCCGCTTTAAATATAGTTATAAGATTTAATGTATAATGTGGATTCTACGCAAGTATACGTATCATATCAAGTAAAACAGGGCTCTAGTGGAGTCCTGGTTATCGATCCCACAGGGAAGTTTTTAACAGATTTATTATCAGCTAAAATTAAAGGAATTACTTACTAATATAGTAAACGAAATTTAAAAAGTAACTATTGCAACTAAAGTAAACTAATGCTTGAAATAAGTTGATTTAAATAATTCAGAAAAAGTATCCTTCTCCTTGTTTTTAGAAAATTAAGTGAATGATGAATTTAAATAGAATTTTTATATTTTATTGTGACAAATAGGAGCATTCATATTCTTTACCCTTTGGTCCAGTGCAAAGAACATCGACTAATCATATGTTTGATTATCGAATCCGCGGCTAAGCTGGGAGGATACCGGCCGCCACTTCAGAGCTCCCACGTTCCCCTCACCTGAGGGCTAACATCTACACTTCAGCTCTCAAACAGTAGGACCGAATTTGAGTATTTTAGTCTATCACACTAAAATATCCAATTCTACACCCGATAATTAATATTTCCCTATTTATTTGCACCCGCCTTCCAAGGCTTTTGACTTCCCTGAATATTGGATGTAATTTTTACTATAGTTGATAATTCAACATATTTTAACTACTCAATTGGCCAGATTGAAAGTAAATTAAGTTTTAAGTAAAAATTATCACAATTTATTTTAATATTATATTATGTGCTTCTATTAAATTTCATCAATCCAATAATTTTTATAAACAAGGAGAAAGACTAAGAAAACTACTCAGAATGCATGGGAATAAAACGAAGCATGGATTTCATTTAAAGTTAACAATAATAAACAAAGATACTTATCTTAATTTTCTCCCCAAGCGCACTCCTCGAAGTTTCTTCGACTTTTCCTTCTAGTACAACAAACTATATAGCACTCAACTAATGAACTCACTAAACACACACATAAAAGATTCTAGAAAAACTTTTTAAGACTCAAAAGACACACACAGAAGACTCCAGAGACACACCTAAGACACTAGAATTCGGCCTCTATTTATAGAGTTAAGCAAAGGTTCAAGGGGTGCTTAAACACCTCTTCAAAAAGTGTCCAGGTTCAATGTATAAGCATTTTGAACTAGCTCGCCGTCAGCGAGAAACGACCTCGCCGTCAGCGGGGCTTCTAGAAGGTCTTCAAACCGCGCGATCTCGCTGTCGGCGGGCTCGGGCTCGCTGTCGGCGAGGTAGTTATAATTCCTTCAGAAATTCTCCTCACGATCTCGCCTTTTGCGGCCTCGATCTCGCCGTAGGTGAAGTAGTTATATTTGCATGAATTTCCTCCTTTTTGATCCAAATTTTTTTCATTTCATGCTTTTTGCTTCCATCACTTATAAGTCTTCATTCCTGCAATAAAATAAAGAAAATACCTTTCTTTAAAGCACAATTTCATCAAAAATTGATATGAATTTCTTGATGTATTTTTCTGTGATCAAAATCCCCTAAACTTAATTATTACTTGTCCTCAAGTAATTTTAATACTAAATAAATAATAATAATGATTTCTATAATAGAATTTTTCAATCCAGATAATATATGAATTAAATTTAAATAACATTATAATAAAGTTGAATAGAAATATTTCTAAGTAATTAAATTAACTTTATAGAGATAAGATTATTTAGTTATCAACTCTAAGACTTCTAACTTTCTATTTATTTCAAGAACGACTATATTTAAAAATAGTAAATTACTTAAGATATTTAGATGATAGGAAGTTCAAGAAATCACTATTTAGTAAAATACTAATCCATAAATATAAGTTTAGAAATATAATTAAGTTCTACCCTTTAGGTTGATTCCATTGAAGCCAATTTTTGATAAGGCATCCCCTTAAGCTTCTCCTCACTTGTATTTTTCCTTTCTTTTCTTTTCTTTTCTTTTTCTTTTCTTTTCTTTTTCTTTTCTTTTTCAAGTGAAGATTACTGTATCTGGATAGCCTGTTAATCATTTTGAACTTCAATTTCTCTTCCTAAATTTGAAACTCAAAATATTTCCTTGCTTATATATATTTCATAGCTTTTACTTCATTGAGTTTCTATCCTTTCTTTTTCACTTAAATACTTAAGAATTTTCAATTTTTTAGAATATAATTTCCCTTATTTTAAATAGTTTACTATATTCTTATTACCTTTAACCAAATATCTTATTCCAATAATTAATTGAATTATTAGAAATATTTTCTTTAACTTTATATAATAATTAAATAAAGTAACTCATATTTATTGAATTGAAAATTACTATAGAAAATCATTTAATAATAATTTTTGAAAATAGAAATTGAGAACAATTTTAATAATTAAATTTGTATTTTTACCCTCCCCCAAACTTAAATTTTTCTATCTTTACTACATAGTGAAAAAGGGAAAGTATATAAATAAAATTCATCATACCTTTGAACTTTAGGTATTTCTTTTCTTTGAAATTTTCGCAGGCTTTTTCATTACTTACAGAACCTGTACTGTTAGTATTCTTCCACATATAACATTTTAAAAAGAAAGTGTAGGGATGGAAATTTTAAAATAAGTATCAAACATAACAAAAAAAACTTAATCTATTACTACACATACATTTAAAATTTAAACAATACATTAAAGAAAGACTAACATTCTATATATATATAAAAATTTGCAACTAATCTAACACACATAAGAAATTTAATATCACTGCTCAAGCAAACCAACAAACATACTAAGTCCAAAGTCCACAGAAAGTTCTAAAATATTACACACAGAATTAATAAAGTTTGCACAATAACAAATCTAAACAAACTAAATAAAGATTCTAATCTTCTGCATCGAAATCCCAAACTATGTCATCACCCTGATCTCCAGGCTGAGAAGGCTGAGCAGGCTGGTACTGTGAATATCAGGGGCACTAAGGAAAGACAACATCTAAATTACCACTGCTATATCGACGTTCAGCTTCATAGTATGCAATCTCGTACTCTGAATGTCGCTGGAGATATTCGCTATCATAATTGTGCCTTCTCTCCAAGCCTCTGATCCTTTGATCTATATGCTCAAATCTTCTTTCCATATTTTCTCCAAGTAACTCAAAACTCTTTCTACTCGGGGTTAACTCATTCATCGGATCTCGAAGGGTAGGAGTGGTAGGTCGAGGAGGATCATAACTGGTAGAGGGGATATCTCTACTTGATGAAGGCATGTAACTCCTCGTTCCTGATCTCCATCCTTCGCGGGATTCATATTTCTTTATATTAGCCCGAGTAAGGGGTTTCATAGGCTCTATACATTCCTTATCATCTCTTGCCTTTACCCTAGATAATTGGCAAAGTGCATAGATAAGACCAGGATGTCCTAGTCCTCCTCCACTTTCATTTCTAGCAGTGGCTAATATGTTTTTATATATAACATTTCCCACATTAATACTCTTCCGGTTCCGAATACGTAAATTCGGAATCGTTTCATCTCTTGTTACCTCACTATGGTGGTAGGTAGGTAACAAAGTAGAACAAATAAAATAATGCCAAGCTTTAGATGTTGCATTTAGCATAGAAAGAGGGAAGTTTACCCGTTCCCGCCGCTTTAACTTCCGTACTCCTTTCCCATCGGCAAGAAAGTCGATCACCTCTTCCAGGTGGTCCTTCCATAGTTCCAAAAGTTTCATATTTGCTCATGTAGGTGTCTCGTACTTCATAATAAGCGTTTATTCTAGCAGCATTGAAATCTACAAAAAATCCTCTAACCTTAACCGGTGCATCTTCAACCCGTGTTAAATTTGTATAAAATTCCTTCACAACTTCTACGAATACGCTCCGTTCGTTACGTAGCAGAAGTTTTCCCATCCTCGCTCCTTTATAACTCGTTCTACTTCTCCTCCTGGATTCTTGAAAACTCGATCTTGTATGCATTTTCTTGCTTGTATGTTTTGAAAATATCGAGTTTGTGCTCTCGCGTTAATGAATCGAGTTTCGTCATATTCTATTCGTCGCTTTTGTCGTGGAGCCATTTCTCGATTTGTGAAATTTACAAAAATTTTAACTAAACTCCAAAATATTACTAAGAAGGCTTCCTACAACAACTAAAGTCCATTTAAATCAATTTCTATGAAATTCTTCCAAGTATTTTCTTCACATTTCAAAATTTTTCAAAATATCCCAATGTAGAAGAAATTCATGGTGAAAATAAAAAATTTTTGCATAGGAGTGAAGCTCTTACCAAGGGAAGATGAAATCCGGTGTCAAAAAGTGTTGAAATCACTTCAAATCCGAGATCTCTCAAGCCCTTGGTCGGTTTTTTGAAAATTTAAGGAAAGGGATGATGAATAGTGTCGGCTGACTGGTCAAATATAGGTCTTTTTGCGTTCTCGTTGTCGGCGAGGTTTTTCTCGTCGTTGGCGAGGTTCCAAAAATTTTAAATTTTTGAAATTCGTAAATCATTTATAACCTCGATTTGTCTTTAATCAATCTTCCGATCACTTAATTAAATAATAATACAAAGATTAGACACTTATACTCACAAAAAGTCACACAACACAAAAAAAATAACTTTATAAATGAAATCCATGAAACTTACAATTTTTCACACTAACAACTTTAACACATACTTAACCTAAATGTTTAAATCCATAATACTCAGTATCACAATCCAAACCACAATACTCTAAATGCTGAGTGTCGGCATATTTTTAGGTCGTGTTTTATTTTGAAGAGGGGTCGCCTAACGTAAATCAGTCGGCGAATTTTTAATTTAATTAAAATAAATAATTTGAAAAGTAGTATTTGATTTTGAAAATAATTTTAAATTTGAAGGTTTTAAGATATGAGATTAAACCGACCTCACATCCCAAATAGTTTATATAAACGAGCACCGCACCACAAACCGTGTATCTATCCCTAAGGATAGACACACTGCATCGATGGTGGGGCTTGATTAAATAAACTAGAAGATTAGTGACATCCGTTTGGTCCGCGAACCAATTTTATAAGCCGACAAGTTTCCCCGCTTAATATGAAAACATTAAACAGTGGTTTATATTACTCGGGTTCTTTAAAATTCCCTATAAGGGCAAGCCCCTATAGTTAATTACATCTTAAGTGACGGGAATCACCTAAGAAAACTCTCGATAATAATCAATGATTCTGCTCTCAAGAATTTCAAAGTTTAAGGTTTTCAAAGATTGAACTTTGGAGTTTCAATAAGGAATGGATCAAATTTTGGAACATTTCGTTTTGTGAATCCAAAGGAAGAAAGGTAGGAGAAATCACTGATTCGAAGTGAACTTCGATAATTTCCCGACTATCCTATCGTTTGGCTTCGAATTTAGGAAAGTCCTAATGTTTATTTGATATTTCAATCTCGCCAATTTCAATTAATTAGGGCTTATATTTGTATGATAAAATCAAACAAATAAACTTAGAAGATGTGAGGGTTTATTGTCGTATCGGACGACTACCTCGGAATCCTAAGACCGGTTAGGGCTTAATTTGCAATGCAAATGCCTAACGAAGAGTTGAGGATTTATGTTGCACTAAGCAAGCTACCTCGAAGTCCTATGGCTTCGGTTGTTTTAATTCTAGGAAAGTTTTGCCGAGGTAGACTCGAGTTTCATTGATGACGATGGTCGTGCTGCCCACCATGCTCCGAGCTCCTTGTTGTTGCAGAGGTTTAGTTTTAGAAATCATAAATCAAGAGTTGAGAAAAGTGTTTTGGTTTAGAGAAAATCTTAATTTCCAGGTGTTTTTTATGTTTTATTTAAAACAAATCTTAAAGTTGATTATAACGACACCGGTTAAGATCCCACGGTTCCATCCTTCCGCATCATTATTTTTATCGGATTCACTTAGTCCGTATGAATTTGCTAAACTCAACCGAATGAGTTCCACACTTTCATTTAGACCGTGGAAATCCCGTTAAGCAACACGTAGGTTACATCATCCGAGGTATTCCCGATCATCCAACAGGACGTTTTAGTTTAGTTGCAATCGTAGTTTTGTGTTCTGTTTGTGATTAAATTTCGAGTTGTTTTATATTTTGAAATGTTGTGGCGGTGAATTTTATCTTGCAATGACTTTTAACTTAATTTTGGTTTCAGCTTTTAGGGTCTATCCTAAAGGTGTGGGTTTTCATGCAACAGCTTGTTTTATCATGCAAGAAAAATAAACGCAGTTAGCAATAAAGTAAATTGTAATAATGTAAATTGCAAGAAAGTAAATTGCAATAAAATAAAAGCGTACTCGGAGGGTCTTCCCGTCATCCCAAACCGCACTTAAAACACAATTAGCATATTTAAGCAAGTTCCTAGGTAAAGCTAAGGGAAAGGTTATGGTTTTCTACCAAATTCCTAATCCTATACTTAATCATCTCCTATGACGTCTAGGTTCTTTGTGTTTTGGTTTAAGGACGATTTTCTTCATCAAAGAATAATCAAATTCAATTGTTCTTATAAATATCCTATCATATCGAGAAAGTGCTTAAGAAGGATCTTAAACATCTTTTCAATATTTCTAGGATTGTTTTAAGTCCAAATGAATTTAATTATATAAATGAATCGATCGTCCGAGGTTTTCAAGTCTTATTAACTTGCTCAGTGAACTAGGACATTTGAATATCCTATGAGTGGAGTAACATTTCATTTGACGTTTAGTTTAGGAGTTATAATAATCAAAGCTTTCAAGGGTAAATTAGTATTCAAATGATTTGATTTAAGTTAAAGGGTTTAAATTTGGAATAGTGTTCAAGTTGCTTTATATTTAGTTTAATTTAATTTAATTTGATTTGATGTTTAATTAATTTGATTTGATTTAATTTAATTTAATTATTTAATTTAATTTAATTTAATTGAATTTAATTTAATTATTTAATTTAATTTAATTTAATTATTTAATTTAATTTAATTTAATTGTTTAATTTAATTTAATTTAATTGTTTAATTTAATTTAATTTAATTGTTTAATTTAATTTAATTTAATTTTAATTTGTCTTAATTTAATTTAATTATTAAATTTAATTTAATTTTAATTTAAATTTATCTTTAATTTACTTTATTTTTAATTTTAATTGAAATTTCAAAAGAGTTTAATAATTTAATTAAGTCTTTTAATATTTTGAATTTGAATTATCATTTTAATTAAGAGTTGAGTATTAGTTGATATAATTAATTTAGGGATTTTTAAATTAAAGAATAAATCTCTTCCTAATAAAGATCCCTTATTTTAATAATTCCAATTTTATTATTCTTCCAAATTTAATCTATTATTTAATTAAAGTTTAATCATTTTAAAATTATTTAATGGGTTTCTACCCTTTAATTATTTAAATTTCAATCATCCAAATCAGATTAAGATCAAATATTTTACTTGTTGACTTTTTATTAAACCTAAAGTTTTAATTAAGGATTAAAGATTTTAATTACCATTTTACCCTTTAAGCTTAATAATTTCATAACTCACTAAATTGAACTTAAATGAACTTGAAATTTTTATGTGACTTCACTCATATGTCAATAAAGACATGAGAGGAGAAAATGTGATTTTTCTGTATTTAATTTATTTATATAATTATTTTTGGTGGAAAATAGAGATTTTCAAGGAAAATTTGATAACATGACCAAGGGAAAGTTTCTGTCCTTAAAAAAATTAGGGGACATTCCTAATGACCAGAGAAGCACTTGGACCAATTTTGGTGATTTTTTGAATTATATTATTTTTATTATAATTATTTTGAGTTTTGGAGTGTTAATTAATTTAAAAATAAAATAAATGTTGAAAAATGGATTTTATATTTTTCAAAAATCTCTCTAATATCAAGGAAACCAAAGAAACAAATTTTGCAATTTTCTGATTTTTCTATGATTTATTATAATTATTTTAGTGAAAATGCTAGAAAATACATTTTTTTAATTTTAAAATTACCCTAGGGCTTTAAAATTCAATATCTCACTAAATAGACCTAGGAAAAATGTGGGATTTGTTCCTAAGTGATTAAAATTCAAAATGTGACATTTTGGTGAATTTTATTATTTTTGTGATTTTTATTATTTTTTAATTATTAAAAATATTAAAATATTATTAAAAATCAACTTTTTTAGAAAATTGACATTTTAATTTTCTTAGGTTTCCCTGATATCAGAGAGGCTCCAAAACCAATTTGGTGAATTTTTGAAAAGTATTTTAAAAGTTATGAATTTTTAAAGTTTAAAATGGCTAAGCGACTTAATCAACCCAATTAGTGGAGCTAACCAAGTCCAATTGACTTCAAATTTTTATGGTGGATTCCTCTGATCCTAAAGGTCAGTGGAGAATTGATTTCAAGTCAATTTGATACCTGGTTAACTCTAATTAATTAAAGACCTATTTTGGGTGTTTAAGCCAATTAGGGTTAATCTGAGTGAATTAACTCAAGTCCTATTTTTCCTAGAGTTCTCTGGTCATAAGGAACATCACCAAATATTTCTAGAATTTATTTCACAACATGCTAATTTTTGGAATTAAAATACTCAAAACAGACAACATGCATTTGAAAAATAAATAACTTTTCACAGAGATGGCCTCCGACCTTGGAAAATTCAGGGAATGTTCCCAAGTTCGGAGGCTTCAAAAGCCCTATGGTCTCATGCCATGGTGAATTGTATACATGCATGGAGAATTAAATGTATGCAGAGAGTAAATAAATCATAAAAAATAAAATATTTAATGAAATTAAATGATTTCTTTTCCACATTATTCTCCTCTGTTCACTGAGCAAGAGGGTATTTTTATTTTATTTTTGTGATTTTTCTACACAAAGATATGGATTTTTGAAGTTTAGGGAATTAAATAAATAAGAAAATACCCTAATTTTCTATTTATCCACGCGGCGCCGGCGAAACCTCGGCAGCCCCGAACGCACACGCGTCGCGCTCCCATTCGACGCCGCCACCTGAGTCAGCAGCCCGGGCCCCGCGGTTCTCGTACCGTCTCCTGGTCCGACGCAATCCTGGCCGTCCGTGCGCGCGTGTATCGAATGGACGGCATCCGTTCATCGTCCCCAAGTGTTCTCACCCGAGAGCCGTCCACACTAAATCCCTAAGATCTCACTCGATTCTCAATGGATTTTCATGTTCTTATGCTTCATGGATTCGTCTCGAAGAGACGAACACATCTATACGGCTAACATGCATCGAAACTAAGGCATTCGAAATGAAGAATCTCCGGAAGCTCGGGATGGAGAGTTAGCTCATACCTTGGCTCGGAGAAGTGTGGCTTCAATCCGAGAGTTGTTGCACCTTCGATTGGGTCCCGCGAAGCTCCGGATGAAGTCTCCCGGTCCGGTGAATTGTCCGGATATGATTTCGACCAAGCCCGATCACAAAGCTTGGAGGTCGGAGCAACCGGGTGGCTCTGGAGATGGGGCTTTTGGTGGTGGACACCTTCCCTTGGTCCGGTGAAGGTGTAGAGCCAATCAATTTGGGAATTGGCTCACCGTGGAGAAGTGTCCCGGTTTTTGGGCTAAAGTTCGAGCTCAAAATCGGCTCGGCTAGAAGGAATTGGGTCTGGAATTCGGTGGGGATCGAGTGCTCTATGTGTAGAGAGTGATCCGGAGTGATTTTGGCGAGTTTCCTTAAGGTTTTGTTTCAGCTTCTCTCATGGCCGAGAGGGGTGGAGTTTAAATCAGGAGAGGGTGGAAGGCCTCTCGGAGGGAGTTAGGGCTTGGGATCGACCGCTTCTGGTGAGGAGAAGATCGGCCATGGTGACCACTAGGCATGGGGCAGCCTCGGCAAGTGAGAATTTCAATGTTGGCTCACATGTGAGCTCTCGGCCATGGTGTTTTCCGGCGGCCCAGTGGCCGGCCGGCCGGCAATGGTCACCATCTTGGTCGGGTGGGTCGGGTTGGGGTTTAGTGTAGGCAATCGAGGTTTGACATGTGTAAAGGAGTTTGATTTAAATGGAATGGGAGAAGGCTCACTTTGGCTTGGTTTGGGTCAACCCACCATTTTGGGCTTGGTGCACCCTTCCAAGCTCCGATTTTGAGCCGAGGGAATCATTTAGGTCGGCTTAGAAGGAGTGGTGAAGTCTCCATCCATGATGAGGTGGCTAAACATGGTTTAGTGTGCGACATGATTAAGGTAAAAAAGGGTTAAAGGAGGTTTAAGAAAGAACCCCCTCTTCTTGCCATAAATGGACTAATGACAAGTCAAAGCCCTCATGGCTTCATGTGGCTTCGAGAATGGCTTGTTCATGGCTTCATTTGGCTTGGGAAAAGGTTGATTTGTTTCATGAAAAGGGTTTTAAGAAATTTTTTGGTAATTTGATGGGAATTTGGATGAAGCTTCATTTGGGATAATTCAATGATGATTTTAGGACTTAGGTAATGGATTTAATTAAATGGATGACAAATGGAGATGTCATGTGGGCTTTAGGGTAGATTTGGGCTTTTGAATTTTCAAGGAAATGGGCTTTTAAGAAGGTTTAAGGGAAGTGGGCTTTTAAGTTTAAGGATGTGTTCATGGATGGGAATTTTTGTAGAAGTTTGGGCCAAATAGTTGTTGGTTTTGGTTTAGGGATGTTTCATGAATAATTTGAAATAGATTTAAGGTGGTTTGGGTTTGAATTGGGTTGAATTTGGGTTTATTTGGGTTTAGGTCAAAATTGGGCTTACTTGGGCCAATGTTGGGCTAGGGTTGAAATTGATGTAAAATAAATATTAAGAAATGTTTATGGGAGTGTTTCAAAGAGGTTTTGGCTTTGGTTGGGTTTTAATTTTGAGGTTTGGGCCTATTTGGGTTAGATTTGGGTTTAGGTCAAAATCGGGCTTTTTGATTTTGGGTTGAATTTGAGTGGGGTTTGGGTCAAAATCTTGGGTAAATCATGTTAGTGTTTTGTTTATGAGGATGTTAAGGAAGGTTTAGAAAAGATTTGGGGTTAATTGGAGTTGAATTGGGTTAGTTTGGGCTAAGTTTGGGTCATG
This sequence comes from Papilionanthe hookeriana x Papilionanthe teres, assembly GCA_022702705.1. Taxonomy (NCBI): domain Eukaryota; kingdom Viridiplantae; phylum Streptophyta; class Magnoliopsida; order Asparagales; family Orchidaceae; genus Papilionanthe; species Papilionanthe hookeriana x Papilionanthe teres. The sequence goes on from CM040423.1 coordinate 22,784,849, forward strand.
GGTCCAAATTTGGGCTTTAAGGCCCAAAGTGAAATCGGATCCAAATGTCAATCAAATTGGACTTGGATTTGGTCTAAATTGGTATTGGGAATGTTGAATTGAAGTTTAGAATTGAATTGGACCAAAATTGGGGTCAATTGGGTAGGTTTGGTTTGACATTGGGTCCACTTTGGGTTAAAATGGGTCAATTTGGGGGTTTTGACAAAAGTAGGGTAAATTGACAAAATTGGCCCATGGTGTAGTTGGACAAAATGAAATTGGGAATATTTGGGATTTTCTGGAATTTTCTGGGAATTTTCTGAATTTTTGGATTTTTAGGCCAAGAAGGGTATTTTGGGTTATTTGGAGGGTATTGGGAGGTTTTCTTGGAATTTTTGGTATCTTTGGGTATGGATGATCAATTTGAGTGATGTGGAGGTGTTTGGGATTGATTTTGGAAAATTTTAGGTAATTTGGAAATTTTGCAAAAATTTGGGTAATTTCGAGGGTTTTGGGTAGGTTTAGTAGGTGTAGGGTCCCGGGGTCAAAAAATTGAAAATTTGGGAAATTGAAGATTGGGTGAATTTGAGTGGGGTGAAATCATTTTGGTTGAGCCATGAAGCCATTTCAAGCCCATATGAGCCATGAAAGGACTCATTTGAGGCATTCACTATGTTGTTCCTAACCCTCTTACGCGAGGGCTTAGGGGTTAAGGACCATCCATGTGAATCACCTACATGAGTCGGGAGGTCAAGTTGGGTATGGGTGTGGTTTTAGGAAGTGTGTGGAAATGTAGTGTGTAAGTGTAGTGTATGTCAGCCCCTTCACTGGACCGGGCCACCCGGAGCGGTCCTAAGTGCCAAAGAGTCCTATAGGAACTCATCCTTTAAACTTCCACATTTGATTTCAACCCTCTAGGTGATTAGGGGTCTATAGTCAAGTTTGTGGAGTTTGCGGGGAGTTTAGAAGTGGTTTGAATTTCTAAAAGGCGGGTCCCAATTCTAGTCCTCTAAGATAGTCAAAGGAAAAGCCTAAGGCTAGATCCTAAGCACTAAAAAGAAGAAAGGAAGACCTCATCAAAAATGAGGTCAACACTGAGACATAACAATTTACATAAAATCTCATCAAATCTGAGATGATCAAATCAAACTTCGACTCATAATAAAACTTAACTCCAAATTAAACACACACATAAATATATAAAAATATAACATAAACATAGAAATCTTTCCTACTCTTCAGTGTCTGTACTAACATCTTCTCTGATATTTCCGATGTGACGCAGGTGCACAAATAAATTGTAGAAAGGCCTGAAAGGGAATTCTGCAGTAGATTCTTCATTAATCCATCCTTTCTGTCTTAGTAGATGAATAAAGCGGCCTCCGGATGTCCAGGTATGATCAAAGTGCTCCTTCATTCTCCAATCAATATGATCAAACATATCAGAGATATTGTCAATAGAATTCATCACATTTTACAATTCTTTCTCCAATCCTTTAATCTTCTTCAGAATGAAATTAGTCTTCTCAGTAAAGGGCCTTGCTAAAGGATTGTTCTGTGATGCTCTGTCATAAATAACGATGATCTCATCATTGTTATCCAAAGTGGGAAACATATCAGTAGGATCCAGGGGTTTCCATGGTAAAAGTACTTTTTCCCAAGCCTCATAAGAAACTTGGTACTGACTGCATAAAGCAAATATAGTCGATGGGTGTCCAAGTCCATGCACCGACCCATGCACAATCAATCCCAATGCAGACTTTACTATTATTGATCCAACATCGATAGGTAATCCAATTTGAATACAGTAGTTTAAAATAGCGCATTCCTTTGAAACTTTATTTACTCTCATGGTAGGTAATAATTTTGATTATATAAAGAAATGCCAGTGCTTTGAAACAGGGTTTAGAAGTGATGCAGAAAAACTGACATACCCGTCTTCTCGTAACTCCCAATCATCTGGTTCGTCGGTCAGGTATCTGTAGATCTCGTTCATATTGTATCTTGAAGGGACAAAGTTGGAATAATGACAAACAGAGGTATTCTCTATAGAAAATAATTCATTTACCTTTGTAGGAGTAAATGTTACCCATCTTCCTCTGACGTACATATTTCCATTGTTGATCGCATGTAAATTAGAGTAAAACTCTTTAACTACTGGTATAACTACAGCGGATGTTGTATAGCAAAATACCTCCCAATGCCGTTGTGCGATCATTTCTTCGATTTTTGTAGTAGAATTCTCTACTCCTCTATTGACAAATCCTCTTTCTTTGATAAGTCTTTTCTTCATCAAGCCTTTGTTGAAGATTCGCTGTGCCTCCGAACTGACGAATTTTCTCCGGTTGAAAACTTCAGTTTTTGTGGTTTTTAGGAATTTGGAGGCCATTTTGGATGGAATGGATTGGTCTCTAGTCATTCCTAAGGAAGAAAATGGTGTAAAATCGGATTTGGAACAATTTCTTACTAAGGAATGGCTTAGATCCGTCCAAAACCGCACGAAAAATCTTTAAGAAACTAAATTTTTAACTGCCTCGCCGTCGGCGACTTAGTTATAAAACTGACTGAAGTAATGTCCACGATCTCGCTGTCAGCGGGCTCGGGCTCACTGTCGGCGAGATTCGTAAAAATCTCTCATTTTCGCTCTGGTCCATATTTTTTCTGATCTCATCCAATAGGTTCAATTTTTGTGATGATTCTAATAAAAATTTGAGTAGTAAGATTTGTTTTAATAATATAGACTCACTAATATGTAGACATTTAAAAATAAAAGACTACTATGGGTTGGCTCCCATAAAGCGTTTGGTTTAACGTCGTCAGCCCGACCTAATTCAGTTAGTGTTCAGGTTGATTAAGCATTAAAACCTCTTTAAAATTTGGTCGTCTGTTTTTGAAATATGGTTTTAATCTATGTCCATTTACTTTAAATCTATGTCCTATTTTTGGATCTTCAATTTCTATAGTTCCATATGAAAATATTTAAGTTATGGTGAAAGGTCCTAACCATCGAGATTTCAATTTTCCAGGAAATAATTTCAACCTAGAATTATAAAGCAAAACTTCTTGTCCTGGTTCAAAATTTCTCAGATTAATCTTCCGATTATGCCATAATTTTATTCTTTCTTTATAAATCTTATCATTATCATATGATTCATTCCTTAATTCTTCCAATTCATTTAATTGCAACAATCTCTTCTCACTGAACTTCTTTCATATTATAATTAAATTCTTTAATCGCCCAATATGTTTTATGTTCTAATTCAACTGGTAAGTGGCAAGTTTTTCCATATATAAGCCTCGTAAGGAGTCATTCCAATCGAGTTTTATAAGCGATCCTGTATGCCCATAATGCGATTGTCTAGTCTTATAGCACCGGTCCGATCTATTAGGATTTATAGACTTTTCTAATATACGGTTAATCTCTCGATTAGAAACTTCAGCTAATCCACTAGTTTGTGGATGATAAGCAGTTGATATCTTATGCATAATATTATACTTTTCTACTAGTTTGTGAATAAATTTATTTCTAAAATGAGTTCCTCCGTCAGTGATAATCACTCTCGGCATTCCAAATCTAGTAAAAATATTTTTCATTAAAAATTTCGAAACACTTTTAGCATCACACCTAGGTAAAGCTTGTGCTTCAATCCATTTGGAAACATAATCAAAAGCTACAAATATATATGAGTTTCCAAATGACGAAGTAAAAGGTCCCATGAAATCTAATCCCCAAACATCAAAAATTTCAACTTCTAATATAAAATTCAGAGGCATTTCATTTTTTCTTGATATGTTTCCTACTCTTTGGCATTTATCGCAGGTTTTTATATATTTATATACGTCTCTAAATAGAGTAGGCCAGTAGAATCCAGATTGTAAAATTTTATATGCAGTTTTATCTGTCCCAAAATGTCCTCCAAAATCAGAGTCATGACATTTTTGAATGATTGGTTCAGTTTCTTCATAAGGTACGCATCTTCTAATAATTAGATCCTTACATTGCTTATATAAGTATGGTTCATCCCAAAAGTATGATTTAGTATCGTGAATAAATTTTTTCTGTTGTTGCAAAGTTAACATAGGTGGTAAAATGTCACTTACAATATAATTTACTATATCAGCATGCCAAGGTATTTTCAACTCATTTATATTATAAAGTTGTTCATCAGGAAAACTGTCTACAATTTCATTATCAATATTAGATAATTCATGATTTTCTAATCTTGATAAATGATCAGCAATTTGATTATCGGTTCCTTTTTGTTAATTATTTCAAAATCAAATTCTTGCATTAATAATATCCATCTAATTAATCTTGGTTTAGAATCTTTCTTTTGCATTAAATATTTTATAGCAGAATGATCAGTATGCACAATACATTTAGTTCCTATTAGACAATGCCGAAATTTATTAAAAGCATATACAAGTGCTAACTATTCTCTTTCAGTAACTGTATAATTAATTTCAGCATCATTTAGAGTTTTACTAGCGTAGTATATAACTTTGAAAATCTTATCATATCTTTGCCCAAGAACTGCTCCTATAGCATAATCACTAGCTTCACACTTAAGCTCAAATGGTTTTTCTCAATTAGGTTAAACTATTATAGGTGTTGTAATTAATTTATCTTTTAATATTTCGAAAGCATTCAGGCATTCAGTTGTAAATTCAAATTTCTTGTCCTTTTCAAGAAGTTGGCATAGAGGTTTAGTAATTTTTGAAAAATCTTTAATATAACGCCTGTAAAATCTAGCATGTCCAAGAAAACTTCTTACCCCTTTTACCGTAGTTGGAGGTGGTAATTTAGCTATTACTTGAATTTTTGCAGGGTCTACTTCCATGCCTTTTTGAGAAATTTTATGCCCTAATACAATGCCGCCTGTAACCATAAATTGACATTTCTCTCAATTAAGAACTAAATTAGTTTTCTCACATACTTCAAATACTTTTTCAAGATGATTTAAGCATGTGTCAAATGTTGTTCCAAATACGGAGAAATCATCCATAAATACTTCTATTCCATTATGAATTAATTTACTAAATATAGACATCATACATCTTTGGAATGTTGCAGGTGCATTACGTAATCCAAAAGGCATTCTTTGAAAAGCAAAAGTTCCATAAGGACTAGTAAATGTAGTTTTATCTTGATCCTCAGGAGCAATTTGTATTTGATGATAATCGGTATATCCATCTAAGAAACAAAAATACTTATGTCTGGCTAATCTATCTAACATCTGGTCTAGAAATGGTAAATGGAAGTGATCTTTTCTAGTGGTCGTGTTTAATTTTCTATAATCAATACATATTCGCCATCCAGGTAACTTGTCTTATAGGGATAAGATCATTATTTTCATTAGCTTTAATAGTCACCCCTACTTTTTAGGTACACAAGTGAATTGGGTTTACCCAAGCATCGTCGAAATAGGATATATAATACCATTATCTAACCATTTTAAAATTTCTTTCTTGACTACTTCTTTCATTATCGGGTTTAATCTCCTTTGAGGATCGGCTTTAGGTTTATGTTCATTATCTAAAATAATTATGTGCATACAGATTGAAGGACTAATTCCTTTAATATCTGCTAAAGTCCAACCAAAAATTTTTTTATATTTTTTAAACGTATCTAAAAGTTTTTGTTCTTAAGATTCATTTAATTCAGATGAAATAATAACTGGTAGAGTTGAAGAATTACCTAAGTAAGCATATTTTAAATGATTAGGTAACATTTTTAACTCAAGTTCAGGAGGTTTAATAATTGATGGAACTATATTTTTTTCGGTATTTTCCGTGTTATCCAAAAATTTAAATTTCTCTTGAATATAATCTAATTCTTCATTTATCTCAGATTTTTCAATTAATTCACTATTTTCTTTTTCTAATTTTTCTTCATAATATTCTTTAAAATGTTCTTTTTGTAAATGATCGAGTACTTCCATTCGAAAACACTCATCATCTTTTTCTAGCGCATGATATTTCATTGATTTAGCAATATTAAAAGTTATTTTTTGGTCATTTACTCTCATAGTTAGTTCTCCTTTCTGAACATCAATCATAGCTTTTCCAGTGGCTAAAAATGGTCTTCCTAAAATGATAGTAATTTCTTTATCTTCTTCCATATCTAGAACAATAAAATCTACAGAGAATATAAATTTATCCACTTTAACTAATACATCTTCAATAACTCCCTTATTGATAGAGGCATTAGATTTATGCTTGCTCCTAAGTCACACAAAGCTTTTCCATAGAATTTTTCTCCAATAGCGCAGGGTATAGTGAAACTACCAGGATCTTTTAATTTTTCAGGAAGTTTTTTCTGAATAATAGCACTACACTCTTCACTAAGTGAGACCATTTCATTTTCGGTAAATTTTCTTTTTTTATTTAGAATATCTTTCATGAATTTTACATAGTTTGGCATCTGTTCTAAAGCTTCTACGAAAGGAATATTTATCGTTAATTTTTTCAAAATTTCAAGGAATTTAGCAAATTGTTTGTCTTTTTTATGTTGAATTAGTCGTTGAGGAAATGGTGGTGGAGGTTTTTCAACAAAAATTTTCATAGGTATTATAGGATTTTCTAAGTTTGGATCTTGTTGATTCTTATCCTTTTCAATTTCCACTTCCTCTTTTTGACTTTCAAGTTCTTTCTGAATTCGAGGTTCTAATTCTTTTCCACTTCGTAATTGTATCGCTTTAATTTGTTCATTTACCTTGTCTTTGAGATTTATTTCTACATTACTAGGAAATGTTCCAAGTATTCTATTATTAAGTGCAGTAGCGATATGTCCAAGTTGAGTTTCAATATTTTTGATAGTTGTTCCTTGATTTTGTAATTGGTTTCCTTGTATTTGTAGTTGATTTCCTTGATTTTGTAAATGTTGACCCATATTTAATATTAATTCTTCTATTGATAATTTCTTATCTTTAAATTGAGGGTTATTATTATTAAATCCAAGTGGATAATTAGGTTTATAGTTAGGATTTCCTTGATTAGGTGGATTTCCTAATTGTTGTGTCAAATTATTCATCCATGGTTGATTAGTTGTATTATTATTCCAATTAAAATTAGGATGATTTTTCCATCCAGGATTATAATAATTTGCATAAGGATTATTGGGTCTGTTGTTAATTGCATTAATTGTTTCATAATGAGATTATGGTTCTATAAGTTGTCCAGATGAATTTTCTTCTGTTATAGTTGGAGAGTAATTCATTCCAAAATGATCTAATCTCTTAGATATAGCAGCAATTTGTGAAGTTAACATAGATATTGCATCATTTTCATGAATACTAGCTATTTTTTTCGGATTCATTCTATCAGCGAGCCATTGAAAATTATTTGTTGTCATTTCTTCGATTAGTGCATAGGCTCGATCAAATGGTTTTGACATTAATGATCCTCCAAGCAGCGACGATCGATGATTGATCTTAAAGATCCTACTAATCCATTATAGAAAGTTTGGATAATTAACTCAATCTGGTAACACATGATGTGGGTATTTCCTAAGAAGTTCTTTAAATCTCTCCCAAGATTCATATATTGACTCTCCATCAACTCGACTAAAAGAAGTTATATCATTTCTAAGCTTAGCAGTTTTAGATGATGGAAAATATTTGGATAGAAATTTTTGTGATAATTCTCCCCAAGTTTTAATAGATCCAGGTGCTAACGAATTTAACCACATTTTCGCTTTATCCCTTAAAGAAAAAGGAAAAAGTCTAAGTCTAATAAGCATCGTTAGATACTCCTTCATATTTGAAAGTAGCACATAGTTCTAAAAAACTAGCAAGATGTAAATTAGGATCTTCAATAGGTGAACCACTAAATTGATTATTTTGTACCATTTGGATAATTGCAGTGTTTAAGTTCGAATGAATTAGCAACTACATCGTGGTTTTGAATAGTTAAATGAATTTCATCTAATGTAGGGTTGGCATAATCTCGTAATGGTCTTGGTTGATTGATATTTTCATTTTCAGGTATATTTGTCATTTGTGTTAAATTTATAATTTCTCTTTTTTGTTTTCTAATTTTTTTAATTGTACGTTCTAATTCTGAATCGTAAGGTATTAAATTTTCGTTTCCAAATTTTTGCATACAATTTTTTAAAATAGTTTAAAATAGATTACATTTCTAAGTAAATAATTTCTTTAGATCCCCGCAACGAAGCCAAAAACTTGACCCACTTTTTATATGTATGCAATTTATGTTTATAGCAATGACACCAAAAACTTGATCCCACTTTAAATATAGTTATATGATTTAATGTATAATGTGGATTCTACGCAAGTATACGTATCGTATCAAGTAATACAGGGCTCTAGTGGAGTCCTCGGTTATCGATCCCACGGGAAGTTTTTAACGATTTGTTATCGCCTAAATTTAAAGGAATTACTTACTAATATAGTAAACGGAATTTAAAAAGTAACTATTGCAACTAAAGTAAACTAATGCTTGAAATAAGTTGATTTAAATAATTCAGAAAAAGTATCATTCTCCTTGTTTTTAGAAAATTAAGTGAATGATGAATTTAAATAGAATTTTTATATTGTATTGTGACAAATAGAGCATTCCTATTCTTTACCCTTTGGTCCAGTGCAAAGAACATTGACTAATCCTATGTTTGATTATCGAATCTGCAGTTAGAGTGAGAGGATATCGGCTGCCACTTCGAGCTCCACGTTCCCCTCACCTGAGGGCTAACATCTACACTTCAGCTCTCAAACAGTAGAACCGAATTTGAGTATTTTAGTCTGTCACACTAAAATATCTAATTCTACGCCCAATAATTAATATTTCCCTATTTATTTGCACCCGCCTTCCAAGGCTGTTGACTTCCTTGAATATTGGATGTAATTTTTACTATAGTTGATAATTCAATATATTTTAACTACTCAATTGGCCAGATTGAAAATAAATTAAGTTTTAAGTAAAAATTATCACAATTTATTTTAATATTATATTATGTGCTTCTATTAAATTTCATCAATCCAATAATTTTTATAAACAAGGAGAAAGACTAAGAAAACTACTCAGAATGCATGGGAATAAAACAAAGCATGAATTTTGTTTAAAGTTAACAACAATAAACAAAGATACTTATCTTAATTTCCTCTCCAAGTAGACTCCTTGAATTTCCTTTGACTTTTCCTTCTAGTACAGCAAACTATATAGCACTTAACTAATGAACTCACTAAACACACACATAAAAGATTTTAGAAAAACTTTTAAGACTCAAAAGACACACACAGAAGACTCCAGAGACACACCTAAGACACTAGAATTCGGCCTCTATTTATAAAGTTAAGCAAAGGTTCAAGGGGTGCTTAAACACCTCTTCAAAAAGTGTCCAGGTTCAATGTATAAGCATTTTGAACTAGCTCGCCGTCGGCGAGAAACGACCTCGCCGTCAGCGGGGCTTCTAGAAGGTCTTCAAACCGCGCGATCTCGCTGTCGACGGGCTCAGACTCGCTGTCGGCGAGGTAGTTATAATTCCTTCAGAAATTCTCCTCACGATCTCGCCGTCGGCGGCCTCGTTCTCGTCGTCGGCGAAGTAGTTATATTTGCATGAATTTCCTCCTTTTTGATCCAAATTTGTTCCATTTCATATTTTTTGCTTCCATCACTTATAAATCTTCATTCCTGTAATAAAATAAAGAAAATACATTTCTTTAAAGCGCAATTTCATCAAAAATTGATATGAATTTTATGATGTATTTTTCTGTGATCACCCACCAACCCAAAAAAAAAAAAGAAACCGAATTAGAATAAGATTTCATGCACCGGGTCGATCTTATGGATCAAGAAAGTTGAATAACTTTATCATAACTCATAAGAAGCAGTTACAAAAATAAGCCATAATGAGCTTTATCATAAACCTTGTAGATTACTATAATCAAGTAGTAATCTACAATTTTTTCATTGTAAATCAAATTTTGTCTCAGAATCTACAATTTGTTGTATGCACTGTAAAACAAATTTTGTCACTGCATGTAACTTTGTTGCATAAGTATTTTTGCTAAAGTAGCAATTATAGGAGAATATAGTTAAGCTACATCAAACAACTATTATATATAACAGTTTTCTAAACTTCGCCAAGAATTACATTCAACACTCATGTACAAAACATATACACAGCTCGCACTGCTAGGCACACAAATATCTGTGTGAAGATATATAGTATCAAAGAGCTCGCACACTGTAAGGACCAACATGATAGCATACAAAAAACTTTTTGAACTTAATGATGCTATCAACGAAAAAAAATGAAAAAAACCCCTAGGTTTCACCCTCAAAAACCAGATCTAGAGGCAATATGATATTTTTTATGCGAGATTTCACTCTCAAAAACTGAAATACTAGATTTCAATAAAAAAAAACTAAATAGATCTAAAAAAAAATTAAAAAGATTTAAGCTAAAAGGCGAGCCTGAAGATAAATATGAAAGATTAGAGGAAAGATACACTAAAATGACACCTCGGTAGTCTTACAAGCAACCAAGCAAGAATATGAAGCAACCGAGAAAGAATACCGAGATGTCGATCCAAAGTCGAATATCCGAGTACAGATTACCGAATGAACACAAACAACAAGCCCTGAGCTCTCGCGACCGATGATATTTCACGATTTTGAGACAAGAAGAAGACTAAGAAGAAGGAGAGACGGCACAACACTAAAACTTTCGGGAGAGAAGAAATGGAGGCCGAGTGCCGCTGCTGAACACAATGTAAGGGGCTTAGAGTTAGGGAGTTAGGGTTTTTTTTTTAGTTTTGGTATTTATATATCATATTGTTTATATAATTTATATTATATAAATATATAATATTTATATTACTAATATTAATATATTATTATTAATAATTTATAATATATTATAATTTATAGAATTTATTTTTTTTTAAAATATAAATTTTTAGTTTATATAATTATTTTTAAAAAATTATCAATTTTTTATATATAATTATTTTAAATTATTTATATTTCGAACGATAACGAATCGAACACGAACGAACAAAGCATTGTTCATGTTTGGCTCGTTTAACAAACCGAACGAAAAAATTTGTTCGTGTTCGTCTCGTTTGCTTATCGAACGAACCAAACACGAACACCTCGACAATCCGAACACAACTGTTCGCGAACAACTAGCTTTTTTGACAGCCCTACATGTAGCCAATTAAATTTTCAAAAGACTACTCATTAATTATATATATATATATATATATATATATATATATACATATATATATATATATATACATATATATATATATAATTTAATTATTTTTAGCCAAAACTAGCCGAACACGAACGAACAAATTTTTATTCGTATTAAGCGCGTTTATATATTGGCTCGTTAACTTAGTGAATGAATCGAAAACGAACATCTTAACGAGCCGAACACGAACTGTTTGTGAACAACATGCTGGCAGCCCAACATATATTTTGATTTTAAATATTATGTATCATATTTTATAAAATTCAATCATGGATTATAATTAGATGTATGCTTTTTTGGACAGAGAACTTAAACCCAATATTTTGAAATGCTTATAGCCTGTAAATCCTATTATTTTCTTAAAGTTGCCATCTCAATAAAATAAATTAAAAGTCTTAATTAATTTTAACAAATTTGCCACCTCAACAAATTCATCACATACTTTGCCTGCTTACAGTGGCAGTTACAAAAATAGGTTTTTTACCCACATAGTACTCAAAACTTCATTAATTACATATTTCGCACTCAAAAGAACTTATTTAGGAATATCACATTCAAAACTTCTTCATAATCATAAATATGGAACTTCGTGTGCATTTGGGGTAGCATATCAGCTGCGGCGGCGTTTTGAGAACGTTACCTAACCGTTTGGAAGAAGCGTTTGGGGAGCGTCTGCAAAAACGACATTTGGCTTTTTACCTTAAACGTGGGCCATGGATCGAACTCCGGAGTCAGCATTTCATGATAAATTTTGACGGGTTGCTCTCTTCGCGTATCGTATGCCCTAATTCCCTCTTCGCTCCCTCTCACTCGTTCCCTCTTCGCTCCCTCTCGCTCGTCTCTTTGGTCCCTCTCTGCCTCGCGCAATTCTCACTCTCGAGCGCGCGCCCGTCAACAGTGTCCTACTATTTCGTTTAACCCCCAACCTTCGCTACTCTGTAAGGCCAATGGAATGGTTTGTACTGTGCGATATTATGCTCCATAGCTTGCAATTTCTATTTATGCTCTAATTTGGTTTGTCATTTGTGATACATGGTGTTTTTATGCATGTTGGTTTGATCTTTTTTGCAATATTTACTGACTTCAGTTTTTTCCTCACTCTTTCTATAAAATGATGAGAACAAATGGAAAAGAAACAATGACCCCTCACTCTTTATATCATTCTCCTCTATCAGTTTTTTTGATATCTACTTTTAAGCCTAAAATTCGACTTTTATCTATGAAATTTTTGGAGCCTTTGTTTTGGTTTCTCTGAGTTTGTTCTAAGTGAAAAATGAAATTTATGGAGCCTTTGTTAAGCTCTCTCTGAGGCTGAACTGTGCATTTTATGCACTTACTTTGGGTGCAAAACGAAAATCTTATTTTGGAGGGTTTGAGGAAAAAACAGAATTGAAGAATGACATTGCTCGATGGTCTGATTCTTGGATTTTTTGAATTATATACATTTTGATTTGTTACATGAGCTTATCGAATGGATGACATTGAAGTTCATCCTTTATGGTCTGTTTGGGGCATTTTTGATTTGTTACTTGAGCTCAGTTTGTGATTTGTGGGTGCTAAATTGATTCAGTTTTCATAAATTGTTACTTGTTTGGGGCATTTTTTATTTGCAAGATTATCATTTCCGAATAGTGCTGGTGTTTGTTCAAGGTGCATTTTGTAGTTCCATCAACTTGATCATTCAAACAATTAGGAGTATAAAACTTATTCTTTGCATCCTAATCGTTAATATCCATTGGCACTCTCATTATCAATGCCCTCACTGTGAAAGGTATGCTAGGACTGTTTTTTGGCATGAGGATGCTTGGCATGAGGATGCTTGGAATGTTAGTATCCATTGGCACACTCCTTTTCAAAGCCCTCACTGTGAAAAGTGCCTTAGCGGTGCTTTGGTTGCTTGCATTTCTACTACGGGTATTGATAAAAAATAAAGGTGATGCTCTCAGGTTTAAATAAAAATCTTACCTTTATTGTGTTGCTTCTAAAGTTCAAAGTTTATAACCTTTTCTGCTATTAATTAAGGTACCAACTTATGTATTTCTATATTGAAACCATCTCAATCCTTTTTTGTTTAGAGACTAACTATTAGTTACTTCTTCTTTATGATTTCATTAAGTTTAAAGGGCTACACAATATTTATATTCATTTGTTTTACTGAAATGAGAAGGAATCTTTTGCACCATCTATTTTTCAATTGTTCATTTTTTGTGGAGATATGGGGACTGCTATCTCTCTAACTAAAAACTCATATGCGTATTTGTGGGTGTCAGAATTTGGATAATTGCCTTCTGCTTTGGAGGGGAGGTAAATTTTTGCAAAGTGTTTATCCACTATATTACTTGTTTGTTACATTGGATGGAATGAAATGAAATGAAGCATTATGTGGTGTGCAGAAATGCTAAAGGAATCCTTATTGTTTGTTGTTTCTTTATTTCTAACGTGGTTGCTTACACTTCCTGTCGCAAGCCTGTTACTAATCTTCATGGGATGCAGTAGGCTAAGAGAGCTGCTAAGCAATTTTCAATTTAGTGCTACTAAAGTGAATATAGATGGTTGCTTTAAAGTGAATTTAGATGGTTTCTTTAACTTTTTCAGTTTAGGTGTTGGTGGGGTTGATACTGTTCTCATCCCAAACAATTTTGGACATTTGCTACTATTTTCCTATAGTTTCGAACAGTTTCTCCTTGAGGAAACATAAAAAATATAAATTGAAGGAAATCTTTAAAAGGGCTGGCGCTTTATGATATTGGGTTTCTGAAATATATAAGTATTTTACAATCCTTATTATTAGTTGCAAGAGAAAATGAAGAAAAATAAATAAAACTAAAATTTTGGGTCGACATAGTTGATTGAGTGCTTAATGGATGCAATTTATTCATTGATGTTGATTTTTTTTATTTAAAAGAATTATTTTGTTATATTTTCTCCTTTTTATTTGTTAGCTATGTCGGTTCATCAGCCATGTGGGATAGAGAGGTCACTATTATATTTTGCTACCTCTGACTAAGGGAAATCACACTAGGAAATAGACCCACCACCTATTTTAGCAAAGAAGCGTGATAAAATCTCATGTCAAAGTTCAAGGAAATGATGGGAAGGGATTATGATATGATGAAATTTAAGAACAAGTGGGATCAACTAATGAAGAATTGAAAATTATGGAAGAAACCATAAAAGGGATCCACATAATTGGGTTGGGATCCGGGGAAGCGGATAATAAATGCTTCAGTGGCTTGGTGGAGTGAGAAAATACAGGTGAAAACCTATCCAATGAATACTTCTTATTCATTCTTTATACTACTAAGCTACTTTAAGTAATAAAGTTGTCATATATTGCAGGCAGTTCTAACTGCCATAAAATTCAAATTCAGTGGCATTGATCTGGTTCTAGAGGAGAAATTGAACGATATGTTCAGTGGGATTGTGGCAATGGAAACTCATGCATTCACCTTAAGTGGGCGATTCAGATAAAGGCCCTAGCCTAAACTAGAGGGAGCTAGAGTCCACTTATCGGTCAAAGCGGCTTATGATTAAGAAATTGAAGACAGGTGCTGCTTTCGTCAGAAGCTCAATAAAAGAAATGTTAGAATCATATAGAATTCATGTCGAGACTTCATGGGACACCTCCAAAGGCGACTTTCTTCTAGTTCTTAATACATATCATGAAGTTAAGTCAGATAAGTCATTCTATCTGAACTCGTTGAAGTTGTTGGATGACTCAACACACATATGAATATTCATGTAGATGGACCCCGAACTGTGAGTCGACTATTTATGTTTTTTTATGGACAAATGATGTTGTAGAGATATTGTGTATTTGCTCTTGTTTTTTTCACATTTATATTATGACTGTTTATTTGCTTTGGTTTTTGTTTCACATTTGTTTCGTAGATGTTTACTTATTTTTTTGTCAATATAGCTCATTTTCAGTTATATATCTTCTTTTCAATGTTGTATGATTCACAATTTATTCCTTAAGAGAATACTTGTTGAAGATGGATCCACATCAACTGAGCTTTAAAAGAAAAGTTATGACAGTTATGATTCTATTTTACAAATACTATAACTCCTACATGGATCGAACACCCTGCATGTCATCGAGTTATATTGGAGATAAATGAGTCGGTAAGCTACTAGAAGGACACCCCCACAAGGTTCAGTAACATGTTCCGTACGATAAAAGTTATATTTTTCGATCTGTTCGATGAACTTTAAATACAACATGGACTGCACGTCTCCCGAAGAACGACAACAAGAGAGGTGTTAGCAATAGCCCTCTACATTTTATCACATAATGAATCGGTTAGAGGAGAGATGAAGAAATTTCAACATTCATCGAAGATAATCATTACGTATTTCTCGATGGGTTTGAAAGCTCTTAATAGTTTTGAAGCAAAGATAATTAAACTAAAAGATCCAACATTTGAGGAAACTCTGACAAATATTATAAATGACCCGCGATGTATGTCATTCTTTAAGTTAAGTTTTATATCACATGAAATTTAAAGTCAAAATGAGTTACGTGACATTAACAACTTTAACAAATCTGATATAACTGTATTGGAGCAATTGATGGAACTCACGTGGTTACACGCGTATCCGGTTCTCAGAAGGTCGCATACATTGGACGATGTGAATCGCCAATACAAAATGTGATAGTTGTCTGTGACTTCAACATGTGCTTCACTTGTGATGGCTGGCTGGGAAGGCATCAGACACAACAGTCATTTTTTTCCTTTGCAAAACTAGACCCACGATACGGCTTCCCGCACCCACCTCCAGGTTTGTAAATATATCAACCGATATCAACCATGATTGGATTTTTAAGGTTGTAACTAATTGTTGTATTTTGGCAAGTAAATATTATTTGGTGAATGCTAGATATATTTTACAGAGGGGTTATATGAAGCCATACCTAGATACGAAATATCAAATTCCTGATTTTGAAACACGCTGTGGTGTTGCTCGCGGCAGGAATGAAGTATTTAAAAAAAGGTAGGAAGTAAATGTTTAACAAAAGACATTCCTCCTTATGCGACGGGATTGAAAGAAATTTTGGGGTGTTGAAGAAAAAATGAGTCATACTACGTGATATGTCGAGTTACTCATTTCCAAAACAAGTGCAGATTGTGGTGGCCACGATGACAATCCACAACTACATTCGACAACATTATTCTAGGTCTGATGCAGACTTCTCCCTGGCTGATTACGCTCACATGCAAATCCTGCCAGAAGCATTTGAATTTTAAATAAGCCATTTTATACCACAAATAGAAGTGGAATCTCAAGAAGATTACAACCAAGATGGCCAAAGTGCCACAAAAATGTTTACATTGAGAGAACAGATAACACACAAGATTGTTCAGTATTGATTGAATGTCTCTTGTTTATTTTATAAACTCTTTGTTTGTTTAATGTCACTTGTATTATGAAATTTTTTGGTTTTATATTTTTCAATTGTTTTGTCATTGTTGTTTTCCATTCGAGTTTTATTTGTTTGTTTTTTTTTTTTGGGCTTGTAAGGTCTATGATGAGACTTCTGACATCTTTTGTTCTTTTGGATGGTATGTTGGTGATTGTTGGTTAGTGCTACATGTGAAACCTAATGAAGGAAACTTAAATCCTCTCTTCTGTTCGATGCATAGGTTTATGAGGACCAACTAGATGACTTTTGTTGGTGATATACACATGTGGCACAGGTCATTAGTTTCCCGTTGGTGTTGTATGTGAAATCCTAAATAATGCAACCAAGATCCACTTTTATTTTCGTTGCATCAGTGTACGAGGACCTATTGGATGACTTTTTTTTGGTGATATACACATATGACACAGGATGTTGATTTCACATAGTTTAAATGCAACCAAAAACAATTTTTTTACAAGTTTAATTGTCTTTATGTAGTGACAAACTCGTTGATTATTGTAGTTAGTTCTTTGAGACCTCATACCTATTTTTTTTCAATTTATGCTTTTTTTATTCGATATTATTTTTATTAATTTCTATTTATTTGTACTTTTTTTTCTTTTTTTTTCTGAGCTGACTAATGTTTCTTTCTTGCATCTTTCAAGGAATACAAGCTCCAAGATTTCAGAGACCTCCCGATGTATCTTTCTATCACTATGGACTACAAACTTCCTACGTCACGTCAAGAGCACAGTTATGGGAGACGGTTCTACAGTTGCCCACGGAGCATCACAGAGAGGTGTGCTTTCTTTCGGTGGGCGGACAGTCCGACAGACTCCACTGTCGATAATGACCGAGATTCAATGTTATCCCTGGATGATAGTGTATCTCGAGACATACTCCGTCTCGATTTTAAAATTAATATCATCATAATTTTAATTGTAATTTTAATATTTTTTTCTTATTTTTATCAATATTGATACTCCTTATTAAGTGAGGACTGTTTCATCTTTTTTTTATTGTTCTGTATGAATTTTATGTTTTTGCATAATAGAATATATTGCAAGGATATATTTGCCTCACAAACAGTATTACTTAATAGTGGGGAAATTATTATTTTTACACAAATAACTGCAAATAGTTCCTCTCCTCCCTTAGCCACCCTCTAATCTGCTCCGGTGCAAGCAGATCAGCACGGGGTTGGCTTCTGGCGTTGCTATCGGTCGCCCCCTCCATCTGAAATTCGCTGCCTCATCCTCCGATCGACTCCAGCGCAAGGAGATCACCTCTTCAACCAGGAAACTTTTCGCGTCCATCTTCCTGTTCATATCAACCTCGTTTGATAATTTTGTTTTTTTTTTTTTATGGTGTAACACAAAATGTAATGTAGTTAGGTATATACAATAGTATGCTAATTTCTACATCGTCATATATTTATATAAACGAGCACAAGGTGTTTGATTGTTTACCCCATTTAAGCAGAGGTGAATTGATAATAGTTTTTGGCATAGTATTCCTTTTTTTTCTTTTTTGAAGTTTCTTAATATATATTAAATAAAATTTTGGAGGGTGCAAATGTGGGTATATATATGTAAACATCTTAAAAATCTTGCAATTGACACCATCTTAAATACTAAATTTATTGTCCATAAGAAAAATTATCAGTTTTCATTCAATGTAGTTATTACATCTTAAATACGAATTTTTTTTATTTTTAAGTAACTCTAATTCCTTTCATCTCGGGTGGCTGGCCCCTATATGGTCGAGTTTCTGCAAAATATTGCAGATTGAATGCTTTCCTTTGAGCTCTAACACCATTTACAAACTCTTGTTTGCTTCTGTTAGTTTGTAGAAAATTTTAGAAACTTGTCTTGATGTCTAATTTTATGAGTGCCTTCGTGATCAATGAAATTGGAGAGTCTTCTTACCGTTGAAGTGTTGATTTATTGTGTTCTCAAGCTTGATTGGTCATTTTTAGTTGATTATTATTCTCAGGAGGATTTACATAGTCTTAGCATCCAAATGATTGAATGACCGAATAGTTTTCTAAATTTTGGCATATTTAATGTATTAACATTTTATTGCTGACAGAATTAGAATTTATTGAATTAAATATACATCAAATTGTAACATCCAAAATTATAATTACAAACGCCAATTTGGAATAAACTTAGGTAATCTAGTTGTAATAAGTGTATTTAATTTCCTTTCTCTGTTTATATCTATATCTATATATATATATATATATATATATATATATATATATATATATATATATATATGTATATATGGATGTATATGTATATGCATATCTACATATGTATATGTATATAGATATTTATGTATGAATATAGACACCAGAATATTGATCTTTATTCTCATTATTTTGTCATAATTATTCAGCATATTATTATGAATTACTCTATGTATTATTAATTTCATATAATTGTGATTGTAGTTGCGTAAAGTTGGGATGCTCTCAATTTCATGTATTTTGGTTGTGTAAAAAAGTGTCTTCATGAGAGACGTGTCCTATTTATTATTCGATTATATGTTTTTTGTACTCAATTTCATATATTTTGGTTGCTACATTCTATTCCTTGGTTTTTCGATTACATATCATGAGTTATTTCTATTGAATTAATCTAGTAGACTTTTTTTTGCGAACATGCAGTATTGTGTGATTAAAATTGAGAAATGAATTCAATGACAGACATGAATGATTATTTATATGTAACTATTAAATTTGATGGGCACTGGTTGCAAGTTAAAAATGACGAAACAAAGAAACATAATGGAGAAAGTAAAAAACTATTAAACTTCAGAGAAGTCTAATGATCTTTCTTTGTTATAACATAAGATAGTGGTGATTTGTGCTTGACTAGAAGGACATCAATCTGAGTCATTTTATTGTATCAAGGACACTTCCCCAAAATAAGACACATTGCTGGGAAGTGAGGTTGATGTTATGGAGATGATCATAAGTACTATGGGGAATGACGGAGTCGAGGTTACTCAAGATTGAGGAGATGCTATAGTGTATCCCCATGTTAATGTCTGTGACACAACGAAGGTTAGTTCCCGCAATCCATCCGATGATATTCATGAGAAATACTTTGAGCTTGGGAATACTTTTGATTTTGTAATTGGTGCATAATTTCATGATTCTATTGCCTTCAAACAGGCACTCTGATCCCATGTTTTAAAGAGTAATTTTGGGCTGAAAATTCAACGCAGTAATAGAAGTCGAGTAGTTGTTGTTTGTTCTCATAAAAGGTTGTCCCTAGAGAGTACGAGCATCTCTATGTGTTGATAGACAATATTTTGAGATTAAAAAGCTATGTTTAACGCATGTATGCCCCGGTATTAATAGAGCAAGCAAGCAAACAAACAACTTCATCTTGGGTAGCTCAACAAATAGAAGAAACTGTTAGAAAAAATCCCGATATCTCCCCAAAAAACATCAGTAATAATTTGGACAGCATGTAAGGGTTTTCACTACCATACATGAAATTTTGGAGGTTCGGAGGAGAGGCTCGTTCTATTATTTTTGGCTCTTTTGATAAGATTTATAGATGGGTGCCTGCATTACAGGTGGTTAATAGAAAGCCTGGCTCGTACATCACATATAGTTGCAATGAACATGATAGCTCTTTTAAGAGGTTCTATGTTAGTTTTTGAAGTTACTATTGATCGAGTTTTAGTTGGTTGCTGGCATTTGATTTATCTTGATGCTTGCCACTTGAAGTTGAAGCACTTGGGTGTTCTGCTCTCTGCAAATTTATTGGATGGTAACAATGGAATCTTGACTTTAGCTTTTGCAGTTGCTGAATCCGAATCTAAAGGAAGTTGAAATGGTTCTTAGAGTATTTGTCAGCTTCATTTGGCTCTGAGTTGCATCATCTCTCATTTATGTCAGATACGTAGAAGGGCTTCGGAGAGGCAATAAAGCTATTTTTTTCCAATGCAGAGCATAGGATTTACATTCGACATCTCTGGAAGAACTAGAAGAAATATTTGCATTGCAACAGGATTCAGTAATTTAGCTGATACATATGAGCTTCTAAAGCTTGGAGGATCAGATTGCCAGGGAAGTAAAGGAGACGATGAATCTGAGTTGGATAGTGATTATCTTCCAGTTTTAGAAGTTTTCAAGCTTCTCAAGATTGGATGTCCAATCTGGTATGGAGCTACAAAAATAATCTTCAGAAGATTTATTAAGAGCCTTTTGCTGTAAATATGAAGAAAAGATTCAATTTTTACTAACCAGATAAATCAAATTGCAGTGGAAAAGATTGCATTGGTCTGTGCTTATCTTCATGGCTATCTGATGAGGGAAGACAAAAATATGAGTTCGAAAATTGAGGATTGAACTACTTGATACTATTGTTAGTATGGTTGAGCTTCATTTGTAATTAGATAGTTGGTAGCTTTTACTTGGCCTCAATTGATTTGGCCAGTTTTAGTGTTTGTATTCTGAACAGAATCGGAAATTTTGTAAGTTAGCATTATTAACAAAGTACGAGGAAATGTAAAAAAGAGAATAATGTAATTTTTCTTATTTACTGCATATTTTTTACAGTTGATTGAGGCACTATTCTAAAGCACATATCTGTTGCTTGGTCTCCTTCAATGGTTTTCATAGCTTTTACTGGCCAAGCCATTCTGAAGCCAATGATTTCATCATCATCAACAGTCTTATTTATTCTTTACATATCATTTTGAATAATTATTCATATTAGCTTGCATCTGTACCCTTTCAAATAATAGATTCTATGAATGATATAACCTGGTTGATGAAGCATCCACAAATTAAATACTTTTTTTTACAAAAATAAATAAATTAACCTTTTTTGAATAGTTCTTATGTTTGAATTTGATTTAATAATTAACATTAATTCCAACCTTCACTTTGTAACCATATTTCTATAGATAAGGATTATTGACATGCTTCTTTCTTAATTGTGTGAACTTTTTTTCATCAAATGAGTATTTCAAAGTATCAACTCCACATTTCACAAAGGAAAATTTATATACTTAGGACACAATCCTATCTTAATGTTCTACATATCGCACACTTAAACTTTGATATTTGCACATAATTTGACTTGATATTAAAAATTTAAGTATAATGTGTGTAAATAGGAATTTTAGGAGTGAGATATGTCAATACATAGGAATTTTCTATTATGTATGTCAATTTCCTTATCATAAACAAAGCAGGAGACCACAAAGTTATTAAATTTTTTTTTCTTTTTGGCCGAAAGCACTTTTTATGTAAAAGCAACACCAGTGATTGCAGTCAATTGTACATATCAAAGTGTGACAAGACCTTCACCACCTTAGACAACTCCTTGTACACTAATGGTTACAAACACTCAATACATGAAATGATAGAAACAATTTACATTTCTTCAATTAAAATACCCACAATCATCGTCTGGACGATCTATTGGACAAGTGTAAAACTTTCTTCCACGATTATTATCTTTGTTACTGATGAACATCACACATTCTAAATTACATTTACAATAAATTTTATGCATCTGGATGCCTTTAGAGCTTGAATCTTGACTTGAAATTCATTTTCTGCAATAAAATGACAATAAAAGCAATTAGAAATAAAAGAATTTCCACCTATCATCTTACCAATTATCCCATGCATGAATCCTTGTGTAGATAACCTCAACAAGTCTAGAAAAAACTTCATAAATTGATTGCACTTTCCTATATGGGATAAGCAGTCAAGACACAAACTGCAAATCTAAATAAATCACGATTCATATCAAATAAACTTTAGTTTAACAAAATCCACCAATAAAAATCACTCTCAATATCCAACTTTCATCACAGATTACTTTCAGCAAGAAGGCGACATATCAAACATCAAGAGCAATCCACAAAAGATCAAGCAAGGAAAACAATTTCAATACGTAATTTTAATATTTAGAATGTGGAATATGTAATTTCTTATATTCTGAGTGCTATGAAGATTAAATTCTCTTTTAAAAAAATTGTTTTTAAAATGTCAAGTTAAAATAACAAATTAAAAAAATGCTATTTTTAAAATTTTACTTTTAATCTTCGATCGGGGGCAAATTTAGAGAGAGTCGCCTTAACTGGTTTGGTCACATTAAACGTCGACCATTTCATGATCCGATTAGGTGAGTGTTTAGATTCGACTTATGTTATGAAAGATAGAGGTAGACATAGGAAGACTTAGGCTTATTGTATAAAAAATGATCTTAATTTATTAGAATTAAAGGAAAATATGACACTAAATAGGACGCAATGGAGAAAAAGGATTCATGTAGCCGAGCCCACTTAGTGGGATCAAGACTTTTTAGAAAATTGAGGTTATTGATACAAAGAATTGATTGTATAAAGGGAAATAAAAAAAGCAATAAGAAATGCATCATAGATAAAATAGAAAAAAAAAGTTTAAATTTGAGATAAATAAATAGGAATTTATAAATGACATCAACCTAAATAAAGTTGTAGATCAAGACAATCTATCCAACTAAAATAAAAATATCAGCAAGCACTGTTAGTTTATCTACTGGAAATCTGCCCCTACAGAAATTTGGCTCTGTTTCAGCCACACAAACCCGCCAGCTTTTGTTTCATTCACTTCTTTAACTTTTTTGTATTCTTCTTTTCTTTACTTCTTTTATGTATTGTTGAATACGAATTAGTTCAATGATTTAGATATTCTAGTCGTTAGGTAAATCAACGTACCGTGGTAATCGCTCTATCTGCAATATATAAATTTGGTTTTGTAGAGGGATCATTAGTAGAACAGTTTGAGTAGATCAGAGTTTAGAAAATTCCAAGATATTAGTTAATAAGGTTGATGTTATTTCTTTAGTATTTTATAATATTTTATCTAATCTTAAGTAGAATATTTTATGATATTTATATTAAATGAGAATTTTTTAGAATATTTGATTAGAAAATACTCTAGAAATTGAAACTAGAACACTCTGCAGTAGTGTAATTCTACCCCCAAGTATCAGACAATGGTTTCGTGAAGAATGTAATCTAGTTGTAGTTTTTTGGAGCAACCACTCAGAGTGAATAGCTTTTCTTTATCTTTGCATATTTGGATGCCCAAGTATGACATAGGGAGAGCCACCTTTTTGAAAACCAAAGGTATCATTAAGTCAATTTTTCTTGCTCAGTGTAACAAATTTTCAAACATAGATGAAATATTTCCTTTTGCTAAAAGACATACCAGAAACCTCTTCAAAGTGCTCCAATAGTTTTCTAAGTCTTTTAATAATGTTCTTATCGGCATCAGAAAAGACAATCAAATCATCAACAAATGCTAAGTGAGACATGTGAGGTTTCCCTTTGCTGTTGTAATACATACTTTAATTTATAATAAACATCTCCTCCATGCTACTGTACAGCTAATAAATGGTTTAAATGAGTATTTATTAATGGGTGATGTCTCCGATGATGATTATATTCTTGATTTTTATTCTAGTGTAATGAAAGCCCCTATTATTGGTTATTTTTCATGCTTTCTTATTTTATACAATGATAGTTCAGATCATGCTGAGGATGAGTGCTCTCTCATCTCTGATTTACATGGCACTCTTCAGGTGAATAGTGAAGAGGATCTTTGTGAAGAGGAAGGTCCCTCACCCCAACCTAAATCTCAGTTCATCGACCGGGCTAGTGATTTTCTCATTGGTTTGATCCATATGAGTCCCTTGTCGAGGAAATCCAATAAGTTTGATTGAGAAGTGGCAATATGCTCTCACTAAGATTAGGGAAGCCTGTCACTCAAGCTAAGGGGAATACATAGTCACTCGAGATATTGAGGATGATGTTATTTTAAGGGCTTAAGGTACGAGCCACGATAGCCAATTTGGTAAGGTGGACTATAATGCACTGGCACACCTAAAGAAGCTTCTAATATTATTGAGTACGTATAACTCACTCATGCTATCTCCAAAGCTTTGAGACACATTATTTAAGGCTCTTTTAAAGCTCAAAAAATTTCATGTTTATTTTGTCAAAGATAAATTGAAAGGTCTGGGCCCTCAAAGGATGTGCTCAATATTTCCTTCATAGTTGATGATATTTTGTTGGGTACCGCTAAATATAATCGCTCTTTACATATGACAGCCTTAGAAGATAGTGTTGCATTAAACTGTATATTGGTAACTCGAGTGCATTAGTAAATATCGTCAATGTCCACATTTTTGAGTTATTGTCTCTCGACTCAAGATGGTTAGGCTCTGATAGAATGATGTTGGCTAGATTTAATGAGAAAATTCAGGCTATTCTTGGATTTATTGTTCTTCCTCTTTAGTTTGAGGAGTTTAAAAATGGATGCCAAGTTTCATATGATTGACATTGAGACCTTTTTGAAGACTCTATTGGGTCGCCCATTGATTCATACCTACAAGATGCTCCCTTCCACCCTCCACAAGTGTATTAAATAGACTCATACAAGGGAAAAATTTTCCATCCCTTTTAATTGCTTGCACCTTCTCGATTAATGAGATTGATATTTATGAGGATGCCTAGTTTTGCATTGTCGATCCACCATGATCAGAGGCTTTAACGCATAAGCCTTGCCCATCTCTCCCTTTCAAGAGATGAGATAGAGGCCTGAATCACAAGGGAGCCTAAGGCGTTGCCTCGTCACATGATAAGCAAGGCACCCCTGTTAGGAGTGGAGTACCCACTCTTCTCAATGAAGGATTGACATCGAGAGTGATTCTAGTGATAATCTTAAGCTGGAAACTGATCTATAATCAACTTGACTGTTGAAGTTAAGATCAAGTTTAGATTTGGAGTTTCAAAATGCAGAAATCCTTTTTAGCGTAAGCTCATTGATGTGTGCTTCTAGATAGGTGATTCCATTCTTGTGTACGTTGGTATTGTTAGATGAGATGCTGACAATCGAGCTGACACTTCAACACCACCATAGAGAATTGATTGTGAAGAGCACAATGATTATTGATGAGATGTATACATTTTTATGTACCTCCTATGGAGGGTCATCATGAGAAGGTTATTTTATTTTATAGCATAGATGAGACCATGATGCATCATATGTATTTTCATTTGATTTTATTAAAGATACCATGAAGGATATTCCCACCTTTACTACTGCTCTCCTTTGATTAATAATCTGTTGAGTGACATGCATCAGTTTTACGTGATTTTGCCTTCATTTTTCTCTGCATTTTACATGTTATTTTCTTATATTTATCACAAATTTATGCTTGAGAAAACTTTTATGTTGATGTTGTACAGGTGTAGGAGTTAAATACGAACAATTTTAAACAAAAAAATCCAATTAAAATGGATTCAAAGCAGCGTGATCACGCCTTGAAGCAGCATGACCACGCCACCTATCGAAGACCTACAGTGTGACTGCGCCAAAATTTGGTAGTGTAGCAGTGTGACCATGCTACAATCAGGCGTAACCACACCGCCACCGTTTGCAAAACAGTGTGACCACGCCAGGTTGGGCGTGACCATGTCGACGAGCAGAAAATACATTAGGAAGGAAATTTGATTGCCCAAGCCGTGATTCTTAAAATAAAAGTGATTTTTTGGGCTCTACGGAGGGAGTTCTACATTAGGGAGTCATTGGAGGCTGTTGGAGGCAAGATTTGGATATAGTTAGTGAGCTTTCCTCAAGGTCTTCTTCATCCTTTGGTGTAGAAATTTTGGGTTGAGTTTTCATTTGTTTTGTGAGTTGTGAGAGAGTTGTATGAGAGGGAGAATTGCTACCCGTATGGTGAAGCCACATTATTGTAAGTTTTATGTATATTTGTTTTATGCATTGAATTCCTACATAATTTTCCTTACTATGATTTTCTTGATAATGTATGGTTGAATTCATTCTTCATGTCTCTATGATGTAGACGTAGTGAATTTAATTGTGATTTTTCCATAATATTTTTTCGGTAGCATTTTTTGTGCTTTCATGGCCTTTATTGCCAGTTAACCTATGATCTTAATTTACTTATAGTCTAGCCAACTAGAATGTTAAAATGTTTCATGAAGGTATGACTTTTAAATGTTGTGTAGTAGAAACAAAGGGTTAACCACAAAATTCTAAGAGGATAGAAATATTTCAGTGAAATTCTACAATAATTCAATGGGATAAGGAAACTTATGCGGAATGCCATGGGGTTTGTGGAAGCCTAAACTTCATAGACTCTAGGCTTCATTTAACCTAGACATATGCATAAGGAGTAGTATATCCCTATTTGACAACAATCGGACAATAAAATATTTGGGAAAATCACGATCACCATGATCTCCAAATCACGGAAGCACGAGCCTCATAAATTTTGAAGGAGCTCTAAAAAATCTTTCTGCTATTTTTATTTTCTATTGCTTGCCGTTACTCTATTTTGCTAGAATTTTTGGACTTAAACTCCCTTTATAGACACAATGAGCTAGGTTAACTATATTAGTAAACAAGAGTTTTTTTTTTTCATGAAAACAAATTGTAAACATTTTCCTCGTGGGATCGATATATAGAATCGTTGATCACATATTGCTTGACACGTGCACTTGTGTTGTACAGCCATTTACTTTGTGGTAAGTTTTGACACGTCATGTTTTTAGTGCCATTGTGGGGGAAAATGGTTCATAATTCAGGATATTCTTGGATTTACTGTTCTTGCTCTTTAGTTTGAGGAGTTTAAAAATGGATGCCAACTTTCATATGATTGACATTGAGACCTTTTGAAGACTCTATTGGGTCGCCCATTGATTCATACCTACAAGATGCTCCCTTCCACCCTCCACAAGTGTATTAAATAGACACATACAATGGAAAAATTTTCCATCCCTTGTAATTGCTTGCACCTTCTTGATTAACGAGATTGATATTTATGAGGATGCCTACTTTTCCATTGTCGATCCACCATGATCAGAGGCTTTAACACATAAGCCTTGCCCATCTCTCCCTTTCAAGAGATGAGATAGAAGCCTGAATCAGAAGGGAGCCTAAGGTGTTGGCTCGTCACATGATAAGCAAGGCCCCTCTATTAGGAGTGGATTACCCACTCTTCTCACATGAAGGATTGACATCGAGAGTGATTCTAGTGATGATCTTGAGCTGGAAACTGATCTATAATCAACTTGACTCTTGAAGTTAAGACCAAGTTTAGATTTGGAGTTTCAAAATGCAGAAATCCTTTTTAGCATAAGCTCATTGATGTGTGCTTCTAGATAGGTGATTCCATTCTTGTGTACGTTGGCATTGTTAGATGAGATTCTGACAATCGAGCTAACACTTCAACAATACTATAGAGAATTGATTGTGAAGAGCACAATGATATTGATGAGCTGTATACACTTTTATGCACCTCCTATGGAGGGTCATCATGAGAAGGTTATTTTATTTTATAGCATAGATGAGACCATAATGCATCATATGTATTTTCATTTGATTTTATTAAAGATACCATGAAAGATATTACCACTTTTACCATTGCATCATATGTATTTTCATTTGATTTTATTAAGGATACCATGAAGGATATTACCACCTTTACTACTGCTCTCCTTTTATTAATAATCTGTTGAGTGACATGTGTCAATTTTACGTGATTTTGCTTACATTTTTCTCTACATTTTACATGCTATTTTCAAATATTTATCACAAATTTACGCTTGAGAAAACTTTTCTGTTGATATTGTACAGGTGTAGGAGTTAAATACGAACAATTTGGAACAAGAAAATCCATTGAAAATGGACTCAAAGCGGCGTGATCATGCATTGAAGCAGCATGACCGCGCCACTTATCGAAGACCTATAGTGTGACTACGCCGACTCTGCTAGTGTAGTAGTGTGACCATGCTACAATCAGGCGTGACCACACCGCTACCATTCACAAAACAGTGACCATGCCACGTTGGGCGTGACCATGCCGACGAGCATAAAATACTTTAGGAAGGAAATTTGATTGCCCAAGTCATGATTCTTAATATAAAAATGATTTGTTGGGCTCTACGGAGGGAGTTCTACATTAGGGAGTCATTGGAGTCTGTTGGAGGCAAGATTTGGAGATAATTTGTGAGCTTTCCTCAAGGCCTCCTTCATCTTTTGGTGGAAACATTTTGGGGTGAGTTTTCATTTGTTTTGTGAGTTGTGAGAGAGTTGTATGAGAGGGAGAACTGCTGCACGTATGGTGAAGCCACATCATTGTATGTTTTATGTATTTTTGTTTCTTGCATTGAATTCCTACATAATTTTCCTTTCTATGTTTTTCTCGGTAATGTATGGTTGAATTCATTCTTCATGTCTCTTTGATGTAGGCGTAGTGAATTTAATCGTGATTTTTCCATAATATTTTTTCGGTAGCATTTTTTTGTGCTTTCATGGCCTATATTGCCAATTAACCTATGATCTTAATTTACTCATAGTCTAGCCAACTAGAATGTTAAAATGTTTCGTGAAGGCATGACTTTTAACTGTTGTGTAGTAGAAACAAAGGATGAACCACAAAATTCTAAGAGGATAGAAATATTTCAATGGAATTTTACAATAATTCAATGGGATAAGGACACTTATGCGGAATGCCATGGGGTTTGAGGAAGCTTCAACTTCATAGACTCTAGGCTTCATTTAACCGAGACATATGCATAAGGAGTAGTATATCCCTGATTGACAACAATCATGCAAGAAAATATTTAGGAAAATCACGATCACCATGATCTCCAAATCGTAGAAGCACGAGCCTCATAAATCTTAAATGAACTCTAAAAAATCTTTCTGCTATTTTTATTTTCTCTTGCTTGTTGTTACTCTATTTTGCTAGAATTTTAGGACTTATACTCCCTTTATAGACACAATGAGCTAGGTTAACTAAATTAGTAAACCAGAGATTTTTTTCGTGAAAACAAATTGCAAACACTTTCCTCGTGGGATCGATATGCAGAATCGTAGATCACATATTGCTTGACACGTGCACTTGTGTTGTACAACCATTTACTTTGTGGTAAGTTTTGACACGTCATGTTTTTGGTGCCATCGTGGGGGAAAATAGTTCATAATTGTTTCTGCTTGTAGAGAAACTTTAATTAAAAAACATAGGATCAAAGTTTGGCACTGTTATTTACTTGTTTTGGTTTATGTTTTTTTTTATCTTTTTTTTTTCCATCTGTATTTCTCTGTGTTTTTTGCATGATCTGAAAATTTTAAAATGCTTAAAAAATCTAAAAAACTTGAAATACAAAAAATGTTTTGCTATTAATCTCTTTTTTGCTTCTTTTGCTTTCTTTTGCATGTTGTGTAATGCATTTGCATGTTAGCTTGTTAACTAACTTGTGTGGATCAGTGTGACTGTCTGCTGCATATATTTTTCTTTGTCACTTTTATGTGTAGGGGAGTTGAGGCTAATCTTTGACCGTGAGATCGATCAAATTTTAAGGTATCTTTGGAGAACACAACTGATTTTTGAACACCCTATGAATTGGCTGACCCTAACACCCCTACCATGAAACAACTTAGACAATACGACATCCATTCTATCAAAAAGATCCACATGAACATTAATTTCCTATTTGTTGAAGCAAACAATTTTTTAATTATGACCTGTCATAATTCACATGATTCAGCACAACCAGTTTGGGGGATTTTCTTCTGAAGACCCAAACCCTCACTTAGCCAATTCTATTGAACTATGTGCTACCTTCTAGTACAATAGTGCTCCAATGATGACATTAGACTGAGGCCTTTTCTTTTTTCTTTAAGGGATATGGCTAAGGTATGGCTTAACTCCCTTGCCCCAAGATCAATCATGACCTGGTCCAAAAAATTCTAGCCAAATACTTTCCACCACAAAAAAACTGTTAAACTTAAAATGACATTATCTCACTCACTCAAATTGATGGAGTCTATTTATGAGGTCTGAAAGTGGTTCAAGGAATTTATTTAGGAGGTGCCCACATCACGCGCTACCTAATTATTGATAATTCAAACCTCTGACAATAAATTGGTAAGTTTCCTGAGATCCATAGTTTATGCTACTGCAAGAGGATCATTAATATCTAAACTATTTGTTGAATCCTATCAACTGATAGAAGAAACAACCATGAACAATTTTCAATGGCTGTTGAGAGAGTTACACCTTAGAAGGTAGCTAGTGTACATGAGTCTGATGTATTAACTATTCTGGCAACCTAAGTATTTGTCATTTCTAGAAAATTAGATAACCCGAGGATAAATTCAGTGCAAGTACTTCCACCCAACGATGAATTGATTCATGGACTAGCGGTAGATCCTAGAATTTCTGCTTTAAAATCTATCAAGGCCATAAGAAATCACAGCCATAGCCCTATTCTAACACTTACAACCCAAGCTAGAGGAACCACCCAAATTTCTCTTGCAATAACAACAACTAGCAATGGGGAAACACTCAAAACAACCCTGTAGCTAGCTTTCCATCGAAAAGCAGTCACCCTCAAATGTAGCAATACCCATCAGGATTCCAAGCTAACTCCTAACCTACCAAAAAAAAAAATCATCTATCTAGGAGCTAGTTATTCAAATGAGGAACACCATATAGAGCTAAGCAGTAGCAATTACAAATTTGAGAGCTCAATTAGGACAACTGGCAAACTTAGCGAACACCCCAGGTCTACTACTGAGTAATACTGAGGTGAATCCAAAAGACAAAAAATTAGAGTAGTGTAAGGTAGTTATGAGTGAGAAATGAAGTTAGAAAAGAGGCTAGCTGTCTTGAGGATAGTACCAATGCAAAGAATGTCTTTGGAAAATTCTCCTCTATCATTCTGATTTACCCAGTTAAGAGACTTCCACCTCTATTTCCAAAAAGTTTGCAAAAGCGCAGTAAGGACTCTAGCAGTTACCGTTCTCTGTGTCATAGGAATTGAATTTTAGGGAAATACACTTTGTGACCTCGGGCCAGTGTCAATCTCATGCCTTTGAACATTTTCAAACAACTTGGAAGAGAAGAAATTAAGCCTGCAAATTTGATACTTTAGTTAGCAGAGTAATATGTGGCTCATCCTCTAGAAATAGTTAAAATCCTACCCATCACTATGGATAGATTCACCTTTCCAACTCATTTCGTGATCTTGGATTTAAAAATTGATAAGAAATGCATGTGAATTTCGAGAGACCATTCTTAGCCACTGGAAGGGCTATTATTGATGTACAATAGGGGAAGGTAAATTTTTGAGAACATGATCATGTTGTTACCTTTGATATTTTAAAATCATCAGACCTTCCTCAAGCCCCTTGGAATGGTCAAAACCAAAAAAATTAAAATGGTGGCTAGAGCTACGAAACTCTAATATATTGAATCAAATGAGTTGAACCTGGAAGAATAAATGATAATTGATGATTTTTTTTTGGAATTTTATTAATGATGATTTTACTATTCCTTTAGAAGAAGTCCAACACCAAGATCCAGACCTGTTAGGGGAAAACCTTAGTCTTCCTCATGGGATACTTTTGATTATCTGATAAAAAGTGAGAGGTTATTGCAAAACCTCCACCGATGGATGGAGCAGGATCGACATAGTTGGATGGATTTGAGTCAATAATGTCACTTAAAGATGAGAGAGAAGATTTAGGAAAACTTGAATTTGTGGTAAGTGATCAAGGATTCTTGAGTTGGAATTTTGATCTTGGAGATCCAATTTAAAGATGATGCCCAAGACTTTTTCTGGTTCAGGACGTTAAACCAAGTATCATCTTGGTAGGTAACCCGTGTGTTATCCTATGCTTTGCTTTATTTATTGCATAATTTTTCTATTTCAAAATTTGTGTCAGTATGAGTGTTTTTGTGTTGTAGGTTTTTCGTTATCGACGTCCAATACCTCTATGGGGTAGATGTCAACATGATAAGGGCCAACACATTTTTTTTTGTGTCGTACCAGGGGCCAGTATGACCTAGTCGGATTTCTGTGTGAGCACAATGACAAAAGACATGATCACGCCACTTTTGGGTGTAACCACACCACACCTTGTCTGTTTCAGGTAAGTCATGAGATAGAGTGGAGTGACCACACCACAACCAGACATGACCGCGCTGCCACACAATAAAGCACCAAAAGCACCTTTATTTCAGAATTTACTTCATCTTCATCACTAGAGCACTTCCTTCTTTACCTCTCCTACTCTTATATCTTTGAAAGGAAGCTCCTCTTACTTGATCTAGCCCTCATTTAGTAGATCAGGATAGAAGCTCTAGGATTTGGTGAGTTTTTTCTTCTCCCTTGTTTCTCTAAATTTTTTCGTTGATTCTCACAAATCTCACTCACATTTCAAAAGATGGTGTTGGCACCAATTTTTCTTGGTAGGGCTTTGATTTCCACTCTTAACCATTGATTTTGTGTCTCAAGAATTCAATTTTTTGAGCCTATCCCTCCCAATCTGAAATTTCTTCCATTTCATGGCTCCCAAAAGTAAGGTAAAAGGGGGATCGAGCTACAACCCACTAGATTTTTGAGAAATGACACTGCACAGTGGTATAGAAATATCCTAGTCCAAAAGTAGCTGATTGTAGAGCGGATATTTCAGTTTCCCGAGGAGAGGATATCTAGAAATTAATAAGCAAGGGTGGAGAAATTTGTGCTATGTTGTCGGCTCTACCTTAGTCCCACTCGTCCACAAAGTTTATGCAAACACAAGAGAATCTATTGATGGGTAGCCTACATTTGAGGGAAGTTAGTTTCTTTCGTCCCATCAACTATCAACAACCTTTTGAGTCTCCTCGACATGACCCATTATGATTTTGCGCAGTTCCTCAATCCTAATTATCAGGAGATTATTTCTTTTTTGACCGATGGCATCAATCAGTGGAAGGTTTGTTCTGGGGGAAAGGGAGAGGCACTTGTGAATTTCCCGTTGGCATACCTGAACCTCATCTTTCGATCCTAACACTAATTCATTGTTGCCCGTCTTCTCCCTACCATTAGTCTCACTGATGTGACTAGGGATAGGGCCATTCTAAACTTCTACATGTAGACAGTTGTTCTATAAGCCTAGGGATCGTCCTCCACCAATCCATTATACACATTGCTAGTGGTCAAAATACTACAGGTTTAGGACACCCCTGCATCATTTTTCTTTGTGCTAAAGAGGAGGGATGGTTAGATGGAGTGGAGACGAGGTGTTAGTGCAACAAAAGCTGATTATTAGGATGACCTTCTTTTCTACTGGTGTTGCACGAGGTTCTCCTGTGAGAAGGGAGAGAGTAGCTTGTGGTGTACCGAGACTTCACATCGAGACCCTTCGATTAACGAGATGATGAGATGATTGAAGGATATGCCCCTGGAGATACACGACGTCTACATACAGACACAAAACTATACGAAGCAACATCAACAGTAGTATGGATACATACACCATTGTATCCAGGGGGTGCATCGATTGCTACCGTCGGTGACCTTCCTGAATGCACCATCATTCCAGCTTTATGTTCATGAAGATGAAGACATGGATGAGACCGAAAATGACTAGGCGACTCTGACATAGTGGTGTGCTTACAATCAATGAGGGGCTTAAGTTCTTGCACTCTTCAAGCTAGTGGAGTAGAGTTTAAGTGGTTTTGGCCATGGCAGTGGCATAGAAACTACTGTATTCTTTAGTGTCTTGTATTGTGTATCTACGATTGTTGTCCTTGTTGATATTACATGACTTCTTTTTCAGGGCGGCTACTGCATTGATGTTGAGCTGCTGGTGTGAGTTCTAGTTTTTTGTGTTGTTATCCTTGCTGAGTGCCTGTGATAACTTACCTGTTTGATTTTCAATGTAGTGAGACTTGTACTTTTGTAGTGTTGCTTACCTTTTCTAGATGATTTTACCTCATGAGATTTGTACTATACTTTCTGAGATTCATTTGATTATCCTGTCTTCACTTTTTCCTGTACTTGTTGCATTTTATTTACTGCTACTTTCTATTATCCATGTGTGGAAAAAAACAAGTTTGAGGTGAGAAAAACGTACCTTGTTATGAACCTAAAAAGTAATTAACATATCTCAAAAAAAGATTCAATTTTCATTTGGTAACTCTTCTTAGACATGCTGATTTATTCAAACTACTTATCATAATCTATTAAAAAAGATAAATGTCATTTAAGAAAGATTAACATTATTAAGTTAATGCTAAGATTCAGTACATAACACTTCAGACTTCACTTAAAAGAAATTAGTAGATTATTAAAAAAGTGTAACTTAAGTGTTAAATAGCAAACTAAGAATATCTTTTTCTTTTTCAGTTCATTCTAAATGTGATCTTAAATCTTAACTAGAAAGATAACTTGGAGGTAGAGCATTAAAATATCAAGTGTTGATTTTTTTATTTCTTAAGAAAGAATAGCCCTTTTCACATTTAAAAATTAGATAAGAAAAAAAAGTTGTCAACTATATATAGTAATTCTCACGAGAAAATTGAAAAGCAAAGAAAAAGAAAAAAATAAAAGGATAAACAAATAAAGAAAAATCCTTGAGGAGAAGCTTGAGGTTGACAAAAAAATAAAATTCAATAAAAGAAAAAAATTAGAAGGATGTCTGTCGGCATATTTTTTAGATTTTAAATTAATTTAAATATATATTTATAATTTGAAAGGTAGCTTTGATTTTGAAAATAATTTTAAGTTTGAAAATTTTAAGATATGAAATAAAACCGATCTCACATCCCAAATAGTTTATATAAACGAGCACCACACCACTAACTGTGTATCTATCCCGAAGAATAAATACATTGTTTGATGATGGGGCTCGATTAAATAAACTAGAAGATTTGTGACATCCATTTGGTCTGCGAACCAATTTTATAAGCCGACAAGTTCCTCTACTTAATATAAAGGAATTAGCGGTGGTTTATATTACCTGGGTTCTTAAAGTTCCCTATAAGGGCAAGCCCCTATAGTTAATTACATCTTAAATGTCCGAAGACACTCAAGAAAACTCTCGATAATGATCAGTGATTTTGCTCTCAAGAATTTCAAAGTTTAAGGTTTCAAATGATTGAATTTTGGAATTTCAAAAGGGATTAGCTCGAATTTGGAATATTTTATTTCAGGAATACAAAGGAAAAGAAGTAGGAGAAGCTGAGGATCCAAGAAGAATCTTGACAACTTCCCAAACTATCCTATTATTTGGCTTCAATTTGAGAGAATTATTTAATGTTGTAACCCTGCCAATTTTAATTAATTGAGACTTATATTTGTATGACATAATCACACAAATAACCTCGAAGGTGTGAGGGTTTATGTCGTACTAAACGACTACCTCGGAGTCCTAAGACCAGTTAGGGCTTAATTTGCATAACACAATTATGCAAATGCCAAAAGAAAAGTTGAGGATTTATGTTGCACTAGGCAAACTACCTCGAAATCCTATGACTTAGTTATTTAATTCTAAGAAAGGTTTTGCAGAAGTATACACAAGTTTTGCTGATGAAGATGGCTGTGCTGCCACTGTGCTCCAAGCTCCCTGTTTTTGCAGAGGTTTGGTTTTAGAAAGTGGCAATCAAGAGATGTGAGAAGTGTTTTGGTTTAAAAAAGTCCTAAGATTCAGATGTCTTAATGTTTTAATTAAAACAAATCTTCAAGTTGATTAAGCAGGATCGATTAAGATTCCACAGTTCCGTCATCCCGACACCACTATTTTTATCGGATTCACATAATCCAAATGAATTTGCTAAACTCAACTGAATGAGTTCCTCACTTTCATTTAGACTGTGGGAAATCTCGTTAGCAACACGTGAGTTACATCATCCAAGGGATTCCCGATCATTCAACGAGACGTTTTAATTTAATTGTAGTTGTAGTTTTTTTTTGTTTTGTTTGTGATTAAATTTTGAGTTATTTTATATTTTGAATGTTGTGGTGGTGAATTTTATCTTGCTGTGAGTTTTAATTTAGTTTTGGGTTTCAACTTTGTGGCTATCCTAAAAGGTTTCAGTTTTCATGCAGGATGACATTCTTGTTTAACATGCAAGTTTTTTTTGCAGAAAAGAAAATACAGCGCAGGTAAATAAATTGCAATAAAATAAATGCGTACCTGGAGGGTCTTCTCGTCATTCCAGACTGCGCTTAGAACACATGTCAAGATGATCAAATATTTACAAGAAACACCTTGGTAAAGCTAAGGGAAGGTTCTGGTTGTCTACCAAAATCATAATCCTATTGCTAGTCAATTCCTATGACGTCTAGGTTCTTGTGTTTATTAAGGATGATTTTCTTCACCAAAGAACAACTAAGTTCAATTATTTTTCTAAAACATCCCATCAGAGTGAGAAAGTGTTTAGGACGAGTCCTAAAAATCTTTTCAATGCTTCTGACATTATTTCGAGTCCAAATGAATTTCATTGTATAGGTGAATTGATCATCCAAGAATTTGGTTAAGTTTTGTTTCTTGCTCAGTGAACTTGGACATTTGATTATCCGGTGAGTGAAGTGACATTTCACTTGATGCTCCATTTAAAAGTTATAAATGTGAGAGCCTTTAGGGGCAGATTAGTTTGTTAAGGAATTTAACCATTAAAGTTGGGTTGCTGATTTAAAATAATCCAGTTTAATTGTAAGGTTCCAGGTTGATTTTAAATGTTTTAAAATTGCTAAAGTTGAAAGAGGTGTTTAAATTATTTAATTCCATTGAATTTTGATGATTCATGTTTGTTCTAAATATTTTAGATTGATTTGATTATTACATCTTAATTGTAAATTGTTTTGAGATTAATTTTTAATATTTCAAATTTGTTTTAGATTGAATTTTAAGGGATTTCAAATTAGTTTTAATGTTTTAAGTTTACTTTAATTTAATTATTAAACCATTTAATGTTTTAAACTTTTAATTTAATTAAGGATTACTTCTTTTTAATTATTAATTTCAATCATCATTCTTTTGAAATTAATTAAGAGTTGAATATTATTGAATTAATCTATTTAGGGATTTTTAAATTAAAGAATTGATATCTTCTTAAGTCATATCTCTAATTTTAATAATCCAAATTTTAATTATTCCTCCGAAATTTAAAGGAATTAATTAATTAGGATTTCATTTTTTATATTGAAGGTGATCAATGGGTTTCTACCTCTTAATTCCCTAAGTTTCAATCATCCAAGAGAAAATTAAGATCAAATATTCATCCCTCTCTTTGATTAAGCCTAAAACATTAATTAGGGTTAAAATCCCTTAATTACCTTATGCCCTCTTAAGCCTATTCGCTTCATAACTTACTAAATTGAGCTCAAATGAATTTAAAATTTTTATGTCACTTTAATCACATATCAATTAAGACATTAGAGGAGAAAATGTGATTTTTCCATTTTTAATTTAATTTATATAATTATTATAATGAAAAATAAGGTTTTTTAAATGAAAATTCAACAACCTGACCAAGGTAGAGTTTCTGTCCTTAGGAAAATTATGAGATGTTCCTACTGACTATAGGACCACTTGGACCAATTTTGGTGATTTTTTGAATTATATTTTATTTATTATAATTATTTTAAGTTTTAAAGTATTAATTAATTTTAAAATAAAATACAAGTTGAAAATTATGTTTTATATTTTTCTTAAACCTCCCTGACCTCAAGGAACTTAGCAAAACAAATTTTATATTTTTCTGATTTTTCTTTGAATTTGTAGATTTATTTTAGTGGGAAGGTTTGGAAAATCCATTTTAATATTAAAAATTACATTAAGCTCTTAAAATTCAATATATTTACTTTGAAGCTTAGGAAAAATATTTGGTTAATTCCTATGTGATTAGAAAACAAAATTTGACATTTCTTTGATTTTTAATATTTTTGTAATTTTTTTAATTTTTTAATTATTAAAATATTTAAAAATGAATTAAATATGAAAAATTTTGAAAAATTCCAATTTTAATTTTCATGGACTTATTTGATATCAGAGAGGTCTCAAAATTGATTTGGTGGATTTTTTTTTTTGGATTTTATGAATTTTTTGAATTTCAAAAATGGCCATGTAACTTGAATAATTCATTTAGTGGGTTAGATTGTTTCCGATTGACTTGAAATTTTTATGAGGGGTTCCCCTGGCCCTAAAGGTCAGTGGAGAATTATTTTCATATAAATTTGATGTGTGATTATTTTAAATTAATTTGATTTCATTTTTGAGGTTTTAGCCAAAATAGAGTTTTTATGAATGAACTAAATCAAGTTACAATTTTCTTAGGGTCCTCTGGTCTAGAGGCACTTCCCCCAATTTTTCTATATTTTTATAATCAACATGCTAATTTTCATAATTAATTTTCAAGAACATGTTTGTGAACTTAGAAAATTGATAACTTCACATAGACATAGTTTCTGGTCTTGAAAATTTTAGGGAATTTTCCCAAGGTCAGTGGCTACAAAAGCTTTATGGTCTCATGCCATAGTGAATTATGTATGAAAATTGAAAATTAAAACATCACAGAGAGTATTTAAAAAATTAAAAATCATAGACTCAACAAATTAACTTAATTCTTTTTCCACATTATTCTCCTCTGTTCACTGAGCAAGAGGGTATTTTTATTTTATTTTTATGATTTTTCTATGCAAAGATATGAATTTTCAAAGATCAGGGCATTTAAATAATTCAAAAATACCCTATTTATCTACTTAAACACATCGGCGCCAACTCATCCTCGGCAGCTCCGAAGTCTCACGCGGCGCTTCCCCATTCGACGCAACCATCTGAGTCAGCGCCACGCGGCCCGCAGTTCATGTATCGTTGCTCCTTCAGGCGCGATCTTGCCATCCATTCGATACACGCGTGATCCGATGGTTACTGTTCATCATCCCTGTCTGGTGTGTCCCAAGAGCCATCCACCCTAGAGCCTTAAGATCTTGCTCATTTCTCAACCAAATTACACGAAATTTGATCCTATGTGTTCGTCTAAATGAGAGCTACAAATCCATACAGCTAATAGGCCTTAAAATCGATTTAAAAGACATGACGAATCACTGGAAGCTCGGGCTAAGGAGAAGTCTCCATACCTTGGTCCAAGAGGTGAAGCCTCGATTGGATGTGCTCGACACGTTCGCTGGAGTCCACGGAGTCTACGGATTGAGCCTCTGGTCCTGGTGAATTGCCTAGGTATGATTTCCACCAAACCCGATTTCAAGCATTGGTCTGCAGCACAGATGGGTGGCCTGGTGAGGGGGCTTCCACTGGGGAACTTTTTCTCTTGGTCTGGTGAAGGTGTGGGTGAGTTTAATTTGGTTTCTGTGGAGGTTTGGTGAATGTCCTGTTTCGGCCTGAGAATTGAGCCCTGAAATCGAGCTCAATCA
The DNA here is from genome assembly GCA_022702705.1 of Papilionanthe hookeriana x Papilionanthe teres. Classification (NCBI taxonomy): domain Eukaryota; kingdom Viridiplantae; phylum Streptophyta; class Magnoliopsida; order Asparagales; family Orchidaceae; genus Papilionanthe; species Papilionanthe hookeriana x Papilionanthe teres. Next base: position 22,824,718 of record CM040423.1, read on the forward strand.
ATGGGGATGAGGGCAGGAGAACAGTGGGGAACTTCTTCTCTGTGTTAGGGGAAGAGTTTAGGCCACTTGTATGGAGGTTTTGAGAGACTTGATTTCAGCCAACCTTTTGGCCGAGGAGGATGGCTGTTTAAATAGCCTTAGTTGGAGAGCCTCCCAGAGCCAATTGAGGGTTGGGATCAGCTGCCTAGGGGAGGAGAAGAAGAGCTCCAGTGACCATTGGCCATGGGACAGCTCAGCAAAGGAGTTTTGAATTTTTGAATCAAATGGGTGCTCACGGGTGTGGTGTTTTCCGGCAACCCATGTGGCTGGCCGGCAGGCATGGGTCACAATCTTGTCCAGTGAGGTCAGGGCTGGGGTTTGGTGAGTTCAATTGGCTTTGAACATGTGTCAAAGGTTTAATTTAAATGGAATGGGGGAAGGGTGAATTTTGAGCTTAATTGGGTTTATACATGGTTTGGGTTAGGTTGATCCTCCCAAGGTTTAGTTTAGGCTGAAGGAAAGTCATTTGGTTCAGCTTGATTAATAGGGTCAAGTCACAATCCAAGTACAATTAGGCTTAAACATGGGTTAGGGGAAGCATGGGAATGTTTAATCACTTTAAGGGAATCAAGAAAGAGGCTCCTCCTTTTGCACAAGATGGTATAGTGACATGGGCACAACTCAAATGGCTTACATGTGGCTTAAACATGGCTCCAAGGCTTGCTCAAGGCTTGGGAATGGCTTGGCTCACTTGCATGAGAAAGGGATTTTGGTATTTTTGGCATTTAGGGGTAATTTGGCATGAGGCTTGATTTAGAATTATTTGATGATAAAATTGGAACTTAGGGAATGATTTTAATGAAATGGATGATGGAAAGAGATGTCATGTGGGCTTGGATTGAAAACTTGGCCTTTTGAAATTGTTTTGGATGGGCTTTTAAAATGTTTTAAGGAGATGGGCCTTCTAGGTTTTAAAATAAACTTTGTGATAAAAATTTGGTAAAAGGTTGTGCCAAATAAATATTGCATTTGGTTTAGGAATGTGCCATGAATTATTTGGAACAAGTTTGGGGTAATTTGGATTTGAATTATGTTTAATTTGGGTCTTTTAGTAATAGGACCAAAGTGGGTCAAATTGGGATAACTTGGGCTAAAGTTGGGCTAATGTGGGGTTTGATGTAAAATTAATGTTTCAAAATGTTTATGGAGGTGTGAAGAAGAGTTTTAAATTTTGGGTTGAGTCGTGATTTTGGGATTTGGGCTTGTTTGGGTCATGATTGGTTTAGGCCAACTTGGGGAATTTTGGTTTGAGTTAAGCTTGGGTGGAGTTTTGGGTCCAAATATTGGGTAAATTAAGTTAGAGTTTTACTTTTGGGAATGTTAGGAAGGTTTCAAAACAAATTTGGGGAAAATTGGGTGACATTTGGGTTCAATTTAGGATGGATTGGGTTAATTGGTCACTTTTGGGCTTAAGGGCCCATTTGGCATTTTTTGATCAAATTGGGTTAAATTGACAAAATTTCGTTATATAGCAGTTGAAGGAAATGATGTGGAAAATATTTTGGAATTTTTTGAGAATTTTTTGAATTTTTGGAATTTTAGGCTATTTAGGGTACAAGGAGAGTACATGAAGGGTATTGGGGGCTATTTTTGGACATTTTGGTATATTTGGTCATGAATGATCAATTTGAGTGGTGGGGAATGTTTAAGATTGATTTTAAAAATTTTGGTAGTTTAGGCAATTTTAGGAATTTTGGACAACTTTAAGGGTATTTGGTAGGTTTGGTGGGTTTAGGGCCCCGGTGGTCAAAAATTGAAATTTGGGAAAAATGAAGATTGATTAAATGTGAGTAAAATGAAACCATTTGGTTGAGCCAAGAAGCCAAGTTAAGTCCACAAGAGTCATGAGAGGACTCATCTTAGGCACTCAATATGTTGCTCCTAACCCTCTTAGCCAGGGGCTTAGGGGTTGAGGCCCATCCGTATGAGTTACCTACATGAGTCAGAGAGTTGAGTTTGGTGAGAGTGGTTTCAGGGTTTAGAATGTATGTGAGAGCGTAGTGTGTGCAAGCTGAAGCTCACCAACACCAGGCCACCCAGGGTAATCCTAAGGCCAAAGAATCCTATTGGAACTGATCCTTGAACCTCCACATTTGACTTTTAACCTTCCAAAGAGGCTTGGAGGTTTATGGTCATCTGTGTGGGGTTCAAGAAGAGTTAAGAGGTGTTTAAATTTCTAAGTGGTGGGCTCCATTTCTAATCCTCTAGGATTGTCAAAGGGAAAACCTATGTCTAGATCCTAAGCACTAAGAGGAAAGGAAAGACCTCACAAAAAATGAGGTCAACAAATGGACCCCAAATAGGTGTGGTGTGCTAAAGGTGCATACTGCGCGTATTGGCATTGACCGAAGAGATCAACAGAACCAACACAGACATCTAAGTGACACACTTAGAACGAAACGTAGAAAACTTCCGCTGGGGAGTATCAAGTAAATCTCCGAGACTGAAGATTCCAGAACTCTCGCTGGGGAAAAAGGAGGTGAATTTCAAATCACAAGATTTCAAGAGATTGAATTTTAGATTCGTTTCATTTCTTATTTCAAGTTTTAATTTTGAGTTTGAATTTTGATTTGATTAGAGTTTTGATTTAAATTTGATTTGAGATTAATTTCAAGATTGCTTCCGTTGAAATTCTGGATTTGGAATGAAAATTGGAACCTAGGTCCCAACCTCGGGATTGTAAAGTGAACTAGAATTTAGGCTCTAGCCTCAAGAAGAGAGCTGGAAGTTAGGTACCAACCTCAGAAGAGAGACAAAATTTAGGTACCGACCTCGAAAAGGATGAGAATCAAAATTTAGGTACTGATCTCGAAATGAGAACTGGAATTTAGGTACCAGACTCGAAAGAGAGTCGAAATTTAGGTACCGATCTCAAAAAGGATGAGAATCAGAATTTAAGTACTGATCTCGAAATGAGAACTGGAATTTAGGTACCAGCCTCGGAGGAGAGTCAGAGTTTAGGTACAGACCTCGAAAAGGATGAGAATCAGAATTTAGGTACCGATCTCAAAATGAGAACTGGAATTTAGGTACCAGCCTCGGAAGAGAGTCAGAATTTAGGTACCGACCTCGAAAAGGATGAGAATCAGAATTTAGGTACTGATCTCGAAATGAGAGCTAGAATTTAGGTACCAGTCTCGAAAGAGAGAATTGAAATTTAGGTATCAATCTCAGAAAGAGAGTTGAAATTTAGGTACCGATCTCGAAAGGGAGAGAACTGGAATTTAGGTACCAGTCTCCAAAAAGAGAATTGAAATTTAGGTATCAATCTCAGAAAGAGAGTCAGAATTTAGGTACCGACCTCGAGAGGAAGAGAACTGGAATTTAGGTACCAGTCTCAAAAGAGAGAATTGAAATTTATGTATTAATCTCAGAAAGAGAGTCAGAATTTAGGTACCGATCTCGAAAGGGAGAGAACTGGAATTTAGGTACCAGCCTCGAAAGGGATGGGAATCAGAATTTAGGTACTGATCCCGAAAGTAGAGAGTCAGAATTTAGGTACTGACCTCGAAATGAGGACTGGAATTTAGGTACCAGCCTCGAAGGGGATGAGAATCAGAATTTAGGTACTGACCCCGAAAGTAGAGAGTCAGAATTTAGGTACTGACCTCGGAATGAGGACTGGAATTTAGGTACCAGCCTCGAAACAGAATTTAGGTACTGATCCCGAAAGTTAATGTTTGATTTGATTTTGAAGATTCTGCGGAAAATTTAGTGTAGTGGCAGGTTGAGACAAAATGTGAGAGTGCTTCACATCCCATGAGAGTTGATCAAAGTTTGATTGTTTGGCAAATGATATGAATCCATGCCATCAGAACCAAATTAAAAATTTCATGGTTCTATGTCAGCGGACTCAGTCGACCTTCTCAAAAGAGGGAAGAAATCACGGGGAGTCGAAAATGTTTCAAGAACAGCCTGAGGCTGGGGATTTCAGATTCGGGAACTCGTTTTCATTGTTTGTTTAGTTTTAGTGATTTGATTTTGTTTTGATTTTCAAGTTTCGTTTCGATTGAAATTTCATTTTGATTTGAATTTTCATTCATTTATTTGGTTTAAAATTTGAGGTTTTAAGTTGATTTGCTTTAAGTTTCGGTTTCGTGTTTTACTCAGACTTTGAATTTGAATTTTTAGTGAGCTGATTTGAAAGGAAGGATCAAAATTTTATTATTATGGTTTCACATATTTCTTTTTTAACACATTTTTTTTGTTAATGATTTTTATCATCCATTTTTATATTTTTGGGTTCGGACACAGTTACAAATGATTACTCCACCCGTGCTTCTATGAATGAGACTTCATTTTCTTTTAAAGTTCATCTTTCGAAACATCAGATTACGTAATACTTCTTCAAATATCGTCCATTGATTGTAAGCATAGATCTTTCTCCACGACAATTCACAAGTTGGTAGGAACCTCCAGAGTAGACTGTCTCGACCACGAAGGACCCCTCCCAAGTCGGTTCAAATTTACCTCCTATTTTGCAGTGTGCAAGAATAGGTCTCTTGAGAACTAGAACTAAGTCAACGACTTTGAATGTCCTTGGGCGGATCAGCTTGTCCTGGGCCTGGATCATCTTGGCTTGATACAATTCCATATTCTGTTGTGCTGAAAGTCGTTTTCTTTCCAAGCTTTCCAATTCTTCTAGTCGTAGTCTGGAGTTTTCTTCTGTAGTGATCTTGTCCATGACTGCAATTCTGAGAGACGGAAGCTGAACCTCCAAGGGTAAGACGGCCTCGGACCCGTACACTAGAGCGTAAGGCGTAGACTGAGTAGGAGTTCTGAAAGTCATTCTGTAGGCCCATAAGGCTTCTAACAATTTCTCGTGCCAATTTCTCTTGTTATTGTCCAAAGTTTTCTTTAGGATTTGGACGAGAGTTTTATTAAAAGCCTAGGCCAAGTCGTTTGCTCTCGGGTAGTAGATCTTCGAATAGTGCCAATCTATTCCATGCCTTCTGATGAAATTGTTGATCTTCGTACTTCTGAAAGCGAACCCATTATCTGAGATAATTTTGCGCGGTACCCTGAAACGGTAGATGACCTGATTCTTGAAGAACTGTAACACGTGATGTGCTTTCACTTCTCTGAGCGGTATTGCTTCTGCCCACTTCGAAAAGTAATCTATAGCCACAAGAATAAAGCGATGTCCTCTTAAGGAAGGTGGTTCTATCAGACCCACGATGTCCATGCCCCAACACTCAAACTGCCACGACGCGATTGTCGGATGCAGCACATTTGGAGGTTGATGTAGAACCACTCCATGCACTTGGCGCTGGTGACATCTTTTGGCAACTTTCATGCAGTCGGTCATCATTGAAGGCCAGTAGTACCCTAGTCTTTTGATTTTCATTTTCATCTTCGGACCTAACTGATGAGTGCCACAAAGTCGTGAGTGCACATCTTTAACAATTTCACGAGCCTCAGACCCACTCGGGCACCTTAGCCACATCTGGTCGAAAGACCTTCTGTATAACGTATTGTTTATTAATGCGTATGACATAGTTTTTTTCTTAATTTGATGGGCTACTGACTTATCGTCCAGTAGGTTTCCTGTTTGCAAATAATCTATTAATGGCTGCCACCAATCTTCTGTAGTTTTTGTTACTGCCGCAACTGATTTTTGTTCTTTTTTTTATTGGTGTATTACATCCATGTCGAGCTGTGAGAGGACCTGTCGTCCCTGAACTGACATTTCAACTGACTCATCCTGCAAGCAGACAAATTCTTTTGCAAGGCGGGCTAGCACGTCTGCAAGGGCATTTTCTCTTCTGGGAATCTTGTAGATTGTTACATTTGGAATCTGTTCCAACAACTTCATTGCAGACTGAAAGTACTGCTCGAGTCTTGGTTTCAGAATTCTGTACTCTCCTGCGACCTGCTGTATGATTAACTGAGAATCTCCGTAGATGTTGATATCTGTTATCCCCATCTGAATGGTCAATTCCAATCCAGTTATAAGTGCTTCATATTCTGCTTCGTTAATTGTGCACGGCTCTGTTAGGTGATAGGAGTATCTTAACATCCCTCGCTCCGGCGTTATAAATATTAGTCTGATTCCTGCCTTACCGGGCACTATCATTTGCAATTCTTTATCTTTCTATGCCAAAGATGCTCCGTTGAAGTACAGTTCCCAATGCTGATCATCGGGGTCTTGTAAGCTCATTATCTGCTCGTCTGGCAAGTCATCGTTGAGAAGCGACTCTGCCGGTAAAGGGTGTGTTGCGAGGAAGTCTGCTAGGACTTGTCCCTTTAAGGCACGAAGATGAACAAATGTTATATCGAATTACAATAGTATCATCGACCACCTGACAAGTTTGCTGGAAAGTGTTGGTTGGGTCATCAAATATTGTAATGGATTAACTCTCGAAATAAGGTTGACCTTATGAGAAAGCATGTAATGCCTGAGTTTTTGAGCGGCGAAGATCAGAGCCAAACAATGCTTCTCAATAGGAGGATACTTTACCTCTGTCGGGATCAGACGATGACTCAGGTAATAGAGAGTGTTTTCTTTACCCTCGTCATTGACCTGAGCTAGCAGGGCTCCAAGGGAGTCGTCTAAAGCCGGGGTATAAAGTATTAACGGTCGACCCGAGAATGGGGCTGCTAAGACAGGAGGTGTCATTAAATACTGCTTAATGTCCTAGAAGGCCCGCTGGCATTTCTCTTCCCAAACGAATTTGACATCCTTTTTAACTAATGCTGAGAAGGGCTGACACCTACCTAACAAATTTGAGATAAAGCGTCGAAGATATGCCAACTTCCCTTGAAAGGATCGTAGTTGTTTTAAGGTTTTGGGAGGCGGCATTTCTAAGATAGCTTTAATCTTCTCCGGATTGATTTCAATTTTGTGATGTCGGACAACGAATCCTAAAAATTTCCCAGAGGTGACGCCGAAGGCGCATTTCAGAGGATTTATCTTAAGGTTAAATTGTCTTAATCGCTTGAAAACAATTCTCAAATCATACAAGTGATCTTCTTTCAGTTTGCTCTTGATGACCACATCATCCACGTAGCACTCGACTTGGTTGTGAATGAGATCATCAAAAATCCTCGTCATCGCTCTTTGGTAAGTTGCTCCTGCGTTCTTTAATCTAAAAGGCATTACTGTGTAGTAGTATATTCTGATTGGCGTTCTGAAGGCTGTAAGCTTTTCATCTTATGGTGCCATCTTTATCTGGTTGTATTCTGACGATCCATCCATGAAAGAGAAGACTTCGTGCGTCGAAGCGATGTCGATCATCACTTCCGGAATTGGTAGCGGGAATTCATCTTTTGGGCATGCTTTATTTAAATCTCTGAAATCCACGCAGATTCTGATTTGACCGTTCTTCTTTCTGACTGGTACCACATTGGCTAACCAAGTTGAGTATTGTTCTTCTCAGACAAATTTAGCTTCTATTAGCTTTTTAACTTCCGCTATAACTTGTTCAATTTCTAGACACATTATTCTTGGAGCTTGTCTGACTGGAACGACGGTGTGATCCACTCCTAGCTTATGAACTGCGACTTCTGGAGCTAATCTTGGCATTTCATCGTAACTCCAAGCAAAATAGTCCTTGAATTCCATTAATAGCTTGATCATGTTTTCAGAGTCTTTTTTATTGAGTAAGGAGCTAACAAAGGTCGGCCTAGGCTCTTCACTAGTACCTAAGTTAACTTCCATTAACTCATCTATTGTAGATTTAATTTCTTCTTCAAATTCTGCCGGAGCGTCTCCGATTGGTAGATCCTCGAGATCATCTGAAGCTTCTAAGCAGTTTCATTAGGCTCACAAGTGACAACCAATCAGAATTCTGAATCATCAACTGGCGCTACTGTGCCGAATCCAAGAACATGCTTTAAATTGTGAGGCCGACTGGCATTATTCCATAATTTTTCAATGCGCTGTGATTGACCTTTTAACCACTATTTAGGTAAGACACCACGCTGAATTAAATTTTGAACACATGGAGAATACCACTCAAAAGGCAATTCCATTAATTCAGATGAAGTGACATCTTCAAATTGTACATCATTTTCAATTTTGGAAGAAGAAGTACCAGAGTAGAACTTAATCGGCTTAGCACCGCCATTATGCACTTCCTTGACAACCATACGCTCGACTTACTAGGGTGGATTGGGGTTAGGGTCATAGTATGTACATAATGATTAATCTTGTCATACATTGCTCTGTATTCTTCATTCTTTTCATCTTCTAGTGAGATCTTGAACTGAGGTTTCTTCTGACTTATTGTTGCTGCTTCTTTCTTGATTTATTTTTCTTCTTCTTCGGAATTGTCTTCCCAATCAACATCGATGACCAGTTTCTTTTGTTTAACTGTTCCACCGTTTCTACCTCGACCTCGTCCCCGGCCTCGACCTCGGGTGCGAGTTCTAGAGAATCCTTCACCATTTTATCGTAAGGGAGTGGTGAGTAACTGTTGAACAAGAATTACAGGCTCTTCATCATCTCAAACTTCTTTTGCTCCATTTGGTATGGCATTTTTGAAAAGATAGTTTTCTTCAGAGGCGCGTAGTAGGCTGCTTCTTCGTGGATTCCGATTTCATGCACGGAGAATGGTTGCAAGTCACCTTTGATACACTGTTCTTGTCCTCTTTCATAATAATTTATGCACTGGTGCAGAGATGACGGTACCATCCGGTTTTCATGGATCCACGGCCGACCCAGTAGAGCGTTGAACGATGTTTCAGAATCAATTATGTGGAATTTTGCGGTTGTCTTTGCCAAATCACCGATCTTCATTAATAGTGTTATCGATCCAAGAGCTCTTTCTCCTTTCTGGTTGAAACCTCTCAGCATCATCCTATCCGCTTCGAGATCACGGGCATCAATCTCTAAATAGGCTAACGTCCGAAGGATCATTATGTTAATTGATGCTCCCGGATCAACTAACACCCTGGAGAGTGTAAATTTTCCAATACTGACTGAAATGTACAACGGCCGATTGTGACCAGCTGTTCCAAGTAGCAAATCATTGTCTGTGAAGGTAACACCACGCTGTTCTCTTAACGAGAAAACCTCATCGAAGAAATTTTCGGCCATTTGAGCTAAGCAAATTTCTGGATCAAGTAAAGCCTTGATTAGAGTTTCTCTCATCTCCTTTGACAGGATCAGAGCGTCGTAGATGCTTAGTTTGGCTGGTAGCTTCCTAAGATGGGCTAGCACGTTATAATCCACTTTGTTACTAGGCTCTTCAATTTCTTCCCGAATGGGCAATTCTTCTGCTGGGGTTGGCTCTTCTTGAGCAACCACCTGCTTTCCCTTATCCTTTGGACCCATTCTCGGGGGTAGAACTTTTCCACTCCTTAGATTGACTTCTGTTATTTCTTCTGAATTTGGTGTCGAGTCTGTCGGTGTCTCCTCTCAAATCGGAACAACTTGCACTTTTGGAGTTGCTTTGGAATCTGACAATTCTAATTCTATCGTGATAGGAGCTCATTGAAATTCACAAACGGACTCGTCGCTTCTTGAGCTTTTGTAGCCATTTTTGTGAACGTCTTCCCCTTCTTCGTGGTCATCGAGGTTTTGTATGATTTGAGAATCATTAGTCGTATCTAAATCGAGATCCGGATTAGGTTGGTTGTTGTTAGTTAAGTAATGGTTAGAGACAGTCAGAACGTAGCCAACACCATAACTCTTATCGTTATAAAATCCCGCCTGGGCGAGCAAATAATCATACAGAGTCAGAGGTTCAAGGAATTTCTCCCCCGAATCAGAAACAACCATACTAGGAAAAACAGCTCCTACTCTAACCTTCAGAACCTCACTCTTTTCTTCTTCCACGATCTCCTCCTCCTTCTGGGGTGGTTCTTCAATCGCAAGCAATAGTGATGGCTTAACAGGTTTCAAACTCTGAGTTGAAGCGCGCACCGAAGCGGTCTGGATGTGATCCAAAACTTTCTTCTAAGACTTCGTCCAGACAGTACTCCATCCATCGTTGGACGGGTCTATCGGAACAATAAGATCCGTTGAAATAATATTTACGGAACCTCCTTTTTGGGGCTCCTCCATGTACTCCTTCGGGATCGTTATGTTCCTTTTCAAAAGATTATCCCCGAGCCAATTCTTGAAGGTAAAGCAGTCTTCTATCTTATGCCTGAGCATCCTATGGTAGGGACAGTAATTTGGATGGTCCTTCTTGTCGACTTCTTCTGGCCTCTTAGGCTTTGGTAGCTGAAAGTTAGGGGTCTTAATCAAACTACGAAACATCTTGGCCACTGCTTCAGTCTTGAAGGGGTATTCCTTATTCAAAAGTTCCTTCATGCTGTATAATGGGCGAGGCGACAGTTGATCATGTTGTCGTGACTGTTAACTTGATCGAGGCTGTTGATAGTTCCGCTGAGGTTGCTGATAGCTCTGTTGAGGTTGTTGGTAAGTCCGTTGCGGAGGTTGATAACTTGGCTGTGGCCACTCTGGCTGTATCTGTACCGGCTGTTTACCTTTATCCACTGCCGCGACAATTCCTGATTTCTTCTCGAAAGCTTTCACGGGCTTCTTCTTATCAGTCTTGTCGACGAAACTTTGTTGTTTCGCTTCCTCCTACACGCTCCCGACCTTGCTAAGCAACTTCTCAAAAGTCTTAATTGTGAATCCTTTAAGGAGAAGTGCTATCGGGCCATGGATGCTCTTCAGTAGGATACCGACTGCATGCTGTTCCTGAAGCTGTGGTTAACACTTCATACTTAAGTTCCTCCACCAAAGTATGTAATCCACCAAGGTTTTGTTCGGTTTCTGTTGCTCCACCACTAGATCACCGATAGTGATGTGATACCGGGCTCCAACAAACCATTTAACGAAAATGTTCTCCAATTCTGAAAAGGTCTTAACTGAACCGTTCGACAATTCTACGTATCAATCGAAGGCAATCCCTGACAAACTGCTGATGAACTGATGAAAGAGCAAAGCATCACTCCCACCAGCATTGCAGCAACTAGCACGAAAATGTGCGACATGCTGCCGGGGGTTTCCCATACCGTCAAAAGTCTTAAACAGATGTGGTACGAAGTTTTTTGGGTATTGGACTGCATCAAACTCTTCGGGGTAAGGTCTACCCATCTGAATAGATGCTCCGCTCTTAGACTGGGCTAAGGCTTCTCGCACCTGCTGTTCTACCATGTTCTTAATATTCTTTTCAGGAATCATGCGTTGCGTTGAATCCTTCTTTGGCTGTTCATCTCCGTTGACGGATGTAACTTTTTTTCCTCCATCTGCAACGTGAATAATCTCTGGGGGTGTTTCCTTCTAAGGTTGAAGCTGACTCTGGAGAGTGGCTAAGGCGGCCGCCATCTCCTCCATCCTCTTTGCCATCTGAGAGATCGTGTCATCCTTTTCTTGAAGACGCGCTCTCATTGCTTCTGGTTCATCTCTTTCTGAAGTTGACGGAGCTCCCTGCAGAGCTGACGACGCTCGGGTCTCGACCATATTGATCTCAGCAAATTCTTCATCCATGAATTCTGATGAATTGACTTCTTTCCCCAATCCTTTTCTTCTTTCCCTTGCTAACCGTCAGATATCTGTTCTTAGCTTTCCTATAACATCCTCAAGTGGTGTTTTCCAAATGGTCTCGCGGTTGTCCGATGACGACTGTTGAACTTCATTTTCAGGAGTTTCCTTCAGAGCTGCAGCACTTTCTTCAGATTCAGGTTCTCTGGCGAGACTTCTCTTTCCAGAGCATTCTGTCGGTATCGGTTCAGTGATAATAGTTTGCCACACCATCCTTCTTGTAGTAGGAGGCCTAGGACCAGATGGTTTGTCGGCTGTACGTTGGTAGGTGGTGTCCTCCCTAATTGGTGACCTGATACAACAACATGTGAACTTCTCTCACTAGCTCGCACTTTCTTCCTTGGCCTCTCTGGGGCGGTGACAGGGTTTACTCGTGGTCCGAGGTGGGATCTAGCTGGTACTCGTCCCATTCTTCTTAGAATTTCTGACACGGGGTACCCGTCTTTTCTGGCTAACTTCTCCACTACGGCTCGCAATCCGGTAAGTGGTGTAGCCTTGATCTCCTTCTTCTTACTATCACTGTAGTATGTAGGTAAAGGCAACGTTGCGGCAATCGTTCGAGCATCTTCCTCATCAAATGCAGCGGAGAGAAGGTGGAACCTACTCCCTTTCAACAGCGGTGAGATCTCAGGTAGTTCTTCTTCCTCCTCAGGAGTCTCTTCAAGAAAAGCTGCTTCAGCAGCTCTGGCCTTTCTGATCCTGGCGATCTTTCTGTTCTTATTCATTCTTTGTGTCCATGTTAAGGGTGCAACTCTTGAACTGGACCCTATCTCGAAGACAGGCGGTATTGCAACTAAATCTAAACCCTCTACGGTAGCAGGCTCATAACTGACTTGGATTTTTTTCCCTTTCAGTTTGGCAGGAGCCGGGGTAGGTACAGGGATGACCAGACTGGTGAGGGTAGAGATGACAGTTCTGGGGGTAGCAGCTAACCTCCTATGAACAGCAGTGTTTCTTTCAGTTGGGACCCTTTGCAGGGGAGAGAACTCTTGAGTCGACTTCAGGTTGAACTCAATTATGGGCTTCTCAGTTTTCGGTACCATGTTCATTAGCGCGAAAAGAGTCCATATTGTCGAATCCTTGTCTAAAGCGAATGACCGCATCGTTAGGCAGCTTTTCCTTGTAGACAACTAAGTCTATTCCGTTGGTGAAGGAGAAAATCAGTTTCGATGCAGACATCTTCTGCAGGGCAGATTTCAAGCATCAGTTCCAAATTATGCTTCCTTTCATTGGGACGAAAAGGAGAGGAATTTCTCTAAAAGAGTCCGAACACATTTCCATTTATCTTTTTCTCAATTTTCTTATAAAGTATTTCATATTCTCATTTTTTTATTTGTTTATTTGTGGTTTAACAGAAAGTTCATTTATTAAAGGGTTTGTTTATTAGAAGGTTTGTTCATTGAGAACAAAACAAATTAAAAGGGGAAATGTTAAAAGAAACGTAAGGGATCCAATCCGAAACCTCTCTGTTTAAGGGTGTCTAAATAGTGGCTCCAAAACCCACGAGAGTTGACTATACCCGTCCAAAACAGAAATGAACGTGGTATTTTAACGGAAAGAATGATAGTTTGATCCACTAGGGATATGGACTCATTATTGATTTATGAAAACAAAACCATCTGATCAAAATGGGGAGAGGAACTAGTCCCCAGCGGAGTCGCCAGAAATTGTCGGCATATTTTTTAGATTTTAAATTTAATTTAAATATATATATATATATAATTTGAAAGGTAGCATTTGATTTTGAAAATAATTTTAAGTTTGAAAATTTTAAGATATGAAATCACACCGATCTCACATACTAAAAAGTTTATATAAACGAGCACTACACCACAAACTGTGTATCTATCCTGAAGAATAGACACATTGTTTGATGATGGGGCTCGATTAAAGAAACTAGAATATTTGTGACATTCGTTTGGTCTGCGAACCAATTTTATAAGCCGACAAGTTCCCCTGCTTAATATAAAGGAATTAAGCAGGGTTTATATTACCTGGGTTCTTAAAGTTCCCTATAAGTGTAAGCCTCTATAGTTAATTACATCTTAAATGTCTGAAGACACTCAAGAAAACTCTCGATAATGATCAGTGATTTTGCTCTCAAGAATTTCAAAGTTTAAGGTTTCAAAGGATTGAATTTTGGAATTTCAAAAGGGATTAGCTCAAATTTGGAACAGTTTATTTCAGGAATCCAAAGGAAAAGAAGTAGGAGAAGCTGAGGATCCAAGAAGAATCTTGACAACTTCCTAAACTATCCTATTGTTTGGCTTTAGTTGAGAGAATTATTTAGTGTTGTAATCCTACCAATTTTTATTAGTTGGGACTTATATTTGTATGACATAATCACACAAATAGCCTCGAAGATGTGAGGGTTTATGTCGTACCAAAAGACTACCTCGAAGTCCTAAGACCGGTTAGGGCTTAATTTGCATAACACAATTATGCAAATGCCTAACGAAAAGTTGAGGATTTATGTTGCACTAGGCAAACTACCTCGAAATCCTATGGCTTGGTTATTTAATTCTAAGAAAGGTTTTGCTGAAGTAGACACAAGTTTTGCTGATGAAGATGACCGTGCTGCCCACAGTGCTCCAAGCTCCTTGTTGTTGCAGAGGTTTGGTTTTAGAAATTGGCAATCAGGAGATGAGAGAAGTGTTTTGGTTTAGAAAAGTCCTAAGATTCAGATGTCTTAATGTTTTAATTAAAACAAATCTTAAAGTTGATTAAGCAGGACCAATTAATATTCTACAGTTCTGTCATCCCGACACCGCTATTTTCATCGGATTCACTTAGTCCAAATGAATTTGCTAAACTTAACTGAATGAGTTCCTCACTTTCATTTAGACCGTGGGAAATCTCGTTAGCAACATGTGGATTACATCATCCGAGGGAATCCCGATCATCCAATGAGACGTTTTAATTTAGTTGTAGTTGTAGTTTTTTTTTGTTTTGTTTGTGATTAAATTTTGAGTTATTTTATATTTGAATGTTATGGCGGTGAATTTTATCTTGCTGTGACTTTTAATTTAGTTTTTGGTTTCAGTTTTGTGGCTATTCTAAAAGGTTTCAGTTTTCATGCAGGATGACATTCTTGTTTAACATGCAAGTTTTTTTTTGCAGAAAAGAAAATACAGCGCAGGTAAATAAATTGCAATAAAATAAATGCGTACCTGGCGGGTCTTCTCGTCATTCCAGGTTGCACTTAAAACACATGTCAGGATATTCAAATATTTACAAGAAACACCTTGGTAAAGCTAAGGGAAGGTTCTGGTTGTCTACCAAAATTTTAATCCTATTGCTAGTCAATTCCTATGACGTCTAGGTTCTTGTGTTTTATTAAGGATGATTTTCTTCACCAAAGAACAACTAAGTTCAATTGTTCTTCTAAAACATCCCATCAGAGTGAGAAAGTGTTTAGGACGAGTCCTAAACATCTTTTCAATGCTTCTGGGATTATTTTGAGTCCAAATGAATTTCATTGTACAGGTGAATTGATCATCCAAGAATTTGGTTAAGTTTTGTTTCTTGCTCAGTGAAGTTGGACATTTGATTATCCAGTGAGTGATGTGACATTTCATTTGATGCTCCATTTAAAGGTTATAAATGTGAGAGGGCATAAAGGTAATTAATTGAGCTCAAATGAATTTGAAATTTTTATGTCACTTTACTCACATGTCAATTAAGACATTAGAGGAGAAAATGTGATTTTTCCATTTTTAATTTAATTTATATAATTATTCTAATGAAAAATAAGGTTTTTAATGAAAATTCAACAACATGACCAAGGTAGAGTTTCTATCCTTAGGAAAATTATGGGATGTTCCTACTGACTAGAGGAGCACTTGGACAAATTTTGGTAATTTTTTGAATTAAATTTTATTTATTAAAATTATTTTAAGTTTTAAGGTATTAATTAATTTTAAAATAAAATAATTCTTGAAAATTATGTTTTATATTTTTCTTAAATCTCTCTAACCTCAAGAAACTCAGAGAAAATTTTTTTATATTTTTCTAATTTTTCTTTGAATTTTTAGATTTATTTTAGTGGGAAGGTTTGAAAAATCCATTTTAATATTAAAAATTACATTAAGCTCTTAAAATTCAATATCTTTACTTTGAAGTTTAGAAAAAATATTTGGTTGATTCCTAAGTGATTAGGAAACAAAATATGACATTTCTGTGATTTTTAATATTTTTTTAATTTTTTTAATTTTTTAATTATTAAAATACTTAAAAATGAGTTAAAAATGAAAATTTTTGAACAATTCCAATTTTAATTTTCTTAGGTTTCTCTAATATCATAGAGGTCTCAAAATTGATTTGGTGGATTTTTGAGGTGTATTTTGAATTTTATGAATTTTTTAATTTCAAAAATGGCCATGTAACTTGAGTAATTCATTTAGTGGGTTAGATTGTTTCCATTTGAATTGAAATTTTTATGTGGAGTTCCCCTGACCCTAAATGTCAGTGGAGAATTGTTTTCATGTAAATTTGATGTGTGGTTATTTCAAATTAATTTGATTTCATTTTGAGGTTTTAGCAAAATTAGAGTTTTTATGAATGAATTAAATCAAGTTACAATTTTCCTAGGGTCCTCTAGTCTAGAGGTACTGATCCACTTTTCGATATTTATACTTACAACTATGATATTAAAAGTCAGCAACGACACCAAAAACTTGATCCCGCACTGAATATATATTGATACTGATTATTCTGTTAAGGATTTATGATTTATATTGTGGATACTACGCAAGTATACGTATCGTTATCAAGTAATATAGGGCTCTAATGGAGTCCTAGATATTGATCCCACAGGGAAGTTAGAAAATTTCAAAGACAAATTAAAGTAAACTTACTTACTAATCTAGTATACGGAAATTAAGAATACTTAAACTAAAATAACTAATGCTTAAAGTTGAATATAAGATTTCAGAAAAGTGTATTTCTCCTTGTTTTAGAGAATTAAGTGAATGAAGAATTAAATAAGTTTTTTTATTGTATTGTGCCAAATAGGGGCATTCTCATTCTTTACCCTTTGGTCCAGGTGCAAAGAACATTGACTAGTCTTATGTTTGATTACTAAATCTGCGGCTAGGCTGTGAGGATACCAATTGTCATTTCAGAGCTCCCACGTTCCCCTC
Organism: Papilionanthe hookeriana x Papilionanthe teres; assembly: GCA_022702705.1. Lineage (NCBI taxonomy): Eukaryota > Viridiplantae > Streptophyta > Magnoliopsida > Asparagales > Orchidaceae > Papilionanthe > Papilionanthe hookeriana x Papilionanthe teres. The sequence continues at coordinate 22,841,398 of CM040423.1, forward strand.
GCCTGAGGGCTAACATCTACACTTCAGCTCTCAAACAATAAGACCGAATTGAATATTTTAGTTACGTCTGTTGACCTCATTTTTGATGAGGTCTTCTCTTCTTCTTTTTAGTGCTTAGGATCTAGCCTTAGGCTTTTCCTTTGACTATCTTAGAGGACTAGAATTGGGACCCACCTTTTAGAAACTCAAACTACTTCTAAACTCCCTGCAAACTCCACAAACTTGACTGTAGACCCCTAATCACCTAGAGGGTTGAAATCAAATGTGGAAGTTTAAAGGATGAGTTCCTATAGGACTCTTTGGCCTTAGGGCCCCTGCAGGTGGCTTCGGTGCAGTGAAGGGGCTGACTTACACACACTACACTTATACACTACACCTACACACTACACTTCCACACACCTCCTAAAACACACCCATACCCAACTTGACCTCCCGACTCATGTAGGTGATTCACATGGATGGTCCTTAACCCTCGAGCCCTCAGCTAAGAGGGTTAGGAACAACGTAGTGAATGCCTCAAATGAGTCCCTTCATGGCTCATATGGGCTTGATATGGCTTCATGGCTCAACCAAAATGATTTCATTCCACTTACATCCACCCAATCTTCAATTTCCCAAAATTTCAATTTTTGACCCCGGGACCCTACACCCGCTTAGCCTACCCAAAACTCTTGAAATTACCCAAATTTTTGCAAAATTTCCAAATTACCCAAAATCCTCCAAAATCATTCCCAAACATTTTCACATCACCCAAATTGATCATCCATACCCAAAAATACCAAAAATTCCAAAAATACCTCCCAATACCCTCCAAATACCCAAAATACCCCTCTTGACCCAAAAATCCAAAAAATTCAGAAAATTCCCAGAAAATTCCAGAAAATCCCAAATATTTCCAATTTCATTTTGTTCAACTACACCATGGGCTGATTTTGTCAATTTACCTCACTTTTACCAAAACCCCCAATTTAACCCATTTTAAACCCAGTGAACCCGATGTCAAACCAAACCTACCCAATTGACCCAAATTCTGGTCCAATTCAGTTCTAAACTTCAATTCAACATTCCCAACACCAATCTAGACCAAATCCAAGTCCAATTTGATTGACATTTGGATCCAATTTCACTTTTGGCCTTAAAGCCCAATTTGGACCCATGACCCAAACTTAACCCAAGTTCACCCAATTCAACTCCAATTAACCCCAAATATTTTCTAAATCTTCCTTAACATTCCCACAAACAAAACAATAACATGATTTGCCCAAAATTTGGACCCAAATCCCACTCAAATTCAACCCAAAGCTAAAAGGCCCAATTTTGACCTAAACCCAAACCTAACCCAAATGAGCCCAAACCCCAAAATCAAAGCCCAACCAAAGTCAAAACCTTTTTGAAACACTCCCATAAACATTTCTCAACATTGATTTTACATCAATTTCAACCCTAGCCCAACATTGGCCCAAGTTAGCCCAATTTGACCTACATAGGCCCACTTACCAAATAAACCCAAATTCGAGCCAATTCAACCCCAAATCACACCAAATTGACTCCAAGCCCTTCATAGAACATCCCTAAACCAATTATAACACTTATTTGACAAGTTCCTTCACAAAATCTTCACCCAAATGCCCATCTTAAAATCAAAAAGCCCATTCCCCTTAAACTTTCCTAAAAGCCCACTTCCTTCGAATTCAAAAGCCCAAATTCATCCAAAGCCCACATGGCACTTCCCCTCATCATCCATTTAATCAAAATTGCCCCTAAGTTTCAAAGTCATCAATTAAACAATTCCAAATCAAGCCCCATACAAATTCCCATCAAAATATCAAAATTATCTTAAATCCTTCTTTATGAAATTGACCCAAGCTTTTCCCAAGCCAAATGGAGCCAAGGATGAGCCATTCACAAGCCATATGGAGCCATGAAAGTTTGGCATGTGACCATGCCATTAATGGCAAAAGGAGGAGGTCCTTTAACCATCTCCTAAAAGTCATTAGCCTTAAGCATGTTTCCCCTTAACCAAGATTTAATCCAAATATTCTTGGATAAGGACATCACCACCTCTTGACCAGCTAGCCTAGCCGATCTTCTCGGCCCAAGACCGGCCATGGGAGGTGAACCCGACCCAAACAAATGGGTTAACCAAACCTAGCCAAGTATAGCCTTCCCCCATTCCATTTCGATTCAAAGCCTTTACACATGTTCGACTCCGATTGACTTCACCAACTTCAAGCCACGGACTCCACGACCACCGAAGGTGACCCATGCATGCTTGGCCGGCCGCCTGGATCACCGGAAAACACCATGGCCGAGACCTTGGGAGGAGCCAAACTTTGGAATTCCACCTTGCTTGAGCTGCCCCATGCCCGATGGCCACCATGACTCGTTCTTCCCATGACCGGAGCGGTGATCCCGACCCTTGGCCATCCACCGGGAGGCTCTCCGGCCACCTCTATTTAAACCCGACCCCCTCGCGGCCATGAGAGGAGAGTTGCACAAACCTTACCGAAACTGCGCCAAAATTGTTTCAAACCCTTCTCCACCCTTAGAGCGAGTTGATCCCCGGTGTCGATTTGCCACTAATCCCCACTGACAAAACCCGATTTCTCGGCTGAAATTCCACCCAAAACCGGGACACTTCTCCACGGTGAGCCAATCCCCAAATTGATTGGTTCTACACCTTCACCGGACCAAGGGAAGGTGTCCACCAGACAAAAGCCCCATCTCCGGGCCTCCCGGTTGCTCCGGCCTCCAAGCTTTGTGATCGGGCTGTGGTCGAAATCCAACACTAGACAATTCACCGGACCATGAGACTTCATGCGGAGCTTGCTTAGGATCCGATCGAAGGTGCAACAACTCTCGGATCGAAGCCACACTTCTGCGAGCAAAGGTATGAGCTAACTCTTCATCCCGAGCTTCTAGAGATTCTCCATTTAAAATGCTTTAATTTCGATGCATGATAACCATATAGATGTGTTCGTCTCTTGAAGACGAATCCATAGAGCATAAGAACATGAAAATCCATTGAGTATCGAGTGAGATATTAGGGATTTAGTGTGGACGGCTCTCGGGTGAGGACACTTGGGGACGATGAACGGATGCCGTCCATTTAATACACGCGCGGATAGACGGCCAGGATCGCGTCGAATCAGGAAAATGTACGAGAACCGCGGGGCCCAGGCTGCTGACTCAGATGGCGGCGTCGAATGGGAGCGCGACGCGTGTGCGTTCGGAGCTGCCGAGGTTGACGCGGCGCCGCGTGGATAAATAGAAAATTAGGGATTTTTTCTGATTTATTTAATTCCCTAAACTTCAAAAATTCATAACTTTGTGTAGAAAAATCGGAAAAATAAAATAAAAATACCCACTTGCTCGAGTGAACGAGAGGAGAATAATGTGGAAAAGAAATCATTTAATTTCATCAAGTATTTTATTTTTTATAATTTATTTACTCTCTGCATACTTTTAATTCTCCATGCATGTATACAATTCACCATGGCATGAGACCATAGGGCTTTTGAAGCCTCTGAATTTTGGAACATTCCCTAAATTTTCCAAAGTCAGAGGCCATCCCTATGAAGAGTTATTGATTTTTCAAGTTCATGTTACTGTTTTGAGTATTTTAATTCCAATAAATAGCATGTTGTGAAATAAATTCTAGGAAAATTTGATGAAGTTCCTTATGACCAGAGGACCCTAGGAAAAATAGGTTTTGAGTTAGTTCATTTAAAACAACTCTAATTGGCTTAAACACCCAAAATTGATCTCTAATTAATTAGAGCTAACCATACATCAAATTGACTTGAAATCAATTCTCCACTGACCTTTAGGATCAGAGGAACCCACCATAAAAATTTGAAGTCAATTGGACTTGGTTAGCCCTACTAATTAGGTTGATTAAGCCACTTAGTCATTTTAAACTTTAAAAATTTATAACTTTCAAAATACCTTTCAAAAATTCACCAAATTGGTTTTGGAGCCTCTCTGATATTAGGGGAATCTAAGAAAATTAAAATTTTAATTTTCTAAAAAAGTTGATTTTTTAATATTATTTTAATATTTTAATAATTAAAAAATAATAAAAATCACAAAAATAATAAAATTCACCAAAACGTAACATTTTGAATTTTAATCACTTAGGAACAAACCCCATATTTTTCTTAGGTCTATTTAGTGAGATATTAAATTTTAAAGCTCTAGGGTAATTTTAAAATTAAAAAAAATGTATTTTCTAGCATTTTCACTAAAATAATTATAATAAATCATAGAAAAATTAGAAAATTGTAAAATTTGATTCTTTGATTTCCTTGATATCAGAGAGATTTTTGGAAAATATTAAATTCATTTTTCAACATTTATTTTATTTTTAAATTAATTAACACTCCAAAACTTAAAATAATTATAATAAAAGTAATATAATTCAAAAAATCACCAAAATTGGTCCAAGTGGTCCTCTGGTCATTAGGAATGTCCCCTAATTTTTTCAAGGACAGAAACTTTCCCTTGGTCATGTTATTAAATTTTCCTTGGAAATCTCTATTTTCCACCAAAAATAATTATATAAATAAATTAAATACAGAAAAATCACATTTTCTCCTCTCATGTCTTTATTGACATATGAGTGAAGTCACATAAAAATTTCAAGTTCATTTGAGTTCAATTTAGTGAGTTATGAAATTATTAAGCTTAAAGGGTAAAGTGATAATTAAAATTTTTAATCCTTAATTAAAACTTTAGGTTTAATAAAAAATTAACAAGTAAAATATTTGATCCTAATCTGATTTGGATGATTGAAATTTAAATAATTAAAGGGTAGAAACCCATTAAGCAATTTAAAATGATTAAACCTTAATTAAATAATTGATTAAATTTGGAAGAATAATAAAATTGGAATTATTAAAATAGGGATATTATTTGGAAGAGATTTATTCTTTAATTTAAAATTCCCTAAATTAATTATCTCATTAATATTCAATTCTTAATTAAAATGATAACTCAAATTCAAAACATTAAAAGACTTAATCATTAAACTAAAATTAAATTATTAAACTCTTTTAAAAATTTCAATTAAAATTAAAAAAAATAAAATTAAATTAAAAATTAAATTAAATTAAGTAAATTAAATTGAATTAAATTAAATTAAATTAAATTAAAATTAAAAGTTGAATTAAATTAAAGAACAAATTAAATTAAATTAAATAAACAAATTAAATTAAATTAAATAACTTAAATTAAATTAAATTAAATTAAATAAATAAAATCAAATTAAATTAAGTTAAATCAAATTAAAGAATAAATTAAATTAAATCAAATTAAATTAAATTAAATCAAATTAAATTATAATTAAATCAACTCAAATTAATTTAATGTAACATCAAATCAAACTAAATTGAATTAAATTGAATTAAAATTAAATTAAAACTCAATTAAATTAAATTAAATTAAATTAAGTTGAATTAAATATAACATCACCAAAGACATAAAGAATTCAAAATAAATCTAAAATAACTTGAACACTATTCCAAATTTAAACCCATTAATGGAAATTAAACTAAATCACGAAATCATTTGAATACCAATTTACTCTCAAAAGCTTTAGTTATCATAACTCCTAAACAGAACATTAAATGAAATGTTACCTCACTCATAGAATATTCAAATGTCCTAGTTCACTGAGCGAGTTAACAAAACTTGAATCCACTGGACGATTAATTCATTTATATAATTAAATTCATTTGGACTTAAAACAATCCTAGAAATATTGAAAAGATGTTTAAGATTTGTCTTAAGCACTTCCTCGATATGATAGGATGTTTATAAGAACAATTGAACTTAATTGTTCTTTGATGAAAAAATCGTCTTCAAACAAAAACACAAAGAACCTAGACGTCATAGGAAATGACTAGCTATAGGATTAGGAATTTGGTAGAAAACCATAACCCTTACCTTAGCTTTACCTGGGAACTTGCTTAAATATTCTAATTGTGTTTTAAGTGCAGCTTGGAATGACGGGAAGACCCTTCGGGTACGCTTTTATTTTATTGCGATTTACTTTCCCGCAATTTACATCATTGCGATTTATTTAATCGCATCGCACTTACGTTTCTTGCATGATAAACAATCGTTGCATGAAAACCCACACCTTTAGGATAGCCCCTAAAACTGAAACCAAAACTAAGTTAAAAGTCATTGCAAGATAAAATTCACCGCCACAACATTTCAAAATATAAAACAACTCAAAATTTAATCACAAACGAACACAAAACTACAATTACAACTAAATTAAAACATCTCGTTGGATGATCGGGAATACCTCGGATGATGTAACCTACGTGTTGCTTAACGGGATTTCCCGCGGTCTAAATGAAAGTGTGGAACTCATTCGATTTGAGTTTAGTAAATTCATACGGACTAAGTGAATCCGATAAAAATAATGATGCGGAAGGATGGAGCAGTGGGATCTTAACCGGTGTCGTTATAATCAACTTTAAGATTTATTTTAATTAAAACATGAAAAACACTTGGAAATTAAGACTTCTCTAAACCAAAACACTTTTCTCATCTCCTGATTTATGACTTCTAAAACTAAACCTCTGCAACAACAAGGAGCTTGGAGCATGGTGGGCAGCACGGCCATCGTCATCAGCAAAACCTAAGTTTACTTCAACAAAACTTTCCTAGAATTAAATAACAAAGCCATAGGACTTCGAGGTAGTTTGCCTAGTGCAACATAAATCCTCGACTCTTCGTTAGGCACTTGCATCGCAAATTAAGCCCTAACCTAGGTCTTAGGATTCCGAGGTAGTCGTCCGTACCACAATAAACCCTCACATCTTCGAGATTTATTTGTTTGATTTTATCATACAAATATAAGCCCTAATTAATTAAAATTGGCAAGATCAAAACATTTAAATAAACATTAGGACTTTCCTAAATCCAAGCCAAACAATAGGATAGTCGGGAAATTACCGAAGTTCACTTCGAATTTGTGATTTCTCCTACTTTTCTTCCTTTGGATTCCCAAAACAAAATGTTCCAAACCTGATCCATTCCCTATTGAAATTCCAAAATTCAATCCTTTGAAAACTTAAACTTTGAAATTCTTGAGAGCGAGATTATTGATTATTATCGAGAGTTTTCTTAGGTGATTCCCGTCACTTAAGATGTAATTAACTATAGAGGCTTGCCCTTATAGGGAATTTTAAAGAACTCGGGTAATATAAACCTCGTTTAATGCTTTCATATTAAGCGGGGAATTTGTCGGCTTATAAAATTGGTTCGCGGACCAAACGGATGTCACAAATCTTCTAGTTTATTTAATCGAGCCCCACCGTCGAGCGGTGTGTCTATCCTTAGGGATAGCTACACGGTTTGTGGTGCGGTGCTCGTTTATATAAACTATTTGGGATGTGAGATCGGTTTAATCTCATATCTTAAAACCTTCAAATTTAAAATTATTTTCAAAATCAAATACTACTTTTCAAAATTATTTATTTAAATTAAATTAAAAATTCGCCGACAAATTCTGTTAGGCTACCCCTTTTCAAAATAAAACACACAACCTGAAAATATGCCGACACTGTCACACTAAAATGTCCAATTCTACGCCCGATAGTTAATATTTCCCTATTTATTTGCACCCTCCTTCCAAGGCTTTTGACTTCCCTGAATCTTGGATGTAATATTTACTATAGTTGATATTTCAATATATGTTAACAAATTAATTGGCCAGATTGAAAGTAAATTAAGATTTAAGTTAAAGATTAGCACAATTTCTATTTTCATATTTTTAGGCACAATTAATTTAATTCATCATTTCACAAAATCTCAATAACAAGGAGAAAGACTAAGGAAACTACTCAGAATGCATGGGAAAAATAACACAAAGCATTGATTTCATTAAAGTTAACAAAAGAATAACAAAAATACTTATCTCAATTCTTCTCCCCAAGCAGACTCTTGAAGTTCTTCTGACTCTTCCTTCCAGTACAGCACACCAAATCGCTAAACACTTTATCTACTCACTCAAAGACTCTTAAATTACACTTAACTTCCACACAAATGATACAAAACTGACACGAAACTGACTAGAATTCCTCTCTATTTATAGAAGGGGTCAAATCTCCAAAGGTTGCTTAAGCACCTCTTCAAAAAGCGTCCAGGTTCAATGTATTTTGGCTCTTTTCAACTGTCTCGCCGTCGGCGGCTTGATTTGCCTTCGGCGGCTTGATCTCGCCGTTGGCGGGCTTCTAGAAGATGGGCTAACCGCGCCGATCTCGCTGTCGGTGGGCTCGATCTCGCAGTCAGCGGGCTCCTTATAATATAATCAAAACTTTCGGGAAAAACTCCCGTCGGCGGCCTAAATCTCGCCGTCGGCGGGATAGTTCAATTTTCATCTAATTGAGTCCTTTTTGCTCCAAATCCACTTTTTTGTGTTTTTTGCTTTCAGTACTTATAAATCTTCATTCCTACAATGAAACAAAGAAAATATCTTTCTTTAAAGTTTAATTTCATATAAAATTGGTATGAAATTCTTAATCTATTTTTCTGTGGTCAAAATCCCCCAAACTTAACTATTACTTGTCCTCAAGTAATTTAGATACTACATAAAAGAAAAATGATTATTTGTAGTAAAGTTTTAATTCAAAAATACTATGAAATTGATTTAAATAAGTATTATAGTAAAGTTTAATAAAATTATTTTTAAAATAATTAAATTAATTCTATAGATATAAGGCTATTTAGTTATCAAGTATAAGATTTTTAGTCTTCTATTTATTTTAAGAATGACTATACTTTTCAATATTAAATTACTTATGATATTTAGATGATAAGAATTTCATGGAAGCACAACTTAGTAAAATACTAATCCATATATATAAGTTCAGAAATGTAATTGAATTTTACCCTTTAGGTTGATTCAAATGAAGCCAATTTTTGATAAGGCATCTCCTTAAGTTTCTCCTCACTTTATATATATATTTTTTCTTTTTTTCTTTTCTTTCTGGATTGATTTTCAATCCCCCCCCCCCTTTTTTACTTTTTTTAAATGAGGATCACTATTTTTGGTTAGTCTGTTAATAATTTTAAACTTCATTTTCCTCGTCCTAAATTTGAATATGGAAACATTTCCTTACTTTATATATATTTCAAAGCTTTTACTTCATTGAGTTTCAATCTTTTCTTTCTCAACTAAATACTTAAGAATTTCATATTTGAAAATATAATTTTTCTTACTTTAAATAGTTAACTATATTCTTATACTTTTAAACTAAATATCTTAATCTATAAAATTAGTTAATCATTAAAAGTATTTCTCTTAACTTTCTATAAGAATTAAATAAATTAATTTTAGCTTACTGAATTAAAATTACTACAGAAATTCATTTTTATAATAATTTTGAAAATGTAAATTGAGAACAATTTATTAATCAAATTTGTATTTTTCCCTCCCCCAAACTTAAATTTTTCTATCTATCTATATAGGGTGAAAAGGAAATAAACTGTAATATTTAAATCATACCTTTGAGCTTTAGGTATTTCTTCTTTTTGAATTTCTGCAGGCTTTTTTCCATTACTTAATTAACTCTGTACTTGTTAGTATTTTTCTACACACAAAATATTAAAGAAAGTCTTTGAGTAAGAAGTTTAACACAATACTACCATTTTTTATACTAACATATTATACTACATCCACATACATTTACTAATTCAATCCAAGGTTACAATAGTAGTTCTGAAAGCATTAAAATTTAAAAACCGCCTAACTTTAACATCAATATTAAAACAATCTACACTACATCATAATCATGTTCATAAACTAAAACATTAATACTAAAATGTAAAACAACAAACAAACAATCTCAACATCAGAATCTATAAATAAACAAATTAACATAACATCTAATCTTCTGCATCAAAGTCCCAAACTATATCGTCATTTCCTGGATCAGTGGGTGGATTAGGCTGGTAATGAGTATATCGGGGGCACTTAGGAAATACAACATCGAGCTCTCCTCTCCTGTAACGATTCTCAGCATCATAATAGGCTATCTCATACTCTAAATGTCTCTGGAGATACTCGCTGTCATAATCATATCTTCTTTCTAAGCCTCCAATTCTCTGATCAATATGCTCTAGCTTTTCTTCTATTTTCTCAAAACTTTTCCTCTGTAGAGTCATCTCATTCATCAAATCCTGAAGGGTAGGAGTACTATAGGGAGGAGGGTCATAACTGGTAGAGGGAATATCTCTACTCAAAGAAGGTACATAGCTCCTTGTCCCAGATCTCCATCCTTCGGGGGATTTATATTTCTTAATATTAGCCGGAGTAATGGGTTTCATAGGTTCCACCCATTCCTCATCATCTCTTGCCTCTACCCCAGATAATTGGCAGAGTGCATAGATCAGACCAGGGTGTCCTAGTCCTCCTCCACTTTCACTTCTTGCGGTGGCTAATATATTCTTATAAATGATACTTCCCACATTAATACTTCTTTGGTTCTGAATGCAAAAATTCAGAACTGCTCTATCTCTTATTATCTCACTATGGTGGTAAGTAGGTAACAAGGTAGAACATATAAAATAGTGCCAGGCTTTAGATGATGCATTCATCATAGAGAGAGGGAAGTTTACCCATTCTCGCTGCTTAATCTTCCAAACTCCTTTCCCGACAGTGAGAAAGTCGATCACCTCTTCCAGTGGTCCTTCCATAGTTCCAAATGTATCATACTCACTGGTGTAGGTGTCTTGCACTTCGTAATAAGAATTTATTCTTGCAGCTCTGAATTCCACAAAAAATCCTCTAACCTTAGCTCGGTGCATCTTCAGTTGTGTCGAGTTGGAATAGAATTCTTTTACTACTTCCACGATGACTCTGTTGGTTATGAAACAGAAATTTTCCCATCCTCTTTCTTTAATTATTCGCTCTACGTCACCTCCAGGACTTTTGAAAACTCGATCCTGAATGCATTTTCTGGCTTGAATATTGTAAAAATATCTTGATTGTGCCCTTGCATTCACAAAACGAGTTTCGTCGTAATCCACTCTTCTCTGTTGACTTGGAGCCATTTTTCGATCTGTGAAATTTGCAAAAATTTTAACTAAACTTCTAAATATTACTAAGATGGCTTCCAATAGTTACTAAAATCAATCTAAATCAAGTTTCATGAATTTCTTCTAATTCTTTTCTTCTCATTTCAAATTTTTCCAAAATTTCTCAATGTAGAAGAAATTCATGGTGAAAATAAAAATTTTTACATAGGAGTGAAGCTCTTACCAAGGGAAGATAAAACCCGGCGTCAAAATGTGTTGAAATCGCTTCAAATCCAAGATTCCACAAGCCCTAGGTCGGTTTTTCGAAGTTTTGAGGAGGGAGACGATGAATAGTGTCGGTTGACTGGTCAAAATATAGAATATTTCGCGATCTCGCTGTCGGCGAGCAAATTAATTCTCCAAGGCCAAAGTTTTGGGAAAATCTAGCCGTCGGCGGGATTTCTCTCGCTGTCAGCGAGGTTTCCAAAAATTTAATATATTTTAATTTTTCAATTATATTATACTTAGATTAAGCCTTGTTCATTGTTCCGGTCACTTAATTTGATATTTTTTTAAGATTAACTTCTATATTAACACATAAATTCACACAACACAAACATTATAACTTTATAAATGAAATCCATGAACTTACAAACTTCAAACACTACATAACTACAATCGACTTATCAAATTAACCCAAACACATCTAACTCAGAATTGCAATCCACACCACGATACTCTAAATGCTGAGACTAAACAAACAACATACAATCTCATCTAAACTGAGATTAGCTACGTAAAGTTCAAACTAAATCAAAAACTAAATTCAAATCAACACACATACATATAATATGAATAGAAATCTCTGCTACTCATCGGAATCTGAACTGATCTCTTCTCTGATGTTTCCAATAGAACACATGTGCACAAACAAATTATAGAAAGGCCTGAAAGGGAATTCTGCAGTAGAATCTTCTTCGATCCACCCTTTACGTCTCAATAGTCGTATAAAACTTGCCTCCAGATGTCCTGTATGGTCAAAGTGCTCCTTCATTCTCCAATCGATATGATCGAATAAATCAGAGATATTATCGATAGAATTCATTACATTCTGTAGATCCTTCTCCAATCCTTTAAGTTTCCGTAAAATGAAGTTCATTCTATCAGTCAGGGGTTTAACTAAAGAATTGTTTTTGATGCTTGATTAGAAATAATTACTGTTTCATCATTGTTATCTAATGTAGGAAACATATCTGTCGAATCTAGTGGTTTCCAAGGCAATATCACTTTTTCCCAAGCTTCGTAGGAAACTTGGTACTGACTACATATAACAAATATAGTTGATGGGTGTCCAAGTCCATGAATTGACCCATGCACAATTAATCCTAATGCAGACTTCACAATGATAGATCCAACATCAATAGGCAATCCAGATTGAATGCAGTAATTTAATATTGCGCATTCCTTTGAAACTTTGTTTACCCTCATAGTGGGTAATAATTTTGATGAAATAAAGAAATGCCAATGCTTTGAGACGGGGTTAAGAAGTGACGCAGAAAAACTAATGTACCCGTCTTCTCGTAATTCCCAATCGTCAGGTTCGTCGGTCAAATATCTGTAGATCTCATTCATGTTGTATCTTGTAGGAACAAAATTTGAATAGTGGCAAATTGGGGTATTTTCAATCGAGTATAATTCATTTATTCGAGAAGGAGTGAAAGTTACCCATCTGCCTCTTACTTAAACACTTCCTTTATGTATCACATGTAGATTATAGAAGAATTCGTTGACTACTAGAATGACTACAGTAGATGTGGTATAGCAGAATACCTCCCAACGTCGCTGAACAATCATTTCTTCAATTGTTGTTGTTGAATTCTCTGCTCCTCTGTTTACGAACCCACTTTCTTTAATCAGACGTTTCTTCATCAAAACTTTGTTGAATAATCGCTAAGCCTCAAAACTGATGAACTTTCGTCGGTTAAAAACTCCGGATTTCATGGTTTCAAGTAGTTTGGAGGCCAAAATAAATTGTTTTGGAGGGACTCTAGTCGTTTCTAAGGATGAAGATAATGTAAAAATGAAGTTTTAAACATTTTTTATAAAGAAATGCCCTTAGAACCGTCCAAAACCGCAAAATAACTCACAAAAACCACTTTTGAACTATCTCGCTGTCGGCGGTAACGATCTCGCCATTGGCGGGATAGTTAATTAATTTAAACTGAAATTGGGCGCGCCGATCTCGTTGTCAGCGGGATCGATCTCGCCGTCGACGATATTAGGTAATTTGCCCAATTTTTCACTCCAGTCTGAATATTTTCTGATTTCTTCTTATAGATTCAAATTTGTGATGATTCTTAAAAGTAAATTGAGTAGTAGAATTTATTCTATATTTTAATTTTTAATAACATTAATAAATAGATCATAATTAATAACTATTATGGGTTGCCTCCCATAAAGCGCTTGGTTTAACGTCGTCAGCCCGACCTAATTTAGTTAGTAATCAGGTTAACTGAGCATTAAAACCTCTTTAAAATTTGGTCTTAGTCCTTCAAAATAAGGTTTTAATGCGTGTACTGCATTTACTTTAAATCTATGCCCGATTTTTGGATCTTCAATTTCTATAGTTCCGTATGAAAATATTTGAGTTATAGTGAAAGGACCTAACCATCGAGATTTCAATTTCCTAGGAAATAATTTCAATCTTATATTATAAAGTAAAACTTCTTGTCCTAGCTCAAAATTCTTCAGGTTAATTTTCCGATCATGCCATAATTTCATTTTTTCTTTATAAATTTTGTCATTATGATAAGATTCATTTCTTAATTCATCTAATTCATTCAATTGCAATAATCTTTTCTCACCAGCTTCTTTCAGATTATAATTAAATTCTTTAATTGCCAATAAGCTTTATGTTCTAATTCAACTGGTAAGTGGCAAGTCTTTCCATAAATAAGCCTATAAGGAGTCATTCCAATCAGAGTTTTATAAGCAATCCTGTATGCCCATAATGTAGTGTCTAGTATTATAGACCAATCCAATCTATTAGGGTTTATAGTCTTTTCTAAAATATGTTTAATCTCTTGATTAGAAGTTTCAGCTAATCCACTGGTTTGTGGATGATAAGCAGTTGATATCTTATGAATAATGTTAAATTTTTCTAATAGTTTGTGAATATATTTGTTTCTAAAATGAGAACCTCCGTCAGTGATAATCACTCTTGGCATTCCAAATCTAGTAAAAATATTTTTCATTATAAACTTTAAAATATCACTTACAATATAATTTACTATGTCAGAATACCATTGTATTTTCCACTCATTTATATTATATAGTTGTTCATCAGGAAAACTATCAGTAACTTCATTATCAGTGTCAGATAATTCATTATATTCTAGCCTTGATAAATGATCTGCAATTTGATTATCAGTTCCCTTTTTGTTAATGATTTTAAAATCAAATTTTTGCATTAGTAATATCCATCTAATTAATCTTGGTTTGTAATCTTTCTTTTGCATTAGATATTTAATAGCAGAGTGATCAATATGCACAATACATTTATTTCCAATTAAATAAGGCCTAAATTTATCAAAAGGATAAACAATTGCTAATAACACTTTTTCAGTAACTGTATAATTCAATTCAACATTATTAAGAGTTTTACTAGTATAGTATATAACTTTGAAAATTTTATCATATCTTTGCCCAAGTACTGCTCCTATAGCATAATCACTAGCATCACACATAAGTACAAATGGTTTCTCCCAATAAGGTGAAACTATTATAGGTGCTGTGATTAATTTATCTTTTAATAATTCAAAAGCATTTAAGCATTCGATTGTGAATTCAAATTTCTTGTCCTTTTCTAAAAGTTGGCATAGAGGTTTAGTAATTTTTGAAAAATCTTTTATGTAGCGTCTGTAGAATCCAGCATGTCCAAGAAAACTTCTTAACCCTTTTACTGTAGTTGGATGTGGTAATTTAACTATAACTTGAATTTTTGCAGGGTCTACTTCCATGCCATTTTCTGAAATTTTATGCCCTAATTCAATTCCTCCTGCAACCATAAATTGACATTTCTCCCAATTTAGAACTAAGTTAGTTTTCTCGCATACTTCTAATACTTTTTCAAGTTGATTCAAGCATGCGCCAAATGATGTTCCAAATATAGAGAAATCATCCATAAATACTTCTATTCCATCTTCAATTAATCTACTAAATATAGACATCATACATCTCTGAAATGTTGCAGGTGCATTACATAATCCAAAAGGCATTCTTCGAAAAGCAAATGTTCCATAAGGACTAGTAAATGTAGTTTTCTCTTGATCCTCAGGAGCAATATGTATCTGATGATAACCGGTATATCCATTTAAAAAACAAAAATACTTATGTCCGACTAATCTATCCAACATTTGGTCTAGAAATGGTAATGAGAAGTGATCTTTCCTGGTGGCTACATTTAATTTCCTATAGTCAATACATATACACCATACAGTAACTTGTCTTATAGGTATTAAATCCTTATTTTCATTAGCTTTAACGATCACTCATCCTTTATTAAGAACACAATGAATTGGGCTTACCCATGCACTGTCCGAAATAGGATATATAATACCATCATCTAACCATTTTAATATTTCTTTCTTGACTACTTCTTTCATTATTGGGTTTAATCTCCTTTGAGGATCTACTCTTGGCTTATGTTCATTATCTAAAATAATTCGTGCATACAGATTGAAGGACTAATTCCTTTAATATCTGCTAAAGTCCAACCAAAAGTTTTCTTATATTTTTTTAATGTGTCTAACGGTTTTTGTTCTTGTGATTCATTCAATTCAATTTGATATAATAACTGGTAGAGTTGAATTGTTACCTAATTAAGCATATTTTAAATGATTAGGTAGAATTTTTATTTCGAGTTTAGGAGGTCTAATTATTGGTGGAACTATATTCTTTTCAACATTTTCAGTATTATCCAACATTTCAAAATTTTCTTGTATATAATCCAGTTTTTCATTATCTGTTTCTTCATTTAATTCTATATTTTCTTTTTCTAACTTTTCTTCAAAAAATTCTTTAAAATGTTCATTTTGCAAATGTTCAAGTATTTCCATTCAAAAACATTCATTATCTTTTTCTAAAGCAGGATATTTCATTGATTTTGCTATGTTAAAAGTTACTTTTTGATCGTTTACTCTCATAGTCAATTCTTCTTTCTGAACATCAATCATAACTTTTCCAGTGGCTAAAAAAGGTCTTCCTAATATTATTGGAATTTCTTTATCTTCTTCCATATCTAGAACAATAAAATCTACCGGGAAGATAAATTTATCCACTTTTACTAACATATCTTCAATAACTCCCTTTGGATAAGTCACAGAACGATCAGCTAACTGAAGAGTTACTGAAGTAGGTGAAATTTCTCCTAATTCTAATCTTTTAAAAATTGATAGGGCATTAGATTAATGCTTGCTCCTAAGTCACACAAAGCTTTTCCATAAAAATTTTCTCCAATAACGCAAGGTATAGTGAAACTACCAGGATCTTTTAATTTTTCAGGAAGCTTTTTCTGAATAATGGCACTACACTCTTCACTAAGTGCAACAGTTTCATTATCTGTAAATTTTCTTTTTTAATTTAAAATATCTTTCATAAATTTTACATAATTAGGCAATTGTTCTAATGCTTCTACAAAAGGAATATTTACCGTTAATTTTTTTAAAATTTCAAGGAATTTAGCAAATTGCTTATCTTTTTTATGTTGTTTAAGTCGTTGAGGAAATGGTGGTGGTGATTTTTTTCTATTGATATTTTCATAGGGATCAATGGATATTCTAAGTTTTTATCTTGTTGATCCTTTTCTTTCTCAATTTCCCTTTCCTCATTTTTACTTTCTGTTTCTTTCTGAATTTTAGTTTCTAACTCTTTTCCACTTCTTAGTTCTATCGCTTTAATTTGTTCTTTTCCTTGGTCTTTAGGATTTATTTCCACATTACTAGGAAAAGTTCCAGGAATTCTATTGTTAAGTGCGGTAGCAATATGTCCAAGTTGAGTATCAATATTTTTAATTGATGTTCCTTGATTTTGTAATTGATTTCCTTGAATTTGTAATTGATTTCCTTGATTTTGTAAGTGCTGACCCATACTTAATATTAATTCTTTTATGGATAACTTCTTATCTTTAAATTGAGTGTTATTAAATCCAGGTGGATAAGATGGTTTATAATTTGTATTTTCTTGATTAGGTGGATTTCCTATAGAGTTGTTCATCCATTGTTGATTAGCTGTATTGTTATTCCAATTAAAACTTGGATGATTCTTCCAACCAGGATTATAATAATTCGCATAAGGATTATTGGGTTTATTATTAATAGAATTTATAGTTTCATAAGGAGATTGAGAATCTATAATTTGTCCAGATAAGTTTTCTTCTAATATAGGAGAGTAATTCATTCCAAAATGATCTAATTTCTTTGATCTAGCAGCAATTTGAGAAGCTAACATAGATATTTCATCATTTTCATAAACACTGGCTATCTTTTTAGGATTTATTCTTTCAGCAGACCATTGAAAATTGTTAGTAGCCATTTCTTCGATTAACGCATAAGCTTCATCAAATGGTTTTGACATTAATGAACCTCCAGCAACAGCATCAATGATTGATCTAAGAGATCCTACTAATCCATTGTAAAAAGTTTGTATAATTAACCGATACGGTAACGCATGATGTGGGCATTTCCTAAGAAGTTCTTTAAATCTCTCCCAAGCTTCATATATGGATTCTCCATCAAGTCGACTAAAAGATGTTATATCATTTCTAAGTTTTGCAGTTTTCGAAGGAGGAAAATAATTGGATAGAAATTTTTGTGATAATTCTCCCCAAGTTTTAATAGATCCAGGTGCTAATGAATTTAACCACATCTTAGCCTTATACCTTAAAGAAAAAGGAAAAAGCATAAGTCTAATAGCATCATTAGATACTCCTTCATATTTAAAAGTAGCACATAGTTCCAAAAAACTAGTAAGATGTAAATTAGGATCTTTATTAGGTTAACCATTAAATTGATTATTTTGTACCATTTGGATAATTGCAGGTTTAAGTTCAAATAAATTAGCAGCTACATCAGGGTTTTGAATAGTTAGGTGAATTTCATCTAATGTAGGGTTGGCATAGTCTCTTAATGGTCTTTGTTGATATTTTCAATTTCTGGATTATTTGTCATTTGTGTTAAATTTATAATTTCTTTCTTTTGTTTTCTAATTCTTTTAATTGTGCGCTCTAATTTTGAATCGTAAGGTATTAAATTTTCGTTTCCAAATTTACGCATACAATTTTTAAGTAATATTTAAAACACTTCGTTACTCTAGTAATTATTTTAATAATTCTATTAATTACCTTAATAATTACTTTACTTAACTATCCCCGGCAACGGCGCCAAAAACTTGATCCACTTTTTGATATTTATACTTACAATTATGATATTAAAAGTTAGCAACGGCACCAAAAACTTGATCCCGCACTGAATATATATTGATACTGATGATTCTGTTATGGATTTATGATTTATATTGTGGATACTACGCAAGTATACGTATCGTTATCAAGTAATATAGGGCTCTAATGGAGTCCTAGATATCGATCCCACAGGGAAGTTAGAAAATTTCAAAGACAAATTAATGTAAACTTACTTACTAATCTAGTATATGGAAATTAAGAATACTTAGACTAAAATAACTAATGCTTAAGGTTGAATATAAGATTTCAGAAAAGTATCTTTCTCCTTGTTTTAGAGAATTAAGTGAATGAAGAATTAAATAAGTTTTTTTATTGTATTGTGCCAAATAGGAGCATTCCTATTCTTTACCCTTTGGTCCAGGTGCAAAGAACATTGACTAGTCTTATGTTTGATTACTAAATCTGCAGCTAGGCTGGGAGGATACCGATTGCCATTTCAGAGCTCCCACATTCCCCTCGCCTGAGGGCTAACATCTAAACTTCAGCTCTCAAACAATAAGACCAAATTGAATATTTTAGTCTATCACACTAAAATGTCCAATTCTACGCCCGATAGTTAATATTTCCCTATTTATTTGCACCCTCCTTCCAAGGCTTTTGACTTCCCTGAATCTTGGATGTAATCTTTACTATAGTTGATATTTCAACATATGTTAACAAATCAATTGACCAGATTAAAAGTAAATTAAGATTTAAGTTAAAGATTAGCACAATTTCTATTTTCATATTTTAGGCACAATTACTTTAATTCATCATTTCACAAAATCTCAATAACAAGGAGAAAGACTAAGGAAACTACTCAGAATGCATGGGAAAAATAACACGAAGCATGAATTTCATTAAAGTTAACAAACGAATAACAAAAATACTTATCTCAATTCTTCTCTCCAAGCAGACTCTTGAAGTTCCTTTGACTCTTCCTTCCAGTACAGCACACCAAATCGCTAAACACTTTATCTACTCACTCAAAAACTCTTAAATTACACTTAACTTCCACACAAATAATACAAAACTGACACAAAACTGACTAGAATTCGTCTCTATTTATAGAAGGGGTCAAATCTCCAAAGGTTGCTTAAGCACCTCTTCAAAAAGCCTCCAGGTTCAATGTATTTTGGCTCTTTTCAACTGTCTCGCCTTCAGCGGCTTGATCTCGCCGTCGGTTGGCTTCTAGAAGATGGGCTAACCGCGCCGATCTTGTTGTCTGTGGGCTAGATCTCACCGTCAGCGGGCTCCTTATAATATATTCAAAATTTTCGGGAAAAACTCACCGTCAGCGACCTAAATCTCGCCGTCGGCGGGATAGTTCAATTTTCATCTTATTGAGTCCTTTTTGCTCCAAATCCGCTTCTTTTGTGCTTTTTTGCTTTCAGTACTTATAAATCTTCATTCCTGCAATAAAACAAAGAAAGTACCTTTCTTTAAAGTGCAATTTCATATAAAATTAGTATGAAATTCTTAATATATTTTTCTGTGGTCAGGTACTTCCCCTAATTTTTCTAGATTTTTATAATCAACATGCTAATTTTCACAATTAATTTTTAAGAACATGTTTGTGAACTTAGAAAATAGATAACTTCACATAGACATAGCCTCTAGTCTTGAAAAATTCAGGGAATGTTCCCAAGGTCAGAGGCTACAAAAGCCCTATGGTCTCATGCCATGGTGAATTATGTATGCAAATGGAGAATTAAAACATCACAGAGATTATTTAAATCATTAAAAATCATAGACTCAACAAATTAACTTAATTCTTTTTCCACATTATTCTCCTCTGTTCACTGAGTAAGAGGGTATTTTTATTTTATTTTTATGATTTTTCTATGCAAAGATATGAATTTTCAAAGATTAGGGCATTTAAATAATTCAAAAACACCCTATTTATCTACTTAAACACGTCAGCGCCAACTCATCCTTAGCAGCTCCGAAGTCCCACGTGGCGCTTCCCCATTCGACGCTGCCATCTGAGTTAGTGCCACGCGGCCCACGGTTCATGTATCGTTGCTTCGTCCGGCGCAATCTTGGCCATCAATTCGATACACGCGCGATCCGACGGTTGCTGCTCATCGTCCCCGTCTGGTGTGTCCCGAGAGCCGTCCACCCTAGAGCCTTAAGATCTCGCTCATTTCTCAACCAAATTACAAGAAATTTGATCCTATGTATTTGTCTAAACGAGAGCTACAAATTCATACGGCTAATAGGCCTTGAAATCGATTTAAAAGAGATGATGAATCGCTGAAAGCTCGGGCTAAGGAGAAGTCTCCATACCTTGGTCTAAGAGGTGAAGCCTCGATTGGATGTGCTCGACACATTTGCTGGAGTCCAAGGACTCTACGTATCAAGCCTCTGGTACTGGTGAATTGCCTAGGTATGATTTCCACCAAACCCGATTTCAAGCTTTGGTCTCCAGCACAGATGGGTGGCCTGGTGAGGGGGCTTCCACTGGGGAACTTCCTCTCTTGGTCTAGTGAAGGTGTGGGTGAGTTTAATTTGGTTACTGTGGAGGTTTAGTGAATGTCCTGCTTCGGCCTGAGAATTGAGCCCTGAAATCAAGCTCAATCAATGGGGATGAGGGCAGGAGAACAATGGGGAACTTCTTCTCTGTGTTAGGGGAAGAGTTTAGGCCACTTGTATGGAGGTTTTGAGAGACTTGATTTCAGCCAACCTTTTAGTTGTGGATGATGGCTGTTTAAATAGCCATGGTTGGAGAGTCTCCCAGAGCCAATTGAGGGTTGGGATCAGCTGCCTAGGGGAGGAGAAGAAGAGCTCTAGTGACCATTAGCCATGGGACAGCTCAGCAAGGGAGTTTTGAATTTTTGAATCAAATGGGTGCTTACGGGTGTGGTGTTTTTCGGCGACCCAGGTGGCTGGCCGGCAGGCATGAGTCACCATCTTGACCAGTGAGGTCAGGGCTGGGGTTTGGTGAGTTCAATTGGCTTTGAACATGTGTTAAAGGTTTGATTTAAATGGAATGGGGGAAGGGTGAATTTTGAGTTTAATTGGGTTTAAACATGGTTTGGGTTAGGTTGATCCTCCCAAGGTTTAGTATAGGCTGAGGGAAAGTCATTTAGTTTAGCTTGATTAATGGGGTCAAATCACAATCCAAGTACAAATAGGCTTAAACATGGGTTAGGGGAAGCATGTGAATGTTTAATCACTTTAAGGGAATTAAGTAAGAGGCTCCTCCTTTTGCCCAAGATGGTATAGTGACATGGGCACAACTCACATTGCTTACATGTGGCTTAAACATGGCTCCAAGGCTTGCTCATGGCTTAGGAATGGCTTGGCTCACTTGCATGAGAAAGGGATTTTGGTATTTTTGACATTTAGGGATAATTTGGCATGAGGCTTGATTTAGAATTATTTGATGATGAAATTGGAACTTAGGGAATGATTTTAATGAAATGGATGATGGAAAGAGATGTCATGTGGGCTTGGATTGAAAACTTGGGCTTTTGAAATTGTTTTGGATGGGCTTTTAAAATGTTTTAAGGAGATGGGCCTTCTAGGTTTTAAAATAAACTTTGGGATAAAAATTTGGTAAAAGGTTGTGCCAAATAAATATTGCATTTGGTTTAGGAATGTGCCAGGAATTATTTGGAACAAGTTTGGGGTAATTTCGAATTGAATTAGGTTTAATTTGGGTCTTTTAGTAATAGGACCAAAGTGGATCAAATTGGGATAACTTGGGCTAAAGTTGGGCTAATGTCGGGTTTGATTTAAAATTAATGTTGCAAAATATTTATGGAGTTGTGAAGAAGAGTTTTCAATTTTTGTTGAGTCTTGATTTTGGGATTTGGGCTTGTTTGGGTTCATGATTGGTTTAGGCCAATTTGGGAAATTTTGGTTTGAGTTAAGCTTGGGTGGAGTTTTGGGTCCAAATATTGGGTAAATTAAGTTAGAGTTCTGCTTGTGGGGATGTTAGGAAGGTTTCAAAACAAATTTGGGGAAAATTAGGTGACATTTGGGTTCAATTTGGGATGGATTGGGTTAATTGGTCACTTTGGGCCTTAAGGGCCCATTTGGCATTTT
The DNA here is from genome assembly GCA_022702705.1 of Papilionanthe hookeriana x Papilionanthe teres. NCBI lineage: Eukaryota > Viridiplantae > Streptophyta > Magnoliopsida > Asparagales > Orchidaceae > Papilionanthe > Papilionanthe hookeriana x Papilionanthe teres. The sequence continues at coordinate 22,863,983 of CM040423.1, forward strand.
TTTGATCCAATTGGGTTAAATTGACAAAATTGGGTATATGGAAGTTGAAGGAAATGATGTGGAGAATATTTTGGAATTTTTGGGATTTTTTGAGAATTTTTTGAATTTTTGGAATTTTAGGCTATTTAGGGTACAAGGAGAGTACATGAAGGGTATTGAGGGCTATTTTTGGAAATTTTGGTATATTTGGTCATGAATGATCAATTTTAGTGGTGGGGAATGTTTAGGATTGATTTTAAGGAATTTTGGGTAGTTTAGGAAATTTTGGGAATTTTGGTTAACTTCAAGGGTATTTGGTAGGTTTGGTGGGTTTAGGGCCCTGGGGGTCAAAAATTGAAATTTGGGAAAAATGAAGATTGATTAAATGTGAGTAAAATGAAACCATTTAGGTTGAGCCAAGAAGCCATGTTAAGCTCACAAGATCCATGAGAGGACTCATCTTAGGCACTCAATATATTGTTCCTAACCCTCTTAGCCAGGGGCTTAGGGGTTGAGGCCCATCCATATGAGTTACCTACATGAGTCAGGGAGTTGAGTTGGGTGAGAGTGGTTTCATGGTTTAGAATGTATATGAGAGTGTAGTGTGTGCAAGCTGACCCTCACCAAGACCAGGCCACCCAGGGTAATCCTAAGGCCAAAGAATCCTATTGGAACTCATCCTTGAACCTCCACATTTGACTTTTAACCTTCCAAAGAGGCTTGAAGGTTTATGTTCATCTATGTGGGGTTCAAGAAGAGTTAAGAGGTGTTTGAATTTCTAAGTGGTGGGCTCCATTTCTAATCTTATAGGATAGTCAAAGGGAAAACCTATGGCTAGATCCTAAGCACTAAGAGGAAAGGAAAGACCTCACCAAAAATGAGGTTAACAATGTCTAGTGGGACTTAAGTGATAAAGCTCTGCCATGATTCTTTAATGAGAACCATCTTCAAAGGAAAGAGTTAATGAAATGTTAACTTAGCTAAAACTTATTGGAACTGTATTAACAACATTCAAGGTTAGTTAAAAAGACTTAAAATAACGCTAATTTAAGGATCTATGAAATTTTCTTTAAAGATAAAATTAGAGAATTAAGGAAATGGTCAAGTTATTAACTATTAAAGCTAATTGATCCTATAATGACATTTAAACACTTTATTAGTTTTCTATAAACATGTTGAATAGTTAGAATCCTACATAAGTGCCAATTCAATTCATAAAAGTCTAAGTAAGCCATGTGATTATTAGAGGGCAAGTAATAGGGTAATTTTGGGGTATTGACATGCGTCAATTTTATGTGATTTTACCTATATTTTTCTTTCCATTTACATGTTATATTTACCTATTTATCACAGATTTATGCTTGAGAAAGCTTTTTTATTAATGTTGTGCTAGTTGCAAGAGTTGAATACCAACACTTTGGAATGAGTTAATCCATGGAAAAAAAGACCTAAAACAGCGTGACCACCCCACCTATTGATGACGTGTGGTGTGACCATGCCAGAACCGGTGTAACCATGCGAACTATGGCAGTTTAACTGTGTCACCAAACTATAATTGAGTGTGACTATGTTGCCCCCGTCAGCAAAATGGCGTGACCACACTGCATTTGGGTGTGGCTATATTGATGAGCCAGAAACAATTTAAGAAGGAAATTTGATAGTCCAATCCTTGATTCTTGATATAAAAGTGATTTTTAGGGCTCTATGACTGGAGTTCTGCATTAGGGAGTAAATGGAGGCTGCTGGAGGTAAGATTTGGAGAGAGTTTATGAGCTTTTCTCAAGGTTTTCTTTCTTCTTTAGTGGAAACCTTGCGGGGTGAGTTTTCATTTTTTTTGTAAGTTGTGAGAGACTTATATGAGGGGGAGAATTGATGTGCCTATAGAGAAAACAAACTATTGTAAGTTTTACATGTTCTTATTTTTTGCAAAAAATTCCTGCATCTATGGTTTTCTTGATAATGCGTTGTTGAATTCGCTCTTTGTGTCTCTATGTAGGGGTAGGGGCTTTAATCATGATTTTTTTGTAATGTTTTTCCATTAAAGTTTTCTTATGCTTTCATGGCTTATGTTGTTGGTTAACTTATGGACTTAGTTTACTCCTAGTATGGCCAACTAGGATGTTAAAATGTTTTTTGAAGCTACGACTTCTAACTATTGTGTAGTGAAAATGATGAGTTAACCACATAATTCCGAGAAGACAGACATATTCCAGTGGAATTCTGCAATCCTCTCAGGAGATCATAACGGTTATGCAGAATGCCATAAGGATTGAGGAAGCCTCAACTTCATTGATTCTAAGCTTCTTTTTTTCTAGACATAGGAAATGAGTTTTATCCACGATTGACAACAATCATCTTGAAAATCTTTCAAAAAAATCACAATCATGATGATCCCCGAATCACAGAGGCATGAGCCTTATATATCTTGAAGGAACTTACAAAAATCTTTCTACCATTTTTGTTTTCTGTTATTTGGAAGTTACTCTATTTTGCTAGAATCTTAGTACTTAACAAAACTAGTAAGCTATATATTTTTATGTGGAAAAAATTTGCTAGAACTTTCCTCTGGGGATTGATATGTGGCCTCTTAGATCGCATACTACTTGACACATGCACTTGCGTTGTACGACTATTTACGTCGTGGTATGTTTTGGCGAGTCATTGAGTAAAGCTAGATTTTCTTTGAAGTTGTCAACCAACCAGGCTAAGATATGTGATCAAATGTGGTATGGAGAACCACTCCAAGATAAGCAGGGCCTTGACTATGTTTGACAGTCTAAGTTGATGAAATCTAGAATCTTTATGCTTTTTGTAGGATGATTGCTACAACTTCTTATTGTAAGCCTACTGAACTTAGAGATGAAATCTAAGAAGCCTTTCTTATGTTTGAAGATGGTATGTCTTTAAAATTTGATGAGTTGGTAGAGTTGAATTGTTGTATGGATCTGGATCCTTATCCTATCCACATTAGTGCCCTGATAACAGAGCCTATGGTTACTTAGATAGTTGAAGTCCTTTATGAATTTTGTGATTTTATTGAGTGGAGCTGCAGTGAAATGCCTAACTTAGAGCTTAAGGTGGTTGTCCATAAGTTAGTCATTGGCCTTGCTATGACTTTGGTGAAGCAGTATCCTTATAAAATGTGCCTAGATATCAAGTAGATGGTCATAGATGAGATCTAAAAGTTTAATTAAGTTTGGTTTATTAGAGTAGAATAGTACCATACTTGGTTAGGAAATTTCTTACTAGTTTGCAAGAAAAGTAGACAGATTCATGTTTGTACTGACTTCTAGGACATGAATAAGGCAAAAAAAAATTATTTTCTTTTACAACTTCTCATAAAACACAAGCCCCCGAACTCAAACATATTTACACAGTTGACTTTGGCTTGGACTATAAAACTAACCAGTTTGATCGAATATCGGCCATCTTCACTCAAAGAGCCGTTAGCCCCATGGAGTAATCCAACCTCAAGGCATCCAGCTCCTCACAAAGCACCTCCATCTCCGAATTTGGCTGTGGGCCAATAGTCACCCTTTTGGGTCCCTCTTGACAACTAGTTGGGATTTCAACATCCTCATCCCTACTCAGTGCTTGGACCGAGGTACCCTCAGATGCACCAGAAGCGAGAACTTGGGTGACACATAGTAGTAGCTAGTCAACACTAAGAACTATGTCACCTATATCAACAAACAAGTATCGGCAGATAAAATAAACTTATACTCACAATAAATCATCATCACATACTCAGAGCTTGACATAAGTCATACCACCCAAATGAAGGGCAACTCTTGCTAGACATTGGCGGGGCATTAGGGGGTACTCAACCAAGGTCTATTTTCAAATTGTAGGTCCTAGATCCTGGAGAGCGCTTGCTATTTTAGTCCTAAGGCCCCAGTTTCAGAATTGCAGGCCTCTCGCCAGAGGACAGCAAGGCTCCAGTCATCCTTTGTATGGGCTGCTCAGCCAATTTAATGCTAGCCCTAGCAGACACAATGGTCAACGCACCAACAACTTGGCCTCCTTTCTTTTTCCAGAGAATTGCCAACAAGTCAGACACACAACCTCTACCTCGGTGTATTTCACCCATTTTGTTTTGTAAGCGAGTTGCTTAATCCACCCCGCACCTTTGTGCTGGGTCCCTTCTCCTAGCCTCTTTGCAGCCCCAGGCTTGTTCACGCCCTCAGGTCGACCACTTTCGCTTGGCTTCTTTGTTAAGGTTTTTTCACCCTCACAGCAGCTGCCTACTTTGGTTTCTTTTTCCTTTGAAGCTTCTTCTCCCAATGGGCTAGCGATGCAGAGTCGCTAAATGATTTTGCTAGTATTTTCTCAGTAATACGGTCTTGTAGGGACTTCTTTCCAATTGCCATACGACCATGTGTCTTCGAATATTTAAAAAATAAGTTGATTTATTTTTAAATAAAAAAAACATATAAAAGTATACCAATCAAACACATTTATAAAGAAAAAAATACAAAAAAGTATAAAAAACTACAACAAATAAAAATGATGCCAACATATTTGTTATATGCTTTGATTTAGCCAAATCTAAACTTGCCTTCATACAAACTAATTTTCTTGTTTAAGCATTCATATTCTCCTCAAACGACTACAAATTTTTTATCTAAATTAGCATTCTCTTTTTTAAAGAAATATATATATATATATATATATATATATATATATATATATATATATATATATATATATATATATATATATATATATATATATATATATATATATATCAAACTATAAATGATGTTTACTCTAAATTGAGAAGTGCCCTTTAGGCCGTATTGTTATTTTTATTAATTTCTCGTCCTTTCTTCTTCTTTTTTTTTCTTTTTATGCATTCATGTGCTATTAAAGAACAATGCGTCCTATTAGCTATATAGATAAACATTTGGTCAAATTAATGGCAGCCATATTAGCATCTTACTTTTAAGAAACTTTCAAACATATCATATAAGAAGCTTATTTTTCTCATAGTACTTTACGAAGAGAATTTAATACAACAACAACAAAAACAACAATAACAAAGCCTTTGTCCCACTACATGGTGTCGGCTATATGAATCTTTTTTCCTCAATTGCGTCCTATTTAGTGTCATATTTTCATTTAGTGCTAATAAATTTTATACAATAAGCCCAAGTCTTCCTAGGACTACCTTTACCTTTCTCAACATGAATCGAATCTAAAACATCTTTTCTCCTAATCGGATCATTAGATGGTCGACGTTTAATGCGACCAAATCATCTAAGACGACTCTCTAATTTTATCCGTCAGAGGAGCTACACCAACCTATCACGGATATATTCATTTTGCATCATGTCTCTAAGTGTAAAGACACTCATCCACCTAATCATTCTCTTCTCAACAAAACTTAACTTAGTATTATGCTTACGAAGAGAATTCAATGTGCTAATAAGTTTCGCAATATTTATTTTAATTGAAGAAATATTTTTGTTAGATTCCATACCAAATAGTTTATACTCACATACATATATTTAGTTGTTATCTCCCATCCTATTTTTGCCTTATAGTCAAAGGGGGAATGTTGAAGTGAAAATTGAAGGAAAATTGTCTGCCATTAGTGCGGTGGATTTACTCTTTATGGTTATTCTAATATTGAGTTGAAGCTGCATGTTGAGAATTTTAGGGCGAAGAAAACACAAGAAGCGATGCAAATTCAGAAAGAAACACAAAGATTTAATGATGTCTGACAAAGATGCATACGTCCTCGGGAGCAGAGCGGTAGTTTTTTCTTCAATTCAGAAAAAGAGTATAAGATACATTTAGGGTTACAATACATCATATATATATAGTCATGACATACAATATGTAATTACAAAATTACCCCTATACCGCACCGCGACAGGTTGCCCTCGCACCCCTACCCACATAACTAAACTCCTTGATTAGACATATACTTCCACTCCACTCCGCTCCGTTCCGCTCTAGCATCTGTCTCTTATTTGATATATGAGTCATACCTAACACTGTAATAACGATAAAAGGGAGGTATAGCATATCAAATAGAGAGGTCTGTTTGCACTTCTAATAATCTTAGAGCAAATCATATAAACTACACATAAGCGCAAGTAATTAAAATAAATTAGAAGAAATTTAATATGTAGTATTGGGGCGAATATCACTTTCAATTCTTTACATTTGGAGTTAAAAAAAATTAAAATTTTATTGATTTGATTTACTAAAATAATTTAAAAAAACATTGAGGATTCAAATTAGAGATCGCTACAAAGAATGATAGCTAATAAGACAATCTTGATATCAAAACATTCATCTCTTGCATAAATGATTAGACAAACAAAATCTCATTAATGGCATTATAGTTCTTTGAAAGGATGGACATCAGATATGGATTCTCTTTGAAATGTTGATAGTAGGTCACTATTATTTGCATGGGAAATTATTTATTTTGTCAAAGAAAATTAATCTGAATCCTCCTATTGCTTCACAAGTGATTCTTGTAGAATTATTATGTACTAAAAGACGTTAAAATAAAGGTAATCAGAGAAGATCAAATAGAGTTGGATGAGCTATATACAACACTAAAGGAATGCTGACTATTAGGGTTTGCTTTAGCGTCAGAAAATTTCTGACGCAATAGTTGCATTGAAATTACGTTAGAATATGTTGGAGTTTAATATGGATGGTTTGGCGTTGGTAATATGCAGACACAAATTGTTTGTATTGACATTTGCTTCGAGCTTGTTCAATGCATTAATTATTACTTGATAGCGCATCTTATTGGAGGATCACTACAGGAAAATAGTGAATTTGCGTCTGTTAAATTGGGCGCTAATCAAACGTAAATCCGATGACATTTAAAAATTATCTTCAGATTTGCGTCTAATTTACGTCCGATATTTTCCTAGGGTTAATCAGAGGTTGGTAATGTTAATTACGTCAATATTGTGTTGAAATATTCCGGCGCAAATAATTAGCATCATATTTTGCGTCGTCCTAGCATTGGACTTCTTGTGCGTTAAATTTTGCGTAATACAATCAAATTTACAGCATGTAATATCGATGAGCTATACGTTGCATTTTTGTATGCAAAACAGACGCAATTCTGACTGAAAAGTCATATAGAGAAAAAAATTCAAAATATTAATTTCTTTTTCATAATCTACACACAACAATTAATCCATATCATATCAACATTATTTCCTGTCATATCACGTATCAAAGCTCATAAAAATATCAATACTTGAAATGGAGATACTCTCACAAATCTAAATTATCAAAAGTTTACACCTGCACCTTCAATATAAGTTCAAACATTTCAAAAATTTTAAAAATATAAAAAATCCTTTTAATCCTCCTAATCATCCTCCTCCTCCTTATCCTCTTCATTCTCTTCCTCGACTACAACAGTTACTATTTGCTTTCCTCAGCGATCTTCTATAATCTCCGTCAGACGTGCAATACTCTACTCAATTCTTTGTTGGTCTTCACGTATATGATGAACCTCCTCAGTCATAGCAACGACCTGCATGACAAGCTCCAAAGTATTCATGTGTGACGAGCTCCTGCCAACCATAGAAGCATGAGAGCTCGTGCCTTAACCGAAACTATGACTGCTACATTCCAACTAAAAAATCATGGAGCAATTGGATGCTTTATTGAGATTCAAGTTCAACAATCACCAAGCTCATATCATCTAGATCAACAACATCACACGTTACAACTTCTCTCTAAGCTGGAATGGATGACTGCTCTCCACTCAACACACCTATGCTAGTCCGGACCTCTGCCTCTTCGGACTCGGGCACACCTTTTCATAACCACACTTTAATGTCAATTGATATGATCCCTCCAATATCTTACGGTGATTCTTCTGGGTATCGCATATGCTATCAAACTGGTTATGTCAACATATGCACTCTCCTACAACAACCCACTACAAATCTCTCATACATATCCTTCAATACCTAAAGGGCACATGACATTTTGGGTTAGAGATCTCCTACATATCAACCCAATCCTCACAAAAGAGGAATATTCGGAATGCGAAGAATATCCTTCGCCACCTTTTGTCACCATCATAATTATGTTTTCTGAATGCGCGCAGCACTAACAAAAGTGAAGGAGAATGGAGAAGCAGTGATCATCCTCTGCTTCTTCCAAATCTCCAAAAATTTTTTTGAACAGAGACAGGGTGTGGGGTTGATTTTATTAGGGATAATTACATTTAGATCATATGAAACATTCATATTTACAAATCAAGCATCCAAGTGAATTTTTTTAGTTACACTCGTCACGATCAGAAAATGAAAAATAAGGGTTGGGGTTTAAACAGTAATTTTGATATTTGAGCGGGAAATTAAACAAAAAGGATGAAATAGGATGGTTGTTTTTGTAAATATCAAGTTTACATAATTGCCCTTATTTTATTATTTGTTCTGCGTTTCTGAAAAATGAGAAGTTGTTTGAATTGAATACGAGCTGCCCTTGATTTCAGCTCATTGGCAATTGAGAGTTCGTTTAAGGGTGTGTTTGGGGCAGTTTGTGCTTATCCAGATAAGCCACTTATCTGAAAATATGTACAGCGGGGTTCGACTCGCGTTTCGCGTTTTGTGTAAAAAATGAACTACGTTTTCAGATAAGTTACTCAAATGCACTTTTCAAACGGTGACACAACGTTTTCAAAATGCCCCCGCTGCGGACAAGCTGCCCCAAACAGAACCTTAATTTGTGCTGGTTCACACACCAAGTATTATTGTCTTTTTTTTTTTTTTTAAATAAAGCCTAAGTTTTGAGTTGCAAGGATGCAATAAAGAATATAAAATATGTGGGTTAAAAAAAAGGAGAAATTACTAATAAACAAAATAGAATTTTTAGAGTTTTCACATTATTTTACAATTAAAGCAATAAACTTTAATATTTAAACCGTTTATATTACTTCTAATACTTGCAAAATTATTGGGTTTAATTGACAAATGACGGCAATAGAATTGTGAAAATGTTGCGGATAACAATGTTAATTAGGGCATAGAAAGATTTAGAAATTTAAAGCTTTGCGGTGTTTTATTTATGCATATAGCTTATTTTAATGATTTTTAAGTTAGCCGGCGAGCTAATGAGCCGAATTAAAAGCCGTATGAACAGCTCAAAATTATTTTTTTTTAATCAATTTTTTACATAAATTTTTATATTTATCACGTATATTATTCTATATATTAAGCAAACAAAATAACACTCTTCAATTCGAGAAATATTTACGTACAGAGTACACATGCAGTTCTATGTGTGTATTCCGCAATAACCTTCGAGTAACTCTCTCATAATTTTTCCGATTAATATTTAAAATGGAACCGCGAAGGTTATTCGGGGAGTATTAGGGGGTTATCTCGGCGTTATACCCCAATAACATCATCAAAACCTTGAATTACAAAAAAAAAAAGTGTAACCGCAGAAGATATTGGTGGGTTATTGGGAGGTTATTGCAGTTAATACTCCAATAACAACATAATAACTCACCAATAACGGACTATTAGGAGTTTATTATAGGGAGTCTTCTTCCATTGACTTATTTGGTGTATGTTAGTTTGTCAGAAGTTACGGCTGAAACATACTTGACATCAACTTAAAAATGAGGAAAAAAACTTGCGTACGGTAAACGTATGCAGCGCTGCGTATATAAACGGATATAAGAGGGTTATAACGGGGTTATATCCGTGTTATAATCCCCTGCAACCTACTTATAATCCCCTTGTAACCCCTCTGTAAACTACCAATATATGAAAATAGAAGCACGGTTACAAGAATTACAAGAAGGTTATAAGTAGGTTACATGAGGTTATAACACGGATATAACCCCTTGTAAACTCCATGTAACCCGTTTACACTCCCATTTACCCACACAGCTCTACGTACGTGCTCCGCTCGTAATTTTTTTCCTAAAAATGAAGCAAGAAAAAGACTGAAACCAACGGATTTGCGATGGGTGGCAAAATGGTGATTTCATCGTCCAACGAATTTGACGTTTTTAAAAATGTAGGTTCTCCAAGAACCGCGTATTTGTCAGTGCTCCGTCCACCAATTTACATCGTCAGTGAAAGGGTTAAATTAATGAGCAATTTGAGCCTAAAAGAAAAATAAAGGGAAAGATGGGAGAGAAAGAAGTCATTCTCCAACTTTGGAAATCTCACAATAATTTCAAGAGATATCTTCTTATCTTCTTTCCTTTCCTGAGATGTAAGGGTAATGCACACCAACAGCCACATTATCTCTGTATTATTCACCATGAGCATTAATATTTAATAATGCATAATTTCAGTAACTTGCTAAGTATAACTCATATACTAAATAAATGACAGATGTTGGAGCGGAGAGAGCTGTCAAATCGGTGGAGTTATGTTTTATGGGTTGGGGTTACGGGGGCACGCCCCTGCTGTACGGTACATGAGTAATTTTGTAATTACACATTGTACTATAGGGTTATATATATGTGTGTTATTTGTAACCCAAGAAATGTTATTTGTAACACTATGAAGTATTCTGTATCTTATACTCATTTTCTGAAAGTTGAAAGGAAAACCGCAGCTCTGTTCCTGAGAACGTAGGCATCTTTGCCAAACCTCGTTAAATCTCTGCGTTCTTCTGGATTTGTGTCGATTCTTGTGTTTCTTTGCCCTAAAATTTCTCAACATAACTGCTCTGCATGAATGTTTCTCCTTAAGTGCTTCGCTTTGGTAAATCTCTTGCCAGTCTATTTGGCCCTAGCGTGTGTTGGTGAATTTCTCTTAGTTGCCTTAAGGAACTTCACTATCGAATTCACATGAAAGGGCCTTGGTGGGGTTGATCTTCGACATGAGCTAGTCGAGGTGCCGTGGTTAATTTGTGGTGGGTGAACTGTGCCGTACTATCGAGTTCTTTGGTTAAATTGACTAATCGATCGTCTTCATATCTTGAAATAGGTCCAGGAGCTTTTGTTTATACATGATTTTTCTTTTATTTCTCTTATCTTTTTTACAGTGAATTTGTGAAATATATATATATATATATATATATATATATATATATATATATATATATATATATATATATATATATATATATATATATATATAAATAAGAGAAATAATCTTTGTCAGCATTTAGAATAAATATTAATAAAATTACATGATTTAATAACTTTCTTGAAGCTTGCGGGCTTTCCACCACCATATCTTTATAAACGGAGGTCTCTTCTTTTCTCTAGTGTCCTCTCCTTTTGGCCTTTGCTACTTTTGTTATGAGAATGGAGAATATTTCAAAAAATAATGTAACCATTCCCACAACCTGAATGTGACATTCACCTTTCTAGAGAGGTGAGTTTATCTTGTATTGAGTGAGAAATAAAACTTTAAAATATGTCAAAATTTTTTTTTATTTTATAATTTTCAACATATATTACATAGTTATGTGACTTTTTAAGCATGAAAGACCATAGAAATCATTTTAGAGAGATTTGATGAAATCACTGGAGCGCCGCAAAACTTTGCTAATGCTAAGTAACCAATGCCACGATGTAAAACTCAATAGTTCGGTGCCATCACCGAGAGTGCCTCAACACCATCAACTTCAGATTAAGGAACCGAAAGATGGAGATCTTGGCGCCGCGACACCAAACATTCGGCACCATAGTATTGTGTTAGCAACACAGTGTTGTAACCATAGTGTAGCAGTGTGGTGGTCCGACCGGAGCAATTCAATTCTAATGGGAATGGGACTTATACTAGTGGAATAGAGTTAAAAGGGGAATAAGTGTAGTCCATGGTGGGTGGCCATATATAGGAGAGTCAAGTCCAGAAGTGTGAGTGTAAATATGTGAACTGAGTGAAAAAAGTGTCTCAATCTAGTGAAGCAAGAGAAGAGGTAAGAAGGAGGAAAAGGAGAACATAGTAAGAGACAAATTGTGTATAATGCATTCCATGCTTCTTTTATTTTCTATTTTATTTTTGTTGAATCTCTTGTGCTTTTTCTACATTTGTGGAGAAATAAGAACTTTTATGTGTTTGTCGATTAGAGGCATGCTAGGCTAGGGATATTTTTATTTGAGTTTATGATTTATAAATTAAGTTCAATGGATTATTTTTCATTACAAATAAATTCATATGCATGTTTGAGTTTCTTCCAACTTTATTTAGCATTTGGTGGTGGCCACATTGGTATTTAAAATTTTGTATAGGTTAATGATATCAAGATTCTTAACTCTACATAAAGAAGATTCATTATTAGTGCTTAAGAGAATAGACCTATTACTTTTGAATTTTAGTAATAATTTTGGGAAATGTAAATTTTAATTTTAAAATCATCTAATTGCATAGACATATTGCATTAGAAATTTTAAAAATACGATTTCTAGCTATCGACGGAGGCTTTAAATTTGTTGTGCTTTGGATTTTAAATAACTTTTGAATGAACTTCAGGTCTCAGAGCTTGATTTTATAAACCGTAAATTCTAAGGATCATCATATATTTGGAAATTTTGTTATTTTAGAAAAACATAAGCACCCACCTTTTGAAAATCTAGTTTCAAACAGAACGTTGAATATTTAACTAGTGCTTAAAACTAGGTTTGAAAAATTTGTCATTTATTCTCGTAAGAACATTCTCTTACTGAAGTACACTATATTATTTGGTTGACCCATGGACTTTTATTTGCCAATTAAAAGTTGGTTTAAGTATTTAATACTTTTGTTGGGAATAATGGTGTGATTTTAAAATTAATGGACATACATTGTTTCTTGCTTACAAATTTATTTTGTTAGGTTTTGTATTATTATTGTTCAATTTCATTTTGTTTATCTTGCTATGTAGTATTCTTGTTATTATTTCCTATTAATTTTAGTTATTGAGAGAAATTCTTGTTAGGGACACAACATCAACTTGATCTTAATGAAATTGTTCATATTGATGTTATAAGTTTGTATATTTATTTTCAAGTTATTTTGTTGAAAGTAGACTATTTGATAGTTATTACATTACTCCACAACTAAAAAATGTGCAATTATTTAGTGTAAGTGTAGGGTTGAACTCACTAATTTAGTATCGTTCAACCCTGTAATAGAAAAAGATGCTAATTAAATAGAAAATAGAAAAAAATAAAAATATTTTAGGAGAGATGGCAAGCACTTAGGAACAAAATGATCAATTAAATCGTTTAGGGACTTTACCAATCCATTGGAATAAGGGATTCCCAAGAGTAAAAATAGCATGAGCATCCTCTTAAATAATTTTGAGCTTAAACTAGCAATCATTCAACAGATTCAAAATAGTCAATTCAATGTTTCATTCATAAAGGACCATAACCTAATGTTGACCTCTTTTTTAGATGTGGCCTATTCTGTTCTTGGTCTCTAGAACTTAAGATCTAGCCTTTGGGCTTTCTTAGCTGCATTAGAGTACTGGTGATTGAATCGATGCCAAGCTGGGACTTCAAATATTTCTTCACTCCTTTTAATTTCATACATTTAACTTCAAATCCTTAAACCTTTATTGAGTTGATAAAAGTCAAGTCATTAAAGCTTAAGAAAAGTTCCAATGGACTTGGAAATGCCTTAAGATACCCTTTGGTTCTAGTGACTTAAGTCTCTCATTTGATCTCTTTCATTATGCACTTTGCACTTTTCATTCATAGCCCCTTTGATAACTCTTTTCTTTGGTTCATAAGGAGCACATTGGGTATGAGGCTCATATTGAACTAAAGTAGGGTTTGTATTTTTATAAAAAAAAAGGCAACATGAAAATCATTTAGAATCAAAATCATAGAATCAAAAGTAAATAGATCCAAATTAAATTCAAATGAAATCAAGGAAATCACAAAGTACAATCAAGTAAAATCAAAATTCATAAAAAAAAGAGTTTAAATCATGAATAAGTTAAATTCAAATGAAATTATCAATTTAACCAAAAATTGAGATCAAAACTCATTAAACTTTAAAAATGAAATTAAAATTAAAATAATTTCACCAAAGTAAAAGTAAAGTTAAAAAAATTACATTTACAAGAATCATAAAAATTAATTCTCCAAAGTAGAATCACAAAATAAACATTCCAAAATATAAAATATAAAAACCATCAAATTGAAATCAAATTTAACTAAAGCTCATTAACTTCAAAGTAATATTAAGGTAAAATTAAAATTAAAATAAATCCACCAAAATAAAATGAAGATTTTAAAAAATCAACGTCACCGAATCATAAAATCACGAAGTAAAAGTCAAATTGAAAAAAAAAAATCAAAGTCTAAACTAAAATATAAAAAAATTCACCAAGAGTTACAAATCAAAATCCAAATTGAACCAAAATCACTAAATTTCTATCAATACTCGAAAAGAAAATGCAAAATTAAAGTATTTAAATCAAAGTCAAATTTAAAATATAATAAAATAACAAACCATTAACAAATTTTTAGAAATTCTAAATCCACCAAATTTCAAATCGAATTTCTAAATCCACTTATCCCATGTTTAAGCCAAAACTTAAGCCAACCTCATTCTATCCACCAACCCAACCCAAACTAATCTTGGCTAAATATAAATGGATTCAAATCAAACTAAACCCACACACTAAATCCAGAACATGTCAAGCCAAATCCAAACTTTTAAGCAAGCCAATAGCCTAAATGCAAGGCAATGCAAGCAAATTCCAAGACAAGGGCAACCCCATGACAATTCCACATCAAACCATCATGCTAAGCAACCTCATAATCAAGCCAGATCCATGCCAAGTGAAATCCAAGTCCAAGAACCCAAGTGACAAAACGTTAAACCCATGCCAATGTCTATATTTTTCCATGACAAACCAATCTCATCCATGTAAATCCAAGACACATCAAAGTCAAACCTAAGATCTTTAAATTTAAAGAAACTAAGAGTGAACCCATGCCAAGCCATCAAGACCAAGCAACCCAAATCCAAATAAAATAAAAGTAAGCCTAGACAATACATACCTCAACTCTCTGGTCTCTCCCCATAAGCCATACAAAGCTCACCAAGGCCTCCCAAAGCTACCTAAGGCTTCCTCGGATGGTCATTGAAGTCCTAACCCAAAAGCACCAAGAAAAAAAAGCTTTCCTCATCTTCCTTTTCAAATCCCTCTTGAAACACTCTCAAAGCACTTATCTAAGATCCTTAGCTCATTCCCCATCTTTTGCAAGCTCCTTCACTACCATTCCCCCACTAATTTAATATAGTTGAACCAAGGCAAGAACAAACTCACCCCTACTCACCAAAAATAAAATAGACTCCACCAAAAGCATCACCAAGCTCTTAAACCACTTCCCCTGCTATTTTTCCTCTTTTTGTAGCCCTTTAACCCATTCCGAGATCAAACCGTGAGAGATTTTGATCAAGTTATACAAGGAGGCAAGAACAACTCAAATTGAATCTAAGGGATGCTTAGTAAGCTAAAATTGATTCTCTTAAAGCATCTAATTGAGCACAAACCTCTTAGACAAAGGTATATGCTCAAAATCTCTATAGAGGCCCACAATTTTGGTCCTTTTTGAAATAAATTTTAAATTCATTTGATTCTATTCTCAGCCGCCAGTTGGGATCTCTCAGTTGCTTTTAAAAATGATTTAATATATATCTAATTTTAATTTAAAAATGTGTTTTTAATTTTAAAAAATGAAACCAAATAGTCCTCATATATTTAATAGTTTAAGTAATCGAGCAAAACACCAAAAGTAGTACACCATCTCAAGAGATAGGCATACTACTTAACAGCAACCTCGATTTTATAAGCTAAATAATTCATGATATCCATTTGGTTTGTGAACTTTTTATGTGACAGATATGTTCCCCTATCTAATTTTGAAGATTAGGCTAGGTTTATTTTACATGGGTTCCTAGTTCCCTATAAAGGCAAGCCCCTATAGTTAATGACATCCTAACTGACCAAAGTCACTTAAAAAAACTTTTGATAATGATCAAGGGATTCATCTTCAAGAATTTCATGATTTAGATTTTCAAGGTCGAACTTGGAAAAGTTAAATGGCAGTGGCTCAAATATAAACAGTTAATTTGGACTCCAAAGGAGTGAGAGGTAGGGGATGTCACAGATCTTGAGGCTGGCCTCAACAAGTTTCCAAACTATTATATTATTTGGTACAATTTGGAAGTGCAATTATTTGATATTTAATCCGGCCAATTATTTTAAATTAGGGCTTACACTTGTACAATATCTGTTTTACAAATATCCTAGAAAGGTAGGAGGATTTATATCATACCAAATGATAACCTTGAAACTTTAAAAGAGTTAGGACTTAAACTACCCAACATGATTGTGCAAAAGCCTTAAAGGTAAGGATTTATTGTGTACTAGGCAAACAACCTAGAAGTCCTATGTGTTTTTGTTATTTAAGACTAAGGAAAGTTTTGCTGAAGTAGATCCGCTTCATTGTTGAATCTTGATCGTCGTCTGTATTTATCCTCCATTTGCTTGCAGCTTGCTCCAAACTCCTTGACATGTGGTTGTAGGTTTAGATTTTTGGTTTATGTGTGAACATGCCATTTATTGTGTCTCATGGCCTGTCGTACGGTCCCACCTATCTTATGTCCTATTGTTATTTACCCTAGGGGCCTTTGCAAATACATGAAATTAAATATACTGTAAAAGTGCGGTAAAAGAAGGAAAGGTAATAATGCATACATGGGATTCCTGCCGCTGCTACAAGGTTAGTATTACAAATTTAGCATGCATGCATATCTTTAATAAAGAACTAAAGCTCAATAAAGATACTGGAATGTAGAATGAATTAGGTGGCACAAACAAAAGATCAAAACATGCTGTAAAAATTTTAGTTATGGGGGAGCTCAGCCTTAGGGCTCGATGTTCTATCAACCCTCGAAAGATGCCCGTAGGCAAATAACAACGATCCGAGCTGATGAGACCCAATATAAGGCAGAAGACTACCAACAAAGCAGTTAGGAGAGGGCAACTCTCAAACCAATTGATGTGACTAACAAGTGAACTTTCCATCCATAAATATCCTTAACTTTTCATGCATATAAATACTTTTAGATTGTTTTATATAATATCAATTTCCAGGCAACATATCAATTTCATCAATATATATATATATATATATATATATATATATATATATATATATATATATATATGATTTTATAAATGATGTATTTCACATTGTTTGGTAAGAATCACCTGCAGCTCCTAAAAGTAAGGGTAGTCTTATACCAAATACTGGAAGATAGTATTGTTAATCCCACACCCTCACAAAGTTCATTAGGTACGAAGACTCAATACAAGTCCATTATTCGATTTCAAACATCAGAAGCCTTTCACATCATCGCTCTCTCACCAAAACCTCCAACATACACCAACCTCGATGATATATAGTTGGCCACTTTAAATATCCACAGTTTCTATGAGAGTTTGGACACTTTATCCAAGGCCCACACCCCTGTGCATTGGGTTTTATTGTAGGTTAAGTCGTAATGGGGTATTTCTCATTTATATGTCTTAATTTAAAGGTTTCCAAATTTTATCTTGGTGAGTCTCGATGTGCTTGTGGATGATTTATTCAACAAATCATAGTAATTCCAAACATTATATGGAATGTCCAAAATCTTGCAAGGGTTGGCTGGAGAGGGAGACTTGGACAACCTTGGAATCTTTTGGATCATTTCAAATTCATTTTAGTCTTACTACATTGTTAATTTGATCATGCCAAGTTATGTTAAATTTTCATTATGATGTTTTAAACTGTGCTCAATTTCCACGTTTCAATTAACCCATGAGAACATGGAAGTGATTAATTTCAATATCTAATTAAGAGTTATGTGAATAAAATCCCCTTGGGGTGTAGTTATTATGCTTAAGGAAATTTTACACCTAACAATTGGGTTTGAGCTTATAGTGTTTCAGAGGTTTTCATTTCACTTATATTTTTTATGTTTTATTCATTACCTAACTCTCAAGTGTTATTAGATTAAACCTAATTCACTACTAAGCTCTTAGGGTTTAGGGATAAATTTATAATTTTGAAAAGTTTTAGTAAGATCTTTATTAAAAAAATTGGACTTTGCTTAACCATAGATTAAGGGGTTTAATTTTATGAACAGTATACTTTCTAATTCAAAACCCATTACTTTTGAATCATTCAAATTATCTTTTCTTCCAATTTACAACAAATCAAATATTCACAACATCACCCTTTTATAGAAAATGCTATGAGTGAGTTTCAACTCTATTTTTCCTTTATGTTTCAAACATCATAATTTAACATCCTTCCCTCTGGTTTAACACTAAAAGTTAGGT
This sequence comes from Papilionanthe hookeriana x Papilionanthe teres, assembly GCA_022702705.1. NCBI lineage: Eukaryota > Viridiplantae > Streptophyta > Magnoliopsida > Asparagales > Orchidaceae > Papilionanthe > Papilionanthe hookeriana x Papilionanthe teres. The sequence continues at coordinate 22,882,265 of CM040423.1, forward strand.
TTACAGTGCAAAATTCTAAATCTACAATTTTACTCTAGGGTTTACACTCCCTAACTCTCATATTTTAATTCAAATGATTATGAAACTTCACTGACCTCCTATTCATAAGTTAATTAAAACATTAGAGAAGAATTTAAATTTTTCTGATAGGTATTTATTTTTTAGAATTATTTTAGTCTATAATTATGAATTTTCATTGTTAATTAATTTAATTAACCAAAGTATCTTTTCTGTGCTTAGGAAAATTTCATGGTGTTCCCATAAGTTAGATGCTTACTTAGAGTAATTTTTATGATTTTTTGAATTACATTTTACTTTTTACGATTTTTGATTGATTTTAATAACTAAATAATAGAAAATATATTTTATTTTGAAAATTCAATTTTTATTTTTTTGCTTAAGTTCTTTGACTTTGGTAAACTCAGAGAACTTAATTTTATATTTATATTTTACTTTTTATAAATATTTTAATCAATAATTTGTAAAAAAATAGAAAAAAACATTTAAATACTTAAAATAAATTTTTATATCTTTAAAAATTTGTAAAAGCATTTTTAAGTTGTTGTATCTGATCAAAGAAAATTTTGTGATATTTTTAAACATATTTGTATTTTGTAATTTTTTTAATAATTATAAATTAAGAAAATCCCTAAAAATGCACTTTTTTATGTAGTTTCAATTATTTTTTCTCAAGTACGATTATCTTGAAGGAGTTCACCAAATTTGATTTTGTAATTTTCTAATTAATTATTTATTTTTATAATTAGTTTAAGCATGAAATTTCCATTTTCTTAGAAAATACATTTTATATCAAGAATATGTTTTCTAACTTTGATAGTTTTATGAAGCATTTCAAATGTGATTATCTTGAACCAGTGGGGATTTCATGACATTTTGACCATTATCTAAATTTTCATAATTTTCTTAATTATTTAAATAGGTAAATATTAGGAAAAATATATTTTTATTTAAAAAATGCATTTTATTTTTTTATGCCTCTAATTTGGTGGGCTCACTAAAGTTGATTTTATATTTATCTGATATTTATTTTCTTTTTTATAATTTTTTTAATTAAAACAGAGGTGATTAACATAAATAATTAGGACTTTTGAGTTAGGGGTGTTCTCTGATATTAGAAAAATTAATGACCATCCTGAATGACATGATTAATAAACTCTAAAAATTTCAAGCCAGGATGATTAACAATTAATTAATTATAGATTAAACAAGTTTTAGAGTACATAAAAATTTTAAAAAATATATACATAAATATTTTAAATTTTGGGTTCACTAGATTCTGCTTTATCTGTTAAAGCACATAAGTATTTTTATTTTATTTTTATGATTTTTTTTACTCCAAGATATGAATTTTTGAAATTATATTTAATTTTCAAGATTTAATTAAATCAAAATGTCCCTAATTTCCTACTTAACCACGCATCATCCGACTCATGTTAAGCGTCTTTGAAAAACCACGCAGCAGCTTTCTATTCGTTGCAATTTACACGTAAGTGCCGAATCGGCCCGCGATCGCGTCTGTTGAAGTTAACCGATCCTCCATTCGACCGCATTTTTGCTGCTCGTTTTAAATATGTGAAAATGAACAACATCCATTCATCATCCCAAATGATTCATAACATGTGAACTGTCCAACTTATAGACCTAATATCTCACTCGATACTCAACGAAATTAAGTGTGGTTTGTTCTTACACCTTCATTTCTTTCACAATTTTCCAAATCGATGTAAAAAAATGAGATTTTTTGAGCTATATCTTTGCCCAAGAGGTGAGGTCTTGATTGGGTTCGCTGAGAAGCTCCGCCTTGCTTCCACAAACATCCTCTAAGTGATATTTTCTTCTTTGGTGGAGTCTAGGTATGACCTAAACCAAATGATGAGTCGAGTTTAATCTAGGATTAGATTAGAGGGCTCGTGAGAGAGGGCTTTCGATTGGGAAAGTGATTTTAGGCTATGAGAAAGCTTTTGGAAGAGTAAATTCAGAGTTTTGGTGGAGTTAGTGAAATGGCCAAAATTTTCATAGTTTTAGGTTTTGAATTTATAAGTGGGGAAGAATGGCTAAAAATGATTGGGATGAGCTTTGTATGAGTGTAATAGAATTTTGGAAATAGTTTGGCAAATTTTCTCCATGTTTTTTGCATTACCTCCCATTTGGTCGTGAAGTGGTGGTGTATTTATAGGCCCAACAGTGGGGGTCAATTGGCCAAGGTGAGGTGTCCACAGTGGTTCTTAGGTGGAGGGCTGACAGTGGCAAGTGTCCACTTGTGAGGAGCCACATTGGAGAGGTAGAATTTTAGGTTTTGACCATGGTGGTGCTCCTCGCCTTGGGTTTTCTGGTGGCTAAGGTGGCTGGCCAGCCCATGGGAGGTCACCATCTTACTATGGGAGGGTAGGGGTGGAGTCTTGTGGAGCCAATTGGGTCCAAGAATGGGTAGGTGTGTTTAATGAAAATGGAAATGGATTTGAGTAAACTTGGGTATATCTTGAGTTTAGGCTCATGGAAAATGGCCTGGTTCACTCTCAAGGTAGCTAAGGCTGGTGGAGGTTAGCTTCGTTAGTGTTGTTAAGTCCCCATCTTGTTTATTTAGATTTATTTTTTGCTTAAGGGAGACATTATAATGGTTAAGCACTTTTGGGAGAATTATTAAAGGACCTCCTCCTTTTTCCACTTAAGGAATGGTGACATGGCATGGCTCTCATGTCTCACCTATGGCTTAAAGAAAGCTTCATGGCTTGCATGTGGCTTGGCGAGTTTTCATGGGAAATGATTTTAGACAAAAATGAGCATTTTATGAGGGGCTACCATGAAGCCAAATTTGGTTAATTTCAATTATGAAACTTGGAGCTTAGGGAATGATTTTGATTTAATGGATGTTGGGGAGAAGAATTTTTCATGATGGAGTGGGCTTTGGATTTTTTAAAATGAATTAGAAGTTGGGCTTGAAATTGGGCATTGGAAATTAGGCATGGTGGCCTTTTAGAATTGTGGATTTGTCATGAATTTGGGTATAAGCTCATGAAAATTGGGGTTGAATTTAGAATCAAAGGAATTATTGTTTTAATTGGGATTTTGGGGGAATTTGGGGGAAATTAGGAATTTTGGGTGAAAATTGGGATTTGGGTGAAATTGGGAGTTTTGGGGGATTTTGATAACTTCTGGGGATATTGGGTGGAATTTGGTAAAAAAAATTGTAAATCTCAGTGAAAATTGGATAGTTTGGTAATTTTGGGTAATTTGGGGAAATTGCGAGAATTATGAGAGTTTTTTGGAATTTTGGTAATTTTGGGCATTTTAGTAGATTTAGGTGAATTTGGTGGCTAGGAATGGTCTTAGTAAGCTTCAGATGGATTTGGGTGGTTTAGGTGGATGGTGTGGTGTAGGGAGGTGGATTAGAGTTATGGTGAGTGGATGGGGTGTGTATGGCCAAGCCATCTAGGGTTGCCTTAAAACCTCATGATCCTATAGGAACTCATTTTTTGAGTCTTCACATGTTGGTCATAGCCATCTCAAATAGAAATTGAGGGCTTGAGAACACTCATGTGAGACTTCACAAAAGATTCAAGAAGTGGTTAGGATTTCTAATGGGCGTGTCCCATCACTAGTCCTTTAGGACAGTCAATAGGAAAGTCCTATGGCTAGATCCTAAATCTTAGGAGAAAAAACTATACCTCACAAAAAATGAGGTAAAGAAATGGACCCCTAATAGTTGTGGTGTTCTGGTTGAGGACACCGCGCATATTAGTGTTGACTAGAGCTATCAACCGAACCCGATTAATTGTCCAAGTAGTAATACTTGGGCTAAGACAAATATTGAATCAAATTTTAGAATGAATGAGTTGGGTCTCTCATTCTAGAATTACCAACTCAAGGAAGGACTTAAATTGAAGATTTTGAAAACATTCGCTGTGGCAGGTGTATTTTTAAATTGTAGCTGTAAATTTGAGACTTTACGCTTGAATGTAATTTATAAATTTTATGTTACGATTTTTTTGTTTGTTTGATTGTTCTTTTATTTTTATCGGGTTTTTTATGAATTTAAAAGAGCCAACCATCTAGATTATTTTTTAGAGATCTGATAGTCATGCAAGTTTGATTTGATGCAGATGATGTTTTAGATAGAAAGTTTAGATTGAGAAGGAAAGCAAGGGGACTCATGTCCAACTTAAGGGCTGACCAAAGGAATCAGAAGCCTTGTACCACTTAAAGGGCACTCACAACTTTCTAAAAATTTTGTAATATTGTGACGAAATTTTGTAGAAAGATTACGAAAATTTGTGGAATTTTAAAGGAACCAGAATTCGTGTACCGACCCTGAAATTTGAATTTGAATGATCAGAATCCCTGCACCAATCCTGAAATTTCATGAATGCGGAAAACTTGTGGAAAGACATGTGTGAATTTGTGGAACTTTAAAGGAATTGAAATCCATGCACTGACCTTGAAATTTGAATTTGAAGGAATCAAAATCACTGTCATACCCTGAAATTTTAAAGATGCATAAAACTTGTGGAAAGACATGCATAAAATTTGTGGGATTTTAAAGGAATCAGAATCCTGCACTGACCTTGAAATTTGAATTTAAAGGAGTCAAAATCCCTGCACCGACCTTGGAGTTTCATGAATGTAGAAAACAAGTGGAAGACTTGTGAAAAATTTATGTAATTTTAAAGGAATCCGAATTCCTACACCGACCATAGAATTTGAATTTGCAATAATCTGAATCCTTGCACCGACCCTGGACTTCCATGAATGTGGAAAAATTCTGGAAATATATGCAAAAAATTAGTGGAATTTAAAAAGAATCAGAATTCCTGCACTGTCCCTAAAATTTGAATTTGAATGAATCAGAATCTCTGCACCAACCCTGAAGTTTCATGAATGCAGAAAATTGGTGAAATTTTCAAGGAATCAGAATCCCTGTACTTACCCTAGAAATTGAATTTGAAGAAATCAGAACCCCTGCACCGAACCTGGACTTTCATGAATGCGGGCAAATTGTGGAAATACATGCAAAAAACTTTGTGGAATTTCATAGGAATCATAATTCCTGTAGCAACCTTGGAATTTGAATTTTGAAGGCAGAAATTGTGGAGATTGATGTAGATTTTCTGGTATTAGTGAACATCACAAAATGTGTAGAAGTACATGCATTTTTGTCGCTTGTTAATTTTTTTAAAATTTTCCCATCATTTCATTCATTTCATTTTGGTTTTGTTTTTTTTTTTATTTAGAAAATTTTCTTATCGTTTTCCTTTCCTTTTTTCTTCCTCTTTTTTGTTTTGTCTGAGTTTCTTGGTTTTGAATTTTTATTATCTTCATTTTATGTGTTATTTGTTACACATTTTGTTTCGTTCTCTGTTCATTGTAAAGCTAAAGCAACGTTCAGTTCAACGACTTTAAATCAATCACACAATGTGATAATTTCAAAACAAACTTTATTGTTCTTCCAAAATTTGATAAATTGAGATATAATCCAATGACATCATCTTGATCAAAACATAACTCCAGTTTTCAATTCTTTTTTTTCCTTTCTTCCATGTAGCATATCCTTCTAACCTCTTGAAGTCATGTGGAGACCAACATCACCTCCTGAGGTACACTCTGGAACAAAATTCCCCTTCATACACTCAGAGGTGTGTTGTCTCCCAACTTTAGAGGTCGTAACCCCTCCAGTTCCGGGTCAGTCCGATAACCAAATGACGCTTTAATATCATCCATTTTTCTGAAAGTATTTAAGACACTTCTTTGTGGAACTCCCGGGATGCAGTGTTTCACCTAGTCTGCCTCATTTCCTTTGAGTACTAACACTGATCCAATAGGCAAAGGAATTTCAACCGGTCCTCAGAATGCTCCCAAGCCAACTATCCATAGTTCTTTACCGAACATAATGTTGCATTCACTGATGAAGGAAACTGTGATGAATGGCTTTCGTAAGTCATGATGATCTATATGTGGTTGGATGTGGTCCCCACTTCATAGATGTTGATTATGTAGCTGTTAGGCATGCAATCATGACACCATCCTCTTTATCATCCATTTTATAATTGATGGCCTCAGGTCCACTTTATCATGTCTGATGATTCCCAGAGGATTCCTTTCATTATTACAGGCAATGTTGCAGCAACACCACACTAAATCGTAATTCTATCATTGCTTCTATCCCTCAAATCGAAGACACAATCAATTATCATTCTCTATTCATTCTCAGAAAATATGTGTGTAACTCCAATTTGTTCAAGATATTGACATATTTTCCTTGCATTCTTTCAAAATGCTCAAAATTTTACTTTCAGACTTTGAAATCTTTCCAGCTCATTTTCAGAAATGATTTGCAGTTGCATTAGCTGAGAAAACTGTAGAATATACAGCTCTAGAACTGTGTGTTGTTCACTCCTCTATACCATAGGAACTATGATACATTCAGTTGGGGGAATGTTACACTCTATACATCCTTTGCAGGGTTCAATTGGTTTGAGTTTTGATAGAGTATGATTCACGACATGCTCCATCTCTAACTGTCTTGCTGCAAATTGGGGTGGGGTATCCCTCCACCGATTTCGCGGGCACTTATTCCTCTCGGGTGGTCGAGACATGTTCTAAAGCTACATCTTTAGCCCGTTTTTTTCTAGATTATCAAGCATTCTATTTTTACAATGAGTCATGCTTCTGAACTGTATGCGAGTTAATGGCACCTTCCTCGGTGAACTTGCTGGAGCTCTTTCCAACATAGCACTAATGAGATCTCTCTATGTTGTCAGTATAATATAATATATCCGTCCCACTCTCTCTGCTGGGTTGTTATTTACTCAGACTTCTTCTTTATCTTTTTCAAGCCTCCTCTTCTTTGTAGTTGTACTGATTTCCTTACTCCTGAATCTGAGCGCTGGCTTTAGGCCCTCCACTTCTTCTGAGCTGACCGCACTCAGTAGGGGCCCCTCATAGTCCATCATCACTTGTTCAAAGTCCAAGTCAAAGTCTATGATGGCTCCCTATGCCACCCTTTCCTCATCGAGTGCGAGATTTATTGTGTTCTTGAAGGAGAAAATTAGCCTCTTGCTCGATATTTCCCTGCAAAAGACAAAAGAAACGGGTAAGATGACATATCACAAATTATAACCTATTTCTTTTTCCAAACACCAAAATCCCTCTCAGTGACACCGCATAAAGAGGAATGTCTTTTATTGAGCATTATTTCCTACCCTGCGTGATACTGCTAGCTCACTCAAAGTCAGGTATGTGGTATCTCATATCATGATATGTCTTGAGATATCCTTGATGCAACAGATATCCAACATCAACCAAATAATATTTACCTGATGTGAATTGAATGATTAGGATTGAGGGAAAAAAGAATTAGGAGAGAGTAGTTCAGTCTCTAGCGAACCTATGGGTGCATGTTGGAAGTTGTATTTTATAATTCCATGTGGCAGCATTGAAAAGTAAACTGTCATTTGCACTGCCCTCCCAACCGGCCATGATAAAAGCGTAACACATGTTGAAGTCACATACCGCCATGATATTCTGCATTGGGGACCCACAAGGCCGATGAATGCGATCTTCTCATTATTTGGAACACAAACATCAATGACTGTTCCATCAATCACTCCAGTACAATTCAAGAAAGATAAGAAGAGTTACGTAATTATGATATTTATTTGAAAATTGAATGTAATAAATAGGTGAAATTATCTTAAAGTATGATATATACCGTGCATTGTGTGAAATCTCTGTGAGGGTCAATTCGAATGTAGGAACTATTGGTTTTACGACTTGTGAAGAAAAACATACAAATGCATTCAACCCTAATGAGAACTATCTGCAAATCATTTCAGATGAGTGTTGAAATCACTCCACAACTTGTCACATTGATTCATTCAGTGATAATATATAGAGGGTTATTGCCAACACCTCTCACGAAGTTGTCTAGATTAGCCATGAAGTCCATAATTTCTGTTTAGTTCCTCCAACAGATTGGTAAATATTACCTGTGTCATGTGAAATATATTGTTAAATCTTGTTGGTGGCCCACATGCAAGTCCCAAACCCATTTTTTGCCATCATATAAGGATGACATGCAAGGGGATCGCTTTATGTATGAGTTATAATATTTGTACATCAAGCATGCGTTAGCTAAACTCTCCTTCTGTGCCTTTCTCTACTTGCATCCATCTATTTCGGTATCAAAGTGACTAACACATAAGCATCAATGAATTAGCCACAATCATATAAGGTTACAAACAAAACCAACATAAGAATCACATTACAAAAGCAAATAGAAAAAATAACGAGGATTAAACTACTCCTAAGTAAAGTGGCATGTCCAAAGCAATTTTAAAATTCCAAGAACAATGAAGAACAACAAAATAAGAAATTTCCCACACGAATCTACTTAAATAAAATGGCTCTCAAATTTCTCTGCCTAAAAACATCGTAGGTAAGCCACCATACAAACAACGAACATCGCAATGAAAAACTCTCCCTAAGTTGAATCTTCCAACAACTTCATAAAAAATAATTATAGTTACATGTTCTCAGAAATTTCTAGCTTGCATTCAGAATTTGCGCAACCAGCTGTGCAGAAGTTGCTTGAGATGTGCTGGGGTCATTGGTGCATGAAGCCACTAACTTTGATATCTGCATTTTAAGGAAACCAGCTCTCATTTTCATTCTATTTTCAACTCTGGGATGCTTAAAGTGGCTCATGGACTCAAGTATATGGAGGTTTAGGTTGGGGCCTTCAATGGAATCACCCGTTTGGTCAGCTCCTAAATTTTCGGGGATGGCACTAAACCCCGTCTCACTGGAAGCACATGCATTTTTCCCTGTTCCCGCAACACCCCAAACATACAATCCAACTTCTCCTTCACCTCAGGATTGATTTCACTGTATTTAAATTTTTTAGCAACATACACCACCTACAAATTCATATAACTTGTATTTAAATTTAAAAATAAATTTAAAAATTGACCAAAATAGTGGACATTTCAAAAATGCTCACTACAAGTCTCTCCGCTCACCACTTATTGAAAGCATCAATTGTTCACTTCACCAAGTCCCACCCCAAGCATTTTTATCCTCCTTCAATTCCTTTCTGATTTTCCAATCTTTCTTTAGCTGATCCCACTTATTTTCTAACTACTACCTATTGTACTCTCTATCTGTACTTTCCTTTAATTTTTTAATAATATTTTATCAACCTTCCTTTTTGAAATAGATTGTCGACCTATTTTTCAAATCGACCTACTTGAGGCAACAACAACAACAACAACAACAACAACAACAACAACAACAACAAAGCCTTAATCCCACTAAGTGGGGTCGGCTACATGAATCCTTTTTCTCCATTGCGTCCTATTTAGTGTCAAATTTTCGTTTAATTCTAATAAATTAAGATCATTTTTTATGCAATAAGCCCAAGTTTTCCTAGGTCGCACTCTCGCCTTTCTTAACATAAGTTGTATTTAAAACATCTACTCTCCTAATCGGATCATCGGGTGGTCGACGTCTAATGTGACCAAACCATCTAAGGAGACTCTCTCTAATTTTATCCGTCATCGGTGCAACTCCAACCCTTTTACGGATATATTCATTTCGCATTTTGTCTCTAAGTGTAAAGCCACTCATCCACCTAATCATTCTCATCTCGGCAACACTTAACTTAACATTATGCTTCTCTTTTAAAGGCCAACATTCAGCACCATAGAGCATTGAAGGTCTCACCACCATCTTATAAAATTTTCCTTTCGGTCTAAGCGGTACTTTTCTATCACACAATAGGCCGGACGCATTCCTCCACTTTAACCAACCAACCTGAATTCTACTTATTAACATCCCCATCTATATCACCATCGCTTTGAACAATGGACCCGAGATATCTAAATCGTTCACACCTTTTAATAATTTGATCACCCAAAGTTACACTGCTGTCACTAGACCTACTATTACTAAAATTACATTCCATGTATTCAGTTTTAGTTCTACTCAAACGAAGACCTTTAGACTCCAATGTAGACCTCCATAATTCAAGTTTTTCATGGACTTTTTCTCTTGTCTTATCCACAAGGAGGATATCATCAGCAAAAAGCATACACCAAGGTACATCCTCTTGTAAATGCCCAGTAAGACCATCCATAAATAAAGCAAAAAGATATGGGCTTAAAGCCGATCCTTGATGTAAACCAACGAAATAGTAAAATACTTGGTCAATCCTCCTTCGGTTCGAACACATGTAACGACTCTAGCATACATATCTTTAATGACTTGAATATAAGTCATATCAACACCTTTCTTCTCGAGGACTCTCCAAAGAACATCTCTAGGAACCTTATCGTAAGCTTTTTCTAAATCAATAAAAATCAAATGTAGATCCTCCTTATTATCTCTGTACTTCTCCATCAAACCTCTCAATAAATATATAGCTTCCATGGTAGACCTGCCCGGCATAAAACCAAATTGATTATGAGAAATCTTCGTAATACGTCTTAACCTATGATCAATTGCCCTCTCCCATAATTTTAAAGTATGACACATCAATTTAATTCCTCTATAATTTGCACACTCTTGTGCATCTCCTTTATTCTTAAAAATAGGGACCAAAATGCTCTTTCTCCACTCCTCAGGCATCCTTTTAGTTTTTAAAATAATATTAAAAAGTTTAGTAAGCCAGAAACCCCCAAATCACCTAAACATTTCCACACTTCAATTGGGATATCATCGGGTCCTACAGACTTTCCCCCCTTGGTTTTCTTTAAAGCCTCATCAACTTCTTTTTTACTAATGCGACGGTAAAAATGAAAAGTTTTATTATTATTAACGATATTAAGATCACTAAGGTCAATCGTACTTTCAGCATCATCATTAAAAAGTTTATCAAAATAACTCACCCACCTATGTTGAATATCTTTTTCTAAGAAAAGCACTTTTTGATTTTCATCTTTAATACATTTTACTTGAGTTAAATCTTTACATTTCTTTTCTCTTTGTTTGGCTAGTTTATACATATATTTTTCACCTTCCTTAGTATCTAACATGTTATAAAGATCACTAAAAGCGAAATTTTTAGCGTCACGCATTATTCTTTTACACTCCTGCGAGCCGTTTTATATTTTTCCCAGTTCTCTACGCTTTTACATTTAAACCAATTTTTATAGCACAACTTCTTATATTTTATCTTTTCTTGCACATTATTATTCCACCACCAACTATTTTTATTTATAGAAACTTTTTCTTTTGATTCTCCAAGTACATCTTTAGCCACTTGTTTAATAGTATTAGTTAATTTTTCCCACATAATATTCGCGTCTTCATGAACATCCCAAATATTTAAATCTTGAATTTTACTCATAAAAATAATTTTATTTGTGTCTTTTAGGTGCCCCCATCTTATTCTACGATGTTGAATCCTAGTATTCTTTATTTTACAACTCTTCATCTTAAAATCTAGAACTAATAATCGATGTTGGGTACTTAATTGCTCACTTGGAATAACCTTACAATCCTTACAATCTCGACGATCTCTTCTTCTCATAAGAAAATAATCGATTTGTGTTTTATTAGATCCATTCTTATAAGTAATAAGATGCTCATCTCTTTTCTTGAATAAAGTATTAGCAATAATCATATCATACGCTAAAGCAAAATCTAAAATGGCTCTACCTTCTTCATTAATCGCTCCATAACCGTAGCCACCATGAATATTTACGAAATCTTCTACCACTCTACCGACATGTCCATTTAAATATCCTCCAATAAAAAATTTTTCTTCAAGGGGTATCAAGTGTATTAAGTCTTCTAGATCATTCCGTAATTTATCTTTAGACCACTATATCTAAACCAACTTGAGGAGCATAAGCACTTATAATATTAAAAATCTTAGTATCAATAATAATCTTAAGTGCTATAATTCTATCTCCAACTCTATTAATTTTGACAACATTATCTTTCAAACTCTTATCTATAATTACACCTACACCATTTCTAGTACGACTCTTACCAGAATACCATAGTTTAAAACCTAAGTTATCAATCTCCTTAGCTTTTTCTCCAACCCATTTAGTTTCTAGAATACATAGGATATTTATCTTTCTATGGATCATAATATCAACCAATTCCATTAGTTTACCATTGAGAGTACCTATATTCCAGGATCCTATCCTTATACTAGTATCATGGACTAACTTCTTTACCCGCATCCGTCCGTAATGTGGGAACCCTTGCAAAATATTAATTTGTCTCTTTATCCCATATTGCAAATGAACAAGCCCCTTTTGTCTTAACCATTGTATTACTAGCATGAAAAAAACTAATTAACATAAATATGAATGCCACAATATAGCAAATCAAAGAATAACCGGAAGGACACAATATCATCACCACGACCTCCACACCAACACCTTTACACAACGGCACATCAAGACATTGACACATCCACCACCCCACCAGCACCACCTTCACACACCAACACCTCCGCACAAACAAAACCACACACTAACCACCTCCTCCATAACCACACACAAAACTTCCACACAGATACCACTACCTGCACACACCACCACACAGACACCAATACCTCCGCAAGACACCTCCACACCAACACCTCCACTCACTAGAAAGTCAGGACACAAGCAAACCCACCACTCCACTAGCACCACCTCCACACACCAACACCTCAATGCAAAAAGAACTACACACTAACCATCACCTCCACAACCAGACACCAACACCTCCACAGAGCCACCACCAACTCCACACACCAACACTCAAACACCACTAGACACCACATAGACACCTCCAACACCTCCACACACTACCAGACACCACAAAGACACCAACAACACCTCCAACACCTCCACACACCACTAAAAACTACAAAGATAGCTCCAAACCAACACCTCCACACACCACCATTTTGAGGTAATTACATTCAGTCACCTGCAACATTTCTATCTGATGAATGGTCCTTAAGAGAGTAAAAGGTACTTAAATGGGGCAAACATGATCTAGGATGCTCTCAGTTTTTAAAATTGAATGTATTTGGGACTTTCCAAAATACAATTCCAATTTAAAGGTTCCATCAAACTATAAATCTGACCACCACCTCAACACATTGCTATCAACAAATTAAGCACCATCTTTCTGCCATTTCTCAAATTCCCACTCAATCACCAAAGGTAAACATAATACCGAAACCCATCTTTCATATAAGCTACTGCATACAGGGCACCTGAAACATTGCTACCAACAAATCAAATATCATCTTTCTGCCATTTCTCAATATCTTACTCAAACATCCAAGCTATAAAACCCCAACCCATTTTTTGTATATACCGCGAAGTACATATATGGCACTCAAAACACTGTTATCAACAAATCAAGCACCCTCCTTCAATCATTTCTCAAATTTCAGTGAAACACCAAAGGTAAATATATAAACTCATTCCATCAACCACACATTCACAAAAATAAAATTCCAAATTATAAGGAGAACACCACATATCGAAAAATCCAAATTTACACTTCAAACTGCAAATGAGCAAGCCATAAAATGCATCTAACCACCACCTCCGCACATTGCTATCAATAAATCAGGCACCCTCTTTCAGCCATTTCTCAAATTCCCACGCAGACACCAAAGGAAAAAGCAAAACCGCACCCCATATTTTCTTATAGGCTACAACATACAAGGCACCCAAAACGTTTCTACCAACAAATCAAACACCATCTTTAAGCCATTTCTCAATATCTCACTCAAGCATCCAATCTAAAAATAAAACCCCACCTCATTTTTGCATAATGGACACTTGAAACATTGTTATCAACAAATCAAGCACCATCTTTCAACCACATCTCAAATTCACACTGAAACACCAAAGGTAAAGATAAAACCTCATTCTATCAATCACACATTTGCAAATATTGAATTCCAAATCATAAAGAGAGCCACAAATCACAAAATCCAAATTTCCACTTCAAACCACTAATGAGAAAGCATAAAATGTAAAGAGAAAGTTATTCTATCGAAAAAAATAGGTGATACCGTGGGAGGACAAAGAGCACGGTAAACAGAAGAGAGAGCCGGAGACTGGAGGGAAGAGGAAGAGCAGAGGAAGACCAGAGATCGGAGGGAAGAGGGAAATGACAAAGGCAACCCCTTGAAGAGAGGCGAGAGAGAGAGAGAGAGGAGCGATCAAGAGAGAGATGAGGCAGAAGAAACAAGAGGCAATTGAGAGAGACGAGAACAGAAGAAACACACTGCGTTTAACGTAAATTATTTAAATAAGCGGCCGTCCCGTAGCTTCCAAACGCGTCGGCTCACGTTTACGCGGTGAATATAGTGCCCCAAACAGGGCTTAAAATGAATGTTTTAGAAGTATTGAAGAGTTTAAACATCTTTTGCGAGAAATTGTGATTGATTATAAAAATTGTCACCATTTTTCTTTTAAGAGAGGATTTATAAGTTCACTTAATTTTCTTTTTCTAAATCGTGATTGAGAGGTTAAATGTTGATTTGGGAGAAATGTGACATTTTTCTCTTTATGTTATTTTCAATCATATTTCTTGTTCTCCATGCAAAATAAGGAATTTTGGAGGAACTTAAATCTGCTTAAGATTGAGTTTGGTTTTAGACAGAACTCGAAATCTCACTTGACTTTGATCTTAAGTTGGGTCGAACTCTAGAAAAATTATTTCGTCCGAAGTCCGGACGCAAGCTGCGTTTGGATGACGGCTATGATACAGCCGAGGTTGGCTGTGTTCTCTGATCTCGACTGTATCATAGCCATCTTCCGGACACAGCTCTGCATCCGGACTCCGGACGGAATAATTTTTCCAAATTCTGAGCTAATTTTTATAAATTTCATTATTTCTCTTTTAAATATCCCTGTACACTATGTAGCATAACTCAAGGCTTCAACGCTTTGGTTTATTATTACTATTATTATTTTTCCATTGTAAAATAGATGATACTAATTTTTTCCTACGTATTGAATGTTTTCATAGTTTTATTTATTCGGGGCATTTAGATACATACCACACACACACATCTATATATATACATATAGCACCCGAATCTTTAATTTCGTATAAAAAAACAAAATGAATGTAAAAATAAAAGTATGTGTAAGATATATAAATACATAAGAATTGCGAGGGACCTATTTATATTTTACTGTTTATTTTGAACTAAAGATGTTAGGAGTTCGGTATTTAGGCAAGATTTTGATCTCTACCTACAATCTCAACTGAAATTTAAGTGCTCAGCAATGAAACACTTTATACCGGTCCATGTATAATGAATAAATTAAACATATTTTACAATTAATTTATTACTGTTAAAGATACAAATAAAGTATTATAGGTTATTCTGGTATAAATTATATTAAAAAGTTTGTTATTTAATTTAAGTTTAATATTCATGTAAGTGTTGAATCATGATTTGTTTTTTGTGAACACACCTTGACAGTTAGAGTCGAGAGGAGGAAATGAGAGAGAGTGTGTGAGTAATTAGGTAAATCCCAGTAGAGAAACCAGGGAAAAGCCTCTTTATTCGTCTTTTCGACTTTTATTTATTGAGATATTTTTGTACAATTATATAAATGAGGGAACAACTATGGAAAACGCCCTTCATACGATTAAATGTTCTGATCTTTATATCAAATCTGTATTACAATTTGAATTTGAATCCAACTAGATGACGCATTTTAGCTCAGTCGACTGAGTTGACCGGTCGGTCAGATGATAGTTGTGCCTGCCGAAGTTAAAAACTAAGTTGGTCGACTAGCAATGATGGTGTGTCACTGTAGGGAGCTTTTAGACGATCAGAAATGCAGGCGTGGTTTGCCGATTGAATCATTTGTCATAGTATGTCGGTTGACTCCGACCGGGTGGTCGGCCATTGAATGAATGATTCAGATCAAGCTCGCTTGGTCTGACACATCAATCGTCCGAGCACTATCCTGAGTCGCTCGATTGGTTGAGATTCATGTAGAAAATTCTAGCATATACATATTAGTTCCTCGAGTATTCTTGCTCTTTGAAAAGAATAGCTATGATAAGGACAGTGAAATTATTGAATAATCAGTGATGCTAAATCAAGAAAATTAATTCGATAATAAACCTTCCTTTGGATTTTGTGCCTAATAGTGTTCTATGAATACAATCACGGGCCTGACAAGGCATCTGTTTCTGTCATTTTTTCCCAGCTAACCGTGTTGCATCATGGCTAAAGGTTCGAGTTGAATCACCATGGATCCCAGAATTCTTGCCAAGCTGAGCTACGTGCCCTCGGTCTCTGTAAAGAAACACAAGTTTAAGAAAGAGAAATAGTTGGGGACCAAACCTTCATTCGCTGATCAAGTCGCCTAATCCGGGGATCTCGAGGGGAGAATGTCGAATGTCCATCATTAGGGGGCCGCGGTCCTGAGTCTGGCGTAGGTGTAAGCAGCGAGGGCGAGCAGGCCCTGCTTGCTGACGGCACCAAGGCAATCAAAAAGGATTTGGTGAGAGGAAGGACCATCGTCTCTCCTCAGCTAGTTGTCGGCATTATTTTTAGGTTGTATTGTATTTTAAAAGGGGGGTCGCCTAACAGAAGTTGTCGGCGAATTTAAATTTTAAATTTAATTTAAATATATATAATTTAGAAAGTAGTATTTGATTTTGAAAATAATTTTTTAAATTTGAAAGTTTTAAGATATGAGATTAAACCGATCTCACATCCCCAAATAGTTTATATAAACGAGCGCCGCACCACAAACCGTATATCTATCCCTAAGGATAGACACACTGCTTGATGGTGGGGCTCGATCAAATAAACTAGAAGTTTTGTGACATCCGTTTGGTTTGCGAACCAATTTTATAAGCCGACAAATTCCCTGCTTAATATGAAAGTATCGAAACGGGGTTTATATTACTCAGGTTCTTTAAAATTCCCATAAGGGCAAGCCCCTATAGTTAATTACATCTTAAGTGACGGGAATCACCTAAGAAAACTCTCGATAATAATCGATAATTACGCTTTCAAAAATTTCAAAGTTTAAGGTTTTCAAAGATTGAATTTTGGAATTTCGATAGGGAATGGATCAAATTTTGGAACATTTTGTTTTGTGAATCCAAAGGAAGAGAGGTAGGAGAAATCACCGATTCGAAGTGAACTTCGATAATTTCCCGACTATCCTATTGTTTGTCTTGAATTTAGGAAAGTCCTAATGTTTATTTGATATTTCAATCTTGCCAATTTCAATTAATTAGGGCTTATATTTGTATGATAAAATCAAACAAATAGCATCAGAAGATGTGAGGGTTTATTGTCGTATCGGACGACTACCTCGGAATCCTAAGACCGGTTAGGGCTTAATTTGCAATGCAAATGCCTAACGAAGAATTGAGGATTTATGTTGCACTAGAGCAAGCTACCTCGAAGTCCTATGGCTTGGTTGTTTAATTCTATGAAAGTTTTCTTGAAGTAGACTCGGGTTTCTGTCGATGACGATGGTCGTCTTGCCCACCATGCTCCGAGCTCCTTGTTGTTGCGAGAGGTTTAGTTTTAGAAATCATAAATCGGGAGTTGAGAAAAGTGTTTTGGTTTAGAGAAAATCTTAATTTCCGGGTGTTCTTTATGTTTTATTTAAAACAAATCTTAAAGTTGATTATAACGACACCGGTTAAGATCCCACGGTTCCATCCTTCCGGCATCATTATTTTTATCGGATTCACTTAGTCCGGATGAATTTGCTAAACTCAGCCGAATGAGTTCCACACTTTCATTTAGACCGTGGGAAATCCCGTTAGCAACACGTAGGTTACATCATCCGAGGTATTCCCGATCATCCAACGGGACGTTTTAATTTAGTTGTAATTGTAGTTTTGTGTTCTGTTTGTGATTAAATTTTGAGTTGTTTTATATTTTGAAATGTTGTGGCGGTGAATTTTATCTTGCAATGACTTTTAACTTAGTTTTGGTTTCGGTTTTAGGGTCTATCCTAAAGGTGTGGGTTTTCATGCAACGAGTTGTTTTATCATGCGAAAAAAAAAAAATAAAAAAATAAACGCAATTCATGATAAAGTAAATTGCAAGAAAGTAAATTGCAATAAAATAAAATAAAAGCGTACCTGGAGGGTCTTCCCGTCATTCCAAGCTGCACTTAAAACTCAATTAGAATATTTAAGCAAGTTCCTAGGTAAAGCTAAGGGAAAGGTTATGGTTTTCTACCAAATTCCTAATCCTATAGCTAGTCATTTCTATGACGTCTAGGTTCTTTGTGTTTTTGTTTGAAGACGATTTTCTTCATCAAAGAATAGTTAACCTCGATTGTTCTTATAAATGTCCTATCATATTGAGGAAGTGCTTAAGAGGAATCTTAAACATCTTTTCAATATTTCTAGGATTGTTTTAAGTCCAAATGAATTTAATTATACAAATGAATTAATCGTCCAAGAATTTCAAGTTTTATTGTTATCTTGCTCGATGAACTAGGACATTTGAATATCCTATAAGTGAAGTAACATTTCATTTAATGTTACTGTTTAGGAGTTATGATAACTAAAACTTTCGAGGGTAAATTGGTATTGAAATGATTTGATTTAAGTTAAAGGATTTAAATTTGGAATAGTGTTCAATTTGTTTTATATTTAATTTAATTTAATTTAATTGAGTTTGATTTAATTTAACATAGTTCAATTTAATTTGATTTGGTATTTAATTAATTTGATTTGATTTAATTTAATTTAATTATTTAATTTAATTTAATTTAATTGTTTAATTTAATTTAATTTAATTTTAATTTAATTTAATTTAATTTAATTTAATTGTTTAATTTAATTTAATTTAATTTTAATTTAATTTAATTTAATTTAATTTGTCTTAATTTAATTTAATTATTAAATTTAATTTAATTTTAATTTAATTTATCTTTAATTTACTTTATTTTTAATTTTAATTGAAATTTTTGAAAGAGTTGAATAATTTGACTTTAGTTTAATGATTAAGTCTTTTAATATTTTGAATTTGAATTATCATTTTAATTAAGAGTTGAATATTAATGAGATGATTAATTTAGGGATTTTTAAATTAAAGAATAAATCTCTTCCTAATAATATCCCTATTTTAATAATTCCAATTTTATTATTCTTCCAAATTTAATCAATTATTTAATTAAGGTTTTAATTATTTTAAAATTGCTTAATGGGTTTCTACCCTTTAATCATTTAAATTTCAATCATCCAAATCAGATTAGGATCAAATATTTTACTTGTTAAATTTTTATTAAACCTAAAGTTTTAATTAAGGATTAAAATCTAATTACCATTTTACCCTTTAAGCTTAATAATTTCATAACTCACTAAATTGAATTCAAATGAACTTGAAATTTTTATGTGACTTCACTCATATGTCAATAAAGACATAAGAGGAGAAAAAGTGATTTTTCTGTATTTAATTTTTTTATATAATTATTTTTGGTAGAAAATAGAGATTTTCAAGGGAAATTTGATAACATGACCAAGGGAAAGTTTCTGTCCTTAAGAAAATTAGGGGACATTCCTAATGACCAGAGGACCACTTGGACTAATTTTGGTGATTTTTTGAATTATATTATTTTTATTATAATTATTTTGGGTTTTGGAGTGTTAATTAATTTAAAAATAAAATAAATGTTGAAAAATGAATTTTATATTTTTCAAAAATCTCTCTGATATCAAGGAAACCAGAGAATCAAATTTTGCAATTTTCTGATTTTTCTATGATTTATAATAATTATTTTAGTGAAAATGCTAGAAAATACATTTTTTTTTAATTTTAAAATTACCCTAGGGCTTTAAAATTCAATATCTCACTAAATAGACCTAGGAAAAATGTGGGATTTGTTCCTAAGTGATTAAAATTCAAAATGTGACATTTTGGTGAATTTTATTATTTTTGTGATTTTTATTATTTTTAATTATTAAAAATATTAAAATATTATTAAAAATTAACTTTTTTAGAAAATTGAAATTTTAATTTTCTTAGGTTCCCCTGATATCAGAGAGGCTCCAAAACCAATTTGGTGAATTTTTGAAAAGTATTTTAAAAGTTATGAATTTTTAAAGTTTAAAATGGCTAAGTGACTTAATCAACCCAATTAGTGGGGCTAACCAAGTCCAATTGACCTCAAATTTTTATGGTAGATTCCTCTGATCCTAAAGGTCAGTGGAGAATTGATTTCAAGTCAATTTGATATCTGGTTAACTCTAATTAATTAAAGACCTATTTTGGGTGTTTAAGCCAATTAGGGTTAATCTGAGTGAATTAACTCAAGTTCTATTTTTCCTAGAGTTCTCTGGTCATAAGGAACATCACCAAATATTTCTAGAATTTATTTCACAACATGCTAATTTTTGGAATTAAAATACTCAAAACGGCAACATGCATTTGAAAAATAAATAACTTTTCACAGAGATGGCCTCGACCTTGGAAAATTCAGGGAATGTTCCCAGAGTTCAGAGGCTTAAAAGCCCTATGGTCTCATGCCATGGTGAATTGTATACATGCATGGAGAATTAAATGTATGCAGAGAGTAAATAAATCATAAAAAATAAAATACTTAATGAAATTAAATGATTTCTTTTTCACATTATTCTCCTCTGTTCACTGAGCAAGAGGGTATTTTTATTTTATTTTTGTGATTTTTCTACACAAAGATATGGATTTTTGAAGTTTAGGGAATTAAATAAATAAGAAAATACCCTATTTATCCACGCGGCGCCGCGTCAACCTCGACAGCTCCGAACGCACACGCGTCGCGCTCCCATTCGACGCCGCCACCCGAGTCGGCGGCCCGGGCCCCGCGGTTCTCGTACCGTCTCTCGGTCCAGACGCAATCCCGGCCGTCCGTGCGCGCGTGTATCGAATGGACGGCATCCGTTCATCGTCCCCGAGTGTTCTCGCCCGAGGCCGTCCACACTAAATCCACAAGATCTCGCTCGATTCTCGATGGATTTTTACGTTCTTATACTCTATGGATTCGTCTCGAAGAGACGAACACATCTATACGGTTAACATGCATTGGAACTAAGGCATTTGAAATAGAGAATCTTCAGAAGCTCGGGATGAAGAGTTAGCTCATACCTTGGCTCAGAGAAGTGTGGCTTCAATCTGAGAGTTGTTGCACCTTCGATTGGGTCCTAGCAAGCTCCGGATGAAGTCTCCCGGTCCAGTGAATTGTCCGGATATGATTTCGACCGAGCCCGATCACAAAGCTTGGAGGCTGGAGCAGCCGGGTGGCCCGGAGATGGGGCTTTTGGTGGTGGACACCTTCCCTTGGTACGGTGAAGGTGTAGAGCCAATCAATTTGGGAATTGGCTCACTCGTGGAGAAGTGTCCTGGTTTTTGGGCTAAAGTTTGAGCTCGAAATTGGGCTCGGCTAGAAGGAATTGGGGCTGGAGTCGGTGGGGATCGGGTGCTCTATGTGTAGAGAGTGATGCGGAGTGATTTTGGCGAGTTTCCTTAAGGTTTTTGTTTCAGCACCTCTCATGGCCGAGAGGGGTGGAGTTTAAATAGGAGAGGGTGGAAGGCCTCTCGGAGGAGTTAGGGCTTGGGATCGAGCTGCTTGCGGTGAGGAGAAGATCGGCCATGGTGACCACTAGGCATGGGGCGGCTCGGCGAGTGAGAATTTCAATGTTGGCTCACATGTGAGCTCTCGGCCATGGTGTTTTCGGCGGCACGGTGGCCGGCCGGCCGGCAATGGTCACCATCTTGGTCGAGTGGGTCGGGGTCGGGGTTTAGTGTAGGCGATTGAGGTTTGACATGTGTAAAGGAGTTTGATTTAAATGGAATGGGAGAAGGCTCACTTTGGCTTGGTTTGGGTCAACCCACCATTTTGGGCTTGGTGCACCCTTCCAAGCTCCGATTTTGAGCTGAGGGAATCATTTAGGTCGGCTTAGAAGGAGTGGTGAAGTCTCCATCCATGATGAGGTGGCTAAACATGGTTTAGTGTGTGACATGATTAAGGTAAAAAAGGGTTAAAGGAGGTTTAAGAAAGAACCCCCTCTTCTTGCCATAAATGGACTAATGACAAGTCAAAGCCCTCATGGCTTCATGTGGCTTGAGAATGGCTTGTTCATGGCTTCATTTGGCTTGGGGAAAGGTTGATTTGTTTCATGAAAAGGGTTTTAAGAAATTTTTTGGTAATTTGATGGGAATTTGGATGAAGCTTCATTTGGGATAATTCAATGATGATTTTAGGACTTAGGTAATGGATTTAATTAAATGGATGACAAATGGAGATGTCATGTGGGCTTTAGGGTAGATTTGGGCTTTTGAATTTTGAAGGAAATGGGCTTTTAAGAAGGTTTAAGGGAAGTGGGCTTTTAAGTTTAAGGATGTGTTCATGGATGAAAATTTTTGTAGAAGTTTGGGCCAAATAGTTGTTGGTTTTGGTTTAGGGATGTTTCATGAATAATTTGAAATAGATTTAAGGTGGTTTGGGTTTGAATTGGGTTGAATTTGGGTTTATTTGGTAAATGGGCCGATGTAGGTCAAATTAGGCTAACTTGGGCCAATGTTGGGCTAGGGTTGAAATTGATGTAAAATAAATGTTAAGAAATGTTTATGGGAGTGTTTCAAAGAGGTTTTGGCTTTGGTTGGGTTTTAATTTTGAGGTTTGGGCCTATTTGGGTTAGATTTGGGTTTAGGTCGAAATTGGGCTTTTTGATTTTGGGTTGAATTTGAGTGGGGTTTGGGTCAAAATCTTGGGAAAATCATGTTAGTGTTTTGTTTATGAGGATGTTAAGGAAGGTTTAGAAAAGATTTGGGGTTAATTGGAGTTGAATTGGGTTAGTTTGGGCTAAGTTTGGGTCATGGGTCCAAATTTGGGCTTTAAGGCCCAAAGTGAAATTGGATCCAAATGTCAATCAAATTGGACTTGGATTTGGTCTAAATTGGTATTGGGAATGTTGAATTGAAGTTTAGAATTGAATTGGACCAAAATTGGGGTCAATTGGGTAGGTTTGGTTTGACATTGGGTCCACTTTGGGTTAAAATGGGTCGATTTGGGGGTTTTGACAAAAGTAGGGTAAATTGACAAAATTGGCCCATGGTGTAGTTGGACAAAATGAAATTGGGAATATTTGGGATTTTCTGGAATTTTTTTGGGAATTTTCTGAATTTTTGGATTTTTAGGCCAAGAAGGGTATTTTGGGTATTTGGAGGGTATCGGGGGGTATTTTTGGAATCTTTGGTATTTTTTGGTATGGATGATCAATTTGAGTGATTTGGAGATGTTTGGGATTGATTTTGGAAAATTTTGGGTAATTTGGAAATTTTGCAAAAATTTGGGTAATTTGAGGGTTTTGGGTAGGTTTAGTAGGTGTAGGGTCCGGGGGTCAAAAATTGAAAATTTGGGAAATTTAAGATTGGGTGAATTTGAGTAGGGTGAAATCATTTTGGTTGAGCCATGAAGCCATTTCAAGCCCATATGAGCCATGAAAGGACTCATTTGAGGCATTCACTATGTTGTTCCTAACCCTCTTAGCCAAGGGCTTAGGGGTTAAGGACCATCCATGTGAATCACCTACATGAGTCAGGAGGTCAAGTTGGGTATGGGTGTGGTTTTAGGAGGTGTGTGGAAATGTAGTGTGTAAGTGTAGTGTATGTCAGCCCCTTCACCAGACCAGGCCACCCAGGGCAGTCCTAAGGCCAAAGAGTCTTATAGGAACTCATCCTTTAAACTTCCACATTTGATTTCAACCCTCTAGGTGATTAGGGGTCTATAGTCGAGTTTGTGGAGTTTGCGGGGAGTTTAGAAGTGGTTTGAATTTCTAAAAGGCGGGTCCCGATTCTAGTCCTCTAAGATAGTCGAAGGAAAAGCCTAAGGCTCAGATCCTAAGAACTAAAAAGAAGAAAGGAAGACCTCATCGAAAATGAGGTCGACAAATGGACCCCGATAGGTGTGGTGAGCGACGGAGCACACCGCGCGTATTGGTGTTGAGCCGAAGCGATCAACAAAACCAACACGGATGTCCAGTGACGAACTTAGGACGAAGTAGAAGAGTTTCTGCTGGGGAGTGTCGAGTATATCTGCGGAACCGGAGATTCTTGAACTCTCGGCGGGGAAAGGAAAAGGAGGTAAATCCCAAATCACATGATGCGAGGGAATTTCGATTTAGATTTTATTTTGTTTCAATTTATGTTTTGATGTGTGAGTTTAAATTTTAGTTTGGAGTTTCGATTTAGATTGAAGTTTGTCGAAATTAATTTGAAGGATTTGATTTGAAATGAAAATTGGAATTCGAGGTTTTAGATGTAACATCTTCGACCTCGAAAGAAAATTGAATTGATTAGATTGAATCGTTGCAATGAGAAGAAATCTCGGAGCAATGCGGTGTTGGATGTAAAATCCTTAACCTCGAAGTTTGATTTTGATGTATTTCATTGCGATAGGGAAATGATCCTAAAGCGATGCGAGTCTTGGATGTAAAATCCTCGACCCAAAAGGTTTGGATTTGATGTATTTCGGTGCAATAGGAAAGAATCCTAAAGCGGTGCGGTCTTGGATGTAAAATCCTCGACCCAAAAGTTGAATTTTGATGTATTTCGGTGCGAATAGGAAAAGAATCCTAAAGCGGTGCGATCTTGGATGTAAAATCCTCGACCCAAAAGTTTTGAATTTTGATGTATTTCGGTGCAATAGGAAGAGAATCCTAAAGCGAGTGCGAGTCTTGGATGTAAAATCCTCGACCCAAAAGTTTGAATTTTGATGTATTTCGGTGCTAATAGGAAGAGAATCCTAAAGCGGTGCGGTCTTGGATGTAAAATCCTCGACCCAAAAGTTTGAATTTTGATGTATTTCGGTGCGATAGGAAGAGAATCCTAAAACGGTGCGATCTTGGATGTAAAATCCTCGACCCAAAAGTTTTGAATTTTGATGTATTTCGGTGCGATAGGAAGAGAATCCTAAAGCGGTGCGGTTTTGGATGTAAAATCCTCGACCCAAAAGTTTTAATTTTGGTGTATTTCGGTCTGATAGGAAGAGAATCCTAAAGCGGTGCGGTCTTGGATGTAAAATCCTCGACCCAAAAGTTTTGAATTTTGATGTATTTCGGTGCGATAGGAAGAGAATCCTAAAGCGATGCGGTCTTGGATGTAAAATCCTCGACCCGAAAGTTTTGAATTTTGATGTATTTCGGTGCGATAGGAAGAGAATCCTAAAGCGATGCGGTCTTGGATGTAAAATCCTCGACCCAAAAGTTTTGAATTTTGATGTATTTCGGTGCGATAGGAAGAGAATCCTAAAGCGAGTGCGATCTTGGATGTAAAATCCTCGACCCAAAAGTTTGAATTTTGATGTATTTCGGTGCGATAGGAAGAGAATCCTAAAGCGGTGCGGTCTTGGATGTAAAATCCTCGACCCAAAAGTTTGAATTTTGATGTATTTCGGTGCGATAGGAAGAGAATCCTAAAGCGGTGCGGTCTTGGATGTAAAATCCTCGACCCAAAAGTTTTGAATTTTGATGTATTTCGGTCGATAGGAAGAGAATCCTAAAGCGGTGCGATCTTGGATGTAAAATCCTCGACCCAAAAGTTTTGAATTTGATTTGATTGAGACTTGAAATGCGGAAAGATTGAATTTGAGATTTGGAAGGATGAGTTTGAACTCGATTGAAATTTGATTTAAGATTTGATTTGAAATTTGAAGGATCGAGTTTGAAACTTGATCGAGATTGGATTTGGATTTTGATTGAGAATTTGATTTGAGATTTGGGAAGATCAAATTTGAAATTTGATCGAGAGTGGATTTGGAATTTGATTGAGAATTTGATTTTGAAGTTTGGAAGGATGGAATTTGATTTTGAAGTTTGAAAAGATTGAAATTTGATTCGGAATTTGGAAAGATTGAATTTGAGATTTGTGTTGATTTCGTTTATCTTTTAATGGTTCAAATTTTATTTTGTTGTTTATTTAATGTTCATGTGAACTTGGTGTTTGTCATTTTTCAGATTTTTTTTTTTTAGAAAGTTTTCTTTTATTCTCTTTTTTTCTTTTACATGTTCTTTGTTCAAAGTTCATTTAACTTTAATGGCGTTTCCCAATCAATTTGCACTAAAAGAGGTGAAGGCCAAAAACGTGACATGGTCACTTTCATTCCAATCATGTTGAAAATACGTCGTACAACTCGATCCGGAATATATTTCATACAATCCATGTAGACTCAAAACGGATCGTGTATGATCTTTGTTGATCCATCAAAAGAATCATCCGTCGAAAATCCATATCCGAATAGTGAGGTACATGGTCGATAACATCACCTTCCAAGCCATCCTTGGCAAGGATGCTGAGTTGGATGTACATTGGAGGTGTGATATTTCCCATGTAACTCACGGCTCGTAAGGCGGAGGTTCTCTAGCTACGGATGCGGTTGGAAATGGTAAGGTATTTTCGTTGTCGTCCATCCTCACGAAAGTAGCTGAGATTCGCTCCACTGGCACCCTGGTATGCGATGCTTTGCGATATACGCTCCGTTACCTTGCGGTATCATGACGGAACCCACCGGTAAAGGTATCTTTCTCGGCCCTCGGAACTCACCGGACTGCTATCCGGAGGTCGGATCCGAACATGATGTTGCACTCATTCAAGAAAGAGACCGGTGCGAAAGGTCCGACGAAGTCGTGGTGATCAATATGTGGGGGTATGCGGTCACTCTGTTTGTAGATGTTGATAATGCAGCTATTGGGTATGCAATCTGTCGGCGAGTACCCTCCATGTTATCAATCTTTTTACCATTCTCTTGATAACTAATGGCATCGGATCTACTTGCCCATGACGAAGTATTCCGGTGGGTTTCCTTTTCGTCTTCGACAAAGTTGTAGCGACATCCGCATTGTATTGTGATTCTTCCTTTCCACCGGCATCCATCTCCGGGGTTCGAGTATGTGTTTTCCCTCGGGCGGCTGCTCGGCCCATTCTTTTCGGATCCGGATACGATCCACGATTTGTTGTTGTTCATACTACGAGAATACGTCGGTGTGTAGCTCGAGGCCTTCTAGTATGTTGATTCTTCTTCCTTTAATTCTCTCGAAGTATTCGAAAGTTTTCTTTTCAACATTCGCATCCTCTCCGGCTCGTATTCCGGAATGATCTGCGGATGGCGAGGCCTTGTGACATATTGTGGGATATATGGTTCAATCCCTTCACGTTCCCCTGCATACCTCGGCTCCTCGGGGATGATGTCCGTCGGGACATCCCCGGGGTTACTTCTGCAACAAGGTCATGCAGCTGCTGGTGGTTCTATCCGGTGGCGTGGTAGCCTTCTTCCTTCGATCTTACGGAGATTTCTCTGGTTCTTTCGTTATTCTAGGAGCTGGCCTCCTTTCTTCGAGTTCTGGTGAACCGGTGTCCTTGAAATGTGAGTGCTTGGCATTAGCGAGTGTCTCGTCATGCTGGTCGCGACTAGTTTTGTTAACATTTTACGGATGCGGCGATTCTTATTTCTTCGTTGCGTGGCCGTGAGAGTAGCCCTCCGAACTTCTTGAATCTCTGCGGGCGCGGCGGCGACAAGCCTGCCCTCATCTGTAGTGACTACGGACTTCATTTTCTTGTCTTCTTCGGTGTTTGCTTTTCTTTTCTTGTTGTTGGATTGGTGGCTTGGGCCACCCACTTTCATCATTTGTCTGTCCGGGCAGTTCTTCTCGGTCGGCGGGACCCGGTCACTTTCCTCGTCTTGTAGGCCTGCTGGTGCGAAATGCGAGTCAATCTCGATTATCGCTCCATCTTTCACCCTCTTTTCATCGAGTGCGAGGCTTACGCCATTCTTAAAGTTCAAAACCAACCGCCGTTCGACATTTCCCTGCGAAAAGACAAGGAAAAGGATCGAGGAGCTGTACTTAAGAACAAGAACATTAAGAAAATGTTTATTAAAGATACATTTTTTATTTCTCCTATATTTTGAAATTTAACGGAATGAAGTAGGATAAGATGAGGGAAGAGATTTTGATTTGGAGAAGAAAACGAGGAAAACTTTATTATCATGATTTTATTTATTTTAGCACATTTTTATTTTTGAGTTCGGACCCGATCATAAATAATTACTTCACCGTGTTTCTTAGGGATGAAGAATTCATTCCTTCGAAACATCGGGTAGCGTAATATTTTTTCGAGTATCGTCCGTTGATTGGAAGCATATGTCGTTCTCCACGGCGATTCACTAGGCTGGTAGGAACCCCACGAGTATCTTGCTTCGACCACGAAACGGTCCTTCCCAAGTGGGTTCGAATTTTCCTCCTATCTTGCGGTGTGCGAGAATAGGTCTCTTGAGAACGAGAACTAAGTCACCAACTTTGAAGGTTCTTGGGCGGACCCGGTTGTCATGGGCTTGAACCATCTTAGCTTGGTATAGTTCTAAATTACATTTGTCTTGCATGAGTCTTTTCCCTTCCAAGCTTTCTAATTCTTCGAGTCGTAGTACGGCGTTTTCTTCTGTCGTGATCTTGTTTGCAATTGCAGTTCGAGTGAAGGAAGGCCGAACCTCTAAAGATAACACTTGCCTCGGACCCATACACCGGAGCGTAAGGTGTAGCTTGAGTAGGGGTTACGAAGGTTGTCCGGTAGGCCCATAAGGCTTCTAACAATTTCTCGTGCCAATTTCTCTTATTATCGTCCGAGGTTTTCTTTAAGATTTGAACGAGAGTTTTATTAAAAGCCTCGGCGAGGCCGTTTGCTCTTGGGTAGTAAATTGTCGAGTATCGCCGGTCGATTCGTGTCTCACGACAAAATTGTTGATTTGTGTGCTTCGAATGCGACCCATTATACGAGATGATCTCGCGCGGCACTCCGAAACGGTAGACAACTTGGTTCTTGAAAAGCGTAGCACGTGGTGTGCTTTCACTTCTCTAAGTGGAGCCGCTACGCCCACTTGGAAAAGTAATCTGTGCTGCAAGAATGAAACGATGTCCTTTTGAAGATGGTGGTTCTATCGGACCCACTTATATACGTGCCCCGACATTCGAATGGCCGCGACGCGATTGTCGGGTGTAGCACATTTGGAGGTTGGTGTAGAACCACTCCGTGCACTTGGCATTGATGACGGCTCTTGGCGATTTTCATGCGGTCGGTCATCATCGAGGGCCGAGTAGTACCCTAGTCTTTTAATTTTCATCTTCATTTTTGGACCCGGCGGTGAGCGCCACGGAGTCCCGAATGCACCTCTTTAACAATTTCACGGGCCTCGGACCCGCTTAGGCACCTTAGCCACATTTGATCAAAAGACCTTCGTATAATGTGTTGTTTATTAATGCGTAGGACGAGTTCTTTTCTTGATCCGATGGGCTAGCGACCTATCGTCGGTAGCTTTCTGTTTGCGGGTAGTCTATCGATGGTCGTCGCTGATCTTCGTGTTTTCTGTCACTTCTTGCAGTTGATTCTTTTTCTTTTTCGATTTGTGTATCATGTCATGTCAAGTTGTGATAGGACTCGACGTCAGTGAGCGACACTTCAACTGATTCATCTTGCAAGCAGGCAAATTATTTTGCGAGACAGGCTAAAGCATCTGCTAAAGCATTCTCTTTTCTAGGAATTTTGTAGATTGTCACATTTGGAATCTGTTCAGCAATTTGTATGGCATCTTGGAAGTATTGTTCGAGTCTTGGTTTAAAAATTCCTGTATTGTCCGGCGATCCGTTGAATGATTAACTTGTGAATCCCGTAGATGTTGATGTACGTTATCCCCATTTGAATGGTTAATTCCGGTCCAGTTATGAGGGCTTCGTATTCTGCCGTTGTTTGTACACGGTTCCGTCGAAGTGGTAGGAGTATCTTAACATCCCCGCTCCGGTGTTATAAAGATTAGCCGATTCTGCCTTCAGGGCACTATCACTTGCGATTCTTCGTCTTTGTGTCTTGAAGATGCTCCGTCGAAATATAATTCCCAACGTCGATCGTCGAGGTCTTCTAGGTTCATTATTTGTTCATGCGGCGGATCGTCGTTGAGAGGAGATTCGGCGGCGAAGGGTGTCTTTGCGAGGAAGTCTGCTAAGACTTGTCCCTTTACGGCACGCGAAGGCACGAAAGTTATATCGAATTGCGATAATATCATTGACCATACGGCAAGTCTGCAGGAAAGTGTTGGACGAGTCATCGAGTATTGCAATGGATTAAACTTCGAAATCGAGTTGACCTTATGAGAAAGCATGTAGTGCTCGAGCTTTTGAGCGGCGAAGATCGGGGCCGAACAATGCTTTTCAATTGCGGGATACCTTACTTCCGTCGGGAGTAAACGACGGCTTAAGTAGTAAAGAGCATTTTCTTTACCCTCATCATTGACACAGGCTAACGGAGGCTCAGGAGAGTCGTCTAAAGCCGCGGTGTAAAGTATCGGCGGTCTACACGAGGCCGAGGCTGCTAAGACGGGAGGTGTCATTAAATATTGTTTAATGTCTTCGAAGGCCTTCGACATTTCTCTTCCCAAATAAATTTGGCGTCCTTTTTAACTAGTGCCGAGAAAGGTGACACCTACTGACAAGTTTGAGATAAAGCGTCGAAGATATGCCGACTTCCCTTGAAAAGATCGTAGTTGTTTTAAGGTTTTGGGAGGCGGCATTTCTAAGATGGCTTTAATCTTCTCCGAGGTCGATTTCAATTCCACGATGTCGGACAACGAATCCTAAGAATTTCCGGAGGTGACGCAGAAGGCGCATTTTAAGGGATTCATCTTAAGGTTAAATTGTCTTAATCGTTCGAAAACAATTCTCAAATCATACGAGTGGTTTTCCTTTACTTTGCTTTTGATGACGACATCGTCCACGTAGCACTCGACTTGATTGTGGATGAGATCATCAAAAATTCTTGTCATTGCTCTTTGGTAAGTTGCTCCTGCGTTCTTCGATCCGAATGGCATCACCGTGTAGCAAAATACTCCGATCGGCGTTACGAATGTCGTAAGCTTTTCATCTTCTGGAGCCATTTTTATCCGGTTGTATCACGAAGATCCATCCATGAATGAGAATATTTCATGTGTCGAAGCAATATCGATCATCGGTTCGGAATCGGTAGAGGGAATTCATCTTTTGGACATGCCTTGTTTAAATCTACGAAGTCCACACAAATTCGATACGACCATTCTTCTTTCGGTGGCACTACGTTGGCTAGCCAAGTCGGGTATTGTTCTTCACGGACAAATTTAGCGTCTATTAGCTTTTTAACTTCGGTATGACTTGTTGTTCGATTTCTAGACGCATTCTTACGGGACCTTGTCGGCCGGGACGAAGTAGGATCTACTCCTAGCTTATGGATTGCAGACCTGCGGAGCTAATCACGGCATTTCATCGTAGCTCCAAGCAAAACGGTCCTTAAATTCCATTAACAATTTGATTATTTCTTCGGAGTCTTCTTTATTGAGTAAGGAGCTAACAAAGGTAGGTACTAGGCTCTTCGCTAGTACCCGAGTTAACTTCAGTTAACTCATCATTGTAGATTTGATTTCTTCTTCGAATTACGGTGGAGCGTCTCCGATTTGTAAATCTTCGAGTTCGTCGGTAGTTTCCATGCGGTTTTCATTGGATTTGCAAGTGACAACCAAGCAAAATTCGGTATCGTCAGCTGACCCTACGTGCCGAATCCGAGTCCATACTTTGAATTGGGAGGACGGCGGAGTTATTCCATAACTTTTCAAAATGTTGTGATTGGCCTTTTGTCCATTGTCGAGGTAAGAAACCACGTTGAATTAAATTTTGAACACGGGGAGAGTACCACTCGAAAGGTAATTCCATTAATTCGATGAAGTGACATCTTCGAATTGTACATTATTTTCGGTTTGGAGGAAGAAGCACCACGGTAGAATTTGATCGGCTTTGCACAGTCACTACGTACCTCTTTGACCTCCATACCCTCGATCTTATTAGAATGGATCGGAGTTAGGGTCATAGTATGTACGTAGTGGTTAATCTTCTCGTACATTGATTTGTATTCTTCGTTCTTTTCATCTTCGAGGGAGATCTTGTATTGCGGCTTCTTTCGACTTATTGTTCTTGCTTCTTGCTTGATTTCTTTTTCTTCTTGGAAGCTATCATCCCGATCAACATTGATGGTTGGTTTCTTCGTCCGATTGTCCTAGTGTCTCTACCACGGCCTCGTCCCCGGCCTCGACCTCGGATGCGAGTTGTGGAGAAACCTTCACCATCTCGCCGGAAGGGAGTGGTGAGTGGCTGTTGGACTAGAACTTCGGGTTCTTCGTTGTCTCGAATTTTCTTTGCTTCATTTGTTATGGTATCTCTGGAGAAGATTGTTTTCTTTGGCGGTGCATAATAAGTTTGCATCTTCATGGATTCCAATTTCATGTACGGAGAATGGTTGTAAGTCTCCTTTGATGCCTTCGTTCCCCTCCATCGTAATATTTGATGCAACGATGCGAGAGATGATGGTACCATCCTGTTTTCATGTATCCATGGTCGGCCCGATAGAGCGTTGAACGACGTTTCGAATCGATTATATGAAATTTTGCGGTTGTCTTTGCTAAATCACGGTCTTCATCGGTAGCGTTATTGACCCGAGGGCTCTTTCTCCTTTACGGTTGAATCCTCTTAATAACATTTTGTCGGCCTCGAGCTCACGAGCATCAATTTCCAAGTATGCTTAGTGTTCGAAGACTCATTATATTGATTGATGCTCCTGGATCCACCAATACTGCGGAGAGCGTAAACTTCCCGATTGTAGCTCGAAATGTACAACGGTCGGTTGTGATCCGGCATCCCAAGTAGTAGGTCATTGTACGTGAAGGTAACACCTGTTGTTCCTTTAACGAGCAAACCTCATCCAAGGAATCTCCGGCCATTTGAGCTAAGCGAATTTCCGGATCGAAGTAAGGCCTTGATCAGAGCTTCTCTCATCTCCTTTGATAAGATGAGAGCATCGTAGATGCTCAGTTTAGCCGGTAGTTTCCTAAGATGGGCTAGCACGTTGTAGTCCACTTTGTTCTCCTGTGTCTCGGCTTCTTCTCGAATGGGTATGTCTTCTGTGCGGGTTTGGTTCTTCTTGAACAACCACCCTTTCCTTTGTCTTTTGGACCCATTCTTGGAGGTAGAACTTTTCCACTTCTTAGGTTGACTTCGTAATTTCTTCGAATCTAGTATTGAGTTTGTCGGTGTCTCCTCACGAATCGGAATGAGTGGCTCTTCGGATTATCTTCCAAATACGAAGGCTCTAACTCTATTATAGCTTGGAGCTCCTCGAAACTCGCGAGATAGATCCGTTGCTTGTTGAACTCTCGTAGCCTCCTTGATGGATGCCTTCTTCGTCATTTTGATCGTCGAGATCTTGTATGATTTGAGAATTGTTGTTGGTATCGAAATCGACGCCCGGATTGTCGCTAGTTACGTAATCGTTAGAAACGATCAAAACGTAGCCAACGCCATCACCCTTATCATTATATGATGTCACGAAGTGAGCGGATAATCATACAAAATCGAGAGGTTCGAGGGATTTCTCCCAGAATCGGAAACAACTATCCTAGGATAAGCGACCCCTAGTCCAGCCTTAGGAATCTCGGTCCCTCTTCTTCGTCGATTTTCTTCTTCTCTTCGATTTTCTCCTGTCGAGGTGGTTCTTCATCGCGAGTGATAGTACCGGCTTAACGAGGTCTCGAACTACGAATTGAAGCTCGCACCGAAGCGGTTCGGATGTTGTCTAAAATCTTCTTCGAAGATCTCGTCCGAGCGGTAGTCCATCCATCGTCGGTTGCATAGGGATGCTATCGGAATGACGGGATCGGTTGAGATAACATTGACGGAACCTCCTTTACGGGGTTCCTTCATGTACTCCTTCGGGATTGTTATATTTCCTTTCCGAAGGTTGTCGTTGAGCCGACTTTTGAAGGTAATGCGGTCTTCTATCTTGTGCCCGAAGCATTCGATGGTAGGGGCGAAAGTTGGGATCACCTTTCTTGTTGACTTCCTCTGGTCTTTTGGGCTCGCGTGTTGGAAATGCTGGAGTTTTCATTAAGCTACGGAACATCTTTGGTGCTTGCTTCATTCTTGAACGGATATTCTCTGCTCGAAGCTCCCTCGATGTACGTTGCGGACGAGACGGTTGTTCATCTTGCGGAGACAGTGATCGTTGGACCGGGGTTCTTGGTAATTTTGTTGTGGTTGTTGCGGCCGTTACGGTGGTATTTGCATCGGTTGTTTGCCTTTATCAGCTAGCTGCAACGACCCGGATTTCTTTTCGAAAGTCTTCACCGGCTTACGCTTGTCCGTCTTGTCGGCGAAACTTAATTGCTTCGCCTCTTCTTGCAAGCTTCGGCCTTGCTTAACAACTTCTCAAAGTCTTAATAGTGAATCCCTTGAGGAGAAGTGCTTATCGGGCCGTGAATGCTTTTAAGCGAGATGCCGGTCGCATGTTGTTCTTGCGGTTGTGGTTCACACTTCATACTTAAATTTCTCCATCGAAGTATGTAATCCACTAGAGTTTCATTCGGCCTTTGTTTCTCTACCACTAAATCACTATAGTGATGTGGTGCTTGAGACTCCGACAAATCGCTTAATGAAGAGGCTCTCTAGCTGCGAGAATGTCTTTACGGATCCGTTGGGTAGTCGCATACCGGTCGAAGGCGATTCTGACGGGCTGCTAACGAGCTCGTCGGAAGAGTAGCGCATCGCTCCCGCCGGCATTGCAACAAGCTGTCACGAAAGTGTGCAACATCTTGTCGGGGGTTCCGGTTCCGTCGAAGGTCTTAAACGAGAGGTGGTACGAAGCCCTTTGGGTATTGGACAGCGTCGAATTCTTCGGGTAAGGTCTGCCGTCCGAATAGATGTCCCGTTCTTCGATTGTGCTTGGGGCTTCTCGCACTGCTTTGTTCACGAGTTCTTGATATCCTTTTCGGGGATCATACTTTGTGTTGTATCCTTTTCAGTTGGTCATCCCCATTGACGGATGTAATTTCCTTCCCTCCGTCTACGAGGTGAATGACTTACGGGGGTGTCTCTCTATGTGGTTGTACTTGACTTTGGAGAGTGGCTAGAGCTATGGCCATCTCTTCCATCCTCTTCGCCATTTGAGCGATCGTGTCGTCCTTTTCTGAAGCTGTCTCTTCATCGGTTCGGCTCCTCTCTTCTGCGGTTGCGGGAGCACCTTGAGAGGCGATGAAGCTCGTGTCTCAACCATGTTGATTTCGCATATTCGTTGTCCATGAATTCCGATGAGTCGATCTCGTCTCCGAACTTTTCTTCTCTTTCTTTTGCCAGCCGTCGGATGTCGGTTCTCGGCTTTTCCATGGCATCTTCTAGCGGAGCTTTCACGTGTATCTTTGTGGTTGTCATGCGATGGTTGCGGGTCCCTTTTCACGAGTCCCCTTCATCGCGGTAGCACTTTCTTCGATTCCGGCCTCACGGCGAGACTTTCTTTCTCGGAGTTCTTTGTTTCGGTCTCAGTTGCCCCGTAGTGGGACGCCACACCATCCTTCTAGCGACGGAAGGTCTGCGACCGGATGGTGCATCGGCCAAATGCTTGGAAGGTGGTATCCTCCTGATCCGTAACCACGATACTACGACGGGCGGGCTAGCCTTCATTCTCTTGCTTGGCTTTTCTATCATGACGGCGGGTTCTACTCGGGGCCCGAGACGGGATTTGGTCGGCACCCGCCACATCCTTCGTAGAATTTCCGACACGGGGCGAGTTTTCCTTCTTCGCTAGCTTTTCTACCAAAGTTTGCGGTCGAGCAAACGGCGTAGTTCTAGTTCTTTTCTTGCGGTCTATCGTTGTAGTATGCGGGGCGTGGTAATGTGGCGGCAATCTTGCGAACATTCTCTTCATCCTCTGCGGCGGAGAGGGGATGGAACACTGCTTCCTCCCAAAAGTGGTATGTAGTCGGGCGGTGGTGTATATTACGGTAACGGTGTATATTCGGCAGCTGCGGAATTTCCTCCGGGAAGACAACCTCGGCGGCTACGGCTTCCACGGCGATCCTTCTATTTCTATTTCTTCTTTGGGTCTTTGTCGGCGAAGGAATCTTCGAGCTCGGACCCGATTTCGAAGACGAAGGTCTTACGGGAAGATCCGTACCCTCCACGGTAACGGGTTTATCCATAGTTGCGGATTCCTTTCCCCTTTGATTTGGCGAAGTCGGGGTAGGTGCGGAAACAACTAGACCGGTGGGGGTAGTGAGAACGGTCCTCTGCGGACGGCGGTACTCCTCCTAGTCGGGACCCTTTGCGGGGAGGAAACTCTTGGGTCGACCTAAGGTTGAACTCGAGCGGTGGTTCCTCGGCTTCGAGATACCTTGTTCGTCGGTTCAAAGAGGGAGACGTCGGTGACTTTGACGTTCGTGTTTTCAAATCCTGTCCGAATCGGATGACCCCATTGTCGGGCGAGTTCATCCTTATAGACGGCGAAGTCCGGTCCGTTGGTGAAGGAGAAAATCGGTTTCGGGGCTTCCATTTCTGAGGTAGATTCGGGTTGTCGGTCCCAAGTTATGCTTCTTTTCTTTAGGACGAAAAGGAATTGAAAAGAGTCCGAACGCATTCTTTGTTCATGTATTTATAAGAAGGAATTATTTGTTAAAAGAATCACTTATTATAGGGTTTGTTTATTTAGAACGGAATGTTCGAAGGTGTAGAGAAGGTAAGGAATCCGATTCGAAAGGAAAAGAAAGTCTTAAGCAAGACTTCCCGACTCGAAGGATCACTCCTAAACTAACACCTATTGGGGGTCCACCCCACCTCGGAAATGAGGTAAAAGGATCTCGGAACCTCTCGTTTAGGGGTGTTTAAACGGTGGCTCCTAAATCCGAGAGAATGTTGGCTATACTTGTTCGAGATAGAAATGAACATAGTATTCCAACGGAAAGAAGGGTAGTTTGATCCATTAGGGACATGGATACACTACCGATTTTTGAAAACGAGATTATTTGATTATAATGGAGAGAGGAATTCTCCCCAGCGGAGTCGCCAGAAATTGTCGGCATTATTTTTAGGTTGTATTGTATTTTAAAAGGGGGGTCGCCTAACAGAAGTTGTCGGCGAATTTAAATTTTAAATTTAATTTAAATATATATAATTTAGAAAGTAGTATTTGATTTTGAAAATAATTTTTTAAATTTGAAAGTTTTAAGATATGAGATTAAACCGATCTCGCATCCCGAATAGTTTATATAAACGAGCGCCGCACCACAAGCCGTATATCTATCCCTAAGGATAGACACACTGCTCGATGGTGGGGCTCGATCAAATAAACTAGAAGTTTTGTGACATCCGTTTGGTTTGCGAACCAATTTTATAAGCCAGACAAATTCCACTGCTTAATATGAAAGTATCGAAACGGGGTTTATATTACACAGGTTCTTTAAAATTCCATATAAGGGCAAGCCACTATAGTTAATTACATCTTAAGTGACGGGAATCACCTAAGAAAACTCTCGATAATAATCGATAATTCCGCTTTCGAAAATTTGAAAGTTTAAGGTTTTCGAAGATTGAATTTTGGAATTTCGATAGGGAATGGATCGAAATTTTGGAACATTTTGTTTTGTGAATCCAAAGGAAGAGAGGTAGGAGAAATCAGCTGATTCGAAGTGAACTTCGATAATTTCCCGACTATCCTATTGTTTGTCTTGAATTTAGGAAAGTCCTAATGTTTATTTGATATTTCGATCTTGCCGATTTCAATTAATTAGGGCTTATATTTGTATGATAAAATCAAACAAATAGCTTTAGAAGATGTGAGGGTTTATTGTCGTATCGGACGACTACCTCGGAATCTAAGACCGGTTAGGGCTTAATTTGCAATGCAAATGCCTAACGAAGAGTTGAGGATTTATGTTGCACTAGGCAAGCTACCTCGAAGTCCTATGGCTTGGTTGTTTTAATTCTAGGAAAGTTTTCTTTGAAGTAGACTCGGAGTTTTCTTGATGACGATGGTCGTCTTTGCCCATCATGCTCAGAGCTCCTTGTTGTTGCGGAGGTTTAGTTTTAGAAATCATAAATCGGGAGTTGAGAAAAGTGTTTTGGTTTAGAGAAAATCTTAATTTCCGGGTGTTCTTTATGTTTTATTTAAAACGAATCTTAAAGTTGATTATAACGACACGGTTAAGATCCCGCGGTTCCATCCTTCGGCATCATTATTTTTATCGGATTCACTTAGTCCGGATGAATTTGCTAAACTCAGTTGAATGAGTTCCACACTTTCATTTAGACCGTGGAAATCCCGTTAGCAACACGTAGGTTACATCATCAGAGGTATTCCGATCATCCAACGGGACGTTTTAATTTAGTTGTAATTGTAGTTTTGTGTTACGTTTGTGATTAAATTTTGAGTTGTTTTATATTTTGAAATGTTGTGGCGGTGAATTTTATCTTGCAATGACTTTTAACTTAGTTTTGGTTTCGGTTTTAGGGTCTCATCCTAAAGGTGTGGGTTTTCATGCAACGAGTTGTTTTATCATGCAAGAAAAAAAAATAAATAAACGCGATTTGCGATAAAGTAAATTGCAAGAAAGTAAATTGCAGATAAAATAAAATAAAAGCGTACACGGAGGGTCTTCCCGTCATTCCAAGCTGCACTTAAAACTCGATTAGAATATTTAAGCAAGTTCCTAGGTAAAGGCTAAGGGAAAGGTTATGGTTTTCTACCAAATTCCTAATCCTATAGCTAGTCGTTTCCTATGACGTCTAGGTTCTTTGTGTTTTTGTTTGAAGACGATTTTCTTCATCGAAGAATAGTTAACCCCGATTGTTCTTATAAATGTCCTATCATATTGAGGAAGTGCTTAAGAGGAATCTTAAACATCTTTTCAATATTTCTAGGATTGTTTTAAGTCAGAATGAA
The DNA here is from genome assembly GCA_022702705.1 of Papilionanthe hookeriana x Papilionanthe teres. Taxonomy (NCBI): domain Eukaryota; kingdom Viridiplantae; phylum Streptophyta; class Magnoliopsida; order Asparagales; family Orchidaceae; genus Papilionanthe; species Papilionanthe hookeriana x Papilionanthe teres. Next base: position 22,921,056 of record CM040423.1, read on the forward strand.
TTTAATTATACAAATGAATTAATCGTCAAGAATTTGAAGTTTTATTGTTATCTTGCTTCGGTGAACTAGGACATTTGAATATCACTATAAGTGAAGTAACATTTCATTTAATGTTACGTTTAGGAGTTATGATAACTAAAACTTTCGAGGGTAAATTGGTATTGAATGATTTGATTTAAGTTAAAGGGTTTAAATTTGGAATAGTGTTCAATTTGTTTTATATTTAATTTAATTTAATTTAATTGAGTTTGATTTAATTTAACATAGTTCAATTTAATTTGATTTGGTATTTAATTAATTTTGATTTGATTTAATTTAATTTAATTTAATTTGATTTAATTTAATTTAATTATTTAATTTAATTTAATTTAATTTTAATTATTTAATTTAATTTAATTTAATTTGATTTAATTTAATTTAATTTAATTTTAATTATTTAATTTAATTTAATTTAATTTGTCTTAATTTAATTTAATTATTAAATTTAATTTAATTTTAATTTAATTTATCTTTAATTTACTTTATTTTTAATTTTAATTGAAATTTTTGAAAGAGTTTAATAATTTGACTTTAGTTTAATGATTAAGTCTTTTAATATTTTGAATTTGAATTATCATTTTAATTAAGAGTTGAATATTAATGAGATGATTAATTTAGGGATTTTTAAATTAAAGAATAAATCTCTTCCTAATAATATCCCTATTTTAATAATTCAATTTTATTATTCTTCCAAATTTAATCAATTATTTAATTAAGGTTTTAATTATTTTAAAATTGCTTAATGGGTTTCTACCCTTTAATCATTTAAATTTCAATCATCCAAATCAGATTAGGATCAAATATTTTACTTGTTAAATTTTTATTAAACCTAAAGTTTTAATTAAGGATTAAAATCTAATTACCATTTTACCCTTTAAGCTTAATAATTTCATAACTCACTAAATTGAATTCAAATGAACTTGAAATTTTTATGTGACTTCACTCATATGTCGATAAAGACATGAGAGGAGAAAAAGTGATTTTTCTGTATTTAATTTATTTATATAATTATTTTTGGTAGAAAATAGAGATTTTCAAGGGAAATTTGATAACATGACCAAGGGAAAGTTTCTGTCCTTAAGAAAATTAGGGGACATTCCTAATGACCAGAGGACCACTTGGACTAATTTTGGTGATTTTTTGAATTATATTATTTTTATTATAATTATTTTGGGTTTTGGAGTGTTAATTAATTTAAAAATAAAATAAATGTTGAAAAATGAATTTTATATTTTTCAAAAATCTCTCTGATATCAAGGAAACCAGAGAATCAAATTTTGCAATTTTCTGATTTTTCTATGATTTATAATAATTATTTTAGTGAAAATGCTAGAAAATACATTTTTTTTAATTTTAAAATTACCCTAGGGCTTTAAAATTCAATATCTCACTAAATAGACCTAGGAAAAATGTGGGATTTGTTCCTAAGTGATTAAAATTCAAAATGTGACATTTTGGTGAATTTTATTATTTTTGTGATTTTTATTATTTTTAATTATTAAAAATATTAAAATATTATTAAAAATTAACTTTTTAGAAAATTGAAATTTTAATTTTCTTAGGTTCCCCTGATATCAGAGAGGCTCAAAACTAATTTGGTGAATTTTTGAAAAGTATTTTAAAAGTTATGAATTTTTAAAGTTTAAAATGGCTAAGTGACTTAATCGACCCGATTAGTGGGGCTAACCAAGTCCAATTGACCTCAAATTTTTATGGTAGATTCCTCTGATCCTAAAGGTCAGTGGAGAATTAATTTCAAGTCAATTTGATACCTGGTTAACTCTAATTAATTAAAGACCTATTTTGGGTGTTTAAGCCGATTAGGGTTAATTCGAGTGAATTAACTCGAAGCTCTATTTTTCCTAGAGTTCTCTGGTCATAAGGAACATCACCAAATATTTCTAGAATTTATTTCACAACATGCTAATTTTTGGAATTAAAATACTCAAAACGACGACATGCATTTGAAAAATAAATAACTTTTCACAGAGATGGCCTCGACCTTGGAAAATTCAGGGAATGTTCCCAAGTTCGGAGGCTTAACTCCCTATGGTCTCATGCCATGGTGAATTGTATACATGCATGGAGAATTAAAATGTATGCAGAGAGTAAATAAATCATAAAAAATAAAATACTTAATGAAATTAAATGATTTCTTTTTCACATTATTCTCCTCCGTTCCTTTGAGCGAGAGGGTATTTTTATTTTATTTTTGTGATTTTTCTACACGAAGATATGGATTTTTGAAGTTTAGGGAATTAAATAAATAAGAAAATACCCTATTTATCTATTTATCCACGCGGCGCCGCGTCGGCCTCGGCGGCTCCGAACGCACGCGCGTCGCGCTCCGTTCGGCCGCCGCCACCGAGTCGGCGGCCGGGCCCCGCGGTTCTCGTGCCGTCTCTCGGTCCGACGCAATCCCGGCCGTCCGTGCGCGCGTGTATCGAATGGACGGCATCCGTTCATCGTCCCCGAGTGTTCTCGCCTGAGAGCCGTCCACACTAAATCCACAAGATCTCGCTCGATTCTCGATGGATTTTTACGTTCTTATACTCTATGGATTCGTCTCGAAGAGACGAACACATCTATACGGTTAACATGCATTGGAACTAAGGCATTTGAAATAGAGAATCTTCGGAAGCTCGGGATGAAGAGTTAGCTCATACCTTGGCTCGGAGAAGTGTGGCTTCGATCGAGAGTTGTTGCACCTTCGATTGGGTCTAGCAAGCTCCGGATGAAGTCTCTGCAGTGCAGTGAATTGTACGGATATGATTTCGACCAAGCCCGATCACAAAGCTTGGAGAGTTGGAGCAGCTGGGTGGCACTGGAGATGGGGCTTTTGGTGGTGGACACCTTCCCTTGGTACGAGTGAAGGTGTAGAGCCAATCGATTTGGGAATTGGCTCGCTTGTGGAGAAGTGTCCTGGTTTTTGGGCTAAAGTTTGAGCTCGAAATTGGGCTCGGTTAGAAGGAATTGAGGTGCTGGAATTCGGTGGGGATCGGGTGCTCTATGTGTAGAGAGTGATGCGGAGTGATTTTGGCAGAGTTTCCTTAAGGTTTTTGTTTCGGCACCTCTCGTGGCCGAGAGGGGTGGAGTTTAAATAGGAGAGGGTGGAAGGCCTCTCGGAGGGAGTTAGGGCTTGGGATCGAGTGCTCTGGTGAGGAGAAGATCGGCCATGGTGACCAGCTAGGCATGGGGCGGCTCGGCAAGTGAGAATTTCAATGTTGGCTCACATGTGAGCTCTCGGCCATGGTGTTTTCGGCGGCACAGTGGCCGGCCGGCCGACGATGGTCACCATCTTGGTCGGGTGGGTCGGGGCTGGGGTTTAGTGTAGGCGATTGAGGTTTGACATGTGTAAAGGAGTTTGATTTAAATGGAATGGGAGAAGGCTCACTTTGGCTTGGTTTGGGTCGACCCACCATTTTGGGCTTGGTGCACCCTTCCAAGCTCGATTTTGAGTGAGGGAATCATTTAGGTCGGCTTAGAAGGAGTGGTGAAGTCTCCATCCATGATGAGGTGGCTAAACATGGTTTAGTGTGTGACATGATTAAGGTAAAAAAGGGTTAAAGGAGGTTTAAGAAAGAACCCCCTCTTCTTGCCATAAATGGACTAATGACAAGTCAAAGCCCTCATGGCTTCATGTGGCTTGAGAATGGCTTGTTCATGGCTTCATTTGGCTTGGGAAAAGGTTGATTTGTTTCATGAAAAGGGTTTTAAGAAATTTTTTGGTAATTTGATGGGAATTTGGATGAAGCTTCATTTGGGATAATTCAATGATGATTTTAGGACTTAGGTAATGGATTTAATTAAATGGATGACAAATGGAGATGTCATGTGGGCTTTAGGGTAGATTTGGGCTTTTGAATTTTGAAGGAAATGGGCTTTTAAGAAGGTTTAAGGGAAGTGGGCTTTTAAGTTTAAGGATGTGTTCATGGATGGGAATTTTTGTAGAAGTTTGGGCCAAATAGTTGTTGGTTTTGGTTTAGGGATGTTTCATGAATAATTTGAAATAGATTTAAGGTGGTTTGGGTTTGAATTGGGTTGAATTTGGGTTTATTTGGTAAATGGGCCGATGTAGGTCGAATTAGGCTAACTTGGGCCAATGTTGGGCTAGGGTTGAAATTGATGTAAAATAAATGTTAAGAAATGTTTATGGGAGTGTTTCAAAGAGGTTTTGGCTTTGGTTGGGTTTTAATTTTGAGGTTTGGGCCTATTTGGGTTAGATTTGGGTTTAGGTCGAAATTGGGCTTTTTGATTTTGGGTTGAATTTGAGTGGGGTTTGGGTCAAAATCTTGGGCAAATCATGTTAGTGTTTTGTTTATGAGGATGTTAAGGAAGGTTTAGAAAAGATTTGGGGTTAATTGGAGTTGAATTGGGTTAGTTTGGGCTAAGTTTGGGTCATGGGTCCAAATTTGGGCTTTAAGGCCCAAAGTGAAATTGGATCCAAATGTCAATCAAATTGGACTTGGATTTGGTCTAAATTGGTATTGGGAATGTTGAATTGAAGTTTAGAATTGAATTGGACCAAAATTGGGGTCAATTGGGTAGGTTTGGTTTGACATTGGGTCCACTTTGGGTTAAAATGGGTCGATTTGGGGGTTTTGACAAAAGTAGGGTAAATTGACAAAATTGGCCCATGGTGTAGTTGGACAAAATGAAATTGGGAATATTTGGGATTTTCTGGAATTTTTTGGGAATTTTCTGAATTTTTGGATTTTTAGGCCAAGAAGGGTATTTTGGGTATTTGGAGGGTATCGGGGGGTATTTTTGGAATCTTTGGTATTTTTTGGTATGGATGATCAATTTGAGTGATTTGGAGATGTTTGGGATTGATTTTGGAAAATTTTGGGTAATTTGGAAATTTTGCAGAAATTTGGGTAATTTCGAGGGTTTTGGGTAGGTTTAGTAGGTGTAGGGTCCGGGGGTCAAAAATTGAAAATTTGGGAAATTTAAGATTGGGTGAATTTGAGTAGGGTGAAATCATTTTGGTTGAGCCATGAAGCCATTCAAGCCCATATGAGCCATGAAAGGACTCATTTGAGGCATTCATCTATGTTGTTCCTAACCCTGCTTAGCGAGGGCTTAGGGGTTAAGGACCATCCATGTGAATCACCTACATGAGTCGGGAGGTCAAGTTGGGTATGGGTGTGGTTTTAGGAGGTGTGTGGAAATGTAGTGTGTAAGTGTAGTGTATGTCGGCCCCTTCACCGGACCGAGGCCGCCAGGGCGGTCCTAAGGCCGAAGAGTCTTATAGGAACTCATCCTTTAAACTTCCACATTTGATTTCGACCCTCTAGGTGATTAGGGGTCTATAGTCGAGTTTGTGGAGTTTGCGGGGAGTTTAGAAGTGGTTTGAATTTCTAAAAGGCGGGTCCCGATTCTAGTCCTCTAAGCTAAGTAATCTCCTAAGTAATTTCCGAGCTAGAATTCCGAGTGCTTTCTTTTTCTCACCGAGAAATCAAAAGCATTTTAGAAGGAGGAGAGAGGTGAGCAACACTCAAACTTTTTTTTGTCGAACTGACTTATAATAATATTTATGCATCACTCATTGTCGATGGTATACTTCTAAACTCAAAATCGACAATGAGAATAGTAACAACCATGACATCATTGTAGGAGTTTCATTTGGTCGACAAGTTTTCATTAGTGAGTAGATCGGTGGATGTAATAAGGCATGTCATGTGGGTAAGGTTGTTGAGTAAATTTTTGTTGTCACCTTTTTAGGAGTACTTCATGGGCCGCTTCGCCATCTCCCACCCCGAGAGAGTAAGGATAATATACATCGATGAAGGCCGACAAAACATAGGTTAGTGAATTGAAAGATCTCTTGGCTAGAACTTTACCTTGTGATTGCATCACAACTTGCCTCCCGATTATATGAATTGTTTGATTCATTTTTTTCTTTGATCGGCTCGTCGATCAAGTTGCTTAAGGTTCTTGACATTATTTCATGTCATGTACGTAGTCTTTATGGTACACACAATATTTCTAGGGTAATGGTGGTAGCTCTCTACATTTTTCATTGGTGGTGCCTTCATGAAAAATTCTTTGTTTTGAATTGCGTACAATACGTCCTCCATCGATAAGCTCGGTGTCTTGGGTCGAAAGTTTGTGGTTGAAAGGTTTGTGTTTTTCTTTTGTTGCATAAATTAATCTAATCACTAGAGTAATTAAGATTTCGTCCCGCGATTTCTCACTATCGGATACTGGCTTCAAGCTGTTTGGTGGCCCCAGCCTCTTTGTGGGGGTACCGATCGACACTCCTATCTCGATTAAAGTAGAGTTATATGCTTCTATGATTGTGTTGTTATTAGCCAATTCCAATAGCTCGACCAACATTTTAAGTTGTTGTAGTCCCAATGTGTATACGAGCAGTCTTTTCCCAAAGGCCTTGCATGTGGACGTGCATGACCGTGGGATTGAGATATCAAATTCTAGTGTTTCCCTATGAAAGTGAGTTATGAAAGCATATAAAAGTTTGCCTTGCCATTGGTAATGTTGGATGACGACTGCGAGTATCTTTGGGGCTTTTTATGCGAGGCAAGGCGATGTATGAACAATCTACTAAGTTCGCAAAGGAGATGATCACTCTTAATAATGAGGTCGTTGAATCATTGAAAGTACGCTCCTATGAATTGTCAGGAATATGCAACATTTGAGTGCATCGCGATCCTTACTTTGCAAGTCCTTTGACTCTATAAGTGTTAGTTGACTGGGTCCAACTGTCCATGTTAGGGTTATTGTAGGATTTTGAAATGCTTAGTGGTTTAACCTAATGATTACGTCGGTAAAACACAATCATGAGCTATGCGGTACCTACGGTGCTTCCGCGCAGTCATGCCTGCAATAGTCAGGATATGGAGAGAGAGAGAGAGAGAGAGAGAGAGAGAGAGAGAGAGAGAAATCCACATATCTTCCAGGGTAGTACATATCTTGTTCCGGTTTAAGGAGAGAATTGATCTTTTCATCATTAAGGATGGCTATCCTTTGTGTGCGATGAGATATCGTTGGTCGTGGTGGTTGCATTCTCTGCGAAGTGAGCGCACTTCGATCATCCCTATAGTTCCTCTTTGAGTTCATTTATATTCGAGTCATAAACTTACGAGGGCACAGTACATGTTGTCAGGGGCTTTCCAAGGCAGTAGTTCTTCCCGAGTCACCAACTTCTTGTTTGCGGCAAAATATTCCGAAAACTTTAGCGAAATATCTATAATTAATTTTTAAATTCTCAATTTTGTGGGCACTTTCACCTGAAAGTAATTTGAAGAGTATTTTAATTGATTATGAACTGTATTTTGTTGGTTTTACATTGAACATTTGCACGAAATTATCCTTTTGGTGATATTATTGTTTTTACCAAGTCCATATAGTCAGCCAAGAAAATTGACATATTGGAATAAATAAAAGACATACACAGCCATGAATACTATTAAACTTAACTTAGAAGATTTACAAACATACCTCTTAAATCTTATGTATTTACATATCTGACAGTTCTATTTTACATTCATACCACAGATATTTCTTTACACATCAAATGCATTACTATTTTAAGAAATACACGCCTTATACATGCTGTGTATGTGTGTATGAATATATATATATATATATATATATATATATATATATATATATATATATATATATATATATTGTATGAAGTAGTAAAGAGTAAAATTTATGTGCTAGATATGTAAATATATAGGAATTGGTGATATTTATGTATATTCCCTAAACTTTAATACTGTGTAATTAAATTTTGTGTGTCATACCTTCTTTGAATTTAACGTATTTTTAAATTAAATTTCAACATACATATTAATTTTGGCATATCAGAAAAGAGTTAATGGCTTAATAAATGTAGATAATTATATTTTTATATTTGAGGCATTTATATGCATATAATTCTTTCTAAATATCTAAACATTATTTTTCATTTATACCACCAAATATTTCATATATTATAAAATTTATTACATTTTTAACTTTTGTAAAATTAAATACAACTTTTAATACATAAATAGAAATTTAATTATTAAATATAGTTAATTTAACTTTATAATCGTAACAATAATTTTAAATAATTTATTAACAAAATTAATCAACCGGTTATTGTAAAACTAACATATCAATTGTGAAAAAACGTTCGTTAAACGGTTGGTGAATGGGGCCAAATAAGTCGACATCAAAATTTGGACCGTCTCTCTACAATTGAAAAAAATAATAATAAAATCATTAAATTTTCAAGTCGCAGGTATTTAAAATTTATTTATGGGAAACATGAATTTGAATTACCTTTTGTCACTGTTTAAACTTATAGGCTGATGCTAATAATGAATATGAATTTAAAATTTATAAAATTATTTTAAAATTAGTGAAATTAAGTATCTTCACCATTACCTGTATGCTTGTCGACATGAATGCAGAAAACGATCGAGCGAGCTGAGATAATAAACGAGAATGATCGATGTGTCGAATCGAATGAGCGTGATGAGCCGTCGGTTGCGTTCGATCGTCGATCGAAGTGGGTCAATAAAAGCTATGTGAGGATTCGATCGAGCGAATCAAATGCATATTCCGTCGCATGTGCGGCCTAACACGAGGCGTCGATTGTAGGCCCCAGTCGGCCCAAGCTCGTTTTTACTTCGGTAGGAGCGACTTCCGTCAACGAAGTTTTTGTCGGCCCGAACTAAAATGTGTACGTAGTTGGTTACGCCGAATTAATTAAATTCGAATTTAAATTGTACTAAACAGCATGTTTAGTATAAGATCGGTACGATTAATTACGTTAAGGGAGGTTTTTATAATTGTTATTTGTTTATGTCATCTGGCTTGTCTACATAAATATGAGGTGGAAAGACGAATAAAGGGGCTTTTCTAGGCTTCTCTATTGGGATTTGTCTAATTACTCTCTCTCTCTTGCTCTCTCTCTCTCTTTTGTCTTCTCTCGAGTAACTGCGGGGCGAGTTCGCCAAAGGCCGATTCGAGATTCAGCATCGTGAATGGTGGTGCGGTGAGCGTGGACATTTTAAGCAAGATGTTGATCCAACTTACGAGAGAAAATCCACAGTGAGAGAAATAGCCCGATATAGTTCGATAAAGAGAGAAGGTGTGCCGAGACATATAGGAAGAGGTCCGAGGCATTGTGAATGCGAGCCAATGTCCTAGTTCAAGGCTCTTCGAGTGGTCATGATCCACACATAAAATGGCGAGCAACGGCCCATGGAGGGAGAGTGAGGAGCACGCCCCCGAAAAATTCGCCGGTGCCCCGGTTGGCCGGTGATGGGCCGATCGAAGGACCCGAGTTTCCGGCCGGCGAGGCAGTGCCGCATCTACGCTTGCGATCCTTCATAGGGTGAAGCTGAGTGGTGTCGGCATATTTTGGGTTTGTGGTGTATTTTGAAAAGGGGATTCGCTACGGAAATTGTCGGCGAATTTTAGATTTAAATTTGAATTTAAATATATATATATAATTTAGAAAGTAAGCGTTTGATTTTGAAAATAATTTTATGTTTGAAAATTTTAAGATATGAAATCGGCCAGTCACATCCAGAATAGTTTATATAGCGAGCAGCATATAGCCCATGCTCTCCCAACATCTCGGAGAATAGACGCACTTGCTTGATGATGGGGGCTGGTCGGCATCTTAAAGATTATGGCTTGTCCAGTTTGGTTTATGACGATTTTATAATAAACCAGTTACTTTAGTTAATATAAAGAAATTAAGCGGAAGTTTATACAGGTTCTTAAGGATTCTATAAGGGCGAGCTATAGTTAATTACATCTTAAGTGACGGGAATCACTTAAAAAAACTCTCGATAATGATCGGTGGTTTTTGCTCTCGAAATTTTAAAGTTTCGAGTTTTCGAAGAGTTGAGTTTTTTAAAATTTCAAAGAGATTAGATCGAGTTTGGAACATTTTTGTTTCGAATCGAAGGGAAGAGAAGTAGGAGAAGGCCGAGGATCGAAGAATCTTGGCAACTTCCCGAGCCTTTATTGTTTGGCTTCGAGTTTTAAGAAAATCCTAATATTATCTGATATTTCAATCTTACCAATTTTAATTAATTTGGAGCATATTTGTATGATAAAATCATACAAATAGCATGAAAGATATGAGGGTTTATGTAGTACGAAGAATCTTGTGACTTTGAGCTATCACCATTGTTTCGAGTTTAGAAAATCCTAATATTATACGATATTTCGATCTTACCAATTTTAATTAATTTGGACTTATATTTATATGATAAAATCATACAAATAACCTTGAAGATATGAGGGTTTATGTAGTACCGAAAACATTGCCTCGGAGTCTAAAGGCCGGTTAGGGCTTAATTTACATGAGCATGATCATCACGAATGCTAACGAAGAGTTGAGGATTTATGTTTGCACTGAGCGAACTACCTCGAAATCCTATGGCTTTGTTGTTTAATTCTAGGAATGTTTAAGTGTAGAGTTGTTTTGCGACGAAGATGGTCGTCTTGCCCACCGTGCTCCGACTCCTTTGTTGTTGCAGAGGTTTAGTTACAAAGGTGAAAATGCAGAGATGAAAAGTGTTTTGGTTTAGAAATGTTGAAGTCCAGGTGTTTAATATTTTAATTAAAACAAATCTTAAAGTTGTTTAAACGAACGGAATTAAGATCCGCGGTTGATCGTCACGACAGATTATTTTCATTGAATTCACTTAGTCAGGATGAATTTGCTAAACTCGAAATTGAACGGTTCCTTTTCGTTTAGACCTTGGAAAATCCAGGTTAACGACACGTGGGTTACGTCATCCGAGGTATTCCCGATCGTTGACGAGATGTTTTAATTTAGTTACAATTGTAGTTTGTTGTCCTTTTTGTGATTAAGTTTTTGAGTTGTTTTATATTTTTAAATGTTGTGGCGGTGAATTTTATCTTCTAATGATTTTTAATTTAATTTTGGTTTATTTCCGGGGACTATCTAAAGGTTTTGGTTTTCATGCAACCGAGTTGTTTATCATGCAAGAAAAGTAAAGTACGGTGCATGTAAGTAAATTGCGATAAAGTAAATTGCGAAAATAAAAGCGTACAGGAGGGTCTTAAAAGTCATCCCAGTGCACTTAAAACACATGTTAAGGCATTTAAATATTTTGCGAAATACCTAGGTAAATCTAAGGGTAAGGGTTTTGGTTGTACGCAAATTCACAATCCTATATTTAGTCGTCTCTGACGTACGGGATTCTTTGTGTTTTTGGTTTAAGGACGATTTTAATACATCGAAGAAATAATTAAATTCGATTGTTCTTATAAACATCTGTCGTATTGAGGAAGTGCTTAAGGCAGTCTTAAATATCTTTTGTGCCTGCAGGATTGTTTTTGAAGTCAGAGAATTTAATTATGCAAGTCAGATGTCGTCCAGGGTTTAAGTTTTGTTCTTTTGCTCGGTGAACTAGGACATTTGGATATCCCGTAGGTGAAGTAACACTTCATTTGATACCTCATTTAAGAGTTATAATAATAAGGGCTTTAAAAGGGCAAATGAGAATTATTAAGTATTTTTAATGATTTTAATAATTTAATTTTAATTTTGACTTAATTATAAAATTAGTTTAAGTTTGGAATAGTGTTCGAGTCATTTAGATTTAATTCTTAATGATTTCATTTAGGTTTGTTATTAAATGATTTTAATTTAATTTAATTGATTTAATTTAATTTTGATTTAATTTAGTTTAATTTAATTTAATTTAATTTAATTTAATTTAATTTAACTTAATTTTGATTTAGTTTAATTTAATTTAATTTAATTTAACCTTAATTTAATTTAATTTTAATTTAATTTAATTTAATTTAATTTTGATTTGTTTAATTTTTGATTTAATTTAATTTAATTTAATTTAATTTAATTTAATTTAATTTTTAATTTGGTTTAATTTAATTTAAATTAATTTGATTTAATTTAATTTCAATTTTAATTTAATTTAATTTAATTTAATTTAATTTAATTTAGTTTAATTTAACTTAATTTGATCTCGATTTATTTTTCTTTTAATTTAATTTAATTTGATTTTAATTTAATTTCAATTTTAATTTAATTGAGATTATTCTTTTAATTTTAATTAAGACTTAAGTATTATTGAAGTGATTTATTTAGGGATTTTTAGAATTAAAGAATAAATATCCTCTTAAATAATATCCCAACTTTAATAATTCAATTTCTATTATTCTCCCAAAATTTCAATTAATTAATTAATTAAAGTTTTTTATTTTAATTATATTTGAAATGATTAGTAGATTTCTACCCTTAATCACTTAAGTTTCAATCATCCAAAAATCAGTTTAAAATCAAATATTTTACCCTCCCCTTTGATTAATCCTAAAATTTTAATTAAGGGTTGAATTTTTTAATTACCTTTTTACCCTTCAAGCTTAATAATTCTATAACTCACTAAATTAAGCTCAAATAAACTTCAGAAATTTTTATGCAACCTTACTCACATGTCAATTAAGACATTAGAGGAGAAAATGTGATTTTTACGTATTTAATTTATTTACGCAATTATTTTTAATAGAAAATAAGGGTTTTCAAGGAAAATTCAATAACATGACCAAGGAAATGTTTCTGTCCTAAAGAAAATTATGGGATGTTCCTAATGACCATAGGACCATTTGACCAATTTTGGTAGTTTTTTAATTATATTTTATTTATTAGAATTATTTTGAGTCTTGAAGCATTAATTAATTTTAAAATAAAATTAAAGTTGAAAAATGGATTTTATATTTTTCTTAAATCTCTTTGACCTCAAGGAGTCAGAGAAACAAATTTTGTATTTTCTGAATTTTCTTTGATTTATTAGAATTATTTTAGTGAAAAGGTTGGAAAATACATTTTTTAATATTAAAAATTACATTAAGCACTTCAAATTGATATATTCTGCTAGGGACTTAAGAAAAATATTTGGTTCGTTCGTAAATGATTAGAATTCAAAATGTAACATTTTAGTGATTTTTAATATTTTTATGATTTTTATTATTTTTTAATTATTAAAAATATTAAAATAATGATAAAAATCAACTTTTTAGAAAATTTCAATTTTAATTTTCATAAGTTCCTGCGATATCGAGAGAAGCTCCAAAATCATTTTTGTGAATTTTTTAAAAAGTATTTTGTGAGTTAATTTTTTAAGTTTAATTTTGTCTTTTGCTTAAAAGGCTTTAATCAACCCATTTGGTGAGGTTAATCAAGTCCAATTGATTTCAAATTTTTATGTGGTGTTCTCCTATCCCTGGGGACGTTGGAGAATTATTTTAAGTTAATTTGATGTGTGTGGTTAACCTAATTAATTAAAGTTCAATTTTGGGTATTTAGGTCAGTGGGGTTGTTCCAAGTGATTAACTCGAAATTATTATTTACGAGTTTCTCATTGTAAAAACATCTTTAATTTTCCTAGAATTTATTTCTCAACATGATAATTATTGGAATTAAAATACTCAAAACGGTAACATAGACTTGGAAAATCGAATAACTTCTCATAAGGATGGCCTTGACCTTGGAAAATTCAAGGAATGTTCCCAAGTTCGAAATTTCACTACTATGGTCTCATGACATGGTGAATTGCCTATGCAAATGGAGAATTAAAACAATACGAGTAAATAAATCATTAAAAATAAAATACTTAATGAGAATTACTTGATTTTCTTACATTATTCTCTTATTCTTGAGTAGAGGTATTTTGTATTTTATTTTTAGGATTTTTCTACACAAAGTTGTGAATTTTTGAAGTTAAGAGATTAAATAAATAGAAAACTACCATTTTCCTACTTATCCACCCGGCGCTGACTCAACCTCGGCGCCTCGGCGCTACTCTTCGATTCGGCGCTGCCATCGATTGGGATGCCACGTGGCCCGCGGTTCATGTCCCGGTGCTTTCCGTCCGTGCCGATGCGGCCATCCGCTCCGATACACGCGCGATCAGCGACTCCCGGTCATCTACGGCGGGTGTGAACCGTGACCGTCGACCTTCTAACCACAATTTCTCGCTCGATTCTCGAAGCGGATTTTTATGTTCTTATGCTCTTGTCGGCATATTTTTAGGTTATGTGTTTTGAGAAAAGGGGGTCGCCTACGAAATTGTCGGCGAATTTTCATATTTTAAATTTAATTTAAATATATATATAGTTTAAAAGATAACATTTGATTTTGAAAGTAATTTAGATTAAAAGTTTTAAGATATGAAATCAGGCAGATCTCGCATCACGAATAGTTTATATAGCGGGCACGCACCCTGAAGGCCATGTATACATCACAAGAATAGACACCTTTTGCTTGATGATGGGGCTCGATTAAATAAGCCAGGAGATTTAATAGCTTGTCCGTTTGATGCAACGGCAAATTTTATAAGTAATAGTTATTTACCTTAATATAAATGAATTAAGCGAGTGTTTATATTACATGGGTTCTTAAAGTTCCTATAAGGGCGAAGCCCTATGATTAATTACATCTCAAGTGACGGGAATCCGCAGAAAACTCTCGATAATGATCAACGGGTTTTGCTTTCTCGAAATTTGAGGTTGGGTTTTCGAAACAGTTGGTTTGGAAGTTTTATTAGGGAATAACTTTCAATTTGGAACACTTTATTTTAGAAGTCAGGGAAGAGGAGTAGGGAAGTTGAGGATCAAGAAGAATCTTGGCACTTCCCAGACTATCACATGGTTTGGCTTGATTTGGAAAAATCCTAATATTATCTTTGTATTTGATCTTGTCGATTTTAGTTAATTAGAACTTATATTCATATGACATAATCATACAAATAGCCTCGAAGATGTGAGGGTTTATGTCGTACTTAGAACGACTACCTCGGAGTCTAAGGCGTTAAGGCTAATTTGCATAACATGATTATACAAATGCCTAATGAAAGTTGAGGATTTATGTTGCATAGCAAACTACCTACAGAAATCTTATGGCTTGATTATTTAATTCTAGGAAAGGTTTCTTGAAGTAGGCACGAGTTTTGTTGATGACGACGGCCGTCTTGCCCACCATGCTCACGACTCCTTGTTGTTGCGGGGGTTTAGTTTTAGAAGTCATAAATCGAGGAGATGAGAGAAGTGTTTTGGTTTAGAAATCTTAAAATCCAAGTGTTTTAATATTTTAATTAAAACGAAATCTTAAAGTTGATTATAGCAGAACCGATTAAGATCCCATGGTTCGCGTCATCCAGGCTGCAGATTATTTTCAGTGAATTCACTTAGTCCCGGATGAATTTGCTAAACTCATTTGAGTGAGTTCCACTTTTTCATTTAGACGTGGGAAATCGAATTCTTGTCACGTGAGTTACATCATCCAGAAATTGTTAGATCATTCAACGAGAAGTTTTAATTTAGTTGCAATTGTAGTTTTGTTGTTGTTTGTGATTAAATTTTGAGTTGTTTTATATTTTGAAATGTTGTGGCGGTGAATTTTATCTTGGTGATTTTAATTTAGTTTTGGTTTTAGGTTTAGGGACTATCCACAAGGTTTTGGTTCTCATCTGTTGTTGTTTATTATGTAAGAAAAGAAAGTGCAATGTGATTAATTACGAAAGGTAAATTGCAATAAAATAAAAGCGTACCTGGAGGGTCTTCCGTCATTCAATGCACTTGAAATACATGTTAGAGCATTTAAGTATTTGTAGCAATTACTGGGTAAAGCTAAAGGGCAAGGTTTACGGTTTCTACCAAGATCTAATCCTATAGCTAGTCATTCCTATGACGTCTGGGTTTCCAATTTTGTTTTATGGATGATTTTCCGCACCAAAGAATAATTAAGTTCAATTGTTCTTATGAAAAACCCGATCATATTGAGGAAGTGCTTAAGACGAATCTTAAACATCTTTTCAATATTGCGAGAATTAAGTCAAAATGGATTTAATTAATCAAGTGGATTAATCATTCGCGGTTTAATTAAGTTTTTGTTCTTTTGCCTCATTTAGAACTAGGATGTTTGAATATCTATGAATGAAGTGACAACATATGCCATTTAGGAGTTATGATATGAAGCTTTTGAGGGTAAATTGATTCTGTTTTGGTGATTTGTGTTTTAATTTAATTTTAATTAATGGATTTAAGTTTGTAATAGTGTTCAAGTTGTTTTAGATTTATTTTTGAATTCTTTATGTCTTAAGTGTTATGTTTAATTTAATTTTTATTTAATTCAATTTAACTTAATTTAATTTAATTTAATTTGATTTAATTTTAATTTTTAATTTTAATTTTAATTTAGTTTTGATTTTTATCTTAATTTAATTTTTATTTAATTTAATTTAATATGTTTTAATTTAAATTAATTTAACTTGAATTTACTTTTATTTAAGCGTAATTTAATTTAATTTTAATTTGATTTAATTTTTTTATTTTTAATGTTTTAAAGATGATTTAATTTAATTATTAAAGTATTAATTTAATTGAAGTTTTGATTTAATTTAATTTAAATATTTTAATTTTAATTTAATTGAATGATTAGTCTTTTAGTATCTTAAATCATGAGTTTGAATTATCACTTTAATTGGGAATTAAATATTATTGAAGTGATTAATTTAGGGACTCTTAAATTAAAGAATAAATGTCTTCTAAATAATATCCCTATTTTAATAATTTAAATTTTTATTAATCTTGAAAATTTAATTAATTAATTGATTAAGGTTTATTCTTAAAAATGATTGATGATTTCTGCCACTTTAATTATTTATTTCAATCATCCAAATCAGATTAGGATCAAATATTTTACTCTTTCATTTTTATTAAGCCTAAAGTTTTAATTAAGGGTTGGCTTTAACTAACAATTTGCCCTTCGAAGCTTAATAATTTCATAACTCACTAAATTGAGCTTAAATGAATTTGAAATTTTTATGTGGCTTCACTCACATATCAATTAAGACATTAGAGGAGAAAATGTGATTTTTCTGTATTTAATTTATTTATATAATTATTTTTTGTGGAAAATAGAGATTTTAAAGGAAAATTGATAAGATGACCAAGAAAATTTTTATTTGTTCTTAAGAAAATTATGGGACACTCTAATGACGAGGAATGTTGGACTAATTTTGGTGATTTTTAATTTTTTTTATTTAATATAATTATTTTGAGTTTTGGAGTATTAATTAATTTAAAAATAAAATAAAGGTTGAAAAATGAATTTTATATTTTTAAAAAATCTCTACGATATATCGAGAGAAACCGGAAAACCAATTTTCATTTTACGATTTTTCTTTGTTTTATTAAATTATTTTAGTGAAAAGGTTGAAAAATACATTTTTTAATATTAAAAATTACATTAAATATTAAAATTCAATATCTTATCCTAGAGACTTAAGAAAAATATTTGGTTTTATTCCTAAGTGTTTAGAATTTAAAATATGACATTTTGGTGATTTTATTTTTGTGATTTTTATTATTTTTTAATTATTAAAATATTAAAATAATGATAAAAATCGAAACTTTTTTAGAAAATTATAATTTTAATTTTCCAAAGTTATACGATATCGAAGAACAAAAGCAATTTTATGAATTTTGAAAAATATTTTGTGAGTTATGAATTTTTAAATTTGATTTCGTTACGTGGAGCTTAATTAACCCGTTTGGTGGGGAAATTTAGCAAAATCCCCAATTGATCCGGAATTTTTATGTGGTGTTCTCATCACACAGAGGACGGTGGAGGATTATTTTTAAGTTAATTTGATGAATGGTTAACCTAATTAATTAAAGTTCAATTTTTTGGGTATTTAGGCGATTAGGGTTGTTTAAAGTGAATTAGCTCAAAAAATTGTTTTCACAGGTCCCTTTGGTCATAAGAAACATGCAATTTTCTAGAATTTGTTCTCGGCATGCTAATTATTGAAATTAAAACACTTATAGGGATAGCCTCCGACCTTGGAAAATTCGGGGAATGTTCCAAAAGTTCGGAGGCTTAAGCCCTATGGTCTCAGCACCATGGTGAATTTCTTATATGCATGGAGAATTGAAATAGTGCAAAGAGTAAATAAATCATTAAAAATAAAACACTTAATGAAATTACTTGATTTCTTTTCCACATTATTCTCCTACGTTCGCGATCAAGAGGGTATTTTTATTTTATTTTTAGGATTTTTCTACAAAAAGTTATGAATTTTGAAGTTACGGGAATTAAATAAATAGAAAAATAGCCTTTATTTTTCTACTTATCCACGCGGCGCCGCGCCATCCTCGGCGGCTACGAAAGGCCACGAGGCGCGCTCGGTCGGTACGCCATTCGACTCGGCATTCAGAGGCCGCGGTTGTCTCCGTTGCTCGAGTCGACGTGATCTCGGCCGTCGCTCGATACACGTGCGATCCAACGGTTTCCGATCATCGTCTACGGCGGTGTGAACCGTGTTGTCAACCTTCTAACTTTTAATTTCTCACTCGATTCTGTTGATTTTGAGTTCTTATGCTTTCTATGGATTCGTCTTGAAGAGGCAGACACATCCATACGGTAAACATGCATTGGAAATTATTGGCCCAAATGGAGAATCTGCGGAAGCTCGGAAGAGTGAGTCCATACCTTTGCTCGGAAAGTGAAGCTTCGATGCGAGAGTTGTGTCACGTTCGATTGGGTCGAAACAAGCTCCGGATGATCCCTTGGCACCGTGGGTGTACGAGTATGATTTCAGCAAGCCCGATCACGAAAAGCTTGGGAGAGGCTGGAAGCGATAGGTTGCTTTGGTGAGGGGCTTTTTCTTTGAGAAACTTCTCCTCTTGGTACGGTGAAGGTGTAGGACATTCAGTTTGGAGATTGACTCCTTTGTGGTGAAGTGTCACGGTTTTGGCTTGAATTTCAACTCTAAAATTGAGCTCACGAGGAGGAAATGGTAGAAGTTTCGGTAGGGACCAAGTTCTTTATGTGTAGAGAGTGGTTTTGGGATGATTTTGACGGGGTTTCGATGAGTTTGGTTCGGCACCTCTCATGGCGAGAGGCGGTGGTGTTTAAATAAGAGAGGCTGGAGGGCCTCCCGGGGGGGAGTTTAAGGGTTGGGATCGAGTACACTCTGGATAGGAGAAGAACGACTGCCATGGCCATTTGGTGTGAGCGGCTCGGCGAGGTGGAATTCCAAGAATTTGGCTCCTCCGAGGTCTCGGCCGTAGTGTTTACGGCGAGCCCGGGAGGTGGCGGCGGGCATGGGTCGCCCCCTCGGAGTCCGGGTGAGTCGAGAGTGGAGGTTTGTGCGACGATTGACGATGCGAAATTGTATGAGGTTAGATCGAAATGGAATGGGGGGCTTGGCTATTTTGGCTTGGTTTGGATCAACCATTGTGTTTGGGTGAGGTTCACCTCCACAACGACCTGGTTTTGAAATTTGAAGGATCATGTGAGTCATCCTGCAAAAGGTAGTGAAGTCCACATCGAAGTTAGGTGGCAAAGTATAGTTTAGAGTTTATCATGTTTAAGGTAAAAAAAGGTTTAAAAAGGTTAAGAAAGAGATCCCCTCTCTTCTTGTTCATGGCTTGGTCACATGTCAACCTTTCATGGTTTTCATATTGCTTATTACATGGCTTGTCTTTGGCTCACCTATGGCTTGGCAAGGGCTTGGTCAATTTTTATGAAAAGGGTTTTAGAAATTTTGGTAATTTAGGGGGATTTGATGGGATTGTATATGGCTTGATTTTGAATCATTTCATTATGGATTTAGAACTTAGGGGATGGTTTTATCAAATGGATGATGATAGAGGATTGTCATGAGGGCTTTGTCTTGGACTTTGGGCCTTTGAAATTTAGTGAAGATGGGCTTTTGAAATGGTTTAGGGAAGGGCTTTTTAAATTTAAAAAAAAATTGGTAAGTGGAAATTTTGTAAAGAAGATATATAAATAAATTAGTTGGGTTTTGATTTTTTTTTAAGGATATGTAGTGATTTAAATGAATTTGAGGTGGTTTTGGGTTTGAATTGGGTTGAATTTGGGTTTCTTTGGTAAATGGGCCAATGTAGGTCGAATTAGGCTAATTTGGGCTAATGTTGGGCTAAGGTTGAAATTGACGTAAAATTAATGTTGGGAAATGTTTATGGGAGTGTTTCAAAGAGGTTTTTAACTTTGGTTAGGATTTCAGTTTTGGGACTTGGGCTCATTTTGGGTTAGGTTTGGGTTTAGGTCAAAATTGGGTTTTTGGTTTTGGGTTGAATTTGAGTGGGGTTTGGGTGTCGAAATTTTGGGCAAATCATGTTAGTGTTTTGTTTATGGGGATGTTTGGGAAGGTTTAGAAAGGTTTGGGGTCAATTGAAGTTAGATTAGTTTGGTTTGGACTAAGCTTGGGTCATGGGTCCAAATTGGGCATTAAGCTCAAAGTGAAATTGGACCCAAATGTCAATGAAATTAGACTGCATTTGGTCTAGATTGATATTGTGGATATTAATTTAGAGTTGCAAACTGAATTAAGAGACCAAATTGGGGTCATTAGGAGAATTTGTGACATTGGGTTACTGTGATTAAAATACGTGGCTACATTGGGGTTTGGTAAAATTAAGTTCGTGTTAAATTGGCCTACAGCAGTGAATAAAATAGAGTGGAAATGGTAGGTTAGAAATTTTGCAGAATTTTCTGAATTTTTGAATTTTTTAGTGAAGGTATTTTAGTATTTGGAGGAGTATTGGGGGTACTTTGAATTTTGGTATTTTTGGCTATGGATGATTAATTTGAGTGGAGGGAAATGTTTAGGAATGGTTTTGGGAATTTTAGGTAATTTGAGTGATTTTGCAAATTTTGGGTAGTTCCGAAGGCATTTTGGTAGGTTTGGTGAAATTTGGGCCCGGGGCAAAAAATTGAAATTTTGGAAGAATGAAGATTGATCAAATTTGAGCAAAAATGGAATCACTTTGGTTGAGCCATGAAGACATATTAAGCCTATATGAGCCATGAGGGGACTCATTTGAGGCATTCATTATGTTGTTCACAGCCTGCTTGTTAGGGCTTAGGGGTTAAAGGTCAAATCCATATGAATTACCTACATGAGTCAAGGAGTCAAGTTGGGTATGGGTGTGGTTTTAGGATTTGTTTTGTGTGTGTGAGAGTGTAGAGTGTGAGTGTAGTGAGTGTGTAAGTCGACCCTCACCGAGACCCGAAGCCCACCCCGGGGTGGTGCAAGGCGAAGAGTCACATAGGGAACTCGTCGGCACCCCCAAGCCTTTGTTGATTTCGGCCACTCTAGGTGATTAGGGGTCTACAATCAAGCTTGTGGGGTTGTAAGGAGGCAGAAGTGGTTCAAATTTCTAAAAGGGTGGGTCCCGATTCTAGTCCTCTAAGATAGTCGGAGGAAAAGCTGAAAATTTAGATCTAGTCTTCAAGAGAGAAGAGAAGACCTCATCGAAAAATGAGGTCGACAAATGGATCCCCAATAGGTGTGGTGTCTTGTGAGCACACGCGTATTAGCGTTGACTGAGATCAACAAAACCAGCAGCGGATATTGATGACAAACTTAGGACGAAGTAAGAAGAATTCAGTGAATATCGATTATATACGAGAGTAGAGGTCCAGGCTTCTACAGTAGGGAAAAAGGCGGTGAATTTCGAATCTGAATTTGAGATTGGTCTTATATTCGTTTTAATTTTTTTTCTTTTATTTTAAGTTTAATTTTGAGTTTGAATTTAGTTGAGTTTCAATTTTGATTTTTATGCGGAGAAAGAGTGGTAGAGCCTTCGTACGTTGTATCTTTGAGAAGTAAGCGGTGAACCTATTTCATATGCGAGAAGAATAGAATAAAAACTGTCAAAGTAGAATTCTTTAATTTCAATTTCTTCTTTGAGAGGTCAATTTTGAGATTCTTTGAAAGGAGATAGGGTATGCTTTATCCAGGAGTGCGAGAATTCTTGAAGCGAGGTAGGGTGAGATATCCCAGTCTTGAGATTCTTGGAATGGGGTAGGCGGAAGCCTATCCCGTCTTTGAATTCTTGAGATGGGTACGGCGAAAGCCTATCCCGAATCTTTGAATTCTTCCGAGATGGGAGTACGGCGCTTTATCCAGAATCTTTGAGATTCTTGAGATGGGAGTGGGCGGAAGCCTATCCGAGATCTTTGAAGATTCTTTGAGATGGGAGTAGGGCGGAGGCTTTATCTCGAATGCGGAATTCTTTGAGATGGGAGTAGGGCGTGAGATTGTGAGATGGAAGTACGGCGGAAACTGTCCGATCTTGAGATTCTTGAGATGGGAGTACGGCGAAAGCCTATCACGAATGCGAGATTGGCGAGATGGGAGTAAAGTGGCTTATCCCGAATGCGAGATTCTTGAGATGGAAGTACGGCGAAAGCCTATCCCGAATGCGAGATTCTTGGATTTGTCGAAATTTATTTATTCGGAGATTGAGGGAAATTTTCTTTGAGGTCCGGTTGTCGGTGGTTGTGAAAGATTTTGTTGATATTTGGGAATGCGAGTTTATGAATGCGAGAGATTAAACATATTCTTTGAGATTTATGAATGCGAGAGATCGTGAAAATATATTGTAAAGTGTTGAGAGAATGTTTGTAGGAGTTCATGTGGATTTGAAGTTCTTTTTAATGTTTGGATTTTTGTGAAGAGAGTTTCTTATTTATTCTCCTTTTCTTTATTTCTTTATTTCGAAGTTCATTTAACATTAATGGCGTTTCCCGGTCAATTTGCACAAAAAGAGGTGAAGGCAAAATGTGACATGGTCATTTCATTCAAATCTTGGTGAAGATACATCCTGACTTGATCAAATATTTCTCGCCCCACAATCCATGACTCAAAATGGACTATGTATGATTCTTGTTGATTCATCCAAAAAAGTGTCTGTTAAATCCATGTACGAGATAATGAGATACACGGTCAATATCATCACCTTCCAAGCCATTTTGGCGGGAATGCCGCATGGATGTGCATTGGAGGTGTCTTATTTCTTTGTGTAACTCATAGCTCGTAGGGCGGGAACTCTCAGTTGCGGATAAATTTGGAAGTGGTAGGCGCCTTTCTGTCGTCCATCCTTCTAAAAGTGAAGGAGATCCGCCATGGTACTCCGGTATATAATGTTTTGCGATGCTGCTCCATTTCCTTGCTTAATATCATGACGGAACTATAAAGTGGTATTTCCATCGGCCCTCGGAACTTACCGGGAGCTTGCTATCGGAGGTCGGATCCGAACATGATATTGCATTGGTTGACGAACGAGCGTACGGAAATGTGCGACAAAGTCATGGTGGTATGTGTGGAGGTATGCGATCGCCCTTCGATAAATGTTGATGATGCAAGCATTGCACGGACATGCGATGCAACGCGTGCACCCTCCACATTATCATTCTTTTCACCATTCTTTTAATTATTCTCGGCATTGGATCCACCTCACCGTGACGGAGTATCCCTGGTGGATTTCCTTTTCGTCTTCTGCCGAAGTTTTAGCAACATCCGCATTGTATTGTGACTCTTCCTTTCCTAGCATCCATTTCCGGTGTTCGAATAAGTCTCTTTTATCTCGGAAGACACCTTTCCGACCCATCTTACGAAGTTCTAAAATGCAATATACAATGTTGTTGCTCGTGCTACGAAAATACACTGTGTGTAACTCGAGGCCTTCAAATGTTGATTCTTTTTACTCTAATCCTCGAAGTATTCGAAGGTTTCTTCTCGACATGTTGCATTCTTTCTAGCAGTTCATATTAAGGATGATACGCAAGTGACGAGGCCTAATAACGTATTGCGGGATGTATGGCTCAATCCCGTCACGTTTTCACCGCATACCTTGGCTCCTCGGGGATTGTCTCTGTCGGGACATCCTCGGGGTTGCTCTCGCGACGAGGTTTCTTACTTGGCAGTGGCTCTGTCCCCGGCGTGATGGTAATCTCTTTCTCTGGTCTTCTTAGAGTTTCGTTTATCCTTTATTTTGTTGTTCTTGGAACTTGTTCTCTCTTTTCGGGTTCTGATGAACCGGCATCTTTGAAATGTTTGTGTTGGCGAAGGTGGTATTTCCTCTTGTTGATCTGGCTATTTGGTTTAATTGACATCTTGCGGATACGACGATTTTTTATTCCTTCTTTGAGTAGCGTTGGTGTAGCTCTCCTCGCTTCTTGAATTTGCGGGCACGGCGCTCACGAGCTGCCCTGCGCGTGGCAGCAGAGCTTGATTTCTTGCTGCAGTGCTTGTCTTTCTTTTCTTGTTCTTTGGATTGGTGGCTTGGGCCACCCATCTTCATCCTTTGTACGCACGTAGGCTCTTCTCGGTCCACGGGGACCCGATCATTTCTTCATCTTGTCATTTATTTGGTGTAAATCGGGAATCCAATTCCAATCACTACTCCATACTTCACCCTCTTTTCATCGAGTGCGAGACTCACACCATTTTTAAAGTTTAGGACCAACCGCCGTTCGACATTTCCACGAAGACGAAGGATCGGGGGCTGTACTAAGAACAAGAACATTAAGAAAGTATTTATCCGAAAGATTCTTATTCACTTATTCCAATTTAATTTTAAGGAAAGCGGGGAAAAAGATGAAGAAGATCGGGAACAAGATTCAATTTGAAAGGAAGGGTAAAACTTTATTATTATGATTTTCACATATTTTATTTTTAGCACATATATTTTTATCCATTTTTTATGTTTTTGGGTTCGGACCATTGTCACAAAGTGATTACTTTACCAGTGTTTCTAGGAATAAGTCTCTGTTTTAGAGGCGCCTTCGAAACATCGGGTTGCGTAATACTTCTTCAAATATCGTCCGTTGATTGGAAGCATTTGTCGTTCTCCTTGGAAATTCACAAGTTAGTAGGAGCCTCTGAGTAGGCTTGCCTACGACTACGACGACCCTTCCGAGTTGGTTCAAGTGCTCATCTTGCGATGTGCGAATAGGTCTTCGAGAACAAGAACTAAGTCACCAACTTTGAAAGTTCTTGAGCGGACCGGTTTATCATGGGCTTGGATCATCTTAGCTTGGTACAGTTCAAATTTTGTTGTCTTTACGAAGTCTTTTTCCTTCCATGTTTTCCGGTTCTTCCGGTCATAATCGGCATTTTTCTTGATAGTAATTTTATTTACTGCATTGCAATCACGAGTGATGGAAGTTGAACCTCTAAAGGTAAAGCTGCCTCGGACCCGTACACCAAAGTGTAAGGTGTAAGCGAGTGGGAGTTACGAAAGTTGTCTTGTAGGCCCATAAGGCTAACAACTTCTCGTGCCAGTTTCTCTTGTTGTCGTCAAATTTTCTCCAGAATTTGAACGAGAGTTTTATAAAAGCCTCGAATAGCTTCGTTCGCTCTTGGGTAATAGATTGTTGAGTATAGCGATCGATTCCATGTCTTGACAAAATTATTGATTTTTGTGCTTTTTGAATGCGGACGTTATACGGAAATGATTAAGCGGTACTCGAAACGGTATACAACTTGATTCTTGAAAAATTGTAGCACGTGGTATGCCTTTGCTTCTGGAATTGGGCCTTACTGCCCATTTAGAAAAAGTAGTGTTTTGTAGGCTGCCAAGGGATGAAGCGATGTCCTCTTGAAGAAGGTGGATTCCATCGGACCAGCATATACGTACCCCAACACTCGAATGGCACGTCTGATTTCGGATGTAGCACTTTTGGAGGTTGGTGTAGAACCACTCCATGCACTTGTACTTGTTGACAACTTTTGGCAATCTTCATGCAATCGGTTATCATAGAGGGGCCAATAATACCTAGTCTTTTAATTTTTCATTTTCATTTTAGGACCCCATTGATGAGCGCCACAAAGTCTGAATGCACTTCTTTGACAATTTCACGAGCCTCGGACCGCTCGAGGCATCTTAACCACATCTGATCAAAAGACCTTCTATATAATGTATTGTTTATTAATGCATAAGACAGAGTTCTTTTCTTGATTTGATGTCTTAATGACTTATCGTCTGGTAATCTCCACAATTTTGTAGGTAGTACGGTAACGGTTGACACCGATCTTACGTATTTTACGTCATTCTTTCAGCGGATTCCTCTGCTTTTCCTGATTTTTGTATCATATCCATGTCGGTGTGATAGGACTGTCGTCCTTGAACTAACATTTCAGCAGCTCATCTTGTAAGCGAGGCAAATTCTTTTGCGAAGTAATTTAGCGCATCATGAGCATTTTCTCTTCTGGAAATCTTGTAGATTGTTACATTCGAATTTGTGCCAACGGTTTCATGGCATGCGAAAGTATTGCTCGAGTCTTAGTTTTTAAAATTTTGTATTGTCACTGCGACTGTTGAATGATCAGCGAGAATCTCCCGTAGATGTTTATATACATTATTCCCATTTGAATGAATAGGTTCTTGTCTTGTTATGAGGGCTTCGTATTACGCCTCGTTGTTTGTGCACGGCTACGGTAAGTGGTAGGAATTATCTTAACATCCCCGCTCCGGTGTTATAAAGATTAGTCGATTCACCTTTACGGGGCACTATCGTTTACGAATTCTTTGTCTTTGTCTTGATGATGCTCAGTCGAAGTATAGTTCCCAATGTCGATCATCGGTGTCTTCTAGGCTCATTATACGGTCGTTAGGCAAATCGTTGTCGAGAGGCGAATGTCTTTGGTAAAGGGTGTCTTGCAAAGTCGGCTAGCACTTGTCCCGCTACGGCACGGAGAGGAACGAAAGTTATGTCGAATTGCGATAGTATCATCGACCACTGGCGAGTACGCCGAAGAAAGTGTTGGACGGGTCATCAAATATTACAACGGATTAACTTTGAGATAAGGTTGACCTTATGAGAACGCAATGCACGAGCTTTTGAGCGGCGAAGATCGAGGGCAAAAGCCGTGCTTCTCGATTGGAGTATACTTTACTTCCATCGGAATCGAACGGCGGCTTAAGTAGTAGAGAGCATTTTCTTTTCCCTCATCATTGACACAGGCTAGCGGGGGCTCCAAGGGAATGCGTCTGGGCGAGTGGTATAAAGTATCAGCAGTCCCCCACCTGGGCGGGCACTAAGACGGGGAGGTGTTATTTAAGTATTGTTTAATGTCTCGAAGGCCATTGGAATTTTTCTTCAGCTTGAATTTGGCTTCCTTTTTAATGCTGTTGACCTCATTTTTGATGAGGTCTTCTCTTCTTCTTTTTTAGTACTTAGGATCTAGCCTTAGGCTTTTCCTTTATTTGTCTTAGAGGACTAGAATTGGGACCCACCATAGAAATTCAGAGCCACTTCTTAACCACGCAAACTCCACAAACTTGAGCGCGGAGCCCTAATCACCTGGGGGTTGAAATCGAATGTGGAAGTTTAAAGGATGAGTTAAATATAAGGCTCTTTGGCCTTAGGACTACCACAGGTGGCACAGTGCAGGTGAGGGGGTGACTTACACACTACATTCTCCACTACCTTTCACACCTCCCTAAAACCACACCCATACCCAGCTTGAGCCTCCGACTCATGTAGGTGATTCACGCTGGATGGTCCTTAACCCTAAGCCCTTGGTAAGAGGGGTTAGGAACAACATAGTGGATGCCTCGAATGAGTCCCTTCATAGCTCATGTAAGGCTTGATAGCTGCGCCAAAACCAGCAAAGGTAATGATTTTATTCCACTTATATTCACCCAATCTTCAATTTTCCAAATTTTCGATTTTGACCCCGGGACCCTACTGCCATGCTTTACCCAGAAACCTGTAAAACTACCCAATTTCTCAAAAATTCTCAAATCACCCAAATTCTCAAAATCAATCCCAAACATTTCCACATCACTCCAATTGACCATCCATACCCAAAAAGCCACCAAAAATTCCAAAATACCTCCAATACCCTCCAAATACCCAAAATACCCCTCTTGACCCAAAAAATCAAAAAATTCAGAAAATTCCCAGAAAATTCCAGAAAATCCCAAATATTCCCAATTTCATTTTGTTCAACTACACCACCATGGGCCAATTGTATCAATTTACCCTACTTTTGTCAAAACCCCCCAGTTGACATTTGTAAGTGAACCCGATGTCAAACCAAACCTACCCAATTGACCCAAATTCTGGTCCAATTCAATTCTAAACTTCAATTTAACATTCCCAACACTAATCTGAACCAAATCCAAGTCCCATTTGATTGACATTTGGATCCAATTTCACTTTTGGCCTTAAAGCCCGACTTGGACCCATGACCCGAGCCTAACCCGAGCTCACCCAATTCAACTCCAATTAGCCCCAAATCTTTTCTAAACCTTCCTTAACATCCCTACAAACAAAACACTTACATGATTTGCCCAACATTTAGACCCAAACCCTACTTTCAAACTCAACCCCGAGGCTAAGGCAGATTTTGACCTAAGCTTAAAACCTAACCCCGAATAAACCCAGACCCCAAAATAAAAGACTGACCAAAGTCAAGACCTCTTTGAAACACTCCCATCGCATTTCCCAACATTAATTTTACATCAATTTCAACCCTAGCCCAACATTGGCCCAAGTTAGCCAGTGTCCTATATTGGCTCATTCAGAAAAACTAGATTCGACGATTCAAACCCAAATCACTCCAAATTAATTTTGAATCACTCATGACATATCCTAAAACCTGACAACAATTATTTGGCCCAAGACTTTAGCAAATTTCATCCAAAAAATCCATTTTAAAATTAAAAAAAGCCAGCTTCCCTTAAACCTTCCTAAAAGCCCACTTCCTTGAGAATTCGAAAGCCAAATTCATCCAAAGCCCTGACACTTCCCCTCATCATCCATTTAATCAAAATCACCCCTAGTTTCAAAATCATCATTAAACCATTCCAAATCAAGCTTAAAACACAAATTCCTTTAAAATACAGAATTTTCTTAAATCGCGTTTTTCATAGAAATTGACTCAGCTCGGCAGATGAGCCATGAAGCCATGCATGAGCCGCATGGAAGCCGTGAGAGCCTCTTTACATGTCACCATACATTGGGTAAGAGGAAGGGCTTTCCTTAATTCTAAAAGTCTTTAACCTCGCTGCATGATACACGTAACGAAGATTTAATCCGAATATTCTTGGATAAGGACATCACCACCTTTTGACCCATTAACCTAATTGATTTTCTCGACCCAAGGCTAGCCATGAGGAGGGAGTGAACCCGGCCAAACAAATGGGTTGACCAAACCCTGGCAAAGATTAGCCATATCCACAAGCATGCCATTTGATCAGTGCTTTACACATAGCAGGTACCCGATTACTACTGCCCTAAACCCAATGGAAGCACTGAACAAGATGGTGACACGAGGCGCGGCCGGCCACCACGGTAGCCGGAAACCACCGGGCCAAGAGCTCACATGTGAGCCCAAACTTGGAATTCTACTGCGAGGCACACTTGAAGTCCCGGTGGCCATTGCGAGTTTGTTCTTCTCTTGCGAGAGCGGCTGATCTCAAGCCACAACTCTCTCGAGAGGCCCTCCACCCTCTCATTTAAACACCACCCCCTCTCGGCCATGAAAAGTGCGAAACAAACCTTAAGGAAACTTCTGCCAAAATTGCTCGAGATCACTCTCCATACTTAGAGCGATTGATCCCTGGTGCTCGTGCCTGAAAATCTGCCAACGAGAACTCGATTTCTCGGCAATTCCACCCAAAACTGGGACACTTCTCCCACGGTGAGCCAATCCTCAAATTGGTGGTCCTACACCTTCTTGGACCAAGAGGAGAAGTCCATAAACCAAAAACCCCCTCTCCGGGCCACCCGGTTGCTCCCGGCCTCCAAGCTTTGTGATCGGTTTGTAGTGAAATCATACCTAGGTGATTCACCGGACCGGGAGACTTCATCTGGAGCTTGTTGGGATCCAATCGAAGGTGACACAACCCTCGGATTGAAGCCACATGCTGCGAGCAAAGGTATGAGCTAATTCTTCGTCCAGGAAGCACGGAAGTTCACCATTTCAAATGCTTTAATTTGATGCATGATCACGAGTATAGATGTGTTCGTCTCTTGAAGACGAATCCATAGAGCACAAGAACACGAAAATTCGTTAAGTATTGAATGAGTTCTTGAGGGTTTTAGTGTGGACGGCTCTCGGGTGAGGATGTAGGGACGATGAACGGATACGAAACAATTTAATACACATGCGGACGGACGGCTCGGATTAGGTCGGATCGGCGGTGATGCGCGGAAGGCGGGACCCGAGTGGCGGCTCGAGTGGCGGCGTCGAATGGGAGCACGCCACGCGGCACTTCGGAGATGTTAAGGTTGACGCGGCGAGCTCGGATAAATAGAAAATTAGGGTTTATTTATTTAATTCCATAAACTTCAAAAATGCATAACTTTGTGTAGAGAAATCAGAAAAATAAAATAAAAATACCCTCTTGCTCAGTGAACAGAGGAGAATAATGTGAAAAAGAAATCATTTAATTTCATCAAGTATTTTATTTTTAATGATTTATTTCCTTAAAATTGTTTTAATTCTCCATGCATATAGGGAAATTCACCATGACATGAGACGTAGGGCTTTTTGAAGCCTCTGAATTTGGGAACATTCCTGAATTTTCCAAAGTCAGGAACATCACATCGAAGTTATTGATTTTCAAATTATTCTTTTGTTTTGAGTATTTTAATTAAGTAATTAGCATGTTGTGGGATAAATTTCTAGGAAAATTTGGTGATGTCTCTTATGACCCGAGAGGACCTTTAAGGAAAAATAGGTTTTGAGTTAACTCACATTTTAAAATAACCCTAATTGGCTTAAACACCCAAACTTAGATCACACAATTAATTAGAAGTATTCCATTACATTAAATTGACTTGAAATCGATTCTCCCTTTAACCTTTAAGATCGAAGGAACACCATAAAAATTTGAAGTCGATTGGACTTGGTTAGCCACCTCTTAAATGGGTTGATTAAGTAATTTAACCATCTTAAGGAAATGTCGAACGGGCGGTTGGTCCTAAACTTTAAAAATGGTGTGAGTCTCGCACTCGATGAAAAGAGGGTGAAGGATGGAGCAGAGTGATAGAAATTGATTCGACTTCACACCAGCCGACCTACGGTATGAAGAAAATGATCGGGGTCCCAGGTGGACCGAGAAGAGCTTCATAGCCGGATGATGGAGTAAGATCGGTGGCCCAAGCCACAAATCCGAAGCAACAAGAAAAGAAAGACAAACACCCAGGAAAGCAAGAAAATCAAGTGCCGCCAGTTCCACGGCAGAGGGCAGACTTGTCAGCGCCGCGCCCGCAGAAGTTCAAGGGGTAAGGAGAGCTACTCTCACTGCTACCCAAAGAAGGAATAAGAATCGTCGTATCCCTAAGATGTTGACTAAGCTAGCAGCAGATCAACACAAGGAAACAACCACCTTCGCCAACACACACATTTCAAAGATACTGGTTCGTCAGGAACCAGAAGAACAGAAATAGAATCAGTGTCTCGACGCCGGACAGAGATACCATATCTGAAGAACCTTGTTGCGGAGGCAACCCCGGAGGATGTCCCGACAGAGACAATCCCCGAGGAGCCAAGGTATGCAGGAGAACGTGACGGGATTGAGCCATACATCCCGCAATACGTTACTATGCCTCGTCACTACGCAATCATCCCGGAATCATGAACTAGAAAGAATCTGCAAAATGTTAAGAAGAAGACTTTCGAATACTTTGAAAGGATTGAGAGGCAAAAGAATCAACATTTTGGAAGGCCTCGAGTTACACAGGTGTATTCTCGAGTACGAACAACGAGCAGATTGTGGATTGCATCTTAGAACTTCAAAAAATGGGTCGAGCGAGCCATTCCGAGAGAAAAGACTTATTCGAACCCCGGAAATGGATGCCGTGGAAAGGAAGAGCGACAATACAATGCGGATGTTGTTATAACTTCGTAGAGACATAAAAGGAAATCCACTGGTGGATACTCCGTCACGGTGAGGTAGATCCAATGCCGAGGATAATTAAAAGAATGGTGAAAAGAATGATAACGTGGAGGGTACCTGCCAGATCGTATACCCAACAAGCTTGCATCATCAACATTTATCGAAGGGCGACCGCATACCTCCACACATAGTACCACCATGACTTTGTCGACTTTTCCGCACAATTTTTTTCGTCAACCAATGCAATATCATGTTCGGATCCGACCTCCGGATAAGAGTCTCAGGTAAGTTCCGAGGGCCGGTGGAGATACCACTTCCGGTAGGTTCCGTCATGATATTACAAGGAAATGGAGCGACACATCGCAAAACATTGTATACCGGGAGTACCAATGGAGCGGATCTCCGTCACTTTTAGAAGGATGGACGACGTAAAGGCGCCTTACCACTTCCAAACCGCATCCGGAGATCGGAGAGTCTCCGCCCTACGAGCCGTGAGTTACACGGGAAATAGCACACCTCCAATGCACATCCATGCGACATTCCTGCCAAGGATGGCTTCGGAAGGTGATGTTATCGACCGTGTATCTCATTATTCGGACATGGATTTTTAACGTATACTTTTTGGATGGATCAACAAGAATCATACATAGTCCGTTTTGAGTCATCGATTATATGAGAAATATTTCGGATCGAGTTGTATGATGTATCTTCAACAAGATTGGAATGAAAGTGACCATGTCACATTTCGCCTTCACCTCTTTTTGTGCAAATTGACCGGGAAACGCCATTAGAGTTAAATGAACTTTCGAACAAAGAACATAAAAGAAAAGAGAAATAAATAAGAACCTTTCTTAGAAATCCAAATATTCAAATGAACTTCAAATCCACATGAACACCAAATAAAATTCACGCGAACATCAAATAAACAACAAAAATAAAATTGGATCATTAAAGGACAAACAAAATGAAAATGAATCTCAAATGGAATTACAATCTCAATCTATCTCTTTCAAATCCTTCAATTCTTCCTCGCGATCAAAATCTACTTCAAACTACTTTGAAACCCTCTTTCGAGATGGTTCTTCCTCACTGAAAACTCACACTTCAAATTTCAAAATCCTACACCTTTTTCGTCACCTGAAATCCTTTTGATTTTTTGTGATCTCCTTTCCCTCTTGTACGGAGATTGACTAGGTCTATTGACACTGGAGCCACCGAACTTGGTTCGGTTTGGTTCCGATGGCATGAGACCGGGTCCTTCTTCATACATTACAACTTCCGAGACTCGGTACCTGAATTCCAGCTCTCATTTCGAGGTCGGTACCTAAATTCCCGACTCTCCTTTCGAGATCGATACCTAAATTTCGACTCTCCTTTCGAGATCGATACCTAAATTTCGATTCTCTTTCGAATTGATACCTAAATTTCAATTCTAAACTTTCGAGATCGGTACCTAAATTCCAGCTTCTCATTTCGAGGTCGGTACTTAAATTCCGACTCTCCTTTCGAGATCGATACCTAAATTTCGATTCTCTTTCGAATTGATACCTAAATTTCGATTCTAAACTTCGAGATCGGTACCTAAATTCCAGCTTCTCATTTCGAGGTCGGTATCTACTCGACTCTTTTCGAGATCGATACCTAAATTTTCGATTCTCTTTCGAATTGATACCTAAATTTCAATTCTAAACTTCGAGATCGGTACCTAAATTCTAGTTCTCATTTCGAGGTCGGTACCTAAATTCCGACTCTCCTTTCGAGATCGATACCTAAATTTCGATTCTCTTTCGAATTGATACCTAAATTTCAATTCTAAATTTCCGAGATCGGTACCTAAATTCCAGCTTCTCATTTCGAGGTCGAGCACTAAATTCGACTCCTTTCGAGATCGATACCTAAATTTTGATTCTCTTTCGAATTGATACCTAAATTTCAATTCTAAAATTCCGAGATCGGTACCTAAATTCCAGGTTCTCATTTCGAGGTCGGTACCTAAATTCCGACTCTCCTTCGAGATCGATACCTAAATTTCGATTCTCTTTCGAATCGATGCCTAAATTTCAATTCTAAACTTCCGAGATCGGTACCTAAATTCCAGCTTCTCATTTCGAGGTCTGTACCTAAATTCCGACTCTCTTTTCGAGATCGATACCTAAATTTTGATTCTCTTTCGAATTGATACCTAAATTTCAATTCTAAACTTCTGAGACTAGTACCTAAATTCCAGTTCTCATTTCAAGGTCAGTACCTAAACTCCGACTCTCTTTTCGAAATCGATACCTAAATTTCGATTCTCTTTCGAGATTGATACCTAAATTTTTATTCTCTTTCGAATTGATACCTAAATTTCAATTCTAAACTTCTGAGACTGGTACTTAAATTCCAGTTCTCATTTCGAGGTCAGTACCTAAATTCCGACTCTCCTTTCGTGATCGATACTTAAATTTCGATTCTCTTCCAGGATTGATACTTAAATTTCAATTCTCGCTCTTTCAGATCACTACTAAAATTTCGATTCTTATCTTTTCAATCGACACTTAAACTCCGATTCTCACTCCGCGGTCGGTACCTAAATTCCAGCTTTCTTCATAATCCCGAGATCGAAACCTAGGTTTCAATTCTCATTTCAAATCCAAGTTTCAAATTCAAAATTTCCTCAAATTGATTTTAAACCAAACTTCAATCTAAATTAAAACTCAAGCTAAAATATAAACTCACACATCAAAGCTTGAACATAAAATGAAATGAAATCTAAATCGAATTCCCCAGATCATGTGATTTGGAGTTCACCTCCTTTTCCATTCCCCGGCGAGAGTTCAGAATCCTCCAGTCTTGGAGATATACCCGATACTCCCCGCGGAAGTTCTTCTACTCGTCCCAAGTTTATCATTCGGGAATCGTGTTAGTTTTGTTGATCTCTTCGGTCAACGCCATACGCGCGGTGTGCTCGTCAAGCCACACCACACTTATCAGTCCATTTGTCGACCTCATTTTTTATGAGGTCTTCTCTTCCCTCTTTAGTGTTTAGGATCTAGCCTTAGGCTTTTCCTTTCACTATCTTAGAGGACTAGAATTGGGACCCATCCCTTAGAAATTTAAACCACTGCTTTTCTTCTTGCAAACACCACAAGCTTGATTGTAGACCCCTAGTCACCTAGAGGGTTGAGATCAAATGTGGAGGTTTAAAGGATGAGTTTCAATAGGACTCTTTGGCCTTAGGACTACCCTGGGTGGCCTGGTCTGGTGAGGGTTGACTTACACACTCACTACACTCACACACTACACTCTCACACACACAATCCAAATCCTAAAACCACACCTATGCCCGACTCGACTCACGACTCATGTAGGTAATTCATATGGATGGACATTTACCCCTAAGCCCTCGGCTAAGAGGGTTAGGAACAACATAGTGAATGCCTCCGATGACTCATCTCATGGCTCATATGCTTAATATGGCTTCATGGCTCAACCAAAGTGATTCCATTTCACTCACATTTGATCAATCTTCATTCTTCCAAAATTTCGATTTTCGACCGTGAACTCTACACCCATCAAACCTACCAAAAGCCCTCGAAATTGCACTAAATTTTTCAAAATCTCCAAATCACACAAAATTCTCAAAACCAATCCCAAACATTTCCACATCACTCAAATTGATCATCCATAGCCAAATATACCAAAATTTCCAAAAATACACTCCAAATACACTAAAAATACACTTTTGGCCAAACTTTTATAAATTCCAAAAATTTCCAGAAAATTCCAAAAAATCCTAAATATTCTCAATTTCATTTTATTCAACTACACCATGGGCCAATTTTGCCAATTTACCCCACTTTTACAAAAACCCCCAATTTGACCCATTTTTAACCTAAAGTCAACCCAATGTCAAACCAAATCAACCCAATTGACCCCAATTTTGGTCCAATAAAATTCTAAACTTCAATTAAATATCCCTAATGTCAATCTAGACCAAATCCAAGCCCAATTTGATTGACATTTGAATCAATTTCACTTTCGACCTTAAAGCCCGATTTGGACCCATGACCCAAACTTAGCCCAAACTAACCCAATTTAACTTCAATTGACCCCAAACCTTTTCTAAACTTTCCCTAACATCCCCAGAAACAAAAGACTAACATGATTTGACCAAAATTTGAACCTAAACTCCACCCAAATCCAACCCAAAGCCAAAATTCCCACTTTTGACCTAAACCCAAACCTAACCCAAATGGGCCCAAATCCCAAAATTAAAGCCCAACCAAAGTTGAAAACTCTTTGTAGTATCCCCATAAACATTTCCCAACATTAATTTTATATCAATTTCAACCCTAGCCCAACATTGGCCCAAATTAGCCCAATTTGACCTATATTGGTCCCTTTACCAAAGAAGCCCAAATCCAACCCAATTCAAACCCAAACCACCTCAAATTTATTTCAAATTTCTCACGACACATCTCTAAACCAAACGCAACAATTATTTGGCCCAAAATTTTACAAAATTCCCATCCATAAATTTATTTTAAAACCTAAGGCCCAATTCCTTAGGCCTTCCTAAAAAGCCCACTCCAAAGTGATCCAAAAGCCCAAACTTCATGCTAAAGCCCATATGACAAATTCTTCTCATCATACCGTTAATTGAAATCATCCCTAAGTTCTAATTAAGCCATCAAATTTTTCTAAATTAAGCCATATGCCAAATCCTATCAAATCACCCCTAAATTACCAAAATTCTTAAAATCCTCTTTCATGAAAGTTGACTTAGCTTTTTCCAAGCCAAAGGTAAGCCATGAAGCCATGCATGAGCCACATGGGAGCCATGAGGGCTTTGGGCACCTCACCATACCCAAGATAGGAAAGGAGGGAGGCTCTTTCCATGATTCCTAAAAGTCATTAGCCTTAATCATGTCTTCCTTAAACCCAGAATCTAATTTAAATATTCTTAGAAAGGGACCTCACCACCTTTGACATCGCTAACCTAACTCATTCCCTCAGCCTAAAACCAAGTCATGGGAAGGTGAACCCAACCCAAATACATGAGTTGACCAAATTGAGCCAAAATTAGCCATGCCCCCATTCAATTTTGATCCAACCACTTTACACTTGGCAACTACCAATTGAATACACAAAACCCCAGCCCTGACTCACCTGAACCTGAGGGTGACCCATGCTCGCCGGCCAGCCGCTCGGATCGCCGGAAAACACCACACCCGAGAGCACCATGTGAGCCTAACATTGAAATTCTCCCCTGCCGAGTCGCCCCATGCCCAATGGCCACCATGGCTGTTCTTCTCTTCCCCTGAGCAGCTGATCCAAGCCTTCAAACCCCCCTGGGAGGCCCTCCAGCCTCTCCTATTTAAACCCCACCTCTCTCGGCCATGAATAGTGCTGAAACAAACCATACAGAAACTCTGCCAAAATCATTCTAGACTCTCCTTCACACCTGGAGAACTTGATCCCCACTGAAATCCCTCGCCATTTCCTCTCTGTAAGCTCGATTTCGAGTTGAAATTCGAAGCCCAAAACCGAGGACACTTCACCACAGTGAGTCAATCCTCAAATTGATTGACTCTACACCTTCACCAGACCAAGAGGAGAAGTTTCCCAGTAAAAGCCCCTTCACTGTGCCAGCCATTGCTTCCGACCTCCAAGCTTTGTGATCGGATGTGGTCACTTTTGTACCTAGGCAATTCACTGTGCCAAGGACTTCATCCGGAGCTTGCTTGGACCCAATCGAACGTGACACAACTCTCGGATCGAAGCTTCACTTCTCCGAGCAAAGGTATGAACTCTCTCTTCTTCCCGAGCTTCGGAGATTCTCCATTTGATATGAATCGATTTCAATGCATTTTTATCGTATGGATGTGTTCGTCTCTTCAAGACGAATCCATAGAGCATAAGAACACAAAAATCCGGTCGAGAATCGAGTGAGTTCTTAGTGGTTTAAGTGTGGACGGTCACGGGTGCACACCAGTCGTAGACGATGACCAGGAGTCGTTGGATCGCGCGTGTATCGGATGGACGACTCGGATCGCGTCGGACCAGAAGATGTTACGTGAAAGGCGGGTCCCGGGACGACTGACTCTGATGGCGGCGCCCAATCACAGCGCGACACGCACCCCTTCGGAGCCGCCGAGGTTGACGCGGCGCCGCGTGGATAAGTTGATAAATAGGGTTGTTTTCCTATTTATTAAATTACCAGAACATAGAAAATCCATAACTTTATGTAGAAAAATCACAAAAAGAAAATAAAAATACCCTCTTGCTTAGTGAACAGAGGAGAATAATGTGGAGAAGAAATCAATTAATTTCATTAAGTATTTTATTTTTAATAATTTATTTACTCTCTGCACTATTTTAATTCTCCATGCACATAGACAATTCACTATGACATGAGACCATGTGGCTTTTAATGCCTCCGAACTCGGGAACATTCCCCGAATTTTCCAAGGTCGAGGCCATCCCTATGAGTAGTTATTGATTTTTCAATTGCATGTTACTGTTTTGAATATTTTAATTCCAATAATTAGCATATTGAGAAATAAATTCTAGGAAAATTTGGTAATGTTTCTTATCACCAGAGGAATCTAGGAAAAATAAGTTTTGAGTTAATTCACTTGGAAAACCCTAATTGGTCTAAATACCCAAAATTGAATTTTAATTTATTAGGGTTAACTACACATCAAATTAACTTAAAAACAATTCTCCACTGATCTTTGGGATTAGAGGAACATCTCATAAAAATTTGAAATCAATTGGACTTGATTAACCCCACCAAATGTGTTGATTAAGCCTCTTAAGCAAATTGGGTAAAATTAAACTTTAAAAATTCATAACTCAGAAAATACCTTTCAAAAATTCACAAAAATGGTTTTGGAGCTTCTCTGATATTAGAGGAACTTAGGAAAATTAAAATTGTAAATTTCTAAAAAAGTTGATTTTTATCATTATTTTAATATTTTTAATAATTAAAAAATATTAAAAATCATAAAAATATTAAAAATCACCATAATGTCACATTTTGAATTATAATTACTTAGGAATAAACCAAATATTTTTCTTAAGTTCCTAGGATAAGATATTGAATTTTAAAGGCTTAATGTAATTTTTAATATTAAAAAATGTATTTTCCAACCTTTTCACTAAAATAATTCTAATAAATCAAAAAAAAATCAGAAAAATACAAAATTTGTTTCTCTAAACTCTTTGAGGTCAGACAGATTTAAGAAAAATATAAAATCCATTTTTCAACTTTAATTTTTTTTAAAATTAATTAATACTCCAAAACTCAAAATAATTCTAATAAATAAAATATAATTCAAAAAATACCAAAATTGGTCCAAATGGTTCTCTGATCATTAGGAACATTCCATAATTTTCTTAAGAATAGAAACATTTCCTTGGTCATGTTATTAAATTTTCCTTAAAAACCCCTATTTTCCATTAAAAATAATTACATAAATAAATTAAATACAGAAAAATTATATTTTCTCCTCTAATGTCTTAATTGACATGTGAGTGAGGTTACATAAAAATTTCAAGTTCATTTGAGCTTAATTTAGTGAGTTATAGAATTATTAAGCTTGAAGGGCAAAATGGTAATTAAAAAAACTTCAACCTTTAATTAAAATTTTAGGATTAATTAAAAGGGGAGGGTAAAATATTTGATTTTAAACTGATTTTGGATGATTGAAACTTAAATGATTGAGGGTAGAAACCTACTAACCATTTCAAAAATAATTAAAATAAAACTTTAATTAATTAATTAAATTAAATTTTGGGAGAATAATAGAAATTGGAATTATTAAAGTAGGGATATTATTAAGAGGATATTTATTCTTTAATTTAAAAATCCCTAAATAAATCACTTCAATAATACTTAATTCTTAAT
This sequence comes from Papilionanthe hookeriana x Papilionanthe teres, assembly GCA_022702705.1. Lineage (NCBI taxonomy): Eukaryota > Viridiplantae > Streptophyta > Magnoliopsida > Asparagales > Orchidaceae > Papilionanthe > Papilionanthe hookeriana x Papilionanthe teres. Next base: position 22,960,684 of record CM040423.1, read on the forward strand.
TAAAAAAATTAAAATAATAATCCAAATTAAAATTAAACTAAAATTAAATCAAATTAAGATTAAAATTAAATTAAAATTAAATTAAATTAAAATTAAAATTAAATTAAAACTAAATTAAATTAAAATTAAATTGAAATTAAATTAAACTAAAATTAAATTAAATTAAAATTAAATTAAATTAAATTAAAATAAATCAAATCAAGTTAAATTAAATTAAATTAAATTAAAATCAAATCAAATTAAATTAAAATTAAATTAAATTGAATTAAAATTAAATTGAATTAAATTAAATTAAAATCATTTAACAACAAACCTAAATGAAATCATTAAGAATTAAATCTAAAATAACTCGAACACTATTCCAAACTTAAACTAACTTTTTATAATTAAGTCAAAATTAAAATTAAATCATTAAGTTTAAATCATTAAAATACTTAATAATTTGATTTGTCCTTTTAAAGCTCTTATTATTATAACTCTTAAATGAGGCATCAAGTGAAGTGTTACTTCACTTATGTGATATTCAAATGTCCTAGTTCACCGAGCAAGAGAACAAAACTTAAACTCCCTGATGATTAATTCACTTGTATAATTAAATTCTTCGACTTAAAACAATCCTAGAGGTATTGAAAAGATGTTTAAGACTCGTCTTAAGCACTTTCTCAATATGATAGGATGTTTATAAGAACAACTGAATTTAATTGTTATTGGGTGAAGAAAGTCATCCTTAAACCAAAACACAAGAACCTAGACATCATAGGAGATGATTAGCTATAAGATTAGGACTTTGTTAGACAACCAAAACCTTTCTCTTAGCTTTACCTAGGTACTTGTTGAAATATTTAAATGCCTTAACATGTGTTTTAAGTGCAGATTGGGATGACGGGAAGACCCTCCAGGCACGCTTTTATTTTATTGCAATTTACTTTATCGCAATGCACTTTACCTTTCTTGCATGTTAAATAAAACTGTTGCATGAAAACCAAAACCTTTAGGATAGTCCCTGAACTGAAACCAAAACTAAATTAAAAGTCATTACAAGATAAAAATCACCGCCACAACATTTCAAAATATAAAACAACTCAAAATTTAATCACAAACGTAACAACAAAACTACAATCGCAACTAAATTAAAATGTCTCGTTGAATGATCGGGAATACCTCGGATGATGTAACCCACGTGTTGCTAACGGGATTTCCCACTGTCTAAATGAAAGTGTGGAACTCATTCAACTGAGTTTAGCAAATTCATCTGGACTAAGTGAATTCGATGAAAATAACGGTGCCGGGATGACGGAACCGTGGGATCTTAATCGGTTCTGTTTAAACAACTTTAAGATTTGTTTTAATTAAAATATTAAAAACACTTGGATTTTAAGATTTTCTCTAAACCAAAACACTTCTCCCATCTCCTGATTTATGACTTCTAAAACTAAACCTCTGCAACAACAAGGAGCTTGGAGCATAGTGGGCAACGACGGCCATCTTCGTCAAAGAAACTCGGATCTACATCAACTAAACATTCCTAGAATTAAACAACCAAACCATAAGACTTCGAGGTAGTTTGCCTAGTGCAATATAAATCCTCAACTTCTTCGTTAGGCATTTGCATAATCATGTTATGAAAATTAAGCCCTAACTGGTTTTAGGATTCCGAGGTAGTTGTTTGGTACTACATAAACCCTCACATCTTCGAGGTTATTTGTATGATTATGTCATACTAATATAAGTCCTAATTAATTAAAATTGGCTGTATTACAACATTAAATAAACTCTCAAATTGAAGCCAAACAATAGGATAGTTTGGGAAGTTGCCAAGATTCTTCTTGGATCCTCAGCTTCTCCTACTTTTCTTCCATTGGACTCCTGAAAATAACTGTTCCAAATTTGATCCATTCCCTATTTAAATTTTTAAAATTCAATCCTTTGAAAACCTTAAAATTTGAAATTCTTGAGAGCAAAACCACTGATCATTATCGAGAGTTTTCTTAAGTGTCTTCGATACATTTAAGATGTAATTAGCTATAGTGGGCTTGCCCTTATAAGGAACTTTAAGAACCTGTGTAATATAAACCCCGCTTAATTTCTTTGTATTAAGCGGGGAACTCTGTCGGCTTATAAAATTGGTTCGCGGACCAAACGGATGTCACAAATCTTCTAGTTTATTTAACCGAGCCCCATCATCGAGCGATACATGTCATCCTCCGGGATAGATATACGGTTTGTGGCACGGTGCTCGTTTATATAAACTATTTAGGATGTGAGATCAGTTCGATTTCATATCTTAAAATTTTCAAACTTAAAACTACTTTCAAAAATCAAATACTACTTTTCAAATTATTTAAATTAAATTAAAAAATTCGCCGACAACTTCTGTAGGCGACCCCCTTTTCAAAATACACAACCTAAAAATATGCCGACACACCAGTACCTCTAGTAGCGACGGCGACGACAGGTCCGAACACCACCAGATATTTCAATAAAATTATGAGGAGATCCTAAGAAGACAGAGATAGTCGGGTGAGAATTCCATGGATCCATCATTCAAAGCTATAAAAACTCTAAATCTACTCGGTCATGGAGGTTGTTGAACCAACTCAGTGAGAGATCTCTTGTTAGCAACCCATGTGTTTCTTCATCTAAGGAATCCCAATAGCTTTAAAATCAAGATAAAAAAGGCTTCTAATTCTCTACAGATGGAATTAATAGAAATGAGACTTAAACTTACCAATAAAATTGCAAGGATGCTTCTAGAATGAAAGAGAGGGAATGATCTAGTTATATATCCAAACCATCCCACAAAGAAAATACATTCCATCAGGGTCGGGGGAGCCTCTAACACCCTTGTCATTCCTGATAAACATTTTGACATGTAAACATACGATTTACCAGTTAGTTTGGAAGAGCAAGAGTACTCCTCCTCACGACATGCTGATATTATGCAATTATCTAGAGAAGTTATTAATGTAGAGGCCCTATTATCATGATTTGGGACATGTTCATGCAATGCAAAGCCATTTTAAATCCAGTCTGAATTTCATGCAATGAAAGTAAATCATGAAATAAAGTGCATATTTTAAAGCGATCCAATTTAAAAAAATGTAAAAAATAAATATTTTATTATTAAGATTATGTAAAAATGATTTTTTTCATAAAGAATCTAAACACAAAAACAATAGCCTATTTAATTTGTAAACATAAGAAAGAGAAAATTTGAACCTTTGCATCAATAAAATAAATGTGCCACAAAGTCAAATAAACAATGAGGTTGGTACCACTAGGTTGGCAAGATATCCTAGAAAGAACAATGAGATTACAACCATGCTCTGCATATAAAAAAATGAATCCAAGTTTTATACAATAAATATGAACTTATAACTAACACACAAGTCATGGGTATACTGCTTCTTGTCCTCACTATGTGGTTTTGCACATCAAGCGTCTTAGTAAACCATGCTTGTACTTGTTTCGATGCATACTCCAATCTATGGACACTAAAATGAAATACAAATAAAAATTCAAAACAAAAGAAAGACTTGACCTTCAAATCAATGTTATCATAGGCTATCTCATGCAATGTATAATAAACTATATCTGGTTGGAGGAGAGCTAAGCAACACCTGCAGAAAATGCATTAGTTTAAATTATTATGCCCTGCCCAGTTAGACATGGATTTTAGGAAGAAAATCATCCTAACATGCAAGTGCAAAGACTTCACACCCAATAGATATGCAAAAGAAAACACATAAAATATATGGCTAGATGCAAACTATTGAATAATAGAAAGACATATGAATACCCTAACTAAACCACCATACCATATTTTAGGCAAGCATCTAAAAGAAGGTGGCTTAATTATATACACTTAAGTGTGCAATAGTGTGGTTGAGGCTAAGCGTATTATTTTGATGGGGTCACTAAGACTTGCCATATTCTAACGATCAAAGAAAGCTAAAATGTCCCGAGGAGATGATGGTTTAAAAAAAAATAATGATTGACCTTACTTATGGTAAAAAATTGATGCTTTTAGTTTTGAAATATATTTAAAACTTAGTTATAATATTATTAAGATATATATATATATTATTTTAAAATATAACCTCACATACATGGTATAGATAACCTAAGTGACACATTTTATATCTCTTTGACTATTAACGCAATCTTACAAGTATTGATTGTAATGCAATAATTCACATTTCTCATGATATGCTAGCGAGCAATGCTCATTAATGCATTGCAACCAACATCAGGTCACTCATCTATAGAGGAGAGTTGCCATTAAGGTGTAGACCCTCCTTAGAACTACTCATGACAATGATGCAAAATTGAATGTTCATGCTAGGTGTGAGCAAGCCAAAGTATTATGTTGGGTGATCTTTTATGATATGAATACTAAATTTTGGTGTGAGAAACTCTAACATGAACAATGTGACAAGGTGGATGTGAATACTATGCTAGGCGATAGTAGATACATCAGATAACATGAACAAATACATAAAATATGCTTGTTATGCATGATCTCATGAGGTGAAGCGAACATACATGAATGCATGTAAAAATTAATTTACACAATCATTTCTAAGTGGTATGATTCTGTCGAAATAACATAATATGTATATGATAATGGTAAGTGAAATCATAGATGCTAGATGTTGTGACTCATGTTTGGCGGAGTCATAGACTGAATGAAATGCCATGATATACTATTTGAAGCCATAGGCTAAGTGGTATGATTCATGCTAGGATAAGTCACATAGTAGATGAAGTAACATGCTAACTGAACATGCTAGTTGACATCATATATTAGGCAGTGTAAAAAGATATGCTAGATAGAGGAATGTGCTAGGTGGAATGATTCATGCTAGAAGAAGTCATACACTAGGTGGGCTTTGTGGCCTAGCCACCCCCTAATTTGATATATAGAAATCCAACATGAGCATATTAGGACATATGCTCGTGAATGGACATTAAATATGCAAGTGAAAGTTCACAAGGTGTTGTGCACAAGTGGTAAGCCAATAACTAACATGAGCATATAGAGACATTCGCTTCTGTATAGGCATTAAATAGAGAAGTTCAAGTGTATAAGGTGTTATGCACATCACACACACTGTGATGTTCAATCACAAACACAATATAAATGCATTTTATTAATAACTTAAAAATGCCACATGCTTATTGCTAGGTCATAAGAAAACAAAATGCGTTTTTTTAGCATGTGCTTCACAAGAAAAAAATTTTTTTTTTTTTCTTGCATATGCTTAATGCTAGATCACAAGCACACCATAAATTATAGTTTTATCCAACACTTCAAAGCTATACATGCACATGAATATGTACAAATTCTCATTTCTAGATGAAACCCTAGACCTTCTCGATAGAAAATCATTCTACCTAGTAACTTGAACCTAACCCTAAATGCTTAGGTTTAACCCAACTTAAACCTAACCCTAAATCTCTAGGTTCAACCCAAATTGAACCTAATTCTAGGTTCAATCTAACTTGAACCAAACCAAAAATCCCTAGGTTCAACTTAAATTGAAGCTAACCTTGGGTTCAATCTAACTTGAACCTAACCCTGAATCCCTAGCCTCAACCCAAATATAACCTAAACCTAGGCTAAACTTAAATTGAACCTAACCCTAAAACTCTAAGTTCAACATGACTTGAACATTACCCTAGTTTAACCTAACTAGAACCTAACCCTATATCTGAAGGTTCAACCTAACTTGAACCTAATCCTAAGTCCCTAGGTTCAACACAAATTGAACCAAATCCTAGGTTCAATATAACTTGAACCTAACCCTAAATCCCTAAGTTCAACCAAATTTATAACTAACTCTAGGTTCAACCTAATTTGAACCTAACCCTACATCCCAGGTTCAACTCAACCTACTTGAACCTAACCCTAAAATTTTTAGGTTCTACTTACATTAAACCTAAATCCTAAGTCTAAATTACATTAAACTTAACTAAACCATTAAATCTTACCTATATTGATCTTAAACCCTAAGTCTATCCCACATTAGACTTAGCCAATTTATTTAGATTCTACCTAAATTGAAACTAAACCCTAAGTTTAACCCACATTAGGCTTAGCCAACTTTTTAGAAACCTAAATCCTAAGTCTAACCTACATTAGACTTAGCCAACTTTTTAGGTTCTACATATATTAAACCCAACATTAGACTTAGCCAACTTTTTTAGGTTATACCTATGTTGAACTTAAATCCTAAGTCTAACTTACGTTTGACTTAACCAAATATGTAGGTTCAACCTACATTAAAACTAAACCCTTTACGTTGAACCTACATTGAAACTAAATTCTAAGTCTATCTTAAATTAGACTTAACCAAACATTTAGGTTCAACCTACTTTGAACCTAAACCCTTTAAGTTCAACACACATTGAACATAAATTCTAAGTCTAAGTAACCTTAGACTTAACCAACATTTAGTTCAACCTACATTGAACCTAAATTCTATGTTCAGGTTACCTTAGAACTAACGAAACCTTTAAGTTCAGCCTACGTTGTATCTAAATCCTAAGTCTAACTTAAAATAAACTTAGCCAAAATTTTAAGTTCAACCTACATTAAATCTTAACATTAAGTGAACTTTTTATGTTCAACTTATATTGAACCTAAAATCTAAGTCTAGCCTAAAATTAGACTTAGTTCAAATTGAACCATTTTATGTCTATCCTAATCAAGATCAAACATGTCTAACCTCATTTAGACTTAGTTCAAATTGAACTTGCCTTAGGTCTAACCTAACCTAAACCTAACCTAAGTCTAAAACTAATTTAGACTTAGATCAAAATGGAATCTCCTTTAATCCAGTTCAATCTAGATTTGTTCTAAGTCTACTTGGACTTCCAGAAATCAAATAAATCATCAGGTCGCCTGAATTAACTTGGGTTAGCCCAAATCACTACATCATCGGGTCAACTTGATCTAACTCGAGTTAACCCAAATCAACAACATCTTCGGGTCAACCTAATATAACTCGAGCTAACCCAAATCAACTAAATCATTAGGTCATCCGACTTAACTCGAGTTAGCCCAGATCAACACAGTCACCTAGTTAACCCGATGAAACTTTGGTTAACCCAAATCAACTAAATCATCGAGTCACCCAACTTAACTCTGGTTAGCCTAAATGAACTCAATCACTAAGTTAACCCAATCTAACTTGGGTTAACCTAAATCAACTACATCATCGGGTCAACCCGATTTAACTCGAGTTAGACCAAACCAACTAAATCATTGGGTTCACCCGACTTAACTCGGGTTAGCATAAATTAACTCAATCATCTAGTTAAACTGTTCTAACTCAGTTTAACCCAAATCAATTAAATCATTGGGTCACTCGACTTTACTTTGATTAGCCCAAATCAACTCAATCACCGAGAATTCTGTGTATGGTTTTAGATTCTATAATAGAGGAGGGGAGACCAAGAAATCTCATAATTGCAAGAAAGTTGACTCTCATTCATCCAAGCATATGAAGTATTAGGCTTGCCTGGAGGTATTAAAAAAGTAGCACATTTGTCGCCAAACTTTGGATAAATAGGCAATGCCTTATGATTCAGCCAGTCAAACATTGTACTTCTTTGACATTTCAAGGAGATTGCATTTCAACTTGGGATTGAACCATCTCGGGATTTACTTTCATCCATTTGAGTGCTACGAAATATCCTAAAAAACATTCAAATCTTTGTAGTAATAATGCATTTGAGTTGATTAAGTTTTGTAGTAGATTTAATTAGAGTTTTAAAGGTTTCCTCTAATTTTTTATATAGTTTTTGGGCATTTTAATTACTTTTTGACCAACACATCATCCACATACGCTTCAATGTTTCTTACTTTTTTTTTGCAAAGATTACCTCCAGGATTCATTAGTAAGTTTCCCTTGCATTTTTCAGCCTAAAAAGCATTGCCTTATAGCAATAGACTTTCTTCTATGTTATGAATGATTTATTCTCTGAGTAAGTCATGTGCATCTTCATTTAGTGGTAGCCTTAGAAAATGTGTTTTCTGAATTTTCATTACCTAATAGCAGAGTCCATGAGAGCGTCGATCCTTGCCATGGGATAGCTAACCTTCTGGGATGCTACATTCAAGCCATGAAGTTGATGCACGTTCAACATTTGTAATTTGATTTTGGGACCCTTACCATGTTGGAGATCCAATCTATGTATTGTATTTCGTATCAAGTTTGCTAAAGTGATCGTGGTTAAACTCACCATCTTCTTCATTGATCGGATTGTCGGATGGACATTCAATTAGTGGTAGGTGACATCAGTGGAAGCACCATGCATTTTCGTGATTAACTAGAAACATTCTTCTCAATGTTTTTGGAGTAGGTGGACTAAACTGTCTCATCATCGTACATCAAAAGCCAAAATAATTGTAAATATTAACTTTTCTCTTCCGTCACAGAGGAGACCTCTTTAATGGTTTCAATAATCTCAAGGTCATTCCCACTTTGGGTGTCTAGTTTGAGAGGTTCCCGCTATATGATGCTGATTGCACGTAGGTAGCATGCTGCTCTAGATCTCCCTAAATGGTGATCATCTCTTCATCAGCTAGAAGATTTACTCTCATTTATTGAGTTAATGGTAAGTTGATAAGACTGCTCAGAAAGAGTTGAGCAAAGGCTAACAAAAAATGCCATTATGCATTGTCGAAAACTCTATGATCAAATCCACTATGATTCGAGGTTACTTACCATCCTCCCACAAGTAATTTTCAGAGCTAGAATTCCAAGTGCTTTCTTTTTCTCACCCGAGAAATCAAAGACTGTTTTAGAAGGAGGAGAGAGGTGAGCAACACTCAAACTCATTTTGTCAAAGACTGACTTATAATAATATTTATGCATCACTCACTGTCGATGAGTTTACTTCTAACCTCAAAATCAGCAATGAGGATAGTAATAACCATGAAATCATTGTAGGAGTTTCATTTGGTCTACAAGTTTTCATTAGTGAGCTGATCGGTGGATGTAATAAGGCATGTCATGTGGGTAAGGTTGTTGAGTAAATTTTTTGTTGTCACCTTTTTAGGAGTACTTCATGGGCCGCTTCGCCATCTCCACCAGAGAATAAGGATAATATACCTGTGATGTAGGCCGACTAAACATAGGTTAGTGCATTGAAATATCTCTAGGCTAGCACTTTACCTTGTGATTGGGTCACAACATCAGTGCCATGAATTGTTTGACTCCTTTTTTTCTTTGATCAGTTCTTCAATCAAGTTATGGAGTTGTCGACATTCTTTCATGTCATGTATGTGGTCTCTATGGTACACACAATATTTCCTAGTCTAATGGTGGTAGCTCCACGTTTTCATTGGTGGTGCCTTCATGAAAAATTCTTTGTTTTGAAATGCATCCAATACCTCCTCCATCGATAAACTTGGTGTAGTGGGTCGAAGAAGTTTGTAGTTGAAAGCTGTGGTTTTCTTTCACTACATAAATTAATCTAATCACTGAAGTAATTATATCGATCTTCGCGGTTTCTCACAATCAGATGCCTGGCTTCCAACTTTTTGGTGAATGCTTCTCTTTGTGGGGGTACCGATCGGGAGCTCCTATCTCGATTAATGTAAAGTTATGCGCTTCTATGACTGTGTTGCTATTAGCCAATTCCAACAGCTCGACCAACATTTTAAGTTGTAGTAGTCCCAATGTGTAACTGAACAGTCTTTCCCTAAGGCCTTGCACGTGGGCAGCATGCACAACCGTGGGATTGAGATATCAAAATTCTAGTGTTTCCCTATGAAAGTGAGTTATGAAAGCATATAAAAGTTTGCCTTGCCATTGGCAATGTTGGATGACAGCCTGCGAATAACTTTGGGGCTTTTTATGCAGGCAAACTGAGGTATGAACATTCTACTAAGTTCGCAAAGAAGATGATCACTCCTAATGGTAGGTTGTTGAATCATTGAAGGTCTGGCTCCCTAAGAATTGTGAGGAATATGCAACATCTGAGTGCATCGCCGATCCTTACTTTGCAAGTCCCTGACTCTATAGAGGTGTTATGATTGACTGGGTCCAACTGTCCTAGTTAAGGTTCTATTGTCAGGATTATGAAATGCTTGAGTGGTTTAGCTTCAATAACTCGTCAGTAAAACACACTCATAGGCTATGCAGGCTACGATGCTTCCATGCGATCATGCCTGCAATAGTCGAGTCGTGTGGAATCCACACTATTGGGGTAGTACATATCTTGTTCCGGTTCAAGGAGAGAATTGATATTTTCATCATTAAGGATGTCTATCCTTTGTGGGTGATGAGATGTCGTTGGTCGTGATGGTTGCATACTTTCTGAAGAGAACCCTAAACCCTATGTATATTGTTCCTTTCATCTGCTCTTTGAGTTCATTGATATTTGAGTCATAAACTTACAGGTACAGTACATGTTGTCAGGGACTTTCCAAGGTACGAGTTCTTCCCGAGTCACTAAACTTCTTGTTTGTGGCAAAATATTCCGAAAACTTTATCGAAAATATCTATAATTAATTTTTTAATTCTCAATTTTGTGGGCGCTTTCACCTGAAAGGAATTTGAACAGTATTTTAAGTGATCATGAACTGTATTTTATTGGTTTTTTTATTTACATTGCACATTTTGCACGAAATTATCCTTTTGATGATATTATTGTTTTTTTTACCAAGTCCATATAGTCAGCCAAGAAAATTGACATATTGGAATAAATAAAAGACATACACAGCCATGAATACTATTAAACTTAACCAAGATTTACAAACATACCTTTTAAATCTTATGTATTTACATATCTGACAGAAGAATTTTTCTTTTTTACATTCATACCACAGATATGTCTTTACACATCAAAAGCATTACTATTTTAAGAAATACGCGCACGCGCATATATATAACATAAAGAAAATCAATATTTGTCAGTGGCCCAAATATCAGTTTCTCATGCGCTTGGGCCTCATGATGAGGGCCCGCGTACGTGTCTAAACAGGACCAATCCTCGCGCTCCACGATGAGATCGAACCCCTGCCCGAGAGGACTTACAGTGACCCCACCACTAACAATAAGAAAGCGCCGCATATATATATATATATATATATATATATATATATATATATATATATATATATATATATATATATATATATATATATATGTCACTTTTTATACATAAAAACATGTATTTACTTAATGTAATATTTTTGAAGATAAGAAATATCTGTGTGGTATAAGTGTAAAATAGTACAATTTATGTGCTAGATGTGTAAATATATAGGAATGGGTGATATTTATGTATATTCCCCTAAAATTTAATACAGATTAATTTTAGAATATCTGAAAAGAGTTAATGGCTTAATAAATGGAGAGAATTATATTTTGAAGAATATAAGTTGAGCTAAATTTAATATTTGAGGAATTTATATACATATATATCTGTCCAAATATCTAAACATTATTTTTCATTTATACCACCCAAATATTTCATATAATATAAAATTTATTACATTTTAACTTTTGTAAAATTAAATACAACTTTTAATATATATAAATAGAAATTTAATTATTAAATATAGTTAATATATCTTTAAAATCTTAACAATAATTTTAAATAATTTATTAACAAAATTAATCAACCGGTTATTGTCACATCAACATATCCAATTGTGAAAAAACGTTCGTTAAACGGTTCGTAAAAGGGGCCAAATAAGTCCAAATCAATTTTTGGACCGTCTATCAACAATTGAAAAAAATAATAATAAAATCATTAAATTTTCAAGTCGCAGGTATTTAAAATTTATTTATAGAGAGCTTGAATTTGAATTGCCTTTTGTCACTATTTAAACTTATAGGCTGATGCTAATAATGAATATGAATTTAAAATTTATAAAATTATTTTAAAATTAGTGAAATTAAAACTATCTTACTGTACACAACAAAACTGTTGACATGAATCTCAAAGCAATCGAGCGGCTAGGATAATAGCAGAATGATCGATGTGTTAGACCAAATTAGCATGATATGAACCGTTAATTAAACGATCGATCGTCCGATCGAAGTCAATCGACAAACTATGATAAGGAATTCAGTCGGCGAATCAAATCTATATTCCCGATCGCATAATAGCTACTTACAAAGGCGTCTAATTGTAGCTAGTCGACCGATTCGTTCTTTTACTTCGGTAGGAGTGACTTCCATCAACAAGTTTTTTTTGTCGACCGAACTAAAATGTGTCAACTAGTTGGTTACCTTCGAATTCAAATTCAAATTTAAATTGTACTAAACAACATGTTTAGTATAAGATCAGTACAATTAATTACATTAAGGGAGGTTTTTATAATTGTTCCCTTGTTTCTGTAATCGTACAAACATGCCTCTATAAATATGAGGTAGAAAGAAGAATAAAGGGGCTTTTCCCCAGGCTTCTCTATTGGGATTTGTCTAATTACTCTCTCTCTCTCTTGCTCTCTCTCTTTTCATCTTCTCTCGGCTAACTCTTGAGGCAAGTTCATAAAAGACAATTCAAGATTCATCATCGTGAATGGTGGTGCAGTGAGCGTGGACATGCCCCAAACGAGATGCTGATCCAACTTACGAAGGAGAATCCCTGGTGAGAGAAATAGCCCCGATATAATTCAATAAAGAGAAGGTGCACCGAGACATATAGGAAGAGGTCCAGGCATTGTGAATGCAAAGAATGTCCCAGTTCAAGGCTCTTCGAGCGGTCATGATCCTACAAAATGGCCGACAGCAGCCCATGGAGGGAGAGTCGAGGAGCCTGCCCCAAAAGAATTCGCCAGTGCCCCACAATTGGCCCGGTGATGGGCCAATCGAAGGACCAAGGGATTCCCAACCGGCAGACAGTGCCGCATCTACGCTCGCAGTCCTTCATAGGGTGAACTGAGTGGAAACGTTTGTTGGCCGGCTAAGCGAAGCGCCATCTCCAAAAGGACCCTATAAACAATTCCCCCAACGAAACTCATGAGTCCTCACTTTAACTCTTACAAAGGAAAGAGTGTCCCAGCCAATCACCTCGCTTCTTTTTAGTCGACGTTTAGAATCCTAAAGATCGATGATGCCATGAAGTGTCGGCCGTTTCTAATCATGCTAAAATAAGTCACGCTCTGATGGTTTAATAGCTTGCCATATGGAGTCATCCTTTCATTCTTCGAATTCCGAAAGCTCTTCCTGACACATTTTGTTAACGTACAAAAACCAAGAAAGGATATAGGAAATGGGAGAACGAAAGACTACAGGCTTATAACAATCATTTCCAAAAAGAAATGTTGGAGGTAAGGAACTTAGAGCCTCTCATCATCCTGACCACCTTCAACAAAGGATCTGCAACAAGGGATTTAGGTGGGACCTGAACCTACTCAAGACAAGGACTTTTGTGAAGGGCTTGGAACTAGCAAATGACCACATCGCAGCCAAAGAATACCTTATGAAGTCCTCATCGAGAGCATCTGATCACCGACTGCAGAAGCGTAAGGGACATGATGACGACAGAAGGCAAAAGATTGACTGAGCCTTTGCCGTCAATTGAATGCAAAGAAAGGTCCTCGGACAATTAGAGGAGCAACCGAGGCAACCATGAACAACAACGACACCCATCTGATAGGTTGCGGCCTTGATATGAGCAACCATATGTTTCTAGGAGGTTCGATACACCTGGATGCGTTGATGACCAAATTATTCCAAGCGATTCAAAATAAGGATACTTCAAAAAAGCTTCTCCACTAAAGACTACACCAACACTCGCAATCATAACAAATATTGTGCCTACCATCGGGACCACAGGCATGAGATGGAGGAATAATGTAGTCTCAAAAAATTAATGGAGGAGCTCATCTAGGCCAGAAATTGAAAGAGTTCGTCATCGTTGGAGCACACACACACAACAACAGGGAAAGGTCCCAACAAGGCACCCGTAGTTGGACCTGTTCAAGCAAATGAAATCAACCTGGTTGGGATCATCACTGCTATTTTTGGTGGAAATGGAGGGTTATCCCAATCTTCTAGGTTGAAGAGACACCGGATAGGGGAGGTATGTTCTGTCAACTTTTACACTCGTACTCATCCTCCAATCACATTTATAAATGCAGATACCCCCTCAAAAGGAGACCCAAACAATGAGGCAATCATTGTTACAATCATCATAAGTAACTACCGGGCGGTTCAGCATCCTAATCGACACTAGGAGTTTGGTCAATAATTTATTCAAAACGTTGTTCAACAAAATGAGACTCAAAACTGACTGGTTGATGACATTGGCCGACCTGTTGTTCGGCTTCTCAGGCGAGAGGAAGGAAGCTCTAAGCATGATTACATTGCTTGTTTTGCGAGTAGAATGAGAAAAACAATTCACCAACATAAAGAAATTTTAGGTGATAGAATCCACGTCGACTTACAATGCGATTGTTGGTAGACCATTGTTGAATAGCTACCAAGCTCCTACCACGTGGTTGTAAACTTTCCGGAAGACGGGGAGATAATTACAGTCAAAGGGAAGTTGGAGCAATCTAGAAGTTGTTATCGTTAGACTGTCACAAGTGTCGACCAAGAACCGCTCGACATTCAAATCTTGATGGAGGTAAGTCTCGAGACCAGTGAGACCATCCTTCGGGTGCCCACAACTAGGGAGGGCAAGCCTGATAATTTTTTTAAATCAGCAAGGACTTTGATGCAAGGCACATGGACCTATTGATCCAAACCTTCCACATGCATCAAAAAGTGTTCGTCTCGACACTGCCGAGATGACCAGAGTCCTAGTCAACATCACATGACAGCAGCTTAATATCAACCTTTTCACTCGACCATGCAACAAACCTTCGATTGACCATGAGGCCATCATCTGAATCGATAATGGCAGAAGCCCAAAAGCGGAAGGAGGCAGGCTACATTTGAGAGCTACAATACCCGACCTAGCTCTTGAACGTGGTGATAGTTTGAAAGCTCAATTACAGGTGGAGAATGTGTGTCGACCTCACTAAGCTCAATGCCACATGTCTGAAAGATACCTACCCTTTAGCGAGAATTGACAAAAAGGTTGATTCGATGGTTGGCTACTCGATGATAAGCTTCTTTGATGCATTCTCGGGCTATCACTAGATAAAGATGCACTCAGCCGACTCCTAAATGATTGCTTTTGTTAGTACACAAGGAGATTTTTATTTCGATGTAATGCCTTTTGGGCTAAAAAATATCGGGGCAACCTATCAACGCCTCATAAATGTAATATTTTCAAATAAAAAGAGAGAATCTAGAGGTTGATGTTGTTGATGTCCTAGTGAGAAGCAAATCAATTGAGAAACATATAAAAGACGAAAAATAAACCTTTGAAACTCTTAAAAATTTTAACATGAAGTTGAACCCTTTGAAGTGCACCTTCAGAGCATTGACTGGCAAATTTCTAGGTTTTTTATTTACCGTCGGCAAGTTAAGGGCTAACCCGGTGAAGGTTTGGGCGATCCTAGACATGCCCTCCCCTTGAAACCCTAAAGCAATACAAAGGATTACCGGACAATTTATGGGACTCAGCAGCTTCATTTCATAGGTTAGCAACAAGTGTGTTGCATTATTTAAAGACCTAAGGAAAAACCAGCATTTCAAATGGACAACTTACTATGAGATAGCATCCAAAAGCCTAAAAGATGTCCTAGCAACGCCTCCGCTACTCTAAAGTCCAGAACTAATGGAAGAATTGTCATTATAACTTAGAGTCGGGTGAGAAGCAGTAAACTCAGTACTAGTTAAAGAGGAGGCAGGGAAACAATTCCCGATGTAATTCACCAGCTAAGTTCTTTGAGGCGTAATTATGAAAAAAACATTTTCTTTAATAATATCTTCTCGTAGCCTCCAATTGTATTTTTAGGCCCACCTAATTTAGGTCATCATTGATGATCCATTAAAATCTATGCTCACTCAACTAAAAGGTTCCAGATGATTGTTGAAGTGAGCAGTAAAACTCAGTAAATACAACATCAAGTATGTCCGCCAATTGGCTATCAAGGCACACTGATTTCTAGCTGACTTCTCTGAGGCAGAAGAATCACTAGAAGGGAATCCACACAATGATAGGACTTGGATCTTTCACATTGCGAGGAGTCCAAACTGATGACCACCGAGCTGGGGCTGGTGTGAACAATTTAGTTGGAGAGCATGTCTATCATTCTGTCGTAGTAGAATTCACCGATACATATAACCAAGCAGAGTATAAGTATTAATCTATGATCTTTGTGTTCCTACAAGCTAGGCACTCGTGAGCTGTTAGTAATATCAGACTCCTTACTGGTTGTAAATCAAGTCAAGAGGGGTCTTCATACCTGACACGAACAGTTGATCAAGTAACTTGAAAACACCCGAAAATAAATAAGAAGGTTCAAAAACTTCCGCATAGAGCACATGGGTCACGAGGAAAATCACGCCACTGATATCCTGTCCAAACAGAACATATTGGGATGGGCTCCACAAAGGCTCACTCAACCAGCAGTCAAATATCCATAAATGATGAAAATATCTATTTAAGCCAAAGAAACAAAAAGCGCGATGGATCCTTACTTCATTTACCTTGAGATAGTCAATCTATCATATTAGGTTATAGATCTGACATGCTTCAAAATCAAGGCAGCATTGTATCTGTTGATAGAAGGAAAGCACTTCAAGAGTTCAGCTACCTCGACATACCTACGGTGCCTGAGGGAAGACAAAGCTTTGGATACTCTCAGAGAGGTTATAGAAGAATGTGGGATCCACTGCGAAGGGAAAACATTGGCCTATCATGTAAAGCAACAAAGCTACTTCTAACTGAGTCTACTTAAGGATGCCAAAGATTATTCTCAAAATTGTGAGCACTATCAGAAATATGCGCCCCGACGTCATCAACCAGCTTGCAAGCTTCAACTAATCTCAAGTCCTTGGTCATTCGCCACTTGAGGTTTGGATTTCTTGGGCCCTTTCTCCTTGTCTAAGGGCCAACGCAAGTTTCTTGTAGTAACAGTTGATTATTTTTCAAGTGGATTGGGGCTAAACGCCTCGCTCAGATCACCACTGAGGTGGTGCAGAATTTCATATGGTCAGATCACATATGCAGATACAGATTGTCATTTTTCATCATTACTGACAAAGGGACACATTTTTTGGATTGGCATGTAAGATATTTCATAGCAAGTTAGGGAATTCATATCAGATTTTCTTTGATCCTTCATCCTTGGACAAACAGGTGGGTCGAAGCGTTCAACAAGATCATCCTAAACTTTCCAAGAAAGAAAGTCAAATGAGACATGGGAAACTAGGCTGACCTACTGCCATTAGTGATTTGGGTAATCCATACAACATTTTTGTTAGTGACCACCCAAACCTCGTTCATGCTGACTCATGGAATAGAGGCGGTGTTACTACTTAAGTATAGCTATCATAGCCTGAGGGTGGCTAGTCCACATCATTCATAGAAGATGACTTGGCTGAGTGGCAAGAAGCGAATAACAACGGTGAAATGCTATTCCTTCATTAGGTAGAAGAAAATCAAACCAATTCGGCACAACAACAGAAGAAGGTCAAAAGGTGAACTGCTGGCTATTTCAATAGGCATGTCCGAGAGAATATCTTCACTTCAAGAGACTTGGTCCCAAAGAAGGTTGATATAGCCACCTAAGGGCAAGATGTCAACTAGGTGGATCAAACTTTGAGTGGCCCATATATAATCAGTCAGTGATTCTCACCCAACGCTTATAAACATGAAACATACACCGAAAACGAACTCCCTCATATTTGAAGAAATTTTCCTCGATGTATATTATGTGAATATGAAGGGATTGTCTTTGCCACTTTTCAAATTTAAATATATCAATAAAATTTATTTTTTTGGCTAATTATGTTTGATCGACTCAGGTTTCTTTGACACTCAGGGAACTCTCAATCACACTGAGTTCAATTATAGGTTCAAGACACTCAACTTTGGATAGAGGGCGACCAATGATCGAGCGATAACACTAACTGCACTTGAGTCGTATGAGAGTGATATATATATTACAACACCACCAAGTCAAAAGCACAAACTACGAAGTAAGAAATATGATTGAAACAAGAAAAATAATGTTTTATTTATACCATTTAAAAGGTAAAAACATATAGATCATAGTAAGTGTAAAAGATGCACTTCACTCAAACTTTCTCATAGCAGGTCCAACGCTCTACATTTGGTCGATGATTCCTCATCAAAAACTCCAGTTTTGCACTCAATATATCCGAAAAAAAAGAAAAAGTGAAGAAGGGTAAGGGTCTTGCCTCATCACAACTAGAATGGCCTCAGCTCACAACCCCTATTCCACCCATGCTTTCCATCTCTCTTCTCATACTCAAGAAAGAAAGTGTGGGAGAGTAGGAGAAAAGGGAGACACCCGACTAGTGAGCCCTCATCACAAACTCCCATTTTACCCACGTCTTAGACTTCTTTCTTGTTCTCAAAGGAACAAAAAATGGAGGGGAGAAAAGAGTGTTTGTTGCCAAACGAATTTGGACCCTTCTGGCATCAATGGTCAAACGGATGTAGTGTATTCCATCGGAATGTGCTCAACACCTCCTTGCTTGGGATCCAACACACCCATTTGTGTAGAGGATTTCTAGCAAGGTATTGGTCATGACCGAAGTCGCGTTTGACGCTTAACTTAAATAGAGTCCCCTCCTTCAACACGTGACTCGAAGAAAATGAGAACTAAACCATAACCCAGGCAGGGCTCGTTACTTCTCTCAACATGTCATCCCTACCTTCAATTCCTTGCAAAGTTGACCATATTTACATTATTATGTCTAATAGCTTTATTTTGAATGGGGAGCACATAAAACGGAGATCCCACCCCCCATTTATAGAGGGGGTAGTTAACTATCCCAATAGTGGTCTTCTGACAAAAAGCTTAACAAGAGCCCACCAGGAAAAATATGATTAAGGACCTTGATAGGACCAACCAGTAGTTGACTTCTGATCCAAGAAAAAATACCTATTTTTATGCCTTGATTTTTATTAAATTTTAAGGATATTATGCTTTAATGAAAGGTATTTTTGTGTTTTAGGATGTTGGTGATACAAAAATGTTCAAGAAGAAGAAAAATATGAAAAAGGAGCAAAAAGGAGCAAAAAGGAGCAAAAATAGAGCCAAAATGCAAAATTTTCGAAATTGCGGCTCGGCGCTGGCGCCGTAGTCCGGCGCCTAAGCGCCAGCTCGATACAGAAAACTGTTAAATTTTTTACGACTTTTGGGTGATTATTTTGACGGTGTGAGCGGTTATTGGACCTTCTAGAAGACTGACAGTTGTTCCTCGTTTATGGGACATGTGATACAATGTATTTAGACGCTTCAAAATGGTTTTAATCGCGAAGAGGTGCGATCCAAAGTGAAGAGGTGCGAAGAACTGGACGCGGTGTCCGGCGCCAGATTCCGGCGCCTAGGCGCCGATTCGGCGCCAGGCGCCAGATTCCGGCGCCTAGGCGCCAGACACACCTTCTAGAAGATTCGTTGAAAGTGGACACATTTTGAAGAGGTGCCTAGAGGTAACCCTTGAAGCCTATAAATAGGAGGGTATTCCTTCAGAGAAAAACGCCCCCATCTACCCTCCCTATCTAGAATCCTATCTAGAGAGA
Organism: Papilionanthe hookeriana x Papilionanthe teres; assembly: GCA_022702705.1. Taxonomy (NCBI): domain Eukaryota; kingdom Viridiplantae; phylum Streptophyta; class Magnoliopsida; order Asparagales; family Orchidaceae; genus Papilionanthe; species Papilionanthe hookeriana x Papilionanthe teres. Next base: position 22,980,325 of record CM040423.1, read on the forward strand.
GAATAAAAGAGATCATATTAGGGCCACATTTTTACTTTCCTTCATAAATTAGTGAGTTTATTTTAGAGTTTGTATTCAGAGTTTGAAAGAGTTGGTGCATCTGTAGATCATTACGCTGTGAAGTCAGTAGGAATCAGAAGTTCAGTAGAAGAAACATCTAAGATAAGTATTTTTATTTTGATTCAAAGTTTATTTATTATGTTTTGTTATTTAATTTCAATGTGTTCTGAGTAGTTACTTTACGTTCTCCTTTCAATTATGAAAAGATAAATAAGATAATACAATATTCGTCGGAGAATTAAAAAATTATATATTTTCAAAAATTGTGATGATATTAATACCGTGTTCTTAATTTACTATTTAAATTAGCCATTTAAATTGTTAAAACCTGTTGAAGAGTTTTGAGACCTAGAAAGAGATGAACTCTTAACTTGTAGATATCACATGAATCATTGGGTAGTCGAAGGCCTTGTGCGGGTTATTCAAGGTGAAGTGGAAATAAATAGGAAGATATTATATAATGGGCATAGAATTGATAAGTTTTTAGAGTGACAGTCTAAATTCTTATAATTTGGTTTATAGAAAAGGAAAGGGTCACTAGTAGGGCCGACCATAGCCACCCTTGGACATCTAGTAGTGTGAGCTTAGATTAACCCATTCTACTAACAATACATCCAGACCTGATTTATAGGCTAGCCAATGTTCTTTGCACATGGATCAAAGGGCAAAGAATATGAATGTTTCTGTTTGGCACAATACCATAAATTTATATTCTCCACGAATATTATCATTATCATAGAAAATCTTGGATTAATTAAAAGGGAGAAAGTTTCTTTCTTATTGCTATTTACATCAATTATTTTATTTCTGCTTTATTATTGCATCTAGTAAATTAAAGATATTTTATTTTTAATTATAAAAGAAATACTTTAAAATAAAAATATTTAAAGATCTATAACTCTCCCCTCGTGGGATCGATACTGGGGTCTTTATTTCGAAGCCCTATATTACTTGAAACGATACGTATACTTGCGTAAAACCCCTAGTGTGTAAAGTATTTTCCATAAAATTATATTTATATACACTAGTCGCTATTATTATTTATAACATATATTTTTAAAAGCATTAGTTAGTACGTTGATCTTCAGAGGACTTCGGATCAAGCTTTTGGCACCGTTGCCGGGGAAGAAGATTTTAGTACGCATATATTTATATCGGGTCAACTTCCCCAAAAAGAGAAAGAGAAAAGGAATACATGTCGCGATTGCGATAGTTTTTTATATGGACACAAGAGAGGAATGTGATAAGGCATTGATGACAGGCCCATTGGATCACTCGACCACCGTTTCCGAATACTCCAAGAATTTGACCCAATCGTGCATAATAGCAAGACAATCTACGGTCATAAAACTTGGCTATAGGTCCCCTAGGCATTCAATGAACTCGATCAGCTCTATTGGGTGACAGGTCGACCATCGCAGCTAAGGGAACTCATCGTTTGAACAAACAATATGGGATGACTATTTTATTGACTAATGATATTGGATCTGCTAAGCGAAAGTCAGTAACAACATGTCGATATAAGTACAAAAAAGAGAAAAAAGATAAACCAACAACTCAGCTTCAAAGCAGATACAACATAATAAAATTGTAAATTTTATTCACTTGGTCGAAAGAACATGACATCCAAGTACTGAAAAAATCAAAAGGTATGTATGCTACAAATGTTAAATAAGGAACACGCCCTCAAAAGAATCGAGAGTTTTGCGTTGAAACTCGCCCATGATTCATCTTCCTCGCTCTCATCAAAAACACTCGTCATGCTTACTCTCGCATCTTGCATGCTCTTTATGAGAAAGAGTTAAAGGGGGAAGATGAAAGCCACTACTTGACGACCCCGCACAACAAAACTCTAGCTAAGTGGTCAGTGGGCAATAACCCACTCCTTGAAGTAGCTGATGATACACTATTGTTATGCTCAATATTTAGCTCAAGGATAGGGTTTCAAGCCAGTCCCCGTCAAATTCAAATACCCAAGCCATCTCCTCGTATTCTTCACATTCTTCATCGCAAACCTGAGAGCAAAGGATAGTAAGGAAATAGGAGCTTGCTGCCATAAGGCTTATGTGCTTCAACTCCCCCCCCCCAAATGAGGAAGAGTTAAATATCTATGGCAGCAACCGTCAAATAGTCATATTAAATTATCTGGGAATATGTACACAGTGCAACATTTTCCTATAAGACACTGCGCTCGTTCGTCCGCTAGATTGACTTCGATAGTCCACCTAGTTTTTTGTCGTGTTCAACACTTGGCTAGAAGAAATGCCCCTCCTTCAACACTTGGCCCTAAGAGAAAAAAAATTAATGTGTTGCCCATACAAGATACTTTTCTCCTGCAGGGAGGAGGTTATCTTTGTCATCGGCCCCATGCAGGGCATACAAGCCCTGTTATTTTTTGTTAACCTTTTCCATGTATAAGCATAATCATCAAAGGCCTCATATTTTCTCTTTTTTTATATAGGGGGAATGGTCAGCAACCCAAATAGTGACCACCTGATGAAGGTCTGGCTGGGACCCACTGTGACATGACAACTCGGTGCATTGACAAGGCACTAGTTTTCTGAAAATGAAAGAGAAAAGGAATTCACATCACCGTCAGTGCATGCTTTAATGTTGACTCATTAAGGCCACGTGATGAGAGGACAATGCCAAGCCCACCAAACGGTCAGCCACTAAGTCTTGAAACTCGGGGAACTTAACCTAACCAAAAAAAAAACTCGAAAGAACCACCTAGTAGCCAACTGTGGAATTTGTGGGACATAGGTATGTCGAACAAAAAATAAAAAAAAAATAAATATATATAATAAAAAAAGGATAATAACAATTAGCTTAATCCTAATGATCATTACGATATATCAATTGACTACTTGCTCCTCCTTCGAACCACAAACCCAAGCCTTTAAAGTCGAAAAGACCTAGTCCCTAGAGATGGTTATCCGCTCGCTAGCAACAAGATCTGCAAAAGAGTGTAGAGTAAATCAAATCGAAGACAATTCATTAAGGGTAACTCTAGTGGGTGACGACAAGATTTGTACCAAGCAAATAGAACAAACCCAGTAAAAGCAAAGTCCATGTCGATTGATCGAGGTGAGGGTATACAATGATTTGGGCCCATTGGAAAACAGTCGGTCGGCATATTTTAACCGTTCACTATGGAAAGTGGTGGAGAGTGTGATTTAAGTCCTAATCGATGATTTTAAGTTAAAAGAACCCTCAAAAACTTAAAGGACAACGAGATAGAGACATCCAAATTTCAAGGTTTAGCTCTAAAAGTGACCAAGGCACACCCATCGACAAGATCCACAGCAAGTCACAAAGGTAAGTCAGATGCGAGTCGCTCTAGAGGCAAAAACCCATGCAAAAGGGATTAACAAAATATCTTGGTCAACCAGCCCATACAATTGACTACTCACAAGATAAGCACACGACCAGTAGAAACTCAACCAATACAAAATCTAAAAGAAAAAAACTAACCAATTTTTCTCATATATCCAAAAAAGAGCAACAAACATCTTCTTTCTGATTTAGAAAAAAAAAATTCTCATTTTGTAGAATCCTAACGGGTGGTCGATCCTTCTCCGCTTCCCGTGCTATCCTCTTCTTTGAAATTTTCTGCCAATTTGTATCGGGTTAGAGCAAACAACTCTTATGTATCAATGAATTTGGGTTCAACCAAGCTGTGATGAAAAATTATTGAATTGAAAAATTCACCCTAAGCTTAAAATGATCCACCAGGCTGTCCTCATGCCCTTCCCTATAAACCTACAAAGTGATCTTCTCCTTCAGCTCAATAATCTTCTTCTTCAAGGCCACTATACTATTGACATATTCCTGATTAATATTCTCAAAATTGTTGAACATTAGCTTCAGGAGGACTCAGTCATCACAGATCTATTTAAGGTGCACCTCCAACGATGCCTCCTTTTTTTATCCCTATTCAACACTCCCTCAAATTCGATCACGAACAGCCCCAGAAAATGGGCACTTTGTGCTGCCATCAACTGCTACAGGTCCACATTTTGAAGGAGTTCCCAGTGGTTGAAGCAACTTTGGGTATTGTCGAGTTCTAAGACTATAGCAGGTTCCGTAAAGCTGAGAGGATTCTCCTATTCTCATATGGCTGTGGGTACCAGTCTAAAGAGTGATCCAATAGACTGACCCGCTTGTCAAAACAGAGCCACATCCTCCCACTACCCTTATGCCTAGGCTCCCACTCGAAGACTTTACTGTTCCTATTTAGAGGAGGGGGATGCAAGACATCTATTCCTTCACCGGATCCCTCCCCGAAAGACAGATCCCATTTACCTCATGGGAAGGCGAGACCTCATCATTGGAAGATGAAGCCGACTCTACTGATAAGGAACTAAACAAGCCAGTAGAGGTATCCAGCTATATTAGGCTCTTGCGAATAAGGCAACAAACGAAGGTTCACCGACCCACAAATCTAGTAGAGTGGCGATAGCCAAAGACGTACCAGGTTTTTAGGCTTAGGGGTTTGCAGTTGCAGCTTCAATCATAACCCCTTCAGATTCGAACGCTCTCCCGTCATCTTCTCCTATATCAATAAAATGAGAAGCACGTTTCTGAGGAAAGACAATAATCTTGTTGATCACCTGATTTTGAACAACAACGCTAGTTTGAGACATGGAGATAAGGTATCTTGAGGCCACACTATAAGGGAACGGGTCCTTATCTCCTATGGAATTGCCTAATCCTAAGAGACGCCACTGCATCCTGTGTTTGGTGGTCAACTTGTCCTTTTTCACCTTCGCTCGGGTCACCTCCTCGATGTTTGAGAGACACTACTGATCCTACGTCATTGCACTCGTCAATGCATTAGTAACCATTGTCTCAACAGTGCACCGTAGAATCGAGAGATAACGACCAGTCAGCATTACCATGGAAACTTCCATTCTCGAAGAAAGAGACTTTATCTTGTGTACCATTCGCTCTAACTGCCCGGTCTGGATCACCTAGGAACCAAAGCAAGAGCCGACTAGAAACTTCTTTTTTCCAATCCTTTATTTTATTCTCCACTCACAGTAGGTGGAGTTCCTAGCCCGCCAAAAACATGGTAAAGCCCTCTTTATAAATCTTAAACAAGAAAAAATACTTAAATAGGTCAATCAACCATGAAATATGCTCCCGACGATAAAATATGGTGGTCATTATGGTGGCTACAGAGTTCAACAGTACTTGTATCGGAATAACCTCATACATGTTAAATTCACTTTAGAGCTCGTCACACAGAGGTAACCAAAGGCCAAATTTGAACGGGTCGCAGTGGAAGACCTGATCTTTGCCTACAACGTCCATCCTTCGAGCCAACCGCGATAACTTCCAAAGAGCGACACTGTCATATAGAATGTACTTCCTTTGTAGCTCATTCACCTCATTTTCTGTCAAAATTTAAAGGATCAACACTTTGAAGAAGCTAAAGAGGGTAGGGAATATTTTAGAGCCATCTCAAAGAAAGGAAGATGGTCGGAAAATGAAAAGAATAGAAAAATTGAAAAAATAAAGAAAGAGACTAAGGCATGTAAAGTTAAAAGAAGCGATCTCTTGCCCTACCTATAAGATGAACACATAAACAAGGCATTGCATGATGATGAATGTCACTCAAGACAACTCTTCAAATTTATTCAAATGTTTTTTTTTTCATTTTCAAAATAAATTTTTTGCATATCTATAATAAAGTGTTTTATGAATGAGTCCTCCGAGGCCTTAGCCGGAACATATCCCCTCTGAATCAACCTTTTGAGGATCATTTGTCACCAAACCTAATCTGATTCATCCAGTCAGCATTTTGTTGGAACTTTCTTATGTCATTCGACTTAAAAAGTTCTCCCAACTTGTGTAGAGCCTTGACTAGCCTTTTCGCAAGGTGGCGACCTGCACCTGCAGGGTCGATACATTCGAGCCCATGATCCCCAAATGGGTTGACAACTCCCATACAAATCTTTTGTCGGACCTCTGGCTACTCCCTCTGTAGAATCAACCATCATTGCCAAGGGCTAGGTCCCACCTGGTTGCTACTCCATGGCTCCAGAAGAAGACGACCACTACTCTATTTGCTCTTGTTCAGAGCCAGTGGCGGTCAAAGGGTCAGGGGAACAGCGACCTTCCAAAGTGATTGTCGGCAGGCCTACAGACCGACCACTTTACAGTGGAGGCAAACTCCACAGCATCCTTCATTGACCCAATGTCCTGGAGGTCCTCCAATCCGGCCAATTCATCTATTTTAGACTAATATCAAAAATTGTTGAGAAGCGTCAATGACCAAGAAAGGTATTACGTACCCATAAATCTTTTTATTGAAGAAAGTGTCTTAAAAGGCTTTTCTCCCTCTTGCGCTGAGTTACCTCCACCTTCCTATAATACTAGCTGAGGAGAGACGATGGTCGTTCCTCTCACCAAATCCTTTGTGATTGCTTTGGTGCCGTCAGCAAGCAGGACCTGCTCGGC